>VDFB02075321.1:157543521-158286282 GCA_007258455.2 Sequoia sempervirens | reverse complement strand
GGACTTTGTGGGATGAGAATAAATTGGGACATTAGACATTTAGTTTGAAAGCTTAATCGATAAAGTGTTTGTGGTAAAAAAGACTCATTAAGCAAAGATAAGAAACAATTGGACCCCACACATGTGCTCTTCCAAATGATTTCCCAAAAGATAAAAATCTCAAAACCAAAGTCCAAAGGTCTTAGTCAAAAAGCTCGCAAGAAACGTTTGTCTATGCTTTATGAATTTAGAGAAAGTTTGACCTTCAACTTTTACAAACATACAGCAAGGAACAATCCCAATTTGTATTCATTTTACTATTGTCAAAATCCAACACTTTTTCAAAGGTTTGAGTATCTCACATAGGAAGTATTAGCATGTTCTTCAACACCTAGGTTTAGTAAACAAAAGTCTCTCTAAGTCTCTTAGGATCAAAATCAAAATCACCTCAAAAACAACTCTTGGAAATCTTGAAAAAATCCTTCATGCTAAACTTTGGGAAAATCCTTTGAAATCAAAATCAAAATCCTCTTGTGTGACTAGGTGTGTGTAGATGAATCCTTGTTTACACACTTAGTTAAATTATCATCTTGTGGACAAGTTTACTCTAGGACAACATCCAACCTCTTAGAGTTTATGAGTTCATTATCCAAACCAAATCCAATCAAAATCAAATCAAACCAAATCAAAATCAAAGATCCAAAACCAAATCAAACATCAAACCAAAATTCCTAAAGTTTAGTCTCCTCTTCAAGGTTCCCTAAGAGTTCAAACATTCACCAATCATCCATCTTTCACTAACCCATCATCATCCTTTGATCCTTAATATCTTAGACTTTTTTTTTTGTACTTAAATTTTAGATCAATCGAAGGAATTAGAGGTTCACCTCCCACATTCCTGAAAATTGATCCTCATTTTATGGTCCAAACTAGATCTCAACATAAGAAGAACATGGAAATGAACAAAGAAACATCCACTTCAAGTGACTTGAGTCAAACCACTCCTGAAATGAATCTCATTGGGTCTAGCAATCCCACACTCAATCTTCCTCCACTTCCACAAGATTCTCAAGAAGAAGGTGGCCAAGTGGAGGACATCACCAACAATGTTCTAGGGATGACTCAAGATGAAATCATTGAAATGGTCCAACATCCCGAGACTCACAAAATTGTCAATGCCATGATGAAACTTAATCCCTCACAATACATGCTAGAATTGGAAAAAGAAGGGACTAAACTCCCTTCCGACTATGATGTGAGTACTCTTGTGGAGAAACCTCTTGGTATTATGCCATCGGTCTCATTCACACCATCCTTTCAAAGCATCACTCAAACCATCCCACAAATCACATCATACATTGCTCCAAATCAACCAATTGTCAACAAGGGGATCTCATTACTTCATGCTCTTCAAACACACCCCCTTGTGAACAACTGAGATTTGGATACAAACACTATCTTGGGTTAATTCGTTCCTCAAAATTTATTACACCCATATGTTCCACTCACCTTTCATGACCCCAATGACTCATCCTCTTTTCACACAACACCGACATATCCTCTCAACACACAAGCTTCTCTCCCCATGACTTCACAAGGAGAGGGTGGATTATTTGGACAAGGGGGAATCTTTGACCCCTCATCATCAGCAGTTCCCCAAGGGAACATACCACCCATATTCCCACAATTTCCACCTCTACCATTAACATTCACACCACTCCTTGGTTTAGGGCAACCCGCTTTACCAAACCCCAATCAACAAAGTCAAAACAACCCCCCAATCATAAATCAAAATATCATACCAAATCCTCTGATCTTGCCATCGATATCACAAGAACATATGGCAACCATCCAAGCAGCACAAGCAACCACTACACCATCCATAAATGTGGTCTCTCAAGGACCAAGCATATCAATCGCACCATCCACTACACAAGTCCCTATCATCAATACAATGGCACCCCTCATCACAACAATGAACACCATTCTAGATCCGCCACCACCACCGCCACCAAGACCAAACATGGCCAACCAATATAGCATCATGTTGCAAGCAGCTCAACAAGCACAAAACACACAAGTTGCACAACAAGCTGACCAAGCTCAAGCTTTGCTAAAACAATAGAAAGCTGCCCAAGCTACATAGGCTGCCCAGGCTGCATAGGCTGCCCAAGCTGCATAGGCTACCTAGGCTACATAGGCTGCTCATGCTGCACAAGCATCCCAACAAGCTCAAGCCTAGGCGCAAGCCCAATATTAAGCTCAACAAGCACAAGCACAGGCACAATACCAAGTTGCCCAGCAGCAAGCATATTAGCAAGCCCTACAAAAATATAAAGTGCAACAAGAAGCAACCCAACTATTAGCCCAACAACAAGCATTGTTGGCACAACAACAGCAAGACCAACAACAAGCATTGTTGGCACAGCAATAGCTAGACCAATAACAAGTGTTGTTGGCACAACAGTAGCAAAACCAACAAGTGTTGTTGGCACAACAGCAAATGAAAGTGTATCAACAAGCCTTGATCACATAGTAGAGCTTGCAAAAAACTCCCACAAACATACCCAACACTCTGCCCATCACTCAAACATTTCAACCACCTCAAAACACATTCACTCCACCTCCTGATCCACAAAATGACATGATGGCATGAATCAAATTGCTCTTGCAACAAGTGCTAGATCTCTAATCTAGGAAAATAATGAAAACACCAAGCAATTTATGCCCCTATCCATTCGACAAGAGCCTTGCAATGGTACCATTCCCAAAGGGGTTTGAAATCCCAAAATTTGACAAATATCGTGGGATGGGAAACCCTAAATATCACATCAGGTAATTCTAGGTACATTGCATGGAGGTTGCATATGATGATAGATATCTAATACGACTATTCCCTCAAAGTTTGGTCGGCCCCGCCATGGAATAGTTCTCTAACCTTCCTCTGAGAATCAAAAAGTTCCAAGAGATCATGGATGCATTCATAAAAAATACGCATTCAACATTGGCATGGATGTGAGTCTAGAGGAACTATCTACTCTTAGACAAGCTAATGGGGAATCATTCGCTTCCTTCCTACAACGATGGTGATCCAAGGCCAACAGGAGCAAATGGACCATGCCAAAGGAACAAAAAATTTGCACCATCATTTCCAATCTTGAGAAAACCTTGTCATTCCATCTTAAGATGTAATGTATCACCACGTACAACCATTTGATCCCCAAGGTGCTCAACATCGAATGAGCCCTTATTGCACAAGGGGGGACACCCACATATCAAGAACATCAAGACAACCGTCCATCCACCAGCTATAACGAAAAACCTCTCACATCGGCAAAAAAAAAATTGTCACTAATGATGGTGTGGTGGATTCCAAGGTCATAATCAGTGCTCCAAAACAAAATGCACAATCATACCAACAACCACAATGCAACAATCGAAACAACATGCAAGCTAATGTGGTATCACAACAACCACCCAATAATCAAGTCAACAACCTCAATAATCAAGGGGGACCACCCCCATGGAATAAATATCTCCCCAAGCGAAAATACACTTCCCTTGGGGAACCAATTAAATTGGCCATGAAGAAATTGGTAAATGAGAATCTCATCAAAATTCCCACTTATGAGAATTATCAAGATCCCCAAGTGAAACCACTGTGGTACAATGAAAATCACCTTTGCAATTTTCATAAAATCAAGAGGCACACAACAACTAGTTGCATGAGGCTAAAAATCTGATCCAAGACCTCATCGATGACAAGGTCATAAACGTTGAACAACCAGTTGGAAATCAAGACCTTAAGATATACACAAATTTGATGTCGGATCATAACAAAGGGAACAACCTTGGAAAGACCAAGTATGCCAATGTGAACCATGTGTATGATCATTTTGTCTCATCCCTAGATGAATTGGTCACTGTTGTTAACATCAAGGGAGCCAAAGTTGATTGTGGAGTCACCACACATAGTAGAAAAGTTACCATTGCTAGGTCATCATAGCCACCTAGAGCATCCACCTCAAATCTGAAATCTATTCCCAATGGCTACAATCTCTTGGACCAGCTGAAAAGAACCCCCACTTAGATATCCATCATGGAGTTGTTGAAGATCTCACTTGCACATAGAAAAATACTAGAGGAGGCATTGGCCTTGTCCACCATCTCCATAGATCTTGATGCTAACCAATTCCAAGCTATGGTCGAACACATCACCACCCCAAATCTCCACACATTTTTTTATCAAGAATTTCCCACCTAACCATATCATAATCGTGCACTCCATCTTGAAGTCATGGTTCATAAAAACAAAGTCAAAAGGGTCTTGGTGGATGGGGTTGTGGGTCTAAATATCTGTTCGCTCAAATTAATAAAGAATCTGGAATTCTCTTAGGATGTCATTGAAAAAGTTGAAGGTATCACAATTAGAGCATATGATGATCAAGAAAGAGTGTCTCAAGGCACTATTCAACTCCCTATTCAAATAGGGCCAACTATCATGGAAACCACATGCTAGGTCCTTGACCTTAAATATCCTTATAATATTCTCCTGGGGTGTCTATGGATCCACAAGATGCAAGCTGTCACATCCACTTTCCATCAATGCATCAAATTCCCATATCAAAATCAAGAGGTCACAGTCCATGGTGACCCTAAGCCCTTTTATTATTGCAAGAACCTGGAAGAAAAATACTATAAAATCCCCCAAGTCCCAAAGAACGATGAAGGCCCCTCAGCCCCATATGTAGACCCAGCTAATTTAGCCTCCACTTCTGAGACAAAGACACCCATCATTCCTGACATCTCTGAAATCAAGGTCATTATCCAAGATAATGGGTGTGGGGATTATACAATGAAGAAAATCACTTTCATAATAGGAGAGTTACCTCAATCTCCTAGGTCTCACGGGCAACCCCAACCAGCTGAAACATCATCCCAAACCTTCAAAGAAAACCTGTCTAGATTCAGATGTTGGGGAGATCTAAGTCAAGAAATAGTAGATGAAAAAGACATATCAAGCTTGTTGTACCAAGATGAAAGGCCCGCAGCTAATCTTCCTATGGATGAGAGCAGCAAAGGATTACAAATGATGCTTGGTATAGGCTATAACAGAAACAAGAAACGTGCACAGAATGACAATGGTCTTCTAGTACCTCTCATTCTAGAGAGGCGTATGAGAAATATTGGCCTCAAATGTACCCCTCCGAAGGTAACCATACTTGGAAAAGGTGTCCTGGTTAGAAAGGTCAAAACTCCCCCTCAGTTATCAGTAGTCGCCCTTCAGTTACCAATATCGATAGGTCTATTCATAGATAACTTCACCTTTGACATAACTGATGTATGTACTAGTGATGATGAGGATCCCATAACTAACTTACCTATGTTATTCGATGATTCTTCCCTTCTCATGATTTTTACCCTATCATTTGAGTCAAACAATCAAACCCATGAGATAAACTTAGTCTATCCCCAACTCATCGATTACGACCAACAAGGACCACCAATTTTGGACACATTTTAAAATGATGAGGTTCTCTTGGAATTCATGGGATTGTGGGATATGATACCATATGGAGATCATAAAGTTGGGTTCGACATTGTTTTGGAAACACATGTCTATTACAAGGAAACGATTGAATCCTTCAATCGCAAAAGTGAAAATTTGAGAATAATCTCTAGGTCTTTGAGTGAAAACCACACTGTGGCACTCTTTGACCCAAAACATTAAAAATAGAGGATGAATTCAATGGTGAAAACCTCTCTGAGACACCAGAGTATGAAGGATTCAATCTTCCTCTTAGTGCCATTCATCAGGAGAAGTCAGCGGTCTTAGAAAAGAAATGCAATCCATTCAACTTAGGAACAAAGGAAACACCGCATATCACCTTCTATGCAGAATCACTTTTGATAGAAGAGAATGAACTCCTAGCTGAATTCCTAAAAAAAAGAAAGATAAACTTTGCATGGACCTATGCCGACATGCCTGGGATTGATCCAAAAGTTGTGGTTCACCACCTAGCTGTATATCCCAAAGAAAATCCAGTGAGACAAAAGCTAAGGAAGATGCACCCCCAGATAGCATTGTTGGTCAAAATGGAATTATAGAAGCTTTTGGATATAGGATTCATACGGCCAATTGATTATCTAGAGTGGGTCTCAATCTTGTACCTATTTCAAAGCCCGCTAGGGGCATCTGCATCTGAACAAATTTCAGAGATTTGAACAAAGCATGTCCCACGGATGATTTCCCTCTCCCAAACATTGATATGATTATGGATATGATGGAAGGACATGAAATGCTATCCCTAATGGATGGATTCTCAAGTTACAATCAGATCATGATAGCTAAGGATGACTAACATAAAACGGCTTTCACTTATCCATGGGGGACATATTGTTGGAATATGATGTCATTTGGGTTGAAAAATGCAGGAGCTACCTATCAAAGGTCCATGACACTAATTGTGTGTGGGAAATGTTAGTATCAAAACGAAACAATAAAAATACACCAATGCAACATTAAACTAAAGAAAACTAAATAAATTGAAATCAAAAAGACATCAAACAAAGCTTCTTCAGAATTGTTCCATTGTCCTCTATCTCCAGTGATTTTCTTGAAGCTACTGCTCTCAGATTGTGTAAGCAAAGCTTCTCAGAATGGCAACCTGCAGAATGAGTATGCAAAGGAAGACTATTTCTCTATCCTATATGCTGGGGGAGTGAAATATTGATGTACGGATATGCACAGGGGTTGTAGATTATGCACAAGGGCTGTGGAATATGAATGTTTTTGAAACTATGATATGAGGATGATAGGCCATGATATGGATTGCTAATATGCTAAGCTATGCTATGCTATGCTATGATTCTAAAGGCTATGGATGTTGGAATACTGATTGACTATAGTTTTCTTGTATGAAAGCTTCTCCTATTTTTGAAGACCCGACAATCCTTTTTATAGCTTTTTACAGGCAAGAGCCTAGCTGGAAAAGATCAATGGCTGTGAGATTGTCTGGTAATTTTTAATGGTGAGAGATGGAGAGGTTGAGAGGAAGATGGAAGATGTTGGGAGGTTGGAGAGAAGAATGGAGGTTTGTCTTCAACCCACGGGAACAACTTTGCTCAGAAACAGAGAAATTAATTTTATGTTTTGAAGTTTATTTTCACGGTTGTTGAAGATAATCCAAATTAAATAAATAAATTTATTTAATTTTATGTGAGTTTGATTTTTTATTTTAGGACTATAGAAGACTTAATTAAATATTTAGAATATTTAATTGTGAATAGACTTTAGAAGAATTTAATTAAATATTTGGAATATTTAATGGAATGGATTTTAGAAGATTTTAATTAAATATTTGGAATATTTAATTGTGAATGGAATTTGGAAGATTTAGAAGAGAAGAATATTTAATCTCTTTATTTGAATAAAATATTCAAGCCAAGATTATATGATAATTAATATAAATAAATCGTAATGTTTATTTAATTAATTAAGAAATGGATAAGAAAAGTGATTAAATAAACTTATTTATTTAATCGAAATGAAAGAATGAACAATATAAATAAATTATTTGGATTTATTTATACGATTGAATTCGAGAGATTTAATTAAATATTAAAAATATTTAATTAATTACCGCTATTGTGATGTGACCATTTTTAGGTGTATACATTTTGCCCCTCTTTGAAGTGATGTGTTTTACGCATTGCTTCAAAGAATTTTGAAATTTGCCCTAGATGTTGATTGTCGAATGTTTTCCCCAGATGCTGATTGTCGAATTTTGAAAGGTATATGCCCCTGTGAGCAATGAATCGATAAGATTTTGATTTTTGTGAAATTTTTTTGAATTTTTAGATTTTTTGGATTTTTTCAATTTTTATGATTTTGAAGATGTCGATTCATCGTTCGAAAATGATGGTGTGAAGAAATTGACATAGAAAGATGTGAGATGAAAAATTGATGACCTAAATTGCCCCTGCGTATTGTGTATTGTGTTGCCCTGATTTGATGATGTTTGTCTAATAAATTTGTTCCCAAGGTTGTTGGAAAACAAATAGTAGCTAATAAATTTGATTTCAAGTTAATGAAAAACAAATAGTTGTTTGATAAGTTTTCTTCTAAAGTTGTTAAAAAAAAAACAGGATTTGATAAATTTGCTTTCCATGATGATGAAAAATAAATAGTTTGTTGATAAGTTTGCTTTTAAAGTTGTTAAAAACAAACAGGATTTTGATAAATGTATTTTCCATGATGATGAAAAACAAATAGTTGATAAGTTTGCTTCTAAAGTTTTTAAAAACAAATAGGATTTTGATAAATTTGCTTTCATGATGATGAAAAACAAATAGGTTGATAAGTTTGCTTCTAAAGTTGTTAAAAACAAACAGGATTTTGATAAATTTGTTTTCTATGATGATGAAAAACAAATAGTTGATAAGTTTGCTTCTAAGGTTGTTAAAAAAAAATAGGATTTTGATAAATTTGCTTTCATGATGATGAAAAACAAATAATTTGTTGATAAGTTTGTTTCTAAAGTTGTTAAAAACAAACATGATTGTGATAAATGTGCTTATCATGATTTGATTGATTTGATCTGATTGGATTGATGTGATTTGTCTTGATGATTTGATATTGATTTTGCTTTGACTTGATGATTCTTCCTATTCAATAGGAGAGATTGAGCGTCTTGCAGTTACGAGAGTGATTCCCAAAGATATGAAACGTTTGATACTTTACCAGCTTTTGGGAAAAATCTATGAAATGAAAAATGCAAATTCTAAAATGAATGTAATCTTATACTAACCATGCAGATTTATCCGTACAACATTTCCATTCTGAGAGCTTATTTGTGCTTTTTGTGTCATCATAGAGAATTGAAATTTTGAAAGTTAATACAAGCATCAAAGGGTATGTTAGCACCAATGATGACCTGAGTATTGCTTTCATGATTTTTGATATAGCAAGATAATACAAGCATCTAGGTATAATTGAACCAAGATGACCTGAGTGTCGCTTGCATAAATAGACAAGAGTTAGCCCATTTCCCATGCAAATTCGGAAATGTCATCAATGATACTTAGTAGAGCATGTCTCGCGACCAATTTTCATAGTACTAATGATTCACTCACAAACAACAGGCAAAGAAAAATCATACTCCTTCCCTGCTTTTCTAGTTCAGTACATCATTGAATTACTCCAGAGATATGATAGAAAATCAACCAACAATCCAAATTTTGCCTAAAGTATTCCAAACATTATTCAAATTAAGATCATCCAACTTGGTTATCAACATTGATGTTTGTGTTTTGATTAACATTGTTTGAACCACGTTGTTTGATTTTATTGGCATTGAGTGATTGTTTTGGTGTTGTGGTTGATTTGATGCGTCAATGTATGTTGCATTTTGTCAAACCATCATTTTTCCGTTTGTGATGTTCTAAAAGCTCATTGCCCCTCTCTTGTTTAGTCTATGTTTCTTCCCCCAGTGTAAACACAACCTGATTGTTAAGGATATGTACAAATTTCATTAAGCCATGATGAAACACAAGGATTCTCATTGGATGATATGGATATGATAGATATGTACAAATGATAGATATGGATAGATGATGTCGTTATGTGAAATGCAAGACATAATCTAATAGATAGAGGAGCCCATTTTGATCACAAGTAGTGCCTGTTTTCTAGGTTTTTACCACTTGTTTTTATTGCACTTTTTCAGGACTTTTTCTGATTTTTTTGTATTTTTTCAAGACTTTTTCTGATTTTTTTGTATTTTTTCAGGACTTTTTCTGATTTTTTTGTATTTTTTAGTTTTGATGATTCAAACATAGAACTTCTTCAAATGAATACTGTTGATTGGTTCTTCATACAGGTCCCCTTCTGACGTAGATAACTGATATGCTCCAGAACCGTATGCTACAATGATGACAAATGGACCAAGCCAATTTGGTTCAAATTTTCCTTTCTTTTCTCTGTCTTGTTGATTGCGTGGATTTTCTTTCAAGACTAAGTCACCTACTTGAAATTTCTGTGGTTTAACTCTGTGATTGTAGCTACAAGACATAACTTGTTGATAACCTTTCAAATGATCAGCTGCATGTTGACGTCTTTCATCTAACAGTTCTAGCTCTTGCAGACGAGATACTCGGTATTCTTCATCATTTATCAATCCTTTCAATGAGACCCTAAGCGAAGGTATTTCAACCTCTAATGGTAAGATCACTTCTGCTCCATATACCAAGGCATATGGGGTAGCTCCTGTTGGTGTGTGAATGCTGGTTTTGTATGCCCACAAAGCTGGATTTAACTAGACATGCCAATCACAACCGGCATCATTTACTATCTTCTTCAAGATCTTCAAGATTGTTTTGTTTGAAGCTTCTGCTTGACCATTTCCTTGTGGATAGTAAGGTGTAAAGAACCTGTGTTGGATGTGAAATCTTTCACAAAGTTTTTCAACATCTTGATTCTTAAAAGGCCTCCCATTATCAGTGATAATAGAATTAGGAATTCCATATCGGCAAATAATGTAATTCAAGATAAATGAAGAGATTTGTTTACCGGTCATGGTTGTCAAAGGAACAACTTCGATCCATTTTGTAAAATATTTTGTAGCCGTGATGATGAATTTATTCCCATTTGATGATGAAGGATGAATTTTTCCAACAAGATCTAGTCCCCACTGAGAAAAAGGCCATGTCAGAGTGAAAGGTTGTAGTTCCTGTGCAAGTGCATGAATAAGATTCCCATGAATCTGGCATTTAGAACACTTCTTGACAAAGGTAAAAGATTCTCTCTCCATGGTAGGCCAATAATATCCCATTCTAACAAGTTTCTTGGCTAAGGTTAAACCGCTTGAATGAGTTCCACAAATACCACCATGAACCTCTTGTAAGGCTTGTTCAGATTCGTCATGTTCAAGACATTGAAGGAGCGTACCATCAAGACCATGTCGATAAAGGATACCAGCGATCAAGGTATAGCGGGATGATTGGCATATGAAATTCCTTTTTTGGTTTCAGGATAAATCCGAAGGTAAGATGCTATCTTTCAGGTAGGTATAAATCTTGCCATATAAAGGTGAATCAGAACCGGTTAAATGGCATATGACTTGGGTCTCAGGATTATCATAGGCAGGAGAAAACAATTTTTCCACCAAGAATTCGTACCATTTTTTATTTTCTGATAATTGCAATAAGGAAGCAATTGTAGCCATTGCATCTGCAACTTTATTATCAATCCTTGGGATTTGTGAAAACTTGATTGCCACAAAATAATTTTATAATCTTCCACCATGTTCTTGTAAGGTATCAACTTATCATCTTTTGTCTGATAATCATCATTGATTTGATTAATGACAAGTTGTGAATCACCATAGACTTGCAACTCTGTAATCTGCCATTCCAATGCTATCTTCATCCCGGTGAGCAATGCTTCATATTCAGCTATGTTATTTGTGCAAGGAAACATCAACTGATATGATTTTGGGATGGTATGTCCTTGAGGTGTGACAAAAAGAATCCCTGCCCCCGAGCCATGTTGCGTGTAAGATCCATCAAAGTACAATGTCCATGATTTCTTAATTGTTGCTATGAAGACATTTGCATCAGGAAATTCAATGTGCATTGGGTTTTCTTCTTGTAAAGGTGCTTCGGCCAACTAATCTACGATGACCTGTCCTTTTATAGCTCTTCGATCTACATAGTGAATGCCAAACTCACTTAAGATCATTACCCATTTTTCAAGTCTTCCTGTTAAGGTAGCTTTGCTTAAGAGGTATTTTAGTGGATTGATTTTGGTGATCAGATTAACTGTAGGAGCCAACATATAGTGTCGCAACTTTTGGGAATCAAACATTACTGCTAGACAAGCTTTTCCAATGAAAGTGTAGTTTAGTTCATGACTTGTTAAAGTTCTGCTGATATAGTATATGGCCCTTTCTTTGCCTATAGAATCCTCCTGTGCTAGTAACGCTCCCAAAGATACTTCTGTTGCTAAAATATAGAGTATGAGCAGCTCTCCTGGAACTGGTGGAATTAGGACTTGTGGATTCATAAGATAATGCTTGATCTGATTAAATGTTGCTTCACACTTTTCCTCCCATTTGAATGGGACATTTTTATGCAATAAATGTGTAAATGGTAAGCTTTTATCTGCCAGTTGAGCTATAAACCTCCTGATGGATTGTAATCGTCCTTACAGTGATCGGAGCTGACTGATATTTCATGGTGGTGACATGTCCATTATAGCTTGTACTTTTTCTGGATCAACCTCTATGCCCTTTTCTGAAACAATATATCCCAAGATTTTTCCAGATTTAACGCCAAAGACATATTTCTTTGGATTGAGTCAAACATTGAACTTCTCCATTCTAGTAAAGATCTTTGACAAAATTTCCAAATGTCCTTCTCTTGTGTTAGATTTGGCTAATAATTCATCCACATAATCTTCCATGAAGGTGTGCATCATGTCATGAAAAATGGTGGTCATTGCTCTTTGATAAGTTGCTCCTACATTTTTAAGCCCAAATGGCATGACATTCCAACAATAGGTACCCCAAGGGCATGTGAATGATGTTTTATCTTGATCCTCTGGTGCAATCTTTATCTGGTTGTATCCTAAAAATCCATCCATTAATGAATACATTGCATGACCAGCAGTTAAATCCACAATCATATCTATGTTTGGTAAAGGAAATTCATCTTTGGGACATGCTTTGTTCAAATCCCTGAAATCTGTACAAATTCTAATCCTTCCATCCGGCTTTGAAATAGGTACAATATTGGAGATCCATTCTACATAGTCAATAGACCGAATGAATCCAACATCTAAAAGCTTCTTTAACTCTTCTTTAACTAATAATGCCACATGCAGATGCATTTTTCTGAGTTTTTGCTTCATAGGTTTTTCCCCTGCGTTTATAGATAGATGATGAATTATTAGATTAGGATCCAACCTTGGAATATCAGCATATGACCAAGCAAAGTTGATTTGATTCTCCTTCAAGAACTCTGTGAATTTTAGTACTTCTTCCACTATTAATGATGTTGCAAGTTGCAAGATTTTTGACTGCTCTATTGTACTTATGTTGATTGATTCTGTGGGCTCAATCAAAACAGAAGATCTTTCTTGATAATGTTTTGGAAGAGTGTCAAATTTCTCATCCTTCGGTGCCTCAAAAAGGTTTTCACCGTCGGATTCGCTCTTTATTTTTCTCTTGTTGTGATCTACCACTGCCGTTTTTCAGTTTTCACCAATAGATCCATCTTTTATTTCATTTATTTTGCAGCTAAGATACTTGACACCCTCCCTATCAAAATCTTTAGTATGAGATTCTTCGATGGAACAATTGTTTTCTTGATTAGATGAACAAAGGAAATTTACAATATCCTCATCATCATGGAATGTAGGGATATGAATAGGTGCATCGTTGTCCCAATCAATAAGTTCAAGATAGACTAAAGGCATGGAATCATTAGGTTGGGTAAGGTCTTGAGCGGTCAAATTCATGACATGGTTGTCATTTTCATGATGGACAAGATCTATGATGGTATTCTCCTGTCGATTATCAATCGCGTTAAAATCTGAATCATCCTCACTTGAGTCATGATTGATTTGTAAAACATAATCAAGTGGAGGCCTTGAGCCCTCCCCTTGTAAGAACGTGGGTGTGAATTTGTGTATGACATCCACCCTTTTCTCTGTTAAGAATGTATCATCAGAGACATCATCCCATTCATATTCATTGGAATCAGTGTCTGAACTCATCTGCAATTGGAAAACTAATCCATAAAATTTTTGTAGAGTGACGTTTTCATGGGATTTATCTGAAATTGATTCTCCTTCATGAGTTTGTTGTGGTTGCTATGAAGTTGACTCTTCTGTATTCTTACCATATCCAAGTCCTGTTTTATCTTTTGGATACATTGAAATAGGTTGAATTGGCTCAATGATTCCTTCTTTTCTTTTTCCTATAAGACCATTTCCTTCATAGCCCATTCTTTGCATGATGGTATACCCTTTACCATATTGTTCAGTAGGTAACTTGATGTGCAAGAGAGATTCATCTTCATCTTTGTATAGCCAGCTTAGGATGTCCCTATCTTCGGCTTCTTCCTCGGTGGTGTTAGCTTTAATGAATTGTCCATCAAACTTTGTGATTGGCACAGAAGCTTGGGATGTAGAGGCTGTTGTGATCTTTTGATTTGATAGAGTCGGCTGACCATGTGACCTCGGAGAAGGAGGTAAGCTAGAAAGGGATAGTGAATATTCGCCTACTCCTTTGTCTTTTAAATGTAACTTGGTGTCAAATTTTTTTGTAATTTTTTGCAATTGGCCTTGTAAATTGGAAGAAGAAGCAGAAAGAGCCTCCCTATTGTGTGGCACAAAGGTGTCTTGAGTTGCTCAGAGATTCGAAGAAAGTTTAGGTGCTATTGTAGTCAGCTTGTATAGTTATTTCCTATCCATCATATGGAAACTTGAGGCATTGATGATACGTTGATCGTACTGCCTGCATATCATGAATCCATGGATGACCCAAAAGTATGTTATAGGAAAGATCACGATCTAGAACTTGACAAAAGGTATTTTTCACAATAGGTCCCACTCTGATAGGTAGCATTATTAGTCCTTTAGAAGCTCTTTCTTCATCATCATATGCCTTGATAGTTATTTTCCTTCGTGGATCAATGGAATTTTCTGATATTCCTAAGGCATGTATTAGCTCTAAGGTACAAATTTTTAAACCGGCTCCTCCATCTATCAAGACACGTCTGATTCGGTGTTTATGGATCATGACTTCAAGATAAAGTGATGAATTATGCGGATGTGTCATGGAGGCATCATCTTTTTTAGAGAATGAAAGACAAGTGGGGAAAGACAAATGTCCCACCATGGTTTGAAATTTTCTTACATCCAGATCAGTGTCGACAGTTGTGTTTACAAGAGCTTCTTCTAAAATATTCTTGTGTACAGGAGATATTTTGAGAAGTTCAAGGATGGAAATTTGAGCTGATGTTTTTCTCAATTGATCAACTAGATTATAATGACTTGGAGAAGGAATATCTATCTTAGATGAACTTCCTTTTAAAACAACTTTTTCTTGTCCTCTCGTAGTCACATTAACTTGTTGATATTCTTGTTTTTCCTTGATTTTGATAACATTAACCCATTGATCATCTATATAGATGTGACAAATTATGTTGTCTTCAACATTATTTATTCTTTTCACTTTGGTATCTGATGTTTCCCCCTTTTGATAGTTTGGTAAAGGATCCTTAAATGCTTGATGATCATCATTGGTATGATGTCCTTCAATTGTAATGGTGTCATTGTCAATTAAATCTTGTACTAGATTTCGCAAGGCTTGATAGTTATTCGTTCTATGACCTTTACATCGATGATAATTGCAATAATATGAGTCATTCCATGATGGTGGTTTGACTCGTGGCTCAAAATCTCTTTGTGGAGGTAAGGTGATAACCTTATTATCGAGAAGCTCATTGAGAGAAAACTCAAGAGATTGACCCAAAGTGGTAAAATTCTGTCGATTTGAAAAGAATGGAGGTCTTGGTAGATTTGATGTTTGGGTATTGCCAAGATTGTTATTGAAATTACCACGATTATCCTTGGTGTTTTGATTGGTCATGCTTTCTTGATTGGAGTTTTGTCCGTGTTGATTGTTATTTCCTTGTTGGTTGGTATTTCCTTGTTTGTTGTTTCGTGGAGCACTTGATAGGTTGAAGATAGATGGTCTTGTTCGTAGATTGTTTGCATCTACTATACCATCATTGACAACATTTTTGTTTCTATTCCAAAACCTTGTTTTATCATTGTTTTTATTGTTGGATGAACTTGGATTATCAAGTTTTATCACTCCTCTTTTGACCAAGGCCCCTTCAATGGTAATTGTGTTTTCAATCAATTTTTCAAAGTTATGAGGACAATGAAGATTAAGCCTGTAGCTTAATTCTTGATCTAGGCTATTGATGAAGATATCCATATTTTCCTTTTCAGGAATAGGGTAGGAATATCATGCAAACAATCTTCTCCATCTTTGCAAAAACATAGTGAAAGATTCCCCTACTTTTTGTTTCACTTTACAAAGATCAAGCATGGTTATCTGGTGTTGGATGTTGTAAGCGTATTGTGATATAAACTGATTTATTAACTCCTCAAAGGTTTTGATGGGGGGAGTGATCTTGGAAATCCACTCCATGGATTGTCCACCCAAACTTTGTGGAAACAATCGCATTAAGTAGGTATCTTCATAAGCGAATTCTAGACTCATATTTCGAAAATCCCTCACATGTTCTATGGGGTCAGTTTTTCCATTGTACCTATCAAATTTAGGGATTTCACAATGTTTTGGAAAAGGGATCATTTGAAGACTCCTATCAAATGGATAAGGAGATATGTCATCCAAAACATATTTCTTTGTTGCACCCCCTTGCATTTCCTTTATTTTTCCTTGTAATTCTTTTATCTGTTGAGTAAGGGCACTAAAATCATTGGGAGGAGTTTCAGGATTCTCTTTAATTCCTTCTATATAAAAATTAGAGGGTAACTTAGCTCCTTGATTAGCTAATGAAAGAAAATATCTTTCTTTGTTTCATTCTAAGATTCTTTCCATAAGAGTATGGAATCGGGGATCTTGCTCTGCTTCTTGAAGCTTTTCTTCTGTTAACTCTTCAGTATGAAATGTATTCTCTTCTTTATCACTATTATCACCCATTTTGCTTGTGGTACTTTCTCTTTCATCTTTTTCTATGTGCTTTTGAGATCTCGTGACAACAGGCATAAGCTTTGTCCCAAATTCTACTAACTTTTGATCAAAAGAATGAAATAGTGCAAATTTTGATGATTATGTAAGTCAGGATAGAATGAAGATTTTATGACTTAAAAGATTTCTAGTCTTTAGCTTGTGTTTTTCCCTGATTGAAAGGATGAAAATCCTGTTGGCGGGAATTTAAGCAAAATATCAAGAAGAAATGATTTTTGCACTTTATGACATTTGATCGTAGCCTCGTAAAAAGATGGATTTTGTGATAGATGCCTAATGCGATTGAGTTCTCTATTGCAGAAATTGGTTGGGATGAGTAGAATATTTAATTGCAGGTTGGGGAATATAAGAAGGACGAATACGCTGACTGTGATTGTGCTTTTGAGAAAGGGCTCTTCTTTGAAAGAAAGCTTGTGAGTATAATGGTTCTATAGCATAATCATCAGTGAAACCTCTAACATGGTCATGATATCGATGGATAAAGGTTCTATGTTTAAGTAAAACCTTTCAACTTTGGTACAAGAATCATCTTTTCTACAATAGTTTCTTGTAGCTAAGAGGTTTCTTTGGCTTTTTGATTCGTTTGAGAATGGATTTCTTGACAAAGGTTGTGGATTTCCAATCTCTTAACATGAGGGTAATCAATGTAATTGGGAATTTTGGATGATCTTTACTGAATTAATGTTTCGAAGACACATCAAGAAAATTGTAGAATGGTTGTTTTTAAGTCCTATACTAAACATCAAGTGTATGATCAAAATGTTTTTCAAAAAAAAATTTACAGGTTTTACACATGACAGATAGTTCAAGCAGACTCACTCTTATTACTCAGGTAGGTCACCATAGTAATCAATAGCCCACATCTTAAAACTGTGTTGACTCACACAGCCGTGTCACCCCTAAAGGGGCGCCTATGTTTTTGTCTTTTTCAAGCACGTACTTAGAGTGACGGAAGTGGATACCGGATCCCCTAAGCAAATGGTCCTTGGCAGTTATATGGTGAGTATCTTGGAGGTAGATTCTTCCCTCCTCTGCACTGTGATTATTATGGTGTTCGGAGACTGACTTCGGTTAGATACTACACTAAGTTCATAGTAAGGGTTTATGTTCGGTGCGGCAAATGATATACTCCCTCGAGAGACCTCCCAACCTTTAGAACAAAGGCTTTGGGGATGGTTATCAATGCACACTACCATCGAATGGGATTTTCATCGACCATCCGCATTTGATTAAAGTGGGTTGGAAAACTTGGCTTTAGTTGTTCCCACTTAGGTCGTTCTCGTAGGGTGAGTACTTTTTCCCACTACGGCAAGCCTTCTAAAAGGTTGTAAAAAATAGTAAATTTGCATGAAATTGGAAAGGAAAGTCTGGTATTTTGATCACCCAGTTAAGGGGAGAGCATAGACCTATTGCCACAAACAAAGCAAACAAGTGTTCTTTTTAAAACCCAAATCACAATGATCTACTCTAAGTGAAGATATTGCTTCACAAAGACATGATGTTCTTTTTAGTCCAAAATAAAAATGAAGTGACTATCCTAGGATTGCTTCATTCCAATTAAGTGACTATCCTAGGATTGATTCATTCTCATTAAGTGACTATCCTAGGATTGGTTCATTCTCTTAAAGCTCTTACAGGCCGTGGTCACGTCGGATCTAGTCAAATCCTACTTAAGTTACAGATTACAATTGCAGACTAAGAAAAATTGTGTTGAAAATTAAAAAAATGTGCTAAAGCAGAGATCAAGGGCATTGCAGGATCAATCAAGGGCGCTGCAGGATCAGTTAATGGCGCTACAGGATCAATCAAGGGCACTGCAGGATCAATCAAGGGCGCTGCAGGATCAATCAAGGGCGCTATACGATCAATCAAGGGCACTGCAGGATCAATCAATGGCATTGTAGGATCAATCAAGGGCGCTGCAGGATTAGTCAAGGGTGCTAAACTGGGTGTGAACTGCGCTGAAGCATGTTTAATGCACTAATATGCTCTTTTAGCCGTAACCAATCAGAAAAACTTGCGAAAAGATGTTAAAATTGGGGCAAGAGCCCCACGGTGGGCGCCAAAAATGTGTGTGGGAAATGTTAGTATCAAAACGAAACAATAAAAACACACCAATGCAACATTAAACTAAAGAAAACTAAATAAATTGAAATCAAAAAGATATCAAACAAAGCTTCTTCACAATCGTTCCATTGTCCTCTATCTCCAATGATTTTCTTGAAGCTACTGCTCTCAGATTGTGTAAGAAAAGCTTCTCAGAATGGCAACCTACAGAATGAGTATGCAAAGGAAGAGTACTTCTCTATCCTATATGCTAGGGGAGTGAAATATTGATGTACGGATATGCACAGGGGCTGTGGAATATGAATGTTTTTGAAACTATGATATGAGGATGATAGGCCATGATATGGATTGCTAATATTCTAAGCTATGCTATGCTATGATTCTAAAGGCTATGGATGCTAGAAGATTGATTGACTATAGTTTTCCTGTATGAAAGCTTCTCCTGTTTTTGAAGCCTCGACAGTCCTTTTTATAGCTTTTTGTAGGCAAGATCCTGGCTGGAAAAGATCAATGGCTGTGAGATTGTCTGGTAATTTTTAATGGTGAGAGATGGAGAGGTTGAGAGGAAGATGGAAGATGTTGGGAGGTTGGAGAGAAGAATGGAGGTTTGTCTTCAACCCACGGGAATAACTTTTCTCAAAAACAGAGAAATTAATTTTCTGTTTTGAAGTTTGTTTTCACGGTTGTTGAAGATAATCCAAATTAAATAAATAAATTTATTTAATTTTATGTGAGTTTGATTTTTTATTTTAGGACTATAGAAGACTTAATTAAATATTTAGAATATTTAATTGTGAATAGACTTTAGAAGAATTTAATTAAATATTTAGAATATTTAATTGTGAATGGACTTTAGAAGATTTAATTAAATATTTGGAATATTTAATTGTGAATGGAATTTGGAAGATTTAGAAGAGAAGAATATTTAATCTTTATTTGAATAAAATATTCAAGCCAAGATTATATGATAATTAATATAAATAAATCGTAACGTTTATTTAATTAATTAAGAAATGGATAAGAAAAGTGATTAAATAAACTTATTTATTTAATCGAAATGAAAGAATGAACAATATAAATAAATTATTTGGATTTATTTATACGTAGATTGAATTCAGAGATTTAATTAAATATTAAAAATATTTAATTAATTACCAGACTATTGTGATGTGACCATTTTTAGGTGTATACACTAATCTTTCATTATATGATCCACAAAACTGTGAAGGATTATGTGGATGATATATTGGCTAAATCAAAGAAATGATGAGATCACATATCAGCTCTAAGCTCCATCTTTGATAGGCTAGAAAAGTACAAGGTCTGACTAAATCCAAAAAAGTGTGTCTTCGGGGTACAATCAGGCAAGCTCCTAGCGTACATTGTATCCATGAGAGGAATTGAGGTAGACCCTGCCAAAGTCAAAGTAATCTACGAAATGGAGGCATCAAAATTGTTGAAATAGCTAGGAGGCCTACAAGGAAGACTCCAATCCTTCTGCTGATTTATAGCGCAACTAGCAGACAAGGCTATCCCATATTCTCATCTACTCCATAAGGGGGTAGCATATAAATGGGATGATAAATGTGATCAGGCCTTCAACAAGATCAAGGAGTACTTACTCACACTGCCAGTTCTCATTCCACCCATTCCAGGCAAACCCTTGATCTTGTGCATATTAGCAATAGCAAGAGCCCTTGGCGCTCTCCTAGCACAACATGATGAAAATGGGAAAGAGAGAGCTATCTAATACATCAGTAGAACAATGGTGGAACATGAACTAAATTACACATCCATTGAGAAAGCTTTCTTAGTATTCATATTTTTTGCACAAAAATTCAAACATTACATGCTAGCACATCAAATAAAGCTTATTGCAAAGATAGACCCGCTCAAGTACCTGCTCTCTAAAGCAACTCTCACAAGGCGAACAGCTAAATGGGTCATGATCCTGACAGAGCACAACATTGAATATGTGGAATGCAAGGCCATTAAAGGAAAATAAATTGCAGATCAACTAGCGGAGGCACCGATATACTCAAAAAACCCACTTGTATCACTAGTAGAATTTGGAAAATAAATGACTACGTGACTAAAAAAATTTAGTCACGTGACTAACACTAGTATTATTTGGAAAATAAATGACTAATTTGGTCATTTATAAGTGACTAGTTTGGTCATTGGGTAAAATCACAACTAAATGACTAAATAAATGACTAATATCAAAAAAATAAAAATGACTAATATTAGATAAATAAAAATGACTAAATAAATAACTAAATAAATGTGCTCATTATTAAAATCTTGGCCATAATTTTCATTTTAATAAAAATACTCTAAAACCTTCATCAAGACCTTATTTTCAATCATAGCCTGCCATAATTACAAATAAAATTACTAATAAATATTTTTTGTGGGATAAATATTTTGTTTTGTGGTGTCATCATATGAACACCAAATTTTCTTCTAAATTAACGAAAAACCACCAAATTATAAAAATTAACAAAAACCATAAGAGAACCTAAAAAACTAAAACCCAAAAACCTTGAAAAATTAAAAAATAAGCAAAAGGAAGAGAAAAAACAAAAAATAAGAATAAGCAACCACATAATATAATAGGAAAAAGGACCAAATTTTTTTTTTATAAGCATAATTTTCATTTTAATAAATACTCTAAAACCTTCGTGAAGACCTTATTTTCAATGTAGCCCGCCAAAATGCAATAGTGAATTGAAACCTGTAGCCTGCCAAAATGGAGCAGTGAGTCGAAACCTTATTTTTAAGGTAGCACGCCAAAATCGAGAAGTAAAGCACACCTGATTTTGGATTGCAACCTCTGCCCATTTTTCCACATTAGACACGATTTGTGTAGAATCTTGTGGTAAGACACTTTCCATGGTTTCAATTAATTTTAATTTTCAAATCTACACTCGGTCAGGCCATATGATCCATATGATCCATTCTTTTCAATAATTTTACTAGTTGCTTGTTAACTAACAGTGATTACCTTCTTTTATAGGCTAATTATGGAAAAGCAAATCCATCTTGTGTTCCAGAAGTTAAGGATTTATATAGAGAACTTGGAATCAAGGTTTGTTTATTCTTTTCTTTTCTTTTATGAGATGTTAAAAGTGACCTTTTCTTTTCAAAGTTTCCACTATCAAATTTCATAGTTCATAGGAGAACTTACTTTTATCTATAAAAATTATATTAAGGGACATGTAGATTGAGATGTCTATACAAATTTCATAATTTGAACTCTTAAAATTAGCTTCCACTTTCTGAGGGGGCATGCAAATCACTTTTGAAGTTGAGTATAAAAAATAGAGTAGCACATAAAGAAAAAGGATGAACAATAATAAAGTGAAAAATGGCTCTTCTTATATCAACCAAGTAGAGTACAATGAAAGGAGTGCAGGGATGGTAGGGGTTTAGCATTTACAGTGTAGTGGAATAGTAGTTCAGTTGTATAGTAGATGTCATCCTACTTTTTTTGAGAACTCTTACTGAATTCCCAAAAATAGGAGTTCCCAAATGATGCCAACAACAAGAGCTGATTCATAGGCCATATGAAAATCTCTAACTTTTTGGCTCCCCTTTGATACTTTTTTGCATACTTATAGATTACATCTTCATGATTAATATGGACTAGAAGGGTTCAAATGGCCCATGTTAGTCTTTTCCCTTTATTGGGAAATAAAGAGTTTGAAGTGACTGGAAGAATCAAATGTAGCTCTTTACTCTAGATGCTTTATTCTCATTATGTTATTAATATATCCAGATATAAACCATGATGACTTAAATCAAAACTAGAAGAAATCTCATGAAAACTACAAGAAGAGATCAATGATTAGATGAGTCATGGAAATGAAACCAACTCCATAAGCCACAACAAACAAAATATGCAATGAAAATGAGAATACAGACCTTCAAAGGAGTTGTCATGGATAAAGAATCATCCTCCCTTAGATCTCTTGTGAGAATGCCTGAAAGCTCTTCAGTTATCCACAATATCCACATGCTATGAGCTTTGATACAAAGATTGTGCATAGTTCTTCTTAGTTTATTCAATTTGGTGCTATTATTTTTATCTTGTGATTCAAGCTTTAAACCAACCCCTCTCATTAGTATTTGTCTTCCAAAACTATCTAGAAGAGGGTAATCAAAATCAATATTGGAATATCTGAAAGTCGAAGATCCTTTCCCTCAAACTAAAGCTTTGTTCTCGACAAACCAAAGCTAAGACGAGCCAAGAACTAGTGGAAGGAAAGTTGAATGAAAACTAAGAGAAACTAAAAGCCTTCCTAAGAAAAGTGCCTTTCCACTATAATTGTTTGTTCTAGTGTCTCCTTGTTCATTTTTTTGGCATCTCCTCATATTTCATTTCTTGATAGAGAGCTTCTGAAAGATGTGCAAGATGTTCTTCAATCTCAACAATCAATGTTGAGATAAAATGGAAGCATTGCTCTTGCAAATAAGGTGATAAATCATTTATCCTTGAAGGAGATTTATGTGCATGAAGAGAACTTAGGAGGTCTTCCAGAATATTCTTGGACCCCTCATCTATGGTATCTTTTATTTGACTAACCTTAGTTCCAAAATAAGCATGAAGGTGACCAAACCAGTATTCATCATTTGTCATCATAAATCTAAAACTCAACCCAAGTAAATTGACATTTTTTAGGTCCCCTCTCTTGACAAGCCAACCCTCACTAGTAGTAAATTTGTGCAAATGGGTTTCAACGTCTTTGTAACTTGCTAGAGATGTAACTATGGCTTCAAGGAATTTACCAACCTTAATTCTAGTTGACCTCCACCCTCATGCTCTTGTTTCAATTCAATTTCTTTGCAACCCTACAAATCACAGACTAATAAATGGTAAGTCTTGAAATCATGGAACAAAAAACCACAAGAGACAAAGCAAGCATACAACATTAAAATTGTGACTTGTAGCAGTAAAAGAGAACAAGTAGTAGACAGTTTGATATACAATCAGAAAAGGGCATTCTATGAGGCTTCCTTAAGGAAGCAAATTAAAAATTAAATTAAATCATGCTTCAAATTCCATTTAAATGTTCAGTTGTATAGTAGATGTCATCCTACTTTTTTTGAGAACTCTTACTGAATTCCCAAAAATAGGAGTTCCCAAATGATGCCAACAACAAGAGCTGATTCATAGGCCATATGAAAATCTCTAACTTTTTGGCTCCCCTTTGATACTTTTTTGCATACTTACAGATTACATCTCCATGATTAATATGGACTAGAAGGGTTGAAAAGGCGCATGTTAGTCTTTTCCATTTATTGGGCAATAAAGAGTTTGAAGTGACTGAAAGAATCAAATGTAGCTCTTTACTCTAGATGCTTTATTCGCATTCAATTATTAATATATCTAGATATAAACCATGATGACTTAAATCAGAACTAGAAGAAATATCATGAAAATTGCAAGAAGAGATTAGTGATTAGATGAATCATGGAAATGAAACCAACTCCATAAGCCACAGAAAACAAAATATGCAATGAAAATGAGAATACAAACCTTCAAAGGAGTTGTCATGGATAAAGAATCATCCTCCCATAGATCTCTTGTGAGAATGCTTGAAATATCTTCAGGTATCCACAATATCCACATGTTATGAGCTCTAATACAAAGATTGTGCATAGTTCTTCTCAGTTTATTCAATTTGGTGCTATTATTTTTATCCTGTGATTCAGGCTTCAAACCAAACCCCTCTCATTAATATTTGTCTTCTAGAACTATCTAGAAGAGGGTAATCAAAATCAGTATTGGAATATTTGAAAGTCAAAGATCCTTTCCCTCAAGCTGAAGCTTTTTTCTCGACAAACCAAAGTTGAGACGAGCCAAGAACTAGTGGAAGGGAAGTTGAATGAAAACTGAGAGCAACTAAAAGCCTTCCTAAGAAAAGTGCCCTTTCCACTATAACTGTCGGTTCTAGTGTCTCCTTGTTCATTTTTTCTGGCATCTCCTCATTTTTCATTTCTTGATAGAGAGCTTCTAAAAGATGTGCAAGATTTTCTTCAATATCAACAATCAATGTTGAGATAAAATGGAAGCATTTCTCTTGCAAATAAGGTGCTAAATCATTTATCCTTGAAGGATATTTATGTGCATGAAGAAAACTTAGGAGTCTTCCAGAATGTTCTTGGACCACTCATCTATGGTATATTTTATTTGACTAGCCTCAATTCCAAAATAAGTGTTAAGGTGACCAAACCAGTCTTCATCATTTGTCATCATAAATCTAAAACTCAATCCAGGTAAATTGAAACTTTTTAGGTCCCCTCTCTTGACAAGTCGGCCCTCACTAGTAGTTAATTTGTGCAAATGGGTTTCAACATCTTTGTAACTTGCCAAAGATGTAACTATGGCTTCAAGGCATTTACCAACCTTAACTCTTTCACGCAGATCTATAAATCCATTAGCTATTATGTGTTTCATCCTACTAACAAATAGACTTTCAAAAAGTTCATCCCACAGACTCTTTGAGTGCTTCAAAACAATCTCACACATGCATTGGCATGAAAACTCAACATTTGAACCAAAAACCATTTTTAGCCACTACAAGCTCCCTTCAAATACATCTAGACTATCCAATGTTTCTCTAAACAATGTCTCATTCTCTGCAAGTTCCTTGCCACTTTTCACAAGATCAGTCAAATACTTTCCCCCAAGCCTATCTGCAAAGAGAATATCATTTGCACATGTCTTAAGCCACGCTAAGAAAGACTATAATATAAATTCACTTGGAAAAATCATCATGATAGCTTGTAGCTTCTCTCTATGAGATTTCCACAACTGCACCTCATTGTCTGGGTTTGGAATCCCACCAAACAACTGTGATTCAGGTGGCACTACCAAAACAATCTTATAAAAAGGAGGCAAATAATTTAGAACCTCCAAGAAGAGTTCCCCAACCTAACATAGCATTTACCTGTATGACTCTTACCACATTACAGAAAATGGAACTGCCTACCCCCACCTTATCGGTCTATCGGCCAGACATGTCTTCTAGTTCAGCAATGCATCAACGTTTATGTTTTTTCATCAACGTGAGGATCTTCTATTGGCAGGAACATGAGACCTCATCCCGTCGATAGAAGATCCTCAGGCCGATGAAAAAAAAGAACCATTCCACTGACATCCCCATTAGACCATCGCAAGAATAGGAGACTTCGTATCATTGATAGAAGATCCTCACGCCGATGAAAAATTAGAACTGTTCCACCGACGACATCCCCATCAGACCATCGTGGGAACAAGAGACCTCATACCGCCAATACAACATCCTCACGCCGATGAAAAAAAAACCATCAATGCATCGTTGGAACTAGAAGACACATCCCGCAAATAGAACCCTTGGTGTGTGAAGTCTTCTAGCCATTTCTGCTAGAATGAAGCAGATGGAGTTCTGGGGTTTTGTTTCAGATGATATGGAAAATTTTGTTTGGAACCAAATAGAGCTGAATGGGTGTTTCAAACTCAATCAAATCTTGTTTAAAACAACCCAACATGAAGACAAGTGTACTTAGAAGATTGGGATTGCTTTTATGATCATCATGATTTGGTTTAGAGCTAGGAAATTGAGGCAAAATGGTGATAAAGAACAATAGGGCATGGGTAGAAAATGTGTCAGGCTGTTTTGGGAAAAATGTGCCTTAAACATTAGAGATCTTCAAATTTGGACAAAGATTTTGAGAGGTTCCTTGCAAAATCCATTTTGTGCACATTCTACAATCAATCATTTCATTTCATGAGATGACATCTCTTTGAGGCATTTTGTCAAACAATTCAAGTGTTTTGTCTATGATTCCACATCTTGCATATATTGTCTACTAGAGCATATCCAACTATAACATCCAGGTATCTTTTTAATTCCTCTATCTTTCATCAATCTCTTTACTATTTGAAGCTCGTACAGATGTTTTAGAGAAGAACATAAGTTGCAGCATTTTTAGGATCCAGCTAAAAATATGAATGGTTGATCAACCATGCACACCTAATGATCAACTATATATAAAAATTGTAATGCACTAAGGGTTACTGACGTGTGAAGTATGTACAACCCTCATCCACTAAACCTACATGACTGCATGCACCTAGAACCCAAGCAAAGCTTACAATGTTAGGATGTATCCCAAAGTGCTTCATTAATTCAAATATTTTGAGAGGTTCCTTGCAAAATCCATTTTGTCTGCATTCTGTAATCAATCATTTCATTCCATGAGATGATATCTCTTTGAGGAATTCTATCAAACAATTCAGGTGTTTTATCTATGATTCCACATCTTGCATATATTGTCTACCAAAGCATATCCAACTATAACATCCAGGTATCTTTTTAATTCCTCTATCTTTCATCAATCTCTTTACTATTTGAACCTCGTACAAATTTTTAAGAGAACATAAATTGCAGCATTTTTAGGATCCAACTAAAAATATGAATGGTTGATCAACCATGCACACCTAATGATCAACTATATATGTAAATTGTAATGCAATAAGGGTTACTGAAGTGTGAATTATGTGCAGCCCTCATCCACTAAACCTGCATGACTGCATGCACCTAGAACGCAAGCAAAGCTTACAATGTTAGGATGTGTTCTAGAGTGCTTCATTAATTCAAATATTTTGAGAGGTTCCTTGTAAAATCCATTTTGTGCACATTCTACAATCAATCATTTCATTCCATGAGATGACATCTCTTTGAGGAATTTTTTCAAACAATTCAAGTGTTTTGTCTATGATTCCACATCTTGCATATATTGTCTATTTAAGCTAGTTTTTCCTATAGTTGTTGTTATTTGGTGTTTTCAATGTTGTAGAGTCAGATTTTCCTGTATGCCTAAATGACTTTTTTTGTAAAATCAATTTTATACTATTCTCCCCAAAGTTTCGGGGATGGGGATGACAGGGGACGGTGGGACGTGTTTTTGGTACAGGGGTACTTTTGGGTCATTTTTTAGGGCATGGTAGGGGATGGCTATAAAAAATAGGGAAAATTTTAAAATATAGAGAAATTTCAAATATTCATATTAGAACATTGATAAACGCATTCATCATAGGCATTGTAGAAGATTAATACATAACATTAGACTTGAATTGAGATTTCACATAAGAATTGACAAACAAAGTAACAAAATTCAAATTCTTTTATTGTCAATGTGCATACATATTAAATAAGAATTATAACAAAATTCCCAAAGGCTTCAAGTTTCAACTATAAAATGACAAAACATAGATAATATATGGTTGTCCCTAATCAGCAAATGCAACTGGTAGTTTTGTATCTAAATTGGAGCTCAAGTTTGAGTCATTGTCAGATGTAAAGGTAGGGGAATTTTTTGTGTTCACCAAGTCCCCAAAACATTTTCGGGATGGGGACGGGGGTACCAAGGTAGGGGATGGATCCCCGTGGATCACTGAGTTTATATGGTTTGGGGTTTCAAGGTGGGGTTTTACCTAACCATAGAAAACCTTTGTGTTTGGGACAGAGGTATACACCCCTCTTGCTGATTACACCTTATCATCTGCTAGAGACCTCTGGATTACTCCTAGCAATGGTACTATATTGGATTGAGGGGGAAAACAGTAACATAGGTCATTGTGACAGTAAAGTGGAGGTTGGTATGTACACTATTTAAGTCTTGTAAGATTCTAACCTGGACTCTAGAGGCACCAATTAGGCAAACCCTAGTCTGAGCCTTCATAAAAGAGTTTGCAATACCAATACATAAATGTAAAAATGTATTTGATTTTGACTTTTATATCTGAATATCTCTATTTCTTATTGAATTAAACATTCAAAAACTAGTGCAAGAGCACCAAGGTATTTGTGAAATGTTGATTCATGGAGGTCTTAGGTCAATTTGAGTTTTGAGTCTAGAAGTCATTAATAAGGTCATGATTGACCAATTCATATTGTAAGCATGTGCAGGCATAATGAAGAGTGTTGGAGATGGTGGTAGAGCTGTGAGAGGTTGTTAATGTCATTTTTAAATAAACCCTACCCCAAGCTAGTGTAAAGTGAGGGTTTTTAGTTATAGAGGTTAGATGAGAGTTTCAGTTTTCCCATCTAAAAATTGTTGATTGATTGTTGAGTGGTTCATTGTGAGATAAAGTCAAAAATTTGGGTTTGAAAACCTACTAGATGAGTTGAAGATTTTTTGCAAAGGAGTGATTTGGAAGAGTTTTGTGAATCAATTGGTTGTTTAAATCAACTTGTTTTGTGACGATTTATTCAAAGCCAAATTGCTTTGCATCAAAAAAATTCCATCATATTGAAGCTTGATGGGAAGAAGGGTCCATTGAGAGAACTTAAGGGGTGTTACTTGCTAGGAGGAGAGAGGTTGTGGAGTACTTGTTGGCTTGAACAAGTGACTAAGCTCACCTTCCTTGTATTGAAGAGGATGTACCGGGTATGTATTTCCTCAATCAGGATTAAATTATAACTAATGGTTTTGTGATGAGATGGTGTTGATGACAAATCATATAACTGTGATAGTTAAAATTATTTTGGTGGTCATATGACATTCTTTTTTATAACATTTATAAATAAAGTATAGATTAAAGTTTTTTGTGTAGAAGCAATGAGTAGGCTACATTCCTCTGCTTGCCTCAAATCTTGATTTGGGTGATGAGGACAGAGGTATAATGCCTTCGTTTACCTCACACTTGTTCCTTTTGTTACCCCACACTTGTTCCAGTCATGTAATCACCTTGATGACTGTTACCTCACCTTTGTTCCAGTCATGTATTTACCTTAATGACTAACTGACTTGTTTTTAGGGCTTACAGCTTACAAGAAAAATGAAGGCCCTTTGACCTTTTAGATCATCTGTGATAATTTAATTACATCAAGAAAAAACCATGGAAGGATTTAAGTACTTAGGTTTTTGTTGAAGATATCACTATACTATTTGAATATTTTGGTCTGTACCTATTTTAAGCTAGATGTTATGCTTTTGGCCTTGAGATTGAATGGGGCTCTCAAAACTTACATTTTTTGGTCCTGACAAAAGACTTTTAGTATGATATGGTTAAGATGGTTTGATTGAGAATTTGAGAACAAGAAAGGATAAGCCTCGATCTTTTATGTCATTTAAGGATTGGAATAAAGATTATCAGGACAACTTAAGACCTTATATTTGCACCAATTATATATCAGCTAGAGACCTAACCTATACCTCATGTAACTCTCCATGACTGTAAATATGATCTTCAAATTATAAATATATACATTCTACACAAGATTTATTAGTTTAGTAGATACTTAGGGAATGTGTAAACATGATAGTGAATATCTTGAACTAGTTAGCTTTATCTACTAGTTACTTCTGATCAACTAAGGACATTTATATTTCAATTTTAAATAAAATTTCAATATTGAACTTCAAAATTTAGACAATTGCCACCTACACTGCACATAAATGGAGGCGCCCTTTTAACACATTTCTTTGATTATGCTTTCATTTGAGTATACTAACTTATTTTGAAAAACAAATTGATTTTAGTGTTCTATCCGATGGCTCAGTTCTTGTTTTTGTGTTGAACAAAAATCAAACACTAAGCTTCAGTGTCATGTTGGACTATTAGAAAACTACAATGTGAAAATAGCTTCTTTAGAGTCTTCATTCTATTTTATCTTTGCAACTTTGTTCTTTCCAAATTTATTTTTACATACTAACAGTGACCATGAAAAAATTATTGTAGGAGTGGGAGGTTATTCTTACCTATATGAGCCACTTAGGTGGGCAAGCATGATTACCAATAGTGCTTATTACTTATTAAATCAGGTTTAGGTGACAATTGGAGAATATTAATGTTTGACAATTGGCATAGATTACTTGCATTCAAACTATTAATTTCCTTATTTACAATCTTTTTTGGGATTATAGTTGTATGGCAGGAGAGTTTATATATTCATTGTTTTCAAAATTCATAGTTTATCTACAGTGACTTCACTGCTAGTCCTTAACAACTATTTCAGAATCAAAATTTTCACTAAAAATTGCATTCATCATCTTTTACGAATAACTACTAACTACCCTACAAACCAAAAACTCCTTTTCGTTTCCCACAGTTTTGTAAAACCCCCAAAAACTAACTACAGATAGCCAAAGAACTCAAATTCATGGTAGAGGATTACGTTAACTATAAAGTTGCAGATGAGCTACTCTCCATAGTTTCCATAGAGGTCTCATTCTTCTTCCTCTTCCTCTAAGGTCATTGCTCCAACTTCTCCAGCTGCTCCAACTTCAGCTGCTTCACTTCAACCTTTGCCTTCTTTACCACTACCTAAACCTCTATTAATTCCAGAATCAATTTCAAAGCCTCCCACCTGCGTGTTGCTCCCTCTCTCCATCTGGGTTTGCATTTTCCTTCTGTCCATTTCACAAAGGGTATGCATTTGAATGTTTCTTCATCCTCTTTACTTTCAATTCCCTCACCGATATCCATCCCAACTCTCAGAACCGTCCATTCCAATAGTGAGTCCCAAGTTTTTCAAATAATGCTTATGCACCAGTGCCTTCATGACCTTTTTCACTTCAATCGGCTCTCCCAAATCTAAGCCCCAAGCCATTATGAGTGAATAAATGTCTAAATTAGTTATGTACCTGTTACCCATTTTTCACCTATGGGCTCAATCAAGTAGGGTAACCTGTGCTTTTAGATGTTCTCGAAGACCAAATGGAGGGGCACTTGCATCAAGATTACCTATTTTCTGACTTATTTTCTTCTTGTGCAGATGCAGGGGAAAATCATGTTTTTCTATTTTCGGTACATGGATTAAATGTGGCTCCCAAGAGGGTTGAGCCCAGCGTGCATATCTTCAATTTGGGGGTGGGCTTTTCTTTTTATGTTTTGCCTTGTCTTTCCCTCTTTCCTTTTTTGCTTTCTTCTTTCCTTTTTCTTGTTCTGCCATGGGGCGGAACCGGGTCGGGATCCAAACTTAGAACTTTTCCAAGGTTTCAGTTCCTTTTTTCTGATCCGGTTCCGATCCTAGTTCCGCCTTTTCTTTCTTTGTCGGGCCCCTTCCTTGCCTTTGTCAGAGATGGAGTCGGACCGAAACCAAACTTGGAACTTTTCAAAAGTTCCAGTTTTCGTTTTTCGTTCTGGTTCCGGTTCCGGTTCCGCGCTTGTGTGTGTCCTTTTCTCTTCTTTGACCTTGTGTTTTGACCATGGGGAAGTTTTTTCCCTTTCTTTTCTTCCTTGCCCTTTTTTTCCTCTCTTCCTTTCCTTTGTCGGAGGCAGGTTCGGGACGGAGTTCGGACTTGAAGCTTGATGAAAGTTTCAGTTTCGGGTTTGTTTCCTCCCCCGCCCCCGCTGTGTTTTTCCCGGGATCGGTTTTAGTTCCGATCCTGCCTTTCTTTCTTTTGCTTTGTGCATTTTCTTTCTTTTCCCAGGCCCAGGACCAGGTCGGAACTCGAACTTAGAACTTTTCCAAAAGTTCTGGTTCCTGGTTTCATTCTGGTTCCGGTCCCACTCTTTCTCCTTTCCTTTTCTTCATGGCCTGGGGTCGAGGGTTGACTCTTCCTCCTTGGTTCCCCCTTAAATTCTTTTCTTCCTTCGTGTCTCGAATGTTGCCAGGAGCGGGATCGGAATGGAATCCGAACGTGAAACTAGAATAAAGTTTCAGGTCTAGATTTAGTTTCGGTTCCGATTCCGCTGCTTCTTTGTTGTTGCCCCCATCCCGGCCCCGATCCCATTTCCACCGTTCTTTTTCCTTTCTTCCTTGTGTTTTGTCGGGGTTGCTTTTTCCAATTTGTCTTCTTACTTTTCGTCCTTTCCCTCGCCTTCTTTTGAGTTTTTTCGGGGGTGGGACCAGGTCGAAATCTGAAAATGAAACTTGAAGAAAGTTTCAGTGACGGATTTGGTCCCGATCCTGGTTCCACCGGGATTCATCTGTCTTCGCTTCTGCCCCCTTTCTCACCCCGGTCCCGGTTTCGATGCCGTTTTGGTCCCGCCCCCGCCAGTTTTGTAAAAAGGTCTCAGCAAAAGGGAGTTCTTTTGCCAGGAGATGAGGACATCGCTATGAGGTCTTGCCGACCGACGGATGTCTTGCCGAATGGTATAGGCATGTCAGTGTGACTCTAGCTGCCCGCTATGACTTATCCCCGACATCCAAGGTCTTGCCGACATGGAGTAAGCTCACTGAAGGATCTCGCCTTCGCCATAGTGTCTCACCGACCTGATGAGGTCTTGCCGAAATAAAGGAGGCTCGGGGAGAAGAAAGGAGCTCAATGAGGTCCTACCGAAAGAGGGGAGTCTTGCCGATAGTGATCAGCTTTCCCAAGGAAATGAACATTGTTCTAACTCCTGCAGCTTGGTGAGAGGTCCCGCCGACAATCCTAAGGTATGTTGATAGCTACTCTATGATGTGCTCGCATCAAGGAAATGTGATTCACCTCTCACCAACATGCGTTCTGCAGAGCATCCCTTGACCTTCGAGATGTGCACAGCTGGGGATGACAACTGGAGGAGCGAAGGGGCATTAATGACCATGTCGCATAGAATTCAAGGCGACTCTGACAAATCTTAATGGTGGACTCGAAGGCTGCGAGTTAATGGCGATGGCTGTAAAAGATCTTAAGACATCCCTGGAGCAATCTCTTGCCGACATGGAGGAGGGATGTGCATTGAATGCTTCATTGACTTCATTCCAAGGACTTCTAGGGCCAACGCGTCTAGCCCTGACTCATTTTTGAAAACCCTAGGGCAGGGGGCCGACCCTCTTGGTTGTATATATGGCATTTTTTCCCTTTTCTAAAGCAGTTCTTGGTTAGGAGACTGCTGAAAGAGGATTATTAAGACTTTGTAACTCATTTTTATAATATTATAGACTTGTAACACAGGGACTCCTCATTTTCTTAATACAAAATCATTTCCTTTCAGATTTTCTTTGATTCAGTATTGCTTGTGAGTTGCATGATAAAATCCTATGTAATCCTTTATTTTATCAGATTTCTTCAGTACTAGATGCAAAGAATATTATGTCATAGTGCAGGTTTATGTTAGTGATCTCTTTCTTTTGTGTTTCTATTTGTGAAAACATCTTTGTTTTCCTTGTATTAAACATTAGAACAGTTGAAACCTTACATAGACTCGCTTTTATAAACATAAATCTCTGTATTGTGAGATTGTTTAGTTCTATTGAGATTTTCTGTGATTTTTCTGCAGTGTTGTCATATTTTATCTTTGGTGTATCACCTGTTAGTGATAGGTTTTAAATTCGAGTACATCCTTCTTACTCTTTCCCTTATCATTTTTTAGTTTTTTTCTTAAAGTATCTTAAGGGGAACCAGCCCATAATCTGGAGGTTCACTTCATTCCCAGGTCACCCACAACCTTGAAGTGTTCCCATGTGTCAATAGGTTGTTATAGTTGATAGCTTAGCAAGGGTGCAAACCTTATTCGACAACAGTTTTTGGCACGCCCGGTGGGACTGAAATTAGATTGAACTGTTGGTTTAGTATGCAACCAGCGAGTCTCAGACTTTATAGAAGTCATTTGGCATACTTGGCGACTCCACAAGAAGGAAGAACTCTAGAAATTAGTGCCTTCTACAGTTTATGAGAAGATTTCAGATAAGGAGCAGCTCAGGTCCTTTTAAATATTTGCAACTGTCACCACCAAGAAGACAAGGTAGAGCAACAGAAAGGTGTGGAACAACAATTATCTATTCTAGGAAAACTCAATCCACTCCTCCATCTCTGGGGTCACATATTGTTGTTTCATCCTTGGTTTCATTTAGAGTGGCAGTAAATCCTCTTCAGCCACCTCCAATGGCCGCTCCAAGGAATCAGCCATTTGTTGCTTTTAACCAAGGCATCCCACTAAATCTGACGCAACATGATGACATTCCTGTCACTGCCTTAAGAAGCCTACCATATTTTTATGGGGAGGATCATACCACCCCATCAGAGCATATACAAGATGTTTCCAACATGTGTGTCGTTCACCATGTGATTGAAGAAAATGTTGCACTCAGATTGCTAGTAGCATCCTTTAAAGAAAAGGCCTTACAATGGTTCAGAGGCCTGCCTGTCAACTCCATAGCAACATGGGATGAGTTAGGCAGTCAGTTGTGCAAATTTTTCAAAGATAAATCAGACCACTTGTCATTGATGGAGCAACTGTCTACAATCAAAAGAGCTCCACATGAAGTTATGTCAAATTTCAATCACCGTTTCCAAAGGACGTGGGATAGAATCCCACAAACGGTAAGACCTACTGCTAATCATGCATTCTTGTACTATTTAAGAGCTTTAAATAGTGATATTTTTGTGATGATTCAATCAATGGGAGGTGATACACTTCCTGCAGCATATAGTGTAGCTGTTAGAGCTTAAACAGCCTTATTCAGGCTGGTAAAATTGCTCCAAGACCACCCATGCCAATATTTCCCACTTTTCAGCCTCCAACCCCTATGCAAGTTCCTCCTTTGGTTGTTGTTCCAAGTGCACCAGCATTGCCAGCACCTGATACCCAGCCTAATGGTCAATTAAATGCATCTCCATCTCAGTCTAACGAACTACAAGAGATTAAAGGCCTTCTAACAACTTTTGGCAATGAAATGGTTACTCTTAGAAAATAGCAAAATCAGGGTTTTAAGCCTTATCAGCCCTCATTTCAGTCTAATTACTAGCAAAATCAGACCAATAGACCATCCTATCAGCCTTATAATCAAGGTCAAAGATTTGTTTCTAACCCAAGGCCATATCAAGCTTATGATTCTAATGTTGCAAGCACTTCCAAAGAGCTTGCCCCTGTCCAGAACAACTTAGTCCAGGATTATGAGTGGTGCTTTCCGTGTAACCAACCCCATAATCAGGGTACTTGTGTGAATGGGATGCTTAACCAAGCCTTGATGGTTCAGAACAATAATGGGCCTGTAACAACTAAGGTACAGTAACAAGAGCAACAAGCACATGAGTCTACATTCCTAAATTGGCAGGGGGAATAATTTTGTGGAGTGATCCATGATGATTCTTCAATTGCAGACAATACACGCAGTAAGAAGAGGGCAATAGGTGAAGGACATCAACCGGATATAGTTCAGACTCAATCAAAACAAGGGCTGAACCAAAACCAGAATGCTCCTAGCTCATCAAAAGTTGACCAGATCCCAATGCTACCAAGGGGCCAGCCTTTGGTAGGCAAGCAACAATCTGATTCTTCAGCCCAAGTGCCTTCAGTTAAAGGTGATGTTATTCCTCCCAAAAGTCAAGTTAAACTTGCTACATCTTTCAATATATTGGAGCATATGAAGAAAATTAATGTACCCATGTCAATATGGGATTCTCTAAGTATTCCGGGTCAAAAAGACCTACTTCAATCCGCTTTGTCGGGTTTGAGTGTCTCAGATGGACATGGTGTAGAAAAAGAGAAGGTCGTGTTGGCTAATACCACTATTGGTGATAAGGAACAGCAAGCTGCTAAGGCTAAGCCGCCCCCCTTTTATTTAACATTGATAATAGGAGATCATTTGGTTCATAATTGTATGATTGACTCAGGGGCTAGTAGTTTGGTTATGCCCAAACAAATTGTCGATAAGTTGGGAATCGAGTATGAGCCACTAGAAAAGGGGGTAGTAAAATTGGATGGTACTACTGTTAACACAGTAGGGGTCATTAGAAATTTGAGCTTAACTCTACATGCCTATCCAAATTTTGCAATACCACAGGATGTATACATTATTGAGTTGCCCCCATACTTTTCCCTTTGTTTATCTAGGGATTTTACAGCCAAGATAGGTGGTTACCTATCCTCTGATTGGTCTCACATGTTGTTCAAAACTAGATATGGTACTAAAGCCACTATTAAATTAGAACCCATAGCCAAGGTTCATATCAAACCTTACAATCCCCCCTATCAATGCTAACTTATTTACAAGTGTACAAGTGGAGCAGCCTATTGTTCAGGAGGCTGAGATTCAAATAGAAAGAACATCAAATATTCTTCCTGAAGAGTGGACACCTCGAGTTCCTAAGGTGGGTACGGGTAAGCAGTTGGAAGAGGTTGACATTGGGGTTTATATGATGCATGAGACGGATTCTTTTGTGCCTAATATTGAAAAGAGAAAGGAACAGCATGGTGAACAGCATGAAAATGATTTATGGGAGCTGTATTTTGATGGTTTAAGGAGTAGGGTAGGTGCTGATGGTGGATGTATGCTCGTATCACCAAAAAGTCAGAAGTACTATTTAGCTTTCAGATTCTGTTTTAGCTGTTCTAATAATTCTGCTGAGTATGAAGCTCTGGTCTAAGGTTTGGAGTGGGCAAGACAAAGGGGTATCCGCTGTATAAAAGTTTATGGTGACAGCGAGTTGGTTGTCAATCAGGTGAGAAAGATTAATGTTGTTAAAAATGATGTGCTCAGGTCTTACAGGAATAGGGTATGGGACCTCTTAGAGGGGTTTGAGGCATTTAATCTGATTTCCATTCCTAGAGCTTAGAATAAACATGTTGATAGATTAGCTGCCGTAGGAGTTGAACATGATATTCCAAAGGAGATTTGCAGTGATAAAGCTAGTCAGCATATGAAGATTGTAGTTAGGCCTGTTGTGCCTGATAACAATATACACTGCCAGGTCTTTGATAGTGACCAACAGATAGTAAGCTTTTTAAGAGAAGAAGCTGAGTTCTCACATGCCAATCAAGAGAAGTTGCAGCACCAATATCATGACCAGATTATCCAGCTAAAAAACAAGAAGTTTCCCAAAGGCCTGGTCACTTTGGAATCCGTCTTTAATACTGATGATGAGGCTAGAAAGCCCAAGGGGAGTATACAAGTTCAGCAAGATCACTACAAAGAGGTTGAAGTCTTCAAAGAAAAGCTTCTTAAGTTAGGCAAGGTATGTACAGCTGAAGAGAAGCATGTTTTTATTCAACTTTGTCAGGAATTTAATGATATATTTGTTTGGAAATATAGTGATTTAAAGGGATTCAATCCCTAGCTTGCTCAACATACCATTGAACTCGAGCCTAACGTCAATCCTATTAGGCAAAAACAGAGGCCCTTGAATCCTAAGTTAGAACCTTTAATGAAGAAGGAGCTAGATAGGTTGATTGAGAGCAACATTATTTTCCCCATTAAGCATACCTCATGGATTTCAAATCTTATACCAGTAAGGAAGAAAAATGGTGAAATAAGGCTCTGTGTAGATTTTCGTGATTTAAATAGAGCCTCCTTAAAAGACCGTCATCCTTTGCCTTCTATGGAGTAGATACTTCAGGTAGTTTTAGGGGCGGAAAGGTTTTCCTTATTAGATGGCTATTCTGGTTACAACCAAATATTGGTAAAAGGGGAAGATCAGTACAAAACAACCTTCACCACAAAATGGGGGACTATGGCCTATCTGAAAATGCCTTTTGGTTTGTCTAATGCTGGGGCAACCTTTCAAAAGGCCATGGATATGGCCTTTCAGGGTTTAATGTACAAGATAGTCTTAGTCTATCTTGATGATATCACCATTTTTTCCAAAGAAGCTAAAGATCATTTGAGTCATTTGAGGCAAATTTTTGAAAAATGTAGGGAATTTGGGATATCACTTAACCCCAAGAAATGTGTGTTTGTTGTTCATGAAGGAAAATTGCTTGGTTATGCGGTATCTAAATAGGGTATTACTATTGACCCTGAAAGAATAGGTTCTATCTTAACTCTCCCTTTACCAGCGCACAAGAAAGGTTTGCAGAGTTTTATTGGTAGAATTAACTTTGTTAGGAGATTTATCCCTAGCATTATTGATTTGTTAAGTCCACTAACTCATATGCTAAGAAAGAATGTACCTTTCAGCTGGACTAAGGATGGCAAAAGAAGTTTTGAGCTTATAAAAGAGGCATTAGCAACCACACCTACGCTTCTAAATCCTGACTTTTCCAAAGATTTCATCTTATATACCTATGGAAATACCAATTCACTTTCAGCCATGCTAGTACAACGAAATGATGAGGGGTGTGAACAGCCAGTGGCATTCTTCAGTCAGGGACTTAAGGATTACGAGCTCAAGTATACCTTTGTTGAGAAACATGTTCTCACTACCATAAGAAGCTTAAAGAAGTTCAGGCACATGCTTTCCAATAACAAGATTGTGCTGATGGTTGCCCATCCAAGTGTAAAAGAGTTTTTATTAAACAAAGATTCAAGCAATAGAAGAACTGGTTGGGTCACAAAGGTGATGGAGTATGACCTTGAAATAAAGGTTACCAAACTAATAAGAGGTAGAGGTCTCTGTAAATAGCTTACTGAGGACAGCAACATCAGTACGACAGAGGAGCAAAATTCTATTTTAGCGCTCCAAGATGGACAACAGACTGCTATACCTATTTCTACTGGTTGGATTACGGAGATGACACATTTTTTATTGACTAGTGAGTTCCCTCCCAATCTAACTAAATGCAAAAGAAGGTATTATCGACTTCAATCTATGCCTTATGTTATTTTAAATGGTTTGTTGTTTAGAAGAGACTTCCATGGTGTCATGTTAAGATGTATTGAAGCTGATCAGGTTGATAGAGTATTGCACGAATTCCATCAAGGGTCAGCTGGCGAACACTTTTCTCCAAGAGCCACAGCTCTTAAAATAATGAAAGGAGGCTATTACTGGCCTACCTTATTCAAATATGCTCATGCATGGGTAAGAAGGTGCAAGGAGTGTGCTATTTTTTCCAGAAAAAAGAAATTGGCAGCCCTCCCGCTGCAACCGGTTCAAGTTGATCAGCCCTTCATGAAATGGGGTTTGGATTTCATTGGGGTTATAAACCCACCATCAAGTGCAGGCCACAAGTGGATACTCATAGCCACTGATTATTTTTCAAAATGGACTGAAGTTGTGGCCCTCAAAGAAGCTAATGAATCTACTGTCTTAAAATTCTATGAAGAGCTAGTTACCAGATTTGGTATCCCAGATTCTATTGTGTCAGACAATGCCTTGGCTTTTGTAAGTGTTAAAATTTATGACTGGGCTGTCAAAAATGGTATATATCTGAGTACATCCTCTAATTATTATCCACATGGGAATGGACAGGCTGAGTCCACTAACAAAAATCTCCTGAGGATCATTAAGAGAAGTATGGAGGACAATCAAAGGGCCTGGCACACCAACCTAAAATCAGCCTTGTGGGTTGATAGGATTACGCCAAAGGGGTCTACAAGACTTTCTCCATACATGTTAGTGTATGGAAAAGAGGCAAGACTACCCATTTCAGTTGAACTCCCAGCCCTTGATCTGGTAAACCATCTTGATATGATTGAGGAGGACCCTTTGACAGCAAGGTTAGCTCAATTATTTGAGCTTGAAGAACTTAGAGCTAAAGCAACGAAAAGGACTAAGCAATATCAGGCTCAGATGAAAAGGTCATTCGATAAAGGGGCATCTCCCAGAGCGTTCCAAGAAGGGGACATAGTGCTAAAATGGGATGAGTTTAAAAGTAGGCCTGGAAGACACTCCAAATTTGATGCGCTTTGGACTGGGCCATACGTCATTACTGAGGAAAAACAACACAATGCTTTCCAGCTATCTAGGTTAGATGGTATAGTACAACCAATCCCAGTGAATGGTATTCACCTCAAACATTGCTTCTGAGGTATGGACCTAAATTTGTACATAATTGTGAGTTTCTAGAAGGTAGTTGTTTTATTCCCTAAGTGTTGTCCCAGCACGGTAAATAGTTTCACTTCAACTTTTCCTGTTATAATAAATTTTTGGCACCCGTTACGTTCTATGGGTCCCAGTGAGTTACAGCCATGCGCGAGGCTGCTCTAGGTCTGTTTTTGAGTTTTTCCCATAACTCCATGCCCAATGGATAGGCCTAGGCTACTGGTTTCCTTGTTTAGCAGGCAAACATCCAGCAAAGGTCGCCAAAAATGTTACCCATTTTTCACCTATGGGCTCAATCAAGTAGGGTAACCCGTGCTTTCAGATGTTCTCGAAGACCAAATGGAGGGGCACTTGCATCAAGATTACCTATTTTTTGACTTGTTTGCTTCTTGTGCAGATGCAGGGGAAAATGATGTTTTTCTATTTTCAGAACATGGATTAAATGTGGCTCCCAAGAGGGTTGAGCCCAGCGTTCATATCTTTAGTTTGGGGGTGGGCTTTTCTTTTTATGTTTTGCCTTGTCTTTCCCTCTTTCCTTTTTTGCTTTCTTCTTGCCTTTTTCTTGTTCTTCCGGGGGGCAGAACTAGGTCGGGATCTGAACTTAGAACTTTTCCAAGGTTTCAACTCTTTTTTTCTGATCTGGTTCTGATCCCGGTTCCGCCTTTTCTTTCTTTGTCGGGCCCCTTCCTTGCCTTTGTCGGAGGCAGAGTCAGACTGAAACCAAACTTGGAACTTTTCAAAAGTTCTAGTTTCCATTTTTCATTTTGGTTCCGGTTCCGGTTATGCACTTGTGTGTGTCTTTTTCTCTTCTTTGACCTTGCATTTTGACCGTGGGGTAGTTTTTTCCCTTTCTTTTCTTCCTTGCCCTATTTTTCCTCTCTTCCTTGCCTTTGTCGGAGGTGGGTTCGGGATGGAGTTCAGACTTGAAGCTTGATGAAAGTTTCAGTTTTGGGTTTGTTTCTGCCCCCGCCCCCACTGTGTTTTTCCTAGGATCGGATTTAGTTCTGATCCCGCCTTTCTTTCTTTTTCTTTGTGCGTTTTCTTTCTTTTCCCAGGCCGGGACCAGGTCGGAACCCGAACTTAGAACTTTTCCAAATTTTTTGGTTCCTGGTTTCGTTCCGGTTCCAGTCTTGCTCTTTCTTCTTTCCTTTTCTTCATGGCCTGGGGTCAAGGGTTGACTCTTCCTCCTTGGTTCCCCCTTAAATTATTTTCTTCCTTCGTGTCTCGAATGTTTCCAGGAGCGGGATCAGAACAGAATCCGAACCTGAAACTTGAATAAAGTTTTAGGTCCGGATTTAGTTCTGGTTCCAGTTCCGCTGCTTCTTTGTTGTTGCCCCCGTCCCAGCCCTGATCCCATTTTCGCCGTCCTTTTTCCTTTCTTCCTTGTGTTTCGTCGGGGTTGCTTTTTCCCGTTTGTCTTCTTACTTTTTGTCTTTTCCCTCGCCTTCTTTTGAGTTTTTTCGGGGCAGGACCGGGTCGGAATCTGAAAATGAAACTTGAAGAAAGTTTAGTGACGGATTTGGTCCCGATCCTGGTTCCATCGGGATTCATCTGTCTTCGCTTCCGCCCCCTTTCTCGCCTCGGTCCCGGTTCTGATGTCGTTTTGGTCCCACCCCCGCTAGTTTTGTAAAATGGTCTCAGCAAAAGGGAGTGCTTTCACCAAGAGATGAGGACATCGCTATGAGGTCTTGTCGACCAACAGATGTCCTGCTAAATGGTATAGGCATGTCGGTGTGACTCTAGCTGCCCGCTATGACTTCTCCCTGACATCCAAGGTCTTGCCGACATGGAGTAAGCTCACCGAAGGATCTCGCCTTTGCCATAGTGTCTCACTAACCCGATGAGGTCTTGCCGAAATAAAGGAGGCTCGGGGAGAAGAAAGGAGCTCGATGAGGTCCTGCCGAAAGAGGGGAGTCTTGCCAATAGCGATCAGCTTGCCCATGGAAATGAACATCGTTCTAACTCCTGCAGCTCGGTGAGAGGTCCTGCCGACAGTCCTAAGCTATGCCGATAGCTACTCTATAATGTGCTCGCATCAAGGAAACGCGATTCACCTCTCACCGACATGCATTCTATAAAGCAGCCCTTGACCTTCGAGATGTGCATAGCTGGTGATGGCGGCTGGAGGAGCGAAGGGGCATTAATGACCATGTCTCAGAGCATTCAAGGCGACTCTGACAAATCTTAATAGCGGACTCGAAAGCTGCGAGTTAATGGAGACGGCTATAAAAGATCTTAACACATCCCTAGAGTGATCTCTTGCCGACATGGAGGAGGGATGCGCATTGAATGCTTCATTGACTTCATTCCAAGGACTTCTAGGGCCGACGCGTCTAGCGCCGACTCATTTTTTAAAACCCTAGGGCAGGGGGCCGACCCTCTTGGTTGTATATATGGCATTTTTTCCCTTTTCTAAAGCAGTTCTTGGTTAGGAGACTTCTGAAAGAGCATTATTTAGACTTTGTAACTCATTTTTATAATATTATAGACCTGTAACACAGGGACTCCTCATTTTCTTAATACAAAGCCATTTCCTTTCATATTTTCTTTGATTTAGTATTGCTTGTGAGTTGCATGATAAAATCCTGTGTAATCCTTTATTTTATCAGATTCCTTCAATACTAGATGCAAAGAATATTATGCCATAGTGTAGATTTATGTTAGTGATCTCTTTCTTTTGTGTTTCTATTTGTGAAAACATCTTTGTTTTCCTTGTATTAAACATTAGAATAGTCGGAACCTTACATAGACTCGCTTTTATAAACATAAATCTCTGTATTGTGAGATTGTTTAGTTCTATTGAGATTTTCTGTGAGTTTTCTATAGTGTTGTCATATTTTATCTTTGGTGTATCACCTGTTAGTGATAGGTTTTAAATTCGAGTACATCCTTCTTACTCTTTCCCTTATCATTTTTCAATTTTTTTCTTAAAGTATCTTAAGGGGAACCAGCCCATAATCTGGAGGTTCACTTCATTCCCAGGTCACCCACAACCTCGAAGTGTTCCCATGTGTCGATAGGTTGCTATAGTTGATAGCTTAGCAAGGGTGCAAACCTTATTCGACAACAGTACCTATGCGTGACCTAGCCGAATCCTCTTCCTAGAATTAGTTGCACTAACTGCACTAATCATTCATTGTTGTATAGGAAACACCCCATCAGTCTCTTTACCGATGGTTCTCCATAAAAGTGTGGCAGTTGTTTCTTCATTCTAAGCGTGAAACTAGCCTCCATCACCTCTATAGCGATAGAGCCACCACCTCATGTACACCGTTTTCACACCTATTTTTTTCCACAGTAGAGGAGCATCGAGTAAGTAATGCCTCAAGAATATAATGAAATAATTTAATAACTTCATTCACATTCCTTTCCATAAATTCTTGGTATATGTCATTCATCACCACCACCTAACTCCACACACTCCTCTCATTCACTTCAAGAATTAAAACCTGCAAGTACTCCATTTTAGAGCTCCCTAAATGCACCACCCATTTCAATCTTGTCATCGGGGGAGAACATTAATTTCAAATATCTCGACGATGCCTCAAGATGTCACATTAGTTAGAGTAATCATTATCATCATATCAATGAGATTGTGATTCTTATTCCACCGATAGCCACCTTCTCCACCGATGAACAACATTCCTTAGATCTATAGCGAGACGCCAGATAATGTCACCCTGATGCCACCCAACTCCACCAATATACATTATGCACTTGATAATCCTTGCTTATATCGAGCCATCAGGGGAATGCAAACATTTGTTCCATCGATGTTCATGTGTCACAGTGATGTGCTTACTTTTTTTTACTATGTCGGTCTATTAGGGAGAGCACCTTAGGAGTCAACTTGATAGGGTATTGTTACACCGATACTAGGTTATGAGCTGCTTTTATCGGGCCATCGGTGAGGCTATAATGGGGGTTCCATCGATGAGGCATTGTTAGGCCGATAGTGCTAATTCTTATTTAGGGATGGGGAAAGATTTATGGAGCCTCATACTATTATGGTGAGCTTACTATTATGCTTTTGATAGATTTTTTCCAAGGCAGTGAACTGTTTGACAAAATTATTTGGTAGACATGTATGGAAAATGTGGTAGCATAGACAAGGCAATGAACTGTTTGAAAAAATGCCTCAAAGAAATGTAGTCTCATAGAATGCTATGACAAGCAAATGCAATTGGTAGCTGCTCCTAGTTATTAGTTATGCAATGTGAAGTAATTGCATAACTACTTAGGTTGACTTTGTAAAAACTATATTATTGTAATTGAAATTTTCTCATCTATCAACATCTAATTATTAGTTATGCAATGTGAAGTAATGCTTTGAGTTTGAAAGGTGTGCAATGCAATGTAATCAAAGATATGAATATAAAATACATAAATCTATTTTTTACAATTCATTAGTTAAACTCTTTATTTTATTTTATTTCTATATCTCTAGGCTATGGAAATGCCTTTCAATTTCAAAAAAAATAGTTTTTATCTCTTGTTTTACAATTTTTTACCTTTTTTTTAAATATGATTTTTTTCTGATTTTTGAATGCATGGGGTTATGTTAGTAGTGCTCTCATATTGCGTGCATGGTAATGTAGTGTTTATATTTGTGGCCTTTGTATTTGATTAGCATGAAGCTAATAGTAACATTATAATGGTTTTTTAGTAAATTAGATTGATCATTGTAATTATTTTTGAAATTTTCCTTTTGCAATTATTTTTACACACACATGCAAGTAACATTGAAGTAACTAATGGTTGTTTTATTATGCAAACAAGGGTAATCATTACCTATGTAATATAATGTATTTTTTTTCTTTTTTACATAAATGTATTGATAAACTCAAAGAAGGGGATAAAGTTAGGGAGTCAACTTGAAGACAAAATAGATGGATTTGTTCATCTGAAAGAGAAAGAGGGAACCTTCACATGATGGCCACTAAAATATTTGTAGAAAATGATATAGTTGAACATGTTTATCATATACTAGTTAATGTTAGACATCTTGGCTCATTACTTTATGCAGTATTTTGAATGTGTTGTTCAAGGATCTTGATTATCATAGTGTATTTGAAAGAGTTGGAAACTCTTAGACAACTTTGACATTATATATATATATATATATATATATATATATATATATATATATATATATATATATATATATATATATATATTTGCATTAAAAAATTTATTGCACATTACCTTTATTTATCATTATGTTGAATCAATATTTCAATTCTAGCATGTTGTAGCTTGTTCTTATATGTAATATTTTTATTTTCTTTTATGTTTTAGTTCAAGTTTAATATTATATTAGTTTTGCATTATAAAATTTATGGTACTTAATAAATTATTCATTTTATGACTATATTTACTACCAAGTAATGGAAACCAGTAAATAAAAATGACTAAATATATAACTAAATTAATTATTAAATATATGACTAAATTAATGACTAAATATATGACTAAATTAACAACTAAATGTATGACTAAATTAATGACTAAATTAATGACTAAATATATAACTAAATAAATGACTAAATAAATGACCAGTTAACAACAATCAATGACTAGATTAATGACTAAATTAATGACTAAATCAATGACCAAATCAATGACTAAATAAATGACTAAAATAGTTTAGTCATAATTTTAATGGTGTTATAAATGACTACAAATAAACCACTAAAATAGTCACGTGACTAAAATTAATGACTAAAAAATATGACTAAATAAATGACTAGATAAATGACTAAATCAATGACCAAATCAATGACCAAATTAATGACTAAATAAATGACTAAAATTGTTTAGTCATAAATTTAGTGGTGTTATAAATGACTACAAATAAACCACTAGTAGTCATGTGACTAAAGTTAGTCATTTATATGCAATTTTTAGTAGTTTATTTGGTCATATATTGTTGTTTGTGTACTAGTGTATCAGAATTCCCCGACGAATCAATCTTCAAACTAAGTGTGGCAGATCACTAGAAAATGTACTTTGATAGATCCTACACACAACATGGGTCAGGAGTTGGGATCTTCTTCATCACTCCACAAGGGGATTGCATACCTAAATCATATAAGTTGTCATTCCCTCACAAAAATAACATTGTAGAATATGAGGTTCTTGTCATAGGGCTGAGAATCGCAGTGCAATGGCAGATCATGGCACTTAAATTCTATGGAGACTCACAACTCATAATCAACCAAGTAAATGATGAGTATCAAGCAAAGGATGACAAGTTGATTCCATACAAGAAATTGGTGGAAAGCCTCAAAAATTTCTTCATTGATATCACATTTGAGCAGCTACCAAGAGAAAACAACAAAGGGGAAAATGTTATGGCAATGATCGGGTCACTATTGGATATCCCACGCAACATCCCAAAGCAATAATTCCTTGTAGAGAAGCTTCTCGTACTAGCATTCGAGGTACTAGAGTCTGAATTTGTGTGTGAAATTGTTGGTCTTGGTGATCCCTAGTATCATGATATATACACCTACTTGAGAATAGGAGTCCTCCCCATTGATATAACCCTAAATCTTAAAAGAGCCTTTGTCAAGAATTCATCCCATTTTTTCATCCTAGGAGCTACCCTATACTGTAGAAGCATTGAAGGAGCCCTTTTACAATGCCTAAACGTTGAGGAAGCTTTGACCACTTTCACTGAGGTACATAACAACATTTGTGGTTCACATTTGAGTGGTATGACCTTGGCTAAGAAATTGTTGAGGACTAGGTACTATTGGCCTACAATGGAAAGGGAAGCTCATAACTATGTCTAAAGGTGTTTGTAGTGTCAGCAGAATGGGAATCTCATCCATGCACCAGCTCAGGAGCTCCACCCAATTGTCACACCTTGGACCTTTTCACAATGGGGGATCGATCTCATTAGCAAAATCACCCTCACCTCATCCAGTGGACATAAGATCATCATCATCGCCACCAATTACTTCACAAAGTGGGTAGAAGCCATCCCCATGACTTATATCACAAGAAAGCAGATATCCAAGTTCATCCTGCACTACCTAATTTTCTGCTACGGTGTCCCTCAAGCCATCATCTCAGATAAGGTCACACCTTTCAAAAATCAGGATGTTCGGGACCTATGCCAAAAGTGCAAAATCTAACATCACTTTTCCACTCCATACTACCCCCAAGGAAATGGCCAAGCAGAAGCTACCAATAAAACCATCCTGAAAATCCTCAAGAAAATAGTTAGTGACACTGGTCGTGACTAGCACCTACAGCTAAATCCCTCCTTATGGGCCTACTGAACAAGCATCCACACACCAATAGGTGCCACCCATTTCTCCCTATTCTATAGATCAGAAGCCATCCTCCCTATTGAGATCGAGCTCCTATCTCTGAGAATATCATTACAAAATCTCCTCACACATGAAGAATATTGAGTATCATGATTGAACAAGTTGGAACTACTGGATGAGTGGCACATGGATGCCTTAAAGCATTTGTAGTTCTACCAAAACCATCTCAAGAGGAGTTACAATAAGAAGATCAGGAGTCAGACTTTTCAAGTCAGAGAGCTTGTGCTAAAGGAGAATCAGAAAAATATTCTAAATCTAGATAGCAAGGGAAAATTTTAATCCAATTGGTTGGGACCCTTCATCATCACAACAAGCTACAAGTCAGGGGCATATCAGTTATCAACACTTGAAGGAGAACCTCTATAGGATCCCATGAATAGATCTCATCTCAAAAAAAATTATGCCTAATCTTTCAAGTTGTAAAACAAAAATCAAAATCAAAATAAAAAAAAAACAAAAAAATCAAAAAAAGGATTAAAAATAGTAAAGAAAAAAATCGTCCTATAGTGAAAACCACTTCAGTAGCACTTTGGGAAAGTACCTTGGTGAAAACCTGCCAAACATATTCCTTGTGTAAGTAAGTACCTTCCATCCACTAGGATCTCCATGGCTTGTTTTGCATCATCCATCTATCATGCTTCCATCATACATCTACATCCTTCTATCACCCATTTGCGTCTGCATCATCGCTTGATCCTATGTTCGCATCATGATCCTTCCTAGTACTACTCAACCCATTCTTAAGGTCAGTTTGTCCTAACCATATTGGAGTAGTCTATTGCATCATGCTAGGGGCATGTTCTCATCGAATCATATTTGTGTATATTCTTGAAGTCTTCCTAAAATTGGAAAATCCAAAAACATTCAAAAAATCAAAAAATCCAAAAACATTTAAAACATATCAAAACCCAAAAAATACTTCAAAAACAGATTCATCTTATTGAACTATGAGTCTCTAAGCTCTAAATGTAGGAAAGGTTGATCTTTGATCATCCCTCGAGACACTTAGGTCAGTCCTTTAGGAGTCTATCATAAGAAAATGACAATCCATTTGTTCATATCTCACCAATAATCGAGTTTATGTCAATCGAACTACATGGTCTCTATGTGTATAATGTGGGCAAGGCTAATCTTTGATCAGCCCCTGAGGCCCCTAGGATAGGTCTTTAGGTTAGTCTTTTGGTCAAAATCTCAAAAAACCCTAAAACATTGAAAATTTTGAAAATCAAAACATTTGTAAAACACCTCGAAAATACCAAAAACAGCCTCAAAACATTTCAAAACAATAAAAAACATCCAAATATTTGAAGAAAAAAAATCCATCCATCCCCATCTTGCTTTCACCCACAATAAACATCACTCATAATAAATCAATCATCACCCTCAACCGTTGGTGAAATAATCAAAAACAAGTCTAGCAGGTTAAAAGTGAAAACTAAAAATGTCAAGGTCTTAAGTCTAGGTTAGTAAGTAAGGAAGTTGGTCAACTCTTGATACTAATAGCTCATCATCTAGTTTGTCCCAAATCATTTGATAACATCATGTCCTAGGATGCATCCTTTCTACAATGGACATCAGCATCAAACATCACTATAGTTTAGTCTTGGCTAGAGGTATGAAGAACATTAGCTTGTTTGTTTACTTGATCTCTATCTTTTTGGCCTATCTTATTGTGCTCATTTCAATCACCTCTTAATGATGTCCAAACAAAGGGATTTAGAGAGAAAGGAATGGGGAAACGATCATTATCTTTTTATCTTCTATACTTGTTGGATATTCTTGTAATATAACCTTGGTCATGTGTGCTTTGTTTGGATGTGGGGAAGGTGTTTTAGGTGTCTTGTTGACCACATAGGAAGGCTTTCCTTTCTATTTATTGGTCTGAGATGTTTGGAATATCTGAACTCCATTTTGAATAAATTTTTGTATGCCAGGTATGAATAGGAGTACTCTTATTTGATTGTCGATTCAAAATCCATCACACTAGGTGCAACGCCATCCTAGTTCTTTATACCTTGATGCATCGTATCTATGTGTGTTATCAAACATAAGGTAAATATCCCTTTTAAAAATCACAATTCCTGATAAGCAAAGCATCATCATCATCATTATCATCTCTAATAAAGTAGGCTTTTTGGATCTTATTTCTTCTGTCTTCTTTCCGTGCTAACATGGCACCATGACAGTTAATCATTATCACTAATGCATTCATCCTGCATCCACAAACCATCAACATATTGCATATCATATCATATCATATCATATAGGAAACATTGATTATCTTGCATGCATTGAATTTTCATCATTCCATAATATAGATTGGTTATTCTAAGCATGTCATAAAACCATACATTTGTAACCATTTCATCATCATAAAGGCATCATCACATCATATCATATGCATCATATCATATAGGAATCATCATATCAGATCATGTGTGTCATCATACCATATCATATACACCATCCTAGCGTCATGTGCATCATCACATCATATCATATATATCGTCACATTATTTGTTGCATAATCATAAAAGCATTGGGTCATCCATATACGCTTCATATCATACATGAAAAAGATATTGAAATGAAATGAGTATAGCATAACATACATACATCATCATCCATTAGGTGCAATATATAGATCTATTAGTCTAAGCATATCAAAAACATTTGCATATCATAACATTTGCATCCACATCATCAAAAGTTCATAGAAAAGATACTGAAAAAGAAATGCATCCATAAACATATGCATAATCATAACATCAAATCACATAATATAGAATCATACATCACATCACATATAGAACATAGCATATAGAAAAGTAAATGCATCTATACATCATACATAAATAAAATAGGACACATCTCATAATCGAATCGATCATATCATATATATCATATAATGTGACTGTCATGGTACAAATCAAGATCAAATGTATGTGTATCAATCAAATGAATACAATTCCCACAGGACTATCAAAAATGGAGCCCATGGATCGCTATAGAATAGTGTCACTGATCAAAAATGTGAGCTAGCCCTAATGGTTGCTACCCTCACCTAGTTGTCTCTCAGGCTGGTCCTGCCTCTATCCTATCTATTGCGAGAACTCTGGCACCCGCATCGCTAGAGGCACTACCTGTCTATAGTGTACTTTGTAGTACTCGACCTCTCTCACTACATCTTGATACATCCATGCCAGGACTATCCTACCCTGAGATGTTGTTGTCATGCTCTCTAGTTGCTGGCATCGACCCACCTCCTATGCCAGTTGTAGCTTTGTAGCCTACCACTACTATACAACCTAATCTCGCTCCATTGTGAGGGCCTGGACCTGCTATCGAGCTTGGTCCCTCTCTGACATCAATGTCGCAACCTGTGCCTAAAGCTACTGTATAAGTGCATCCCTCTGATCTAGCTGAGGTGCTGGTGGTGGTGGCAATGGTTGATCCCTCTAGGGTGGTTGTTGATCTCTGGGTACATCTCTCTATTGATGCCCATCTCTCTATTGGTGCATGTCCCCCTAATCTCTTTGCCCTCGTTGGTCTGGAGGTGGTCTACCTCCTCCTCCATCTCTATCTCCATCTCTGTCTCCTCATCCTCCTCGCCACCGCCCCCGCCCTGTTATCCAGCCTCAAAGTTTCTACCACAGAAGGACTGTCCCTAGCACTTTCAACTGGACTAGTGGCCAAAACCAGTCAACATAAGCCTATGTAGTACTAGAGTCTACCTGCCCCTGATCATATGGCCACAATCTAGGTACCAACTGTCTAAATCTATCCATTGCATCCTCTAGAGGGATCATCTGACCCCATGTGGTCTCCCTGGTGGTGCAAGCAAAAATGTCCACATACTAATCATCGGGCCTATCCTGAATATCACCAAACTACCTAGCTACTTGATCTAGCAGGTAGCGCTCAATCATCGTATGCTCTCTACCCTGCATCAACCTATCCTGCCTCACAAAGAAAAGCTATTGTACATTGGCATACCATGCAGGCATCCCTAGCCAGGGCCTCCATGTGAATGTGGTCATCTCATAAATGACTCTCTGCCAATGAGGGATGTTAGCCTATCCTATGTGGGTAAATGTAAGACCACCCCTGTATCGCCACACTGTTGGGTCATCGAGATCCACATCAACCACGGTAACTCACAGACAAAGCACAACAATGTGCTCCCAGGCCTAGATGTGTAGAAGTATGACCCCAACTCCACTAGCTCTATTATCGCAATATGTGAACTTGTGCAAATCATGGTAAAGTGAGGCCAGCATGACTAGTCCCCATGCAAAGTATCACCTTTGGAAGAGCATCCTCTTCCAAGCTAGACCCCATCCAGGGTTGAAATACCTACCCATCCAATTTGGAGCTACAAGTTCTAAAATGATCGCCACAACAATCAATCGAAGGGTGGACACCCAACCTCTATACCGCTTAAGCTCAATCTGGCCCTCGACAAAGACGATCTCATCTAGCCCCATAATTTCATAGCAAGCATCGGTCCTGACATCCATGTCATAAATAACCCTCTCACCATGTATGGGCAATCGAAGAATCCGCCAAACGTCCTCTAGTGTGATGGTCACCTAACTAATGGGAAGATGAAATGATGATGTCTCATTGTGCCATCGCTCGACTAGCGCAGTCATCATGCCCAAGTGTGTCCTAATAGTAGGTGTGTATGTGACATACCATAGCCTAATCGTTCCAAGGTGTTCCTGAAGCAACTCATGTAAACCAGACAATTTGCTAAGAACTAGGGATCGATGCTCGTGAGTGTACGAGCTCTTTGTCCTCCTACACCCAATAAAGCCACAATGTCAGGTTTTATAAAAAATCAAGATCCCATTTGAAATTTTCAAAACCGAAATAGAAAAGGCGTCATTGTTTGCAAATGAGTCACTATTTGGAAGCCCCAAACTATGCCAATGTAGGCCCCAAATCTCACACTCCATCACGACGTTGTTGTTTGACTGTGCATCTATTTGACCCAAAACGCTAATCTCATAACTAACCCACAGTGGCGCCATTTGCATATGTAGCACACTTTGGAGTTTGACCCCTAAATCTCTAACTGCGACACGGCGTCATAGATTGCAATAGTGGCATTGTTTAAGGCTGCATGGCGCCGATTCAACCTTTTCAGCAACGCCAAACTATGTTGTTGGACTAGTTTGACTTTCTAAGCCTATTAAATGCACACAAAAATTGAAAACACAAGTTGGGTTAGGGTCACATACCAATGGTCCTGCGCCTGGAAGTCACTAGTAGACTCGCACTCACTCAGAGATGTGTCAAGGAAGCACACTTTGCACCATCTCGCACGAAGGTCAGAGCTCAAAAATAGAAATTTCTAAAGGTTGAATGTGCAAATGAATTGAAAGTGACCCCTGGAGGGCTATTTAAGCATGAAAATTAGGGTTTTTTGACCCTGTTTAGACGTCAACCTAGGGTTTTGAGCCCCTAATCCCATTTTCGCCCAATTGAGGCTTGTTTTGCATCTTTTTTCCATGTTTTGGCACATTTTTGGCATCCTAGAGCCTTTCTAGACCCATCGAGTAGCTTGTCCTCTTTTTTCGCAAGATCACCCAAAAATCCAAATTTTCATCCGATCTCTCGAGGGGGCAATATACCAGCATAATTCTTTCGCTAGGGCAGCAATGGGGCATCTAAAAAATACACAAAAAAATGAATTTTGATCTCACCAAGTTTATTCTTTGAAACAACGCAGCAAGTACATTGCTTCAAAGAGGGGCAAAATGTAGACATGTAAAATATATTGATTAATCACATGCACCTGATCTTGATTTACTAACACCAGTTCATCCTAAATCATCTCCTTTACTAACCATTTAATTAAATAATCTTTATTTGATTAAATTCATCATATTTTGTCTTTTAATTAAATAAATCAATTTTATCTGATTAAATCATTATCTTCTATTAATTAAATAAATCATTTTGTTTAATTAATCCTAATGTCTCCCTTTTAATTAGATAATTCATTTTATTTAATTAAGTTCTAATGTCATCTCTTTTAAATTAAATAAATCAATCTTTATTTGATTTAAATCTAACACCATCCCCTTTGATTAAATAAATCAAACTTTATTTAATTAGGTTTAAATTCATTATTCCTCTCATTTTGATTTAAATTAATCCAAAAATCTAAATCAAAGTGTCAAAACAACTAATTTCCATTAAATTTAATCAAATCATGATTAATCTTAACACTAATCCCTCAAATCCTCTAGATTTTGCAACTTGTGCAAGTAAATCAATTTAATTGATTTATTATTTCTTCCATTTTCATTGAAAAGGGCATCAAGTTGGAATATTCTTCAAATTTGAATTTTCCCTCCCACATGTCTTATGCTCCAACTTGGCATTTATGACTCTTACAAGTCCTTTTTCTTGAGCCAAGTGGCATTAACTCCTCTTCCACATCTTCCTCCACAAGCTAACTTTTGAATTTCAAATATCCACCTAATGGAATTTATGTGCACATCCATCCAAATGTGCTCCACCTCTATCCACTCACATGTTGACAAGTGGCATTATGCTATTGGTTGATGTTTTGTCCCACATTCATCTCTTTTGCTTATTCCTCCATCATTTTCTTTTATAAATAGAAGGCTCTTTTTCTAATTTTGGATCCACAACTTGAAGCAAAGTCATTATCTACAAGTTTTTAAGTAAAGTTCATCCATTGTCATCCATTTTCATAGTTTTTCATCATTTCATAGCTAGGTTATGGAGAAATTTTATCAAGGAGCATCAATCTTCATCAAATTTCATCATCAAGCTTGACTAGGAATTGGGAAATGGCTATTTTCCACATCAAAATAGTACCAATTCCCCCATGGGATTGAGAGTTTGAGCATTTGAATAAGACTTAGATTTTTTTATTTGTGTTCTTTACTTTATTTCTTGTTCTTTATGTTTCAAATGAATCTTATGGGAAATGATGGTTTTGATTTGCATAATTGACTAATATTGTGTTTGTTGTTTATGTTTTTGCAGGTCTAGATCCACCATTCACAATATGAGAACCAATCTTTAGCATCTTCCTTCAAAGACTGAACAAAAAATTTTAGGACAACATCCTCGTGATTTACCTCGTAATCCTCCATCAAATCCATGAATGTATGCAAATGCTTAGAAGCTAACTCTGAACTCTTCCTTGTGAATTTAGGCAAATATTTCCTAACATTTTTAGGAATCATATTTGGGAAACCTTTAATACCACTAAAAACCAGTGGTATATACCTTTTGATAGAGAAATTCTCTTGAGGGTATGATGAAAACTGCATGCCCTGCCTATTCTTACTTGACATTTCATAGGGTAACCTTCTTGTATCCATATTCAATTTTTATCAACTTCATACAATGTTATCAACTGCCTCATTTACTAATTCAACCATGATTCTAAAATATAGATCAAACATTCATTCCTTAAAACCTTTTAGAGGCATAATTCAAAAATAAACATACTTCTTCGACCATAACATGAATTTCAATTTTCAGTTTAGAAGAATGTAAGATTACCACTACTATTCCCTCTTTTAGTGCTATTTTACCTAATTGGGAACCATTTACATCTTAAGTCTTGAAAACTTCTCATAAATTGCTTTTAAACGAAATAATGCTTTCTTTAGATTTAAGAGAATACCTGGAAACTTGTAGCAACTATTTATGTTTCTCCTTGGCCACAAATTCTACAGATCTAGAAATATTCTTCACATCTTTAATAGGTTCTTTAGACATAGTCGCCACCTCTTTTCACAAAGGACTGAACTTTGAGCAGTATGAAGTTCTTTCAAAGGTAAAACTCATTTTGGGTTTTCTCCAATAGCGGAGTCACACTCAAATTCTTTGAATTTTGTTGCAACAAGACCTTTTCCAGGTTCAAGAACTTTTCAACATCTGAACAAGATGTTCAAACCCACCAAACAATTGACTATGTGATACAACATTCCATGACTAGAGAATGAAAATTGTTCCCAACAGAGTTTCCAATTCTATTGGTGTTTTTTCTAGTAGAACCTTGAAATCCCTTAAAGGGTAGCCAACCCTTATGCTCAAGAATTGTCAAAGCTAGTGGCCAGCGAATGAGTAAAGATTCTAAGGCCCTTACTCCTACTCTTTAAGCTCTGTGAGACCTAGGAGGGTATTCCTTATTGTGTTCAAATGATACTTATTTGATTGAGAACACTTCTATACACAGATCAATTCCTATCAAGTGAAAATAGACATCTTTCACTAAAGGTTTGGCTGGCCTTGAGCAAATTGTTATCTATTGGTAAGAATTAGGGGATACTTCAAATTCATACATCATAATTGAAAGTTTTTTAATGATTTGCATTCTCATTCTGAATCCCTAGTTGGGTGCATTACTAACTCACTTATCTTTAAGATGATACAATGAATAGACCAGTGCTTTGTCTATTGGGATAATGGAGTCAAATTTGTAACAACTAGTAATGTATTAGCCATTTAACTCAGAAATTGGTCGACTATTATCATAATACTTTGTATTATGACAACTCACAGCATCTAAAACATAACTTCTTACCAAATCCTATTCATTTTATTTACAAACCTGTAGCCCTATTCAAGCATTTAATCAACTCTTTGAGTTGAAGCAAAAATAAGCCACACATTCAATTAAAACAACTAAAGATAAGCAAAAAGATCATTGATCATTTCATTTATAACTTGCAAGAGAGTATACATTCCAGAACTAAGATTTTTTCTATATTTGTGGCTTCTATAAAACCATTTTAAGATCCTTACATATATGACTCAAACCCTAGACTCCATATAGTTCTATTCATTAGTAATATTTACAATATGCTTCTTCCTAAGCTAAGCTTTTCACCTAGACCATTATAAGACTCAAAATTTGACCCATTGTAATGAGCCCTAAAATCCCTTTTATAGAACAAGGGAGCAACAAGCAACCAAATCCATACAATTACATTTCATTTCAAAACTAATTTCATCTACATTTCAGATATTCCACGAACGATTATATGTAAACATTTGCAAATTAGGGGAAAACAAAATTTTATGCCAAATGCCAAAGAAAACCAGCCGATACAGCCAAAAGCACCATTATCCATTGTCGAGCCTTCACATTCCATATCCACATTGAAAAAAAAGATTATATATTATACCAACCAAGAGGCACAAACTAAAAAACCAGCCACAAGGAACCAAATTAGCACACAAGACCAAAAACCAAGCACCAGCTCAAAAAGAAAAAAAGATACTACCCCGCTTTGTCAACAGCAGAGTAAGTACGCCCACTTGGTGTCCTTATAGAAATTGGGGAAGCTACCACCACCTCATCATCAGAGACTACTAGATTAGTCATGGCCATAAGATACTGGTGGTAACCTGAATCAGTTTTAGTATCACTCTCTGAGAGATCATCTAAGACTTCAATGGGAGAATGATGTTTTCCTAGATAAGCTCAATGGTACTTATTCTTTATCGTTGCATCCCTCTCTAGCCTACTATCATTCTTCTCCTTCCCCTTGACCAATTCTTCTAAAACAATTCTACTTCTTAGAAGATAAGCACGCTTGACCACACTCCGCACAAATTTCTTACTAGCTTTTGTCCTCTTCTTTGGAGTTATAGGAACTTTAGGTACTTTTGGTTCATTATTTGGAATGTCACCCTAAGACTCAAGGAGACTAAGCCTCTTAGACCTCCAGAAAGAGACAAGGACTGAAAGAGACACCTGGCTTATCCATTTTCAGCAAAGTAACTTCACCACTTACCCACAGGATAGAGATGCCCAAAATAGCTACCTCAAACACTACAATTACTAGGAACAACTCTACATGCTCATACACAAATTCTCAATTCTTGAAGAAAACAAATGGTGATAATAATAAGCAGGAAATCTTCATTAAATAGATCAATTGGAGTGTGCATGCATTAACGTCCCAAGGGAGTTCACACAAGTGAGCTGACAACCTCTCTCTGTCTCAAATCTCAATCGTTGATCTCCAGAATGCCTCAAAACCTGTTTGTGATCCTCATGTGTGTGAAGAAACCAATCATTCATATGCCTTAAGATCAATCTTGGATAACCTTGCAATTTTACACCATTACTTCTCACTTGAGTGAAGCAAAATGGCTCACATGGCTGCATTTTGATTTTAAATAGTAGTTGTGGATCACATTGTGAGATTTCCCATTCAGTGGCTCAAATTGAGTCCACCAACTTTAAATTTACACCACTATCCCTTGGCCAATGACCCTCATCCAACTAGACACCAATTCATCCATGTGTGGGCTCCACCCTTCTTATCTAGGTAGAGGAAAATATCCATGTGTCACAGCTCGCTGACCCTACGATATTTAATAAAGTATTTTTTAAATCCTGCAGGGTTGGCAAGGAATGACCAAGATCAATTCATAGCCTTCCATCACAGCCATAGATTCAAGCTTCACAACATCAAGTATGATAGTGGGGACCAGGTCCCACACCTGCAACAAGACACACGTCCATCGCCTGCTGACCCTGCAGGTTTTGAGAAACCATTATTTTGTTTGCACAGGGTTGACAAGGAACAACCAAGATCAAACTTGTAGATCTAACAGCTAACAATATATGCACATGTGTAAATGTTAGTTTCTAAAAGTAGGTCTCGACTAGGTCGATGGTACTTAACCCTCGAGATTAAAGACTTAAGACTTAAGCCTTTTAATATACAAAAATTTTAGCTTGACCATGGGAAAATTAAAACGATTGTAAAGGCACTTGTGACTGACAAACCTAGATCAGGGGGCTAGTAAGAACGACGATTTTAATGGCTCGAGTTTCAACTTAAGTGACCGGCAACTAGGTGTGATAGGTCAACAGAGGATTATAACATTTAGGGTTTATGACTATGTGATTTTGAAAAGAGGGCTTGTAACCTAAAACCTAAACCCTACCTTTGGACACTAAGGCTCACAATCATGAAAAAAAAAGAATCTGCTTAGGATTTTTGAAAATTTTCATAAGCTCTACCAAGTTTTTCTATAGATTTCTTGTAAGAACAACAATTCCTTTTTATGTGAACTTTCTTGCCACAAAACCAGCAAACACCATCTTTGCCTATACATTTTGATCTTCCTTGTGACTTTCCACGCTCTGATAGATTCTTCTCTTTTTCTTTTGATCTTCCTTTGTCTTCTACACTCAAAGAACTACCTCATGTTGAGGTCTCGCCCATGTTCTTCCTACGCATTTCTTCACTCAAAATTATACCAACAACATCATCAAATTTTAACATATTTGAACCAGAAACAGAATTACTAACAACCATAACCAAGTTATCCCAACTTTCTGGCAAAGAAGACAAAAGTAAAAGAGTCTAAACTTCTTTGAATCAAAACTTATTTTTATAGAAGCTAACTAGTTGGTAACTATATTAAAAGCATTTAAATGTTCAGCTACAGAACTACCTTCAACCATTTTCATATTAAACAACCTCCTTATTAAAAATACCTTATTCAATGTTGAGGGCTTCTCATACAACTTGTACAAAATACTCATTAACTCCATAGATGTGGTTGCTTTAGATATGTTAAATGCTACAGATGGAGATAAGCACAATCGAATCGCTCCCAATGCTTTTCTATCCAAAATATCCCAATCTTCATTTGGCATATTAGTTGGTTTCTTTGCTTTACCATGTAATGGTCTCCACAGATCTTTCTGGTATAGAAAATCCTCCATCTGCATCTTCCACAATGGATAATTATGGCCATTTAACCTTTCAATCCTTCCTTCTTCAATCGACATTGCTCCCACTCAAACTCAACCTCTCCTGCCAAACAATTGAGCACAACCAACTCTGATACCAATTATTAAACAATAAATAGCAAAAAACAAAAATACAAATAAAAATAAATCAATTACACATAGACTCAGATGCAAGACAAAACACGCTTTTAATGTGGTTCACCATGAATCCTACATCCACAAATAGCAAGGGATTTCTCTATTTTTATTAAATCCATAATCATATCTTTGTTACAGCATATCAACTATATACTCATCCTACAGCAAAATACACTCCACTTCCCTTAATGTATGACAATAGCCAATTCATAATAACCTCTGAAAGACACTATTTTTAACCCCATCATGGAAAATCTGAGAATAACAATATTCAAAGAATAACGAAGAATCTCAGAAACGTTGCAATAGAAAGAGGTGGAAGTAGTGTCTAATTGGGCTTCAATAAGAGGCGTTACACCAATAAAAGGAGGGTCCTAAGAAAGGAGGACCCATTCGCCACTAAAGGCGAATGAGTCCTAGCAAAAGTTTCTAAGACCTTGGTTGAAGAGGTGAAAAGAACATCAAAAACCCATTTCAAAAATGCATCGAAAGGGGGGTCCTATATGGAGAGGACCCATTCACCACTAAAGGCGAATGGGTCCTAGCACCATTTTCTAGGACCTTGATTTTGTCAATTTTAATATTATGCCATATCATTATTGGGTGTCGGGACAGATCATTCAATTTTAAGTGTCTTTAAGAAGGCTTAAATTTGAATTAAAGGGGGCTAGTTAAGCTCAATTAACCATAATTAATTAATAGGACCCTAGATAAGTGTGAAAGTATAGTACAACACTTTACAACACCATAAATAAGGTACAAATTAAGTACATTTTATTAAAAGGGGCCCTAGATTAATGTGAATGTGTACAACACATTACAACACTAACCCAAAGCACAATTAGGTTAATTCAACATCAATTAATTCCAAATTAAGTAAGGAAAAGGGATAATTTTTCCATTACTACAGGATGATTACCACAGAATCTCCCAACCAATGAGTTACAAAAATGAGCAATAGTCTTAACCATAAGGGAATCAAGGATAGAAAGTACCTTCCCTTTGTCCATGGCTTGGGTAGGGAAGGCAACAAAAATACCATTCCCTAGCACACTCTCCTCAAAATTAGCCTTAGAGCATTCCCTCATGCTAACATTGGCAACAAATGTAAAACCAACGACATCCTTCTTAACTTCTAGAGTCCAAACAAGAGCAACAATAGGGGACTAAGTCTCCACACTAGGCACACCAAGCACACTCTCCATAATAGTAGCCATTGAACCTTCACTCACACTATCACTCATAGGACCGACAACATCCTCTGAAACTCCCAAAGCCCTAATAGAAGTAGTAGCAAGGGACAAAGCCTCACCCATGCTAACACTCACAACACATGCAAGATCAACAACATCTTCAGAAACCCTTGAAGCCCGAACAAGAGTAGAAGGGGATCCAGGGGTAGGAACTACACCCTTCTCAATAGTAGTTGTAGGCACACTCGCCACAACAATAGCCCCAATGCATGCACCCACACTAGCCATAGCAGCCTCGACATTGGTATAACCAATATGCAAGCAAGGATATGCAACAATCTTTGAATCACAAACCCTAATCTCATCTCAAACCATAGAAACCACTCGAGGTGGAGCGATAGTAGCGAACGAGGCCTCCACACCAAGCACAATGGGATGAGGCGAAGAAAGCAAAATTCCCTTCTTAAGGGCATGGCCCAAGTCATCAGACCTTGAACAAGACACAACAACAAAACAAGAGCGTACCAAAGAAACATTTCTTTGTCTCCCTCCACAACTCAAGGAGAGAAACATCTTCCTTGTCAAAACCAAAATTATACCTCTAAGCCTCCAACCATGGTGTCAAATCTATGTCTTCCTCTTCTAAAGAGCAACACCATTCCCCAACTGGCTCACCATTGTCTTCCTCCCCTTTCCCTTCATCTGAACCAACCCCACTTCCTCCCACACTCCCTTTACTTCCTCCATCACTACCCCCATCGCTCGAGCACTCTATTCCTTTCAATATAATTTTGTTTCCCACACAACTTTGACACAATATTCTAGTGTTCCCTCAACTATGTTGAAGTCTTTTTCTTTCCTTCCTATTTTGTTGATGCTACTATTAATTGGCAAGCTAATGGATTTTATTGTGTTGTGCTAGCCTCAAGTGCAATGACTAATGGTAGAATGGGTACTTATCTCCAACCTCTCTCCAAGCACTACTTTGATGCATCACTTATAGATAGCATAATATGGATTAATTGTGCCCCACCTAAATGTGTAGAATAAATAAGTTGGAAGCAACAGTCGTTGTTTTATAAACTACAACCTAGAAGCCATTCAAGACATACAAGTGGCTAAGCAACAATCCAAAGCACTTCAATGCATTATTGCAACAAAGGATGCCCATGCACTAGCCCATAATATTACCTTGTAGAATAACCAAAGTGCCTACACAACATTCCAAGCTAGTGTGACCAAAATAACTAGCCATTATATACACTTTTCAAAGTGATATGAATAACGTATGTACAAATATTCTTCTTGAAGGCACACAACTAGGAACCCCTTCTAATTCTTTAGCATATCACAGTTCACATCTAGATACATTGGTCTATATGTTCTTCATTAATGCTCCTCTAGCTTCTTGTTCAACCCTAATTGACGCAAGCATGTCGTCTTCTTTACATATCTTCACCTTTGTCACCTTTATTGAGAATTGACACTTTAATTGTGTTGAAAAACATAACTGCAATTATAACAAAAAACAAATTATAATGATTTGAGTAATCTCACTGTCAACTTAAATTTAACAATTATTTCAAGTTAAGAATTAAATATAATATTTAAATATAGAATATTTACACATTTAAATTATATATTTTACATTATACATTATTTTAAAATTAACAATTAAAATAAATTATAATGTGAAAAATCTAATTTAAATATAATATTTATATATTAATTATAAATAATATTAATTTAATTATAATTATTTAATAAAATTATTAAATTAAATTTATATATAATTTTTTTTTAAATAGTAGGATTCGGGTAGCCCCCCTATAAACTATAGTGTGTCTCCAAGTAAAAAAATTCACATGATTGGTGACACTTGACACACCCTCCACCCCTTATATATAAATTATATTTGATATTTAAAAAAAAAAAGTTGTACACATATATTCAAAATATCTTTGACTCTAGGGTTGTAAGTTGTAGGCCTTGTGTGTGGAGTTTGAATCTAGATGGTTTTTTTTATTTCATATGTGGAGAGTTTGAATCTATTTGGTTTTTTTTATTCCATATGTGTAGAGTTTGAATTTGTTTGGTTTTTTTATTTATTTCATATGTGTGGGATTGGAATCTATTTGGTTTTTGAGTTGAAGCTATTTTGGCTTTCATTCAATAAATAAAAAATCTTGTTTGATGAGCAAATTCATTGATAAGCAAGAGGTATTTTCCATTGTGTTAGGGTTAGAAGGTTGATATCTAACAGTTAAATGTAGACTTGATCAATAAAACAAAAAAATAAAACACATAGAAAAATTATAGCAGCAATAAAACAACACAAAGAATTTAACCACCCAATATGGGCTCCATCCACAAAACCGCAACCATCCAATGATTTTATTATCTAGTGCAAAACATATTACAATCTCGCGAATAATGCACATAACAACTCTCATCCCAACCGCTTATTACAAGGCTTTTTAGAAACTTCTAGAATTAGGGTTTTAGAAGGTCATTTTTTTATTTTGTTCATGACAAAGCGAAAAAGAGGAAAACGAAAAAAATTGGGGCTGCCACCCCTGAACCCCTACTTGGAGCCCGGCCTAGCCCTACAGCCTGGGAGGATACATGAAAAGTGTACAGTATAGCATGATGAGTCGCCACATACCAACACATTGTATGTCAAATTATAATATCACTATCAGAATTCAATCATCTCATTTTTCAAATCAAACTCATAAACCCATATTTCATGAATAATGATTCATGAGATCCCACCTAGTTACACTCAAAGCAAATTCATCAAATAAAAAACACACACCTCCGCAGAGGAGGAAAAAAGTAGACTCCAGATAAGCCTAGTTTTAGCAGATCCCACCTATAGAAGGAAGTCGAGATCCCTCGTCCTCAATATCCAATGAGGTTATTCAGTGATGCCATCTACTATCAGGATTGGTGGAGGTTTGTACTGTGCATCTGTCGTGGGAAAGTCGAGATAGAACGGGGTGGGGAGGCGATTTAAGAGGCAAGTCTTTCCCAGTAAATCCGTACCCAATACAAAGAAGATGAATGTAAATATGAATGGCAACCAAATACTATACTGATGTAATTTAAGACTGGAAAATCACATATGGGATTTATTGGTTTGAAGATGGGAACCATTCCTCTGCCACCAAAATTTTCAGAACTTAAATGCAGCCTCAGCTTTTATAGTGTTGATGCACTGTACTTACAAAAATTCAGTTATGGAAGATTCTTTCGATACCACATAAAGAAATAGATGGCCATAATACCACTTCTGGGAAATCAGAATTTCCGGAAGAAGTTGGTAGCATTATACTGTGCCAAAATGTTTGACAACAGACGTAAACCACGCTTCAATCATACACTGTCAACTAATGACCATCTCAATTTCAATCTCAATATCAGAGCTCTCTGTAAGGAGGGTTACTTGAAGGTGGCGGTACACATTCTTCTTACTACACCCGACTATTCTGTAGACTCTTTTACATATCTTCAACTGTTGCAAACCTGCATTTCCAAGAAATCCCTTTCAGATGGTAGGAAAATCCACTCCCACATAAAGGAGAGGGAATTTGAATTTGCCACAGAGAAACTTGTACAAAATAGTCTTATACGCATGTATGACAAATGTGGAAGTTTAGGAGATGCTCGCAATGTGTTTAACCAAATGACTAAACGAGACGTCTTCTCGTGGAATATGATAATTGCATCTTACAGAAGACATGGGAATCCTCAAGAGGCATTGTCATTATTTCACCAAATGCAACAAACAGGTTTCCGACCAGATCAGTTTAGCTTTGAAACAATTCTCCCCGCCTGTGTCAAAATTGGAGATATAGAACACGGTATGGAAATCCATCAATCAATAATCAAAAGCGGATTTCTGGCTAATGTTGTAGTTACCAACACCCTGATAGACATGTATGCAAAATGCGGTAAAATACAGAAAGCAAGCGAACTGTTTGACAAAATGCCTCATCGAGATGTAGTGTCATGGAATGCAATCATTACTGGATATGCACAAAATGGACTTGTTCATAAGTCCTTGGAGATATTTAGCCAAATGCAGTCGGCAAGTGTGAAAGCAGACTCAACAACTTTTGTTGTCATCCTCCCGGTTTGTTCCAAAATAGAAGCTTTGGAACAGGGTATGGAGATTCATCAAAGAATCATGGAAGGCGGATTTTTATCAGATGCTGTAGTTGTTACTTCCCTGATAGATATGTATGCAAAATGTGGAAGCATACAGAAGGCACACGAATTGTTTGAATCAATGTCTCAACGAGATGTGGTCTTATGGACTGCAATCATTGCTGGATTTGTGCAAAATGGGCTTGTTGAAAAAGCTTTGCAGCTTTTTAAGCAAATGCAGCTGACAGATGCGAAACCAAACTTTGCAACCTTCGCCAGCATCCTCTCAGCTTGTGCTAAACAAGGAGCTTTGGAACAAGGTATGGAGATCCATCAAAGAATAATTGAAAGCAAATATTTCTCACATGTCGTACTTGTGACTGCTCTGACAGATATGTATGCAAAATGTGGAAGCATACAGAAGGCACTCAAATTGTTTCACAAGATTGCTCAACGAGATATAGTCTCTTGGAATACAATAGCTGCTGGATATGCAAAAAATGGGCTTGCTGAAGAGGCCTTGGAAACTTTTAGGGTAATGCAATTGGAAGGTGTAAAGCCAAACTCAGGAACCTTTGCTTGCATTCTCTCAGCTTGTGCCAAATTGGGATGTTTGAAACAGGGTATGGAGATCCATCAAAAAATAATTGAATGTGAAATTTTGTCAGATGTGTCTGTAGCAAATTCTCTGATAGACGTGTATTCTAAAAGTGGAAACATACAGAAGGCCCAGAAATTGTTTGACAAATTGCCTCATCGAGACACGGTATCGTGGAATGCAATAATTGGCGGACATGCACAAAATGGCATTGTTGAAAAGGCTTTGGAGATTTTTCAGCAAATGCAATCGGCAGACGTAATGTTTAATTCAGCAACCTTTGCCAGCATACTCCCAGCTTGTGCCAAAATTGGAGCTTTGGAACAGGGAATGAACATTCATCAAAAAGTAATTGAAAGTGGTTTTTCATCAGATATTGTAGTTGCAAATGCCCTTATAGACATGTATGCAAAATGTGGAAGCATACAAAAAGCACTCAGATTGTTTAACAAGATGGATGATGCAAACCTGGTCTCATGGACTGCAATGATTGCAGGATGCGCAATGCATGGCTATGGCAGTGATGCCGTAAAACTCTTTGAACTAATGAACAGTTCTGGAACCAGTCCTGATCATATAAGCTTTATTTGTGTTTTATATGCATGCAGCCATGCAGGTCTAGTGGATGCGGGCTGTAAATACTTTAATCAAATGAGAATCGCTCATTGTATTATGCCTACAATGGATCATTATGCATGCATGGTTGACCTTCTTGCCCGTGGTGGCTATCTAAAGGAAACCCTGAACTTTATTATCAAAATGGCGGTAAAACCCGATGCATTTGTATGGATGAGTTTACTTGGTGCTTGTAGATCACATAAGAATATATTACTAGGAGAATTTGCAGCAACACTTATTTTTCAGTTGGAACCTAAAAATTCTTCTTCTTATGTTCTTCTATCTAACATTTATTCAGAAGTCGGCAGGTCAAGTGAAGTTCAGAAGATAAGGAAATTGATGAAAGATAGAGGAGCTATTAAGATACCTGGATGTAGTTGGATTGAAGTCCATAAAAGGGTACATGCTTTTTTCCAAGGAGACAAATTACACCCTCAATCACAGGAGATGTATGAGGTGTTGGAGAAATTGTCTTGGGAGATGAAGGTGGCAGGGTATATTCCTGAGGCTGATACAAAACCTGTACTCAGTGATGTGGAGGAGGAAGAGAAGGAATCATTACTTTGCCATCATAGTGAGAAGTTGGCAATTGCATTTGGATTGTTAAACACACCCCCTGGAACAACTATTAGAGTTGTCAAGAACCTTCGAGTATGTGATGGCTGCCACACTGCAACCAAGTTTATCTCGAAGATTGTTGCAAGAGAAATTATTGTGAGAGATGCAAGCCGGTTCCATCATTTTATACATGGACAGTGTTCTTGTGGAGATTATTGGTGATTCTAACTGAATGAAACAAGAAAAACTGGCTTGAACTATAACAAGGGGCATGGTGTTAGTTTGCAGTGGTAAGAAGGAAATAAGTTTTACTTTCATTTTCTGAAATTGTATTGGCTTTTTATGTTATAAATCTTCGATAACTAGAACATGCTATTGATTTGATGGAATCATTTTTATATTGTACACAGAACTTCCTAGATATGCTAAAAGGGTACTTCTTAGTGCCCTGTTATATAAATTCGTGGAGGAGTAATAGCATTGAACCTTTTTTCAGGAACCCTAAATTGAAAGGGAAAGAGAGGAATGCTTGAAGGAAACAGAAAGCTGCTCAGCCATCAGGGATTGTGAGAGAGAGGCTCACAACCGATGCTTAGATAAATGTGTGAACATCCTTGCTTGTTCTTTCCTTCTACCTTTGTAGATTGCATGGTCTCCTTGTCTGGATTAGTTCTATTATCTTGTGCATATGACAAGCCTGTCATTTGAGCCTAAACTATATTTAATACAGTATATATGCAAATATATATTTGTCTAAGTGGAAATTCAATTTTGTGTTGTGTAGGTTATGAAATACCAAGGGCGTTTTGTGTGATTTAGACCATCTCCTATTCAGATTAGCTGCTCTGATATTCCAATCTGGTTATTGGAATCAATTGTTGGAGAGGAGCAGAGAAGAGTGAAGCTTTCAAAGATCGCTTTTACTGAATTATGTGAATCTGGTTTACTATCTTCATATGTTGCATTTTAAAAGAAAACGTGATGTTTGTAATGAACTAATAATTTAAAATTTAAACATCTGAAATAAAAGACTAGAGATTTTTAATGAGGGTGCAAATGCCGATCGATTTCTTGAAGTTCTGATTTGTTTGTAGCATGTATTTTTGTGTCCCAAGTTTGCTCTGATTTTTTCCTCCTATTTGTTTTTTATTTTTTTTTCTTAATGTGTCTTCTTTAAATGGATTCTACTTGGACACCTGTTTGCATTCAGATGGAAATAAATTAATAGAATTAAATGTAGAAGCAAAATTATAATTGTATTTTTTAAAACTATGGATGCTTTTTGGAAATACGCATAAGGAGTTCACATCAGGATTTAAGGAAAGGAGGGAAAAAATTATATATTTAGTAGCAAAAGTTAAGTATTAAAATAAAAGTTAAAGTGTCTGTTTGGGAAATATCAAATAAAACCAGTAAGTTACTTTGATGAGGAGTGAAACTGTTCAAAAAGTTTCAGAAAGCTTTGGCCATCTATAGCATTGTAATTATAAAAATTGCTGTATCATGCCTTTTTTTTTAATTTATTTTGATTAGAACCTTTTAAATGTAATAATTATCTTACAAATGTTATATTCTATATGAATTTAGCTTATGATATTATATATTTTGAACTTCTTTATTATCTATCTCTAATATTTTTACTCTATTTTTTTAGATTTATCATGTCATTTTATATTAGATTCAAAGGTGTGGACTTGATCCAAGACACTATTATAGTTGTAGATTTGATTTTTGAACTTTTAAAATTTCAACTTTGAATTCTTATCTTATCAAACACTTTGTTAGTCCTTGTGAGCCAACTTAGTGCATTTATTAGATAAAGTGGGAAACTAGGGTCCCAAACCTACTACAAAGCAAGCCTAGAGACAATAGCAAACAAAGTTACTAGAATGGAAAAACCAAGAGCAAAGAGACAAAAACAGTTATAGTCTTGACATACACAATACTCAAACGACCAAACAAACAACATATTGTTAAGACAATCCTTGGTGAGTAGAGACATTCCCATAATCCTCAAAAAAAAAAAATCTTATTTAAAATCATTGTTCTTTATCTTTTTCTAATCAAGGCTATTAGTAAAAACAACAACCACCCTTTTCCTTTTCTCACTAAAAAAAAATAGTAGAAACATGAGAGTGGTAGTAGATCTATGCATCACTTTGGTACTAAATAAAAGAACTTTGTTGGCCTTAGTCTTCAAAGTATCCACCCTATCCTATAAAGCAGCCAAAAGTTTGGTATTGTTTTCATAGTGGGCACAAAAAATCATAGGATTGATGACTTTATCATCCTTATTCAAATCTACAAACTTATCATCCATGGTTTCTATGCATGTAGAATAAGGCACATTCATCTCCTCAAAGTAATTGGTGATTTCACCAATCTCAATAGGTTTAGATTCAACATTATACTTAGTTGACCTTGAGATCTTATACACAACATCACTTTCATCTTCAAATTCACTAGCCAAATTATCTTGATCAATAGAAGTAGTGTCCTTGTCACTAGAATCAATTGTAACTTTAGTGATACCATCATTTGAGTCAACAAGGAGTTTGATATTATGCAAGGGTTTAGTAGCCAATTTAGTAGATCTTCTCACAATAGATCTTATCCACATTAGAAACCAAAGCCTTACCCCTAGAAAAGGTCTCAACCTTAGACTTAACCTCATTCTAAGTCTTGGCCTTGGAAGTACTCACAATAGCCTCAATTTTCTTACTATTTTTGTTCTTATTTATGTTTAAGAAGGGGAGTTTCTTACACAATGAACACAAGCTGACAACACTCTTGTTAGTTGGGTACAGGGCACAAAGTAGAAGTTACCACAACCCACCACAAAGCATGTGCAGAGCACTAGGCCAACAAGGAAGGTAGATTATGGGGTGCCCTATAAGGGTCACATCTCTATGAGAGACTATGCATTAATATATGTATGTAATAGATAACAGAGTAGAAATAGATTAGATAGTATAAGAATAGATAAAAGGACTGTGATATAAAGCAGAGACTAAGACCTACTCATGTAATGATTATCTGAATATATATAAGCAATTATAAGGATTCAATGGATATATGTGTTATGGATGATTATTATTAATGTTTAGGTTAAAGATGAGTTACTATTAGATATAGTGTCCTACCACACTTATTTGTTCTATCATTGTACCCTTTGGGGTATAAACTGACTACATAAGGGATACCAAGGTACACATCTTCAGACTATAATTCTCATTTCCTCTTGCTAACATTGGTTCCGTTGTTGGGACCCTAGAGAGGATAGTGAAGAAAATACAAATTAAAAGAATAGAACATTAACAGTAGAAAAAGATAAACAATAACAAAGGGAAAAAAATCTATAGACACATCTCTTAAGTACTACCTATGTGAGAGGGGGGTAGGCACTTAAGGGATGACAAATGGAAAGGGGCAAGGAATCTAAAAAGATCCCTAAAAATATGTAACTATTTAAACTTTAAACTAGGGATAGAACAATTGAAACTCTGGCAAGACATAATGGAAAAGCAAGATAGGTTTGCAGCAAGACCCAATATTTGGTGTACTTATTGTGGGAGAGAAGGACATTTAAGAAATGAGTGCCCAAAGGAATTTGGAGAAAAGAAAGCTAATGTGCTACGGGTAGACTTGCAGGCACTATCCAAAAAGTTGAACTCAGTCTACTGCGACACTTGCGAAGAATGGGACGATCATGACACCAAATATTGTCCCTCACAATTATTCCAATTAAGAGAAGATCCTACCACAACAAATCATATGGATCAACAAAATTTGGCATATGTTAAAGGACTAGCAGAGCAACCATTATATCAACAAGATCATAGATATAAAGTACCACAATGCCAAAACAAGAAAAATATCAACTCTATACAAAACCAACCAAATCAAGACACATACAGTGAAAGAGGCCAATTCCATGGGGATAGAGGCCAAAGCAAGGGAAGGAGGAGATGGATCGATGCCACATGCTTTAAATGTAGCAAACTAGGCCACTTTGTGAAAGAATGTTGGGGGGATAGGAAGAAACCCCATGGATTCTACAATAGTACCAAACATGATGTATTTAACTACGACAGAGCCCAAACCTACTATAGAAATGCGGCTCCACAATCAAAGAGTGGTGAGCTCTAAAACCTAAAAAGGAAAATACCAAAGAACTTGAGGAGACAGATGAAGCAGACTATAATAAAAAGGATGAGGAGACTAGTAACCCCAACAGAGAAATTCCTAACCACAACAAAGTAGTAGTAATGATAAGACAAGGAATTGATACCACAACTGCTAAGAAAGACATAACAAAAGAAGAAACTACCTTAGATGAGGAAGCATTCCACCCTACAAAAAGACAACATGATCACATAGTGGAAGAAACAACAAAAATAGTCACAAAAGAACAAGATAAGGAAACAGATCAATACTTCTTCGAACAAGAAGTAGAAATACTTAAACAATTAATAAAAATGTCTAAACAATCCAATCTATTGGATAAACTACAACAATTTTGTAAATATTGGAACAAACAAAACAAAATACCACAAATTTGAACCATAAATAGAGAAGATGTAAACAATGGAAAACACACCCAATTATGATCACAGTGAGTATAAACCAAAAGAAGATAACCAATGTCATGGTCGATTTAGGAGTAGACATTAATATGCTACCAAAATGGGTGTGGGAAGAGATAGGAAAACCAAAATTGGAACAAAAACCATATAACATCAGTCTAGCAGATGGGACAAGAATGAAACATTGGGTACATAGAAACAAGTGGAAGTGAATGTTAAGGGAGTAAAGAAAACAGTAGAATTTGAAGTAGTTGCCATAAAAGAAACATTTGATTCCTTTAACACCCTACTAGGACTTAGATGGTTTGTAAATGCCAATGGGATTGTAGACTCTCGAAAAGAAGAAATATCATTTGTTGATAAGGACATAATAGTTCATACCCCCATCAGGAAAACCTCAAGTGAAGCATACACAGAAGAAGTGAATTTGGAAACAAAAACTTATACTCAATTTCACAGTTACCACCAAGTGACAATCTAGAAAACCCAAACTCGAAAGGAGAACTTGAAATTGAAAGCACCACATATAGCACAAATAGTGAGGAAGTGTTAGATGCATGGGTGCAGGATGAACTGGAACTCCACTCCTAGATAATTACCGAATTTTGTAACATGTTCATGATTAGGATGACCTCGAAAAATACTTTTCATTCTACTACGGTTACAAATAATCAACCATAAAATAATTGTGGCAAGACAAAAGACAGCATAGTCGTGATAGCCAAAAAAACTCACCATATAAATCACATTTTTTTCAAGGAATTTCACACAATAAGATGCCCAAATACTCAAGGATTTGATACCTATTATCATTTATCACACAAATAGAAAAAAAATTCAAACTGAGGAAAGGAGATTGGACATATTGAAACATACACTCATTTGCAACACTGCATGTTGGCGGAATGCCCAAAAAGAACACTTAACAGAATGGGTGATATTCAAAATCTTAATCAAAACAAAGTACCTACTAGAGGAAGGAAAATACAAGGAAATATCAAAATATAATGGGCACATTCCACCAGAGGAACATCTTACAATTTGTACTACTACATGGAGAGACGAAAAACAAGTATGATGAGCACATATATATTCAATTATTCTATTGGAAAAACACTGGTGGTGCAAACTTGGTACATCAACCAAGAGTGAAGAGGAGAAACCAACAATTGGACATAACTAACAAAGGACTTTTACCATATGTATCTTATCCTTCTACAATAAAAACACACACATACATACCACATTAATCAAAATGAAGGAGATAATGCTTAAACCAAAGGAAAATCAAGAAATGGCAGTACTACAAACCTCCTCACCACCCCCACAATCAGAAGGCATATGGAGATACATAGAATGGCTCAATAAAGAAACCACATTACTAGAAAAGAGATGTTTCCTAACAAAGCAAGATGAAGAGGATCACCATAACATAGACATAGAAGTTCAACAAGGGTAAAGACAATTATAATCTCTCATAGAGGCCAAATAAAAATAATATAACCAATTGATCAAACTAAAAGAAGAAAACATTGCTAAGGAATGAGATCCTAAAATGGCCAAGATAGGAGATTATTGTGATGACAAACTAGTGGCACAAGTTACAAAGATGTTATATGAATTTGAAGGACTCTTCCCTAGGAAATTTATATACCTAAAATGCATAAAGGAGGAAGCAGGAATCATGAAGATACAATTGAAGAAAGGAGCTAAACCAATAAGGAAAAGACCCTACTGACTAAACCCTAATACGAAGAAGAAAGTCAAAGCAGAGTTGGATAAAATGTTGGAAGCTAGGATAATTAAACCAATAAAAGACGCGGAGTGGATTAGCCCAATGGTGATTCAAAACAAGAAAACATGAGAAATAAGGATTTGTGTTGACTTTAGAGAATTAAATAAAGCATGCCTTCATAACCCCTTTCCTACACCATTCACAAAAGAAATTTTGGAATCAGTAGCAGGAAGAGAAATATACTCCTTTACTAATGGATTTTTCAAGATACCATCAATTAAGAATAAGTGAGGAAGACGAGCTAAAAACAACATTTGCGATAGAATGGGGGTCTTACATGTACATAGTGATGTCATTCAGTTTAAAGAATGCACCTACGGTATTCAACATGATTATGATAAATTATTTTAAAGACTTTATACATGATATTTTGGAGGTATATTTGGATGATTGGATGGTATACAGATTGGTCAAAGATCACATCTTGGTACTTAAAATGATGCTCAATAGATGCTAAAGCATGCAAATTTCCCTAAATTTGAAGAAGTGCATGTATATGACACCATATGGCACACTACTAGGTCATATCATATGCAAGGAAGGTATGATGGTATACCCAATGAAGGTTACTTTAATCATGGCACTACCACCACCAACAACACCTTTAGAAGTAAAAAAATTTCTAGGCTATAATGAATAACACCACAAATTTATAAAAGATATGTCGGAATAGCTGCACCTATGGATGAACTACTGAAAAAGAAATATGAAAGAAGTAGCGAATGGACTGAGGAATTCCAACAAGCATTTGATAAACTAAAAAATAAAATTGTGGAAGCACATATATTAATCTTTCCAAACTGGAACACACCATTCCATGTACATGGAGATGCATCAAGAATTGCCATAGGAGAAATATTATCTCAACCTAAAGGAAATAAGGATCACCCCATAACATTTGTAAGTAGAGAAATATCCAAGGCAAATAAGAACTACACTACTACTGAGAAAGAAGCCCTAGCTATGGCTTATACATTACAAAAATTTAAACACTACTTATTGTCAACACCATTTACATTCTTCATAGACCTATAATACGAGGAAGGATATGTCGATGGTTACTCTTATTCTAGGAATTCAATTTTAAGATAATGATCAAACCTGGAAAACACAATCAAGGACCAAACTATTTATCAAGGCTAGAAATAGGGGAGGAACCAGCATATCAGCTAGAATATCTACCTCACGCACACCTATTTAGACTAAATATGGTATCAAAGGAGTTACATGACATTGTTATACTCCTATATAAAGGTGAATTTCCCACATATCTTTCACCACAAGATAAAGAATATCTTGTGTGGAAGTATGTGCCATACACATTAATATAAGGAGAGTTACATCACATAGGTTGAGATGAAATTATCAGAAGCGTTGCATTTGAACATGAAAGATAATCTATCTTGAAAGAAGCACATGAAGGAATAGAAGGGGGCATAACTGCAGTGAAACAATAGAAAAAAGGGTTAAACTAGTTGAACTATGGTGGCCAGCCTTACATAGAGATGTCAAAGAATATACAAGAAACTACAATATATGTCAAAGCATGGGGAAACCTACCGCAAGAGATGAGATGCCCTTAAAACCAGTTTTAGCACAAATACCATTTGAAAAATGGGCGATAGACTTTATAGGACCAACTGGCCCACCTGCTAAACACTTAAAAGCAAGATTCATCATAACAGGGGTTGAATATTTAACAAAATGGGCAGAGGCAAAACCTACTAAGGATTGTACTGCAAAAATTGTTGCAATATTCCTATACAAAAACATAATCACTAGATATGGTTTCCCACTAACTAAAGTAAGTGATCAAGGCAAGCACTTTGTTAATAAAATAATTGTGGAGCTTTTACAGAATTTCATGATAACACATAACAAGAGCTCACCATACTACCCACAAGAAAATGGAGCAAGTGAGGCTCTAAATAAGATAATTGGGACAACACTTACAAAAATGTGTGAAGGAAATAGGTTGGATTGGGACATTAAAATACATATGATACTCTTGGCCTACCACATATCTTTCAAGAGAACCACTAAGTTTACAACATTTCAATTGGTATATGGAACTGATACGGTAGTTCCAATGAACTTTATAATTCCAAATTTATGTATTGCACTAAACTTTTGGCTGGATGATGATGAATCCTTAGTGCAAAGGATAGAGGAACTAGAAAAATAGATGAGGATAGATTCATAGAATTATACAATCAAAAGATAGAGTGACAAAGACAAAAGGCCTAGCATGACAAGAACCTTTGCACTAAAACTTTTCAGAATGGAGACCTAATATTACTATATGATAGTAAATTCAAAAATCAAGGCAAATTAAAGGTAAGGTGGCTAGGGCCATACTTTATTCATGAAATTGTGTGATCAGGAGCTGTGAGATTAAAGAGATTAGATGTCAATCACATCACAAGGTATGTGAATGGAGCCAAACTTAAACACTACCATCTACCAAAGGGATGAGATGATAAAGTCTAAAAAAAAAGTGTAGACAGTCTAACATATATTACTAAACAAAAAAAATCAAATCATTAGTAGCCCAAAGCTCCAAACAGCTAGAAAACCCATGAAAGGTAACAGGAAAATGACATCAATGCAACTGCCAAATGTAATTCTATTTAAACCTCTCATAGCTTCACTCCACTCACTTTGAATTAAAAACCTTCCAGCTAACAAAAGTGATTGAGCTTTGATACTATCTCACACACAATTACAAACAATGGCAACCCCAATCTTCGTGAATGTGACAGAGAAGCCATGACCAAAGTATGAGAAATACTTGTTTAAAGAAGTGGAAGTCGATAAGGACATGGAATTCTCAACTATCCCCGTAGATGTAGTCTACATAGAGGATGTGAGGAAATACATCCATGAGCTGATCGTCAAAATTGATCATACTAAGTTTGAGGAGTTCAGATTAAGCCTCCTAAACACAAATCAGAGAACATACCAACCCCAATTTCAAGAAGTAGCAAAGAAGAGTCTTAATATCTAGAACTTTTTGAATTTTTGTGATGATCATGATTGGGTGTGACTAGTCCTCAACAAAGTCCGCAATGGGTTCATCTACTTGGACAAACCCTACCGCATTACATGAGAAGTAATTCACGTGGTAAAGAGGCTAAGCATGGTTAGGGAAGTACCAACAAAGAAAGCAATGAAAAATGATGCAGTGCCTTAGCTTACCAGTGCAACACTAGATAGGTAGAGCCTAAGCATCTGAGTAATAACATTAAGGGTGATCCCACAATATTGGTTTACATTTTTGGCCAAATTGGACATTGAACTAACTTTTTTAACTAAATATTCACTTTCGGGCACCTATAGCGGCTAAACCATGAGGAATTTGAAGGTGATGCAAACTAGTGATTTGTGACATTTTTTCTGTAGATTCTAAATATATTTTTTTCAATTTTTTTTGAATCAGATTGCAGTTCTTTCTCCATCTCCTTCAAAAACTATTTTTTAACAGTAAACACCATTTTTAAAGAGTGGCGTTACTAGCTAACACATAACTTTTTTTCTATGAAGGATAACATTCTAATTTTTTTGAATTTAGATTCGTAACTATGATATCTAGTGCATGGAATTGGTTTCATAGCATTTCATTCAATATTTTTTTTCTTCATTAAGTTTCAAAGTCAAACAAGTTACAATTTATACATGATCTACTGGCTAAAACATAACTTTTTTTGTATGTATCGAAATTCATTTTTTTTTGTTGGATCAAGGACATCAATATCTAGTGCACTGATATTTTTCAATTTTTTTTTGATAATCTGTTATTTTTCCACATGTGCAGAACAAAGAGCTTGATTCTGGGTGAAAAACCTATGGTTAATCAAACTAAAAAAAATGCATAATAAAACCAAAACATATTAAAATTATATTTGATGGATAGCTCGTTCTGAGGACTACCATCATCTAGTTGGGTTTGTGAAGTCTCCTCCATTTTCATCCTCAACCTGAGCTTTAAAAGGAAATTTTTTGCAGAGATTTGGTAGAAGAGGGGGAGAAGGGGGAAAGGGGTTTGTATGGACCCCCCTTCGAGCGAACCCCCTTGACCCTTTCGAGTGGAGGGGGGTTCGCTCGAAGGGGGGTCCATACAAACCCCCCTTTTTTTGAATTTTCCTCTATCTTCATTTTAAAAAATGTGCCAAAAGGTGGGTCCCATCATTAAAGAGGGTTCGCTTGAAGGGGGGTTCGAGCAAACCCTTTTTGGGTCCATACGAACACTTAGTTCATGCGAACCCCTAAAAACCAAAAAAAAAAATCATGGGTGCGTTTTTGCAAATTTCCTTCCTCAATGGAATTGTAGACCAATATTGTGGGATCACCCCAAACCTTGCAATGTAGTATGCAACCATGGAAATTGCATACAAAATCTATTACACAAATAGAGAGAACTCTTCCATGACAATGATAATTCACACTGCTTATTATATGGTGGGGGGAAAGAATTTTTGACCTCTGTGAGGTGATGTAGGAGTAACTCAAGGAGAACCTTTAGAAAATCAAGACCTCCTGGTACAATTTCCACTATGGCACACTCCCCATCTACCTGGTCTTCTATTTCCTAAATGAGATCCCAACGTTCAAGGGCAAAGCATGGAAAACAAACCTTTTGATAGCTTCCCAAATTCAAATGCACACCCACCAATTCCCAAACAAGCAGACTTATATAGCAGCTTATTGGGGGTTCTTTAATATATTCCAAAAATAGATGCAAGCACAAGAGAAGATTCCATACAAATATGTGAAACAATACATTAACACCATCTCCTAGTGGACAAATATTATACATACATGGAGGTAGTAGAACCATGAACAACTTGGATCCCTAAGCTTCCATATGAGATTTCACAAAAGAAGGTTGATGCATATGTTGCAAACATCTTTTGCAAACTAAAGGATCCCAATGTGGAGAGGTTCGACACATATAAGGAGATTATGGATCAAATTCATAAAAAGAATGCCCAAGAGAAGTTTGAGAAGAATAAGGAGTAGTTACACAAACAATGGGGTATTCCACCAAATGAATCCCCCCAACCTTCATCCTTTGTACTAGCTCTAGAGAAACACACACCTACAACAAGAAGGTTTGAAAGGATTCATGGAGCTACCAACACCCAATATGAGTGTCCGACATCCTCTTCTTAGATGGTAACTACATCGGATGTACAAGAAATATCATAAACATTAATCCAGATGAGTGTGGAGAAGAAAGGCCACAAGGCAAGGCCTAAACAAGTGGTAAAAAGGAATAATATCACTTTCGCAGAAGAGGAGGAATAAGAAGTAGAGGAATTACAAAAACCTCTATAAAAGAGGACAAGAAAATCACAAACAATGGAGATCCAACAACCAGAGGTGGTAGAGCAACTACAGCCTCCTATCAGTGTGATGGTGACTACAAATTCCATCATCTACTACGGTATGCTCCCTTAGGTATTATCCATGTATGATGATTTACATAAAAATAATCAATATATAATCATACAAAGTCTAATAATGTACATAATGAAGTTTGATAAAAGTCTAGAAGAAATAATCATACTTCCCACAATCATCATTGTGACAATTCAGGAAAAGAGGGAGAAGGCTCTAAAAGAAGAAGAAGAAATAAGAGAAAAAACAATCATAGAGGTAGGGTCTAGCCTTATCGTAGATCAAAAGCAATAAATTACACAAACACAAGCACAAGAACTTCAAACAAAGTAGAGGTTTGACACTCTAATGGGGGACAACAAGAGGAAATTGCAAAAATACAATATGAGACTACCACAATAACCAAAAAAATTATGGATTTGATGTTGGAGGAATAAAGCACAAAGCAAGTAGTATCATCCCCCATGCAAATCCTACCAAGCATACAAGGAGAAGAGGAACAAGAGAAGGAGATGGAGGAAACAACTATATCAGTATCACCAATATAATCAATCAAGGATTTTTTGGTGCAACAAAAACAATTACAACCAACACCCACTCCTCAACTCATATAGTTACAAGTGATGTGCTCCAAGGTAAATCTAGCAAACATCTCTCCACTAAAAAAGATACAACTGGGGGATATTTACCATGCTAGCACCAAGGAGGAGATCCTCCAACAACATGTGGACAATGTAGAGTAGTTAGAAGAAGCATTCTAGACATTGCAAAAATCTCTTTCGTAGATGCAAAGGGACACTTCCCTTCCGCTACCCTAGCAACTCAAGTAGCTAGTGGATGGTCTAAAATCAAACCTCAATACATAAAAAGACAAGTTAAGACAAGAATATTAATAAGATTTGTTGAAAAAGAGCACAAAAGAGGCCACAAAAAGGTGTGTGGAAGCCCACTCATAGTTAGAAAAAAAATTGAAGAATATGGAGGGGAGTATAGCAAAAGATAATGTCCTATATCAATTTTGTCTCCAATGGCCCACCCTCACCAAAACAATAAAGGACCAAATAGCACAATTACAGGGTCAGATTGTACAAGATGCCTCATCATATTATCCATTAAAAGATACAAATGGTGTAATAAGGGTATAGTTAAAGAGCACACATACTCAGTTGCAACATCTACATGAACAAAGGGAGAGTATAAAGATGCAAGTAAAACAACTTTGAGAATATAAAAAATATCCCTTATGTGGAGTATTAGGGGAGGCCAAGACAACAACTCAAAAAATTCAAATTCCTCATAATCTTGCAGAGGAAAAAGCTACCCTAATAAGCACACAAGGCTACATATAGGTACTACAACAAGCTAAACAATAGTGGGATACCATACTTGTGTAGCTAGAGGTCATTTACAAGCACATTCTCTCGGGTAACTAAGAATCATCACTTGGGGACAAGACATAATTTTGAAAGGGGGGATGATGTTAGCAAGGTACAAGGCACAAAGTAGAAGTTAACATAACCCACCACAAAGCATGTGCGGAACACTAGGCCAAAAAAGAAGAGAGGGTGCCCTATAAGGGTCATATCTCTATAAGAGAATAGGCACTGATATATGTATGTAATAGATAATAGAGTAGGAAGATACCAAATAGTATAAGAATAGATAAAAGGACTGAAGACCTACTCATGTAATGATTATCTGGATATATACATAAGGAATTATAAGGATTCAATGGATATATGTGTAATGGATGACTGTTATTTATGTTTAGGTTATAGATGAATTACTAATAGATATAATGTCCTACTACACTTACTCTTTTCTATCATTGTTCCCTCTAGGGAATAAATTGACTACATAAGGGATACTAGGGTACAAATCTTCAGACTGTAATTCCCATTTCATCTTGCTAACAACTCTCAACAATAAGAGATTCTAGTACATTGGTATTTACCAAGCCCTTTTCCCTATTAACATCATTAATTTCCACCTTCTTCATCCTAGGGTAGGGTAATCTATTCCCACCCTTATCATTTTCCTAAGTACTACAACTAGCCTCAAGACACACGTCAATAGGAGAATCATTGAAATCCGTAATCCCAAGGGGAACAAGGAAAACTTCATAGGAAATTTCTCCCCATATTTATCAGTAACAAGTTCCTTGAACACAAAAAATATCATTTTTATCAATTTCACATAAATCATTAGCAGAATCCACAATTTCCTTTTTAGGGAAGAAGAACCTTTGATCATTTTTCCTTTACATTTGGTCACAAACTTAGCCATATTAGGCTCCCCAAACTCCATAACCCTAGCCAATAAATTTTTAGCAAGGGAGCCCTATATGGGACTAGAATTTACAAAACTACAAGGAGTGATAAGCATTTGGCAACACCATGCAAGATGATATTTTAAAGCCTAAAGGTTAGGCCTTGATGAAGTAGCACCTCATCATAGTCAAGCATCACCTCCATATAAGAGGTTTTTAAGGAGTTGAGGATGAAGAAAGGAAAACCAATAATCATTTCACAATAGAGGTGATTCAATATCAAGAAATAGTAATAGAAAACACAAATTTAAAATAACCTTCTAGAGTGAAATATTTGATCAGAAGCCACCTAGAGTTGGAAACTCCTCCCAAGTTGTAACCATTTTGTAACTTAGTGATAACCTCACCATAATTTAGAAAGGTATTAATAATTTATTTTTCTCTAATATTCTACTATGTCTTCACTTTCTTCCCATTAATCTTCAAGCTAGTAGTTGCTCCAATACTATATTCTATCACAATGAAATTGACTCAAACAATATAAACCTTCCTATATTTCCAAGAATGGGAAGATTACCTAGAAATAACTTGATCAAAGCCACACTGAGCCTCAAGGTATGAATAAATACCCCTCTTTACAAATATGCCATTTCATGTTATTACTTCAAATTTCTTCATGGGAGGAAGGCTCCATTATGCATTTATCTCCTACCATAATATGTAAATGTTTAGACAAGAACAAAGAGAAAAAATTCCCAATGTGGCCAAAGAAAACCCTTAACTCATAGAAGATAAGAAGATTGACACTTTGGAAAAAATTATCTCTAGCATCAATAGTCATATGTTTTCCAATATAGAAATTCTAAATCATGTGTTCCTCTTAGTTTTGAACATTCAAAAAAGAAAGAATAACCTAGTGTAATTAATGTAAATCTGACAAATTAGATACCACAAATTTTTATAAATGGGTACACCTCCCTAATAACCATAAGGATATGATTGCAATGAAGGTTTATCAAAACTTAAAGATTAGCCATAAACTTCATAAGGAAATGAGCACTTCAATGAAAATTCCAAATGTAAGACCTTTCATCTCATCATTGGGATGTTTCATCAAAGGCATATGAATTATTTGATAAATTTAAACCAAAACAAGTGAGATAAACCATGGCAAAAAACCATCACTGGAATCCATAAAGGAGATAACAATAAACCCCTTCACCAAGAACCTAAATATATGAAATATTTTTCATATTATAATTTAAAAGGGGGTTTGAATAAGGAAGATTATAAATACTATTCCAACAACACCAAACCTTGATCCTAATACCAACATTAGCCATTACATCAACAACTTGGATTCCTTCATGATAAATGTGTATTACATCAAAATGATAAAATTTTCTAGCCATCCCATGGATATCATAGATGAGGTTCTAAATATTTCATTTAGGTTTTGAACATTCTTTAATAGCTTCAATAATAAGTTTAGAATCACCCTCCATCAAAATATTAGAAATCCCCATAGAATGAGCTAATTTCATCCCCCAAAAGGTAGCAATATATTCAACTTCATTATTAGATTTAACACCTATATCTCCTAAATAGATAGCAATAAGATCATCATTATTGGATCTAATTATTCCCCTAAGGCTATCCATGTTAGGATTCCCCTAAGAAGTTCCATCAAAATTCAATTTAACCTAGCCAATAGGGGGATGCAACCAATGTGTACCTTTTCAAATATTCTTCTTTCAAAAGTCAATTTTATGAAGGTCCTTGTTGATTCCTCAACCTCTAACAATTCTAACCTCATGAGACAAAGGGAATGAGGATGGTTTCTTAATAATTGCATGATTCATGTTCTCCACAATGTACATCTAGAGATGGAATTAAAAATATTACCCATAGTTTGATATAAATCCCTAAAGATTTAGTTATTTATTATATTCTTGATTTCCCACACTAGATGGAGACACACTTGAGACCAAATTTTTTGAGAACCAGTTGACAAAAAGGAAAAAAAACAGCTATTCACAAAACCAACAATATAGCTTTGCATCGCCCAAGACATCTCAAATTTTTAAACTTTCCTTTCCTAAATTTATCTAGAGAAATCACAATGAAAGAAAATATGATTTACATTATCTTCTTCAATATGACACATGACACATCTATTAGGGATTTGAAAGCCTCCTTTTTTTTGTAAATTATGTTAAATGATTATTTTATTATGAGCAACATGAGACCAAAAAAAAATTGATCTTAGGTACCAATCTGTTATCCCAAAATAAATCCAAAGATTATCCTTAGTAATAATGCTTAATAAAAAAAGTGTATGTAAAGCTAACAATAAAATTCCCGTAGAATCTAAGGCCCAAAATAATTCATCTTCTCTTTAAAAATTTAGAAGCCTAAAAAGAGCTAGATGGAGCTACAAATCAAAATAAATATCAACCCATCTCCCTTTAACATGGAAACAATCCAAAATGGTTTTTCACTAAGTAGTAAAACCTTGTATCACCATGTAATCATTCACAAAAGTACCAAATAGGTTAGTGAGAGGGGCCTACAACTATTAAAAAACTAATCGGAGTTCAAAGGGACATTTTCTAGCCAACAAATGTTCCTCCCAAAATTGAATTCATAAAGACTTCTTGACTTAAGAACATTGTTCAAGTAAATAAACCTCCAGGGATGTCATTAAAAACTACTTGCTCGCGTTGGTGAAATTTCTTACTATAGACATGGCTTATGAATATGACATAAAGGAAAAGGAGAAACTAAATCAAAAGAACAAAATAGTGTGTAAAAGGGGTGATAACAATTTCCCAACTTAAGAGGAAGGGGAGGCTTTGGAGGTAGAGGGTGGGGATGACTACCTTCTAGAGAGTGGAAGCCCTTGAATTTTTTTTATCTACGATGAAGCTATAAGGCCATAGACTATCTTGAAAACCTCAAAATGGTGATGGTAGCCTAAGAACAAGGAAAACATTAGCCAAAAGAAGTTGAAGATAAGTCAAGAGAGAGATTGATGTTGAGAAGAGCCTTAATATCTAGAAATGTAAGGACAAGGTGTGTAAGGTGATCATAGTTGGTGGATCTATTGATGATTTGGTAAGTACATAAATGGTTGATAAATTATAGCTTTATTACATTTTAAAAGCTAAAAATTAGAGGATTTCTTGTTAAGATTTGTAGTGTGCTCGTGGATAAATCTTTCTTTGTTGCCTTCAAAATTGCACCATATGTGGATGAAGTGCTTTGTGATGTGGTAAAAATAGATACATGTCATTTTTTTGCTAGTCAGGCCTTGGTAATATGACATGAATGAAATCCATTGAGGTAGAGAGAATACCTACGTGGTTCAACATGAAGGAAGGAAAACATTCTTAAAATTGTGGAAAGAGGAAGGTGCATTTGAAGTGGTAGCTTTATCTCTTCTAGTAGGTAAATTTGAGCTTGAAGAGAAAAGTGAAATTGTAGATTAGCCAAGAAGGGATTTGAAGGAAAATTTGGGAGCAAAAGAGCCAAATGATTTGAAGAGTGAAGTACAATCAAAATTTGATGTAGAGTTGCAACAAGGTTCAACTAACATAATGGTGAACCTCAAAAGGTAAATGTTGAAATTTTAGTTGATTGCAATGTGGTTGAAAGGAATAATGAATTGTGGGAATATGAGCATAATGATAAAATATTTTGTGGATGTGATGCAAACTTTGGTTAAAAGTGACTATTTAACTCACTATGGTAGTAGTGATGTGAATTATGATTGGAATAGGGAAAAAATTTCAAGTCTATTAGTGATTACAGTAGTGATTATTCTAAATAAGGGACTTTTCATAAATTTACTAGTCCTATTGAATGGTGGAATCAACATTGGACTCCTCACATTGGGAGAATTGGGGTTGCAAAATTTAGCAATAACTTAGATTATGCCAATGAATCCTAAGATAATACATTGATGATAGGCCTGCTGAAAGGTTTGCACCCTCATATTGGTGGCCCAACATAGTTTTGTTCTTCTGAACCAAGAGGTTCAAACTTTTCAAAGATGGGGAAGTTAATCTAACAAATGTTTGATTGTAGATTCCCACTATCTAGGTAAAAGCATAAACCTATACCACACTTTTAAAAAGAAATCTAGCCAACACAAATATAAAATTTCAGTAGAATGTCATAGTTTTCGTGGGACGTCAAATTTTTTCTATTTTTTTTTATCATTTTTGAAAAACAAATTATACCTTTTTGAAGATGATTCTTTGCTCTAGTGCACCATATATTTTTCAATATTTTTTAATATGTTTTAGTTATTTTTTTAAAATTTCTAATCAACCTCATGTTTTATTATAGAAAACCTACTTACAATAAATTAAAAAAAATAGGAATAAAATTATTTTGGATTGTAGACTCAGAGCTCTACAAAAGGGTATTTTAAAATTTTCATGAAATTATCCCTAGTTGGAGAAATTTAGAGTTGAAGTTGATTTTTTTTTTTTTTGAATTTACCCCAAAAGAGGGGTTAACCTACCACATAAGCAACCACATAGACAATTTTGATCGAAAGGGTTTCAACCAAAATGGTTTCGCCTGAAACCTTACATGTAAATTGAGGTGCATTCCAATTTTTGAAAGGATTTTTTTTTATTTTCTAGTTTAAGACGAAATTGCTTTGCCCAAAAAAACATGTGCCATGTGGTTTCAAGTGAAGCCGTTTTTCTCAAAACTATTTAGTTGGTCAAAAGTGTGACACAAATTTTTGCTTTTACCCATTTGCCCATTTTACTACTTTGTAGCTATTCATGGGTTTTGGGGTGTAACTATCAATTCTAACAATTCCTACTTTTGGGTTTGTTTTTTTTGACTAATTTAGGAGTTTTTGGTGTTAGTGTGGAGATTATTATTTTTGGGTGTTGGTGTCTCTTTTAGGGGAGATTTTGTTCTTATTTGTAATCAATTTTTACTTGATGAAGGATAAGTTAATATTGTTTCTTGTGTTTTATGGCATTCACATATACATTTTGTTTTGGTGTATATGGGTTTTGTATTGGTGGGCTGATATATATGTATTTACTATTTTATTTTTTCATAAATGTATGGTTTTTTTGTTTTCTAGAAGTAGGGTATATCATGAAGATTATTGAGAAGAATTGAACATTATTACTAACACTTTCTTGTAGAGAACAAAGGTTCAAGGTTCAGTTTTTAGAGGATTTGAATAAAATAAAGGAAAGAAAAGAATTGTTTCTTTTCTAACCCAAAAATTTGTGACAAATAATCTTATCACAAAGAATCGGTGAAAAGGTGTTTTGAAAAAATAAACACATGTTTGATAAAAATAGAGAATGGAGACAAAATTAGTCTAATAAAAAGAAGAAAAAAGCCAAGATTTTTAGGAAAAGATCCTCCTTAAGATGTAATCAATACAACACATTAAAAAAAATAATTATGTTATTAATTATTTCTAGATGCTATCATTGTAGCACAAATTTTAAAGATTATAATTCAAATATCAAATAAATCTTAGCTTTATATGAAACATTCTTTAATTTAAATTACATGTGGTGTTTCAACAAATGATACATGAAAAAATTGTATGCACCTTTATAAATAAATAATTTTTTGCCACTCTTATAATGCAACTCACATTAATTTGAACATAATGGTTATAGATAATGCTCCTAAATAAATTTTTCTTTCTAATTATTCACAACAATGATATACACAAACATCAATGCAAATATCTCAATTTTTTTTATATCATATATCAAAATCCATATATCATTATGACTTGTGATCTCACTCCAATCATGCCCACTATGGTTCCTCCCAATAATCAATATGAATAAATCATAACAAATCTATTTCAAATCCAAATGCAACATAGAGTTTCATTTAATATCTTTTTATATTAAAGTAGAGACCATTAAGTCTTTTTTAATGTATTTTTATATTAAAGTAGTGAGCATGAGCACATAGATTGAAAAACAAGTGGAGAAAATGGACAATGGAGTTGGCATTGTAGTATACTCACTAAATCTATGAACCAACAAATAGTTTTTTTAATAATTAATTATTATTGAATCAATTCATACATAAAATAATTTATATATTTTGAAATAAATTTGACAAAAAATATGATACTAACTAAACAAAATAAAATAATTTTAATGAATAGAATAAAAAATGAATGAAAACAATTGACATCACTATTACCTATTTTAAAATAAAAAATATATATCAATAATAAAATCTATTATAAATCTAATAATTAGTCAATAGGCTTCCCTTATGGACTTGCAAGTCCACAACTGATTGAAAAACCTATCTCATGTTGCTAAACCATTGTCTCATGCCACTAAAGCATTTTTAGTTGCAATTTTTTTTTGAATTTTTGAGCACACCTCCAAAGTTGCATTTTCATAATTTTTGTAGAGTTTGTCTGTGAAATTGTGCAACACAAATGTAGACAATAGTGACATAGAATCTGTCATGTTGTTCTTGCTAATGTTATTGCCTTGGTCAAAGAGAATTTTGCAAATAATTTGCAAAATAAGGGCTATGAACTAAGGTGAGCATGTGGTATGGAGTTTGTATAGAGAGGACGGTTGAGAAAATGCATCACAACATGATGGTGGAGACTTGTCTCATGTCAGAAAAAACAAATTTTAGTTAGTTGAAACATTCCTTGCCTCACGCCTCAAAACACATTTGAACTCACAACTAATATTTTTCATGTAAAAAGCTACAAAAATATTGTCTCGAGCTCAAGAAAATAATATCTCTAAAACCCTCATTTATTGTGAATAGATTGAAGCACAACTGTAGTGAGATGGTTTTGGTTCATATCAATTTTTTACTAATTTTGCTTTGGTAGGGTTCCATAATATTTTTCTTGCAAACTCTACACTTTTTTCCTTATCAACGATAATAGTACATCATAATTTGTGTAGAATCTTAAGGTAAATTACTTGCTATGGTTTCACTGAGTTTTGTTGTTTTTTTTCAATTTTTTGGGAATCTAAATGTGATTGGATCATTTGTTGTTGTATTCTATTTCATTCTAAAACAATTCTATTGTTATGTGTTAAATGAAGTCGTTGGTTTTGTGGTTTTATCTATGGTTGTTTTAATTTTTTGTTTATTTTGTTTTCCTTGTTCTTGTGGTTGTTGTAAATGCAATAAAAATATTTTCACATAGAGTGATTATTAGTGATCAAACCATCTTCAAACGTTAAACTTATTACATTATTTTCACAAACTTTATATATTGTATGGCATATTTCTTCATGGTTTTGTGCCCTTATACCGTCTCTTGTACTTTAAAGATCAAACATCACAAGGCAAGGGATTGACATGACACAAAAATGACTAAGCTTTTAAAAGATTGTGCTACATAAATGACAAACAACTTGGTTTTCTAGATGGATACACACATGGTTGATTACATGATTAGGACTCAATGGTATAATGAGGTGCTAACATACTTTTAATATTATTACACTCTTTTGTGAAATCACATGTCTACATTACTTCAACAAAAATAATAATGATAGCATTCTTTTGAATTTCCTATCAATGCATCCCTTACACCTAAAATTGCAAGTGCTAGTTTAGATAATAATAACACTATTTATAACTATTTAATTTTCATATATTTCCTTAACCTAATTAATAAAACCTAACAAATGCATTACATTAGTATTATATCTTTAAAATATTTTTCAACCACCTTAAAACTTGTTTGATGAGACAAGTATCGAGGTGTTTTTATTGGATATAAGAGAGAGGATCCAGTAGTTAAGCACCACAACTATTAGTCCAATATTATTAAAAATATTAGACATTAAAGGTAGGTCCCCATGCAACTGCTTAGCTTATTTTGGCTCAACATTTTAAAGAATATTTTGCGGAGGTGGTGGCCCCATGCCTCTTTATTTTTTTTGCTTAAATATTAAAAAAGGAAAAATAAATATAAAATTGGAGGGAAAAAATGAAGTTTTTGATAAGGAAAATCAGGTTTTGAAGGGCCCCTGAAACCCTTTACAAGGATGAAAAGCTGCCAAAAAACTAAGCAATAAAAACCAGCAGCCCAAAAAATCAAAAAGCTAACAAAAGATAAAACATCAGGAACCAATCAACAAAACAAAAGCAAAAACATCAACAACCCAGCTGATCTAGCAAAAAGGAACGTGTCAGCTACAACATTTTTTCCAAGACGTTCACCAAGGCCATATTCTCCTTGATGACCTCCTCCTGCATATCCAAAACCTCTTTGATCTCTTCCACAGAGACAACCACTCTCTTTTTGATCTTGCTTCTAGTCCTAAGGAACAACCCAACATTCACATCTTTCTCCAACACTGGAGTAGACTCCTTAGTTTTGTCCTCCTAGTTCAAGCAGTTGATTTCCTTAATCAATTTCTCTAACTCACCCAAGTCAAGAGGTTTACCCGTCCAATTAAGAGCTTTTTCATTTAAAACAGAGAGACCCCTAGTTGTGGTCTTTAGAGAATTATTGTTGATATTAACCATAGTTCTTAAGTCATCCATCATCTTACCAGTTCTCTCCTCAAGATTGGCAACATGGTCCTCTAAAATTTTATTGACCTACAATTCTAGAGAGGAAATCCTCTCCTCATGAGAAACCCCTAGACGATCAACATCAATAACCAGCTTGTCCAACATTACATTCATGGATTTGACTTTTCCTTTAATGGCCCACTCCTTCTGGTTACCACGAAGCATAGCAACACAAATCTCCTGCCATTTTTTTACCTGAATATTCAGCTCCTTAACCTCAGAAAATAACCAGTTCACTAAAGACAGTAAATTCCTCATCCCATCCTTGGCCATCTTGCAGAACATGTTCATATTCAGATCATCCCAGTTAATAGGAGGTTGATCATTTAGCTCATTGTTACTAGGAGCATCAGTCCTATCCATTTTCTGCTCCTCATCCTCTTCAACAGGGGAGTCATCGACCTCCACCACTTCCACCTTGATCCGCTTCTTATCAGGCAAGTTAGCTAAATTAGCTAACACTTCCAGCCACTCCAATTTAACCGCCCTATCAACCAGAGAGAACCCCTGAGAATGTATTGCCACCTCCATCCCCTGTTCCATCCCCTACACCTCCATAGGCCCAGGCCCTTTTAGCAACTCAACAGAGCAAGCATTACCTGCACCACTAGGAACCTTCGAGCACAAACCCACATCCTCAGAATCCTTGAACAAAGTCACAGAGGAAATTTCCACCTTCTCGGGCATAGGATCCCCAACAGGGGCATTCTCAACATCAACATTCTTCACTCCACCCTCGCCAAGACATAGCAAGGGTTTGTCACTAGAACCAGGTGCCACCTCCATCTTCCTTTTAACCGAAAGTTTTTCTTTCTTGGCACCTTTAGATTTTCCTTTCGAAATATTCCTCACAGATTTCGCCATGGAGTCTTGCAACTCCACATCTGTTTCATAGCCCTTGCTCCACTCTTCCAAGACCTCATTCCCTTCCTCAGAGCCACCTTCATCCACAGACATTTCCTCAAACTCTAACTCTTCTTCCTTAGAACTCCCAACCCATTTTGCGGCAAAGTCATCTGTATCATACCCAGAATTTTTAACAGCCTTCTTACCAGGGGTTTTTGGAGAAACCGCAATTAACTTAAGCTTAATGTGAGAAAACAAGAGATTCATAAGACCTTCATGTTAAACCACCTTCTTAGGGTTTTTTCTGTGATCTTTAATACTCTTTTCCATGGAAGTTAATAGATAGAAGGGAAAGAAGACCAACACCTTGTGCCTAAAATGATTCAGAAGCATGAAATGGTAGCTGTAAATAATAGAGAATCTACCTTCAAGCATAAAATAGTGCATTATGGCCAACACGAGGTCCCTCCATAATGACTTCAAAGACTTGCAAGCGTAGCCACCACTCCCAATTTCTCGAAGCTTCTTCTTCTCATCGTACTTGAAGAAATTCACAAAAGCCTTTTTAGCTTCTCCCTTATCTCTGTAAAATTTCCTCCCAGAGACCGCCAAACCAGTGGCCTCCGCGATGAACTCCTCATCAACTTTAAACTCCACACCCTTATAATGCAGTGTCCTCCCATTCCAACCTTTCACAAAAAAAATCGTAGCATCAAGGTTCGGACCTTGAATTCTTTGCATAAACTGCATAACCCCATCCAGCTCCACATGCTCCCAAACAACGAGATTATTTTGAAATTCCTCACAAGAACTTGGTTCAATTTTACAGTGATCTCCACCCATGGCGGCATGAAAAGTTGCAAACCCCAACGACACCAGAGAGTTAAGAAAATGCAAATGAAACCAAACTCTCCACAAAGCAACACAAATTACACCCACAATACGTGTGGGCAAGTCATTCAAGGTACTTCCCTACTTACACTACCAGTCCTCCATAATATGAAAACCAAGGAAATAATAATGAAACATATAGGCCAAAGATTCCTCGTGCACAATCCAACTATGAAACATAATGAAGAACGTTTCCCAAAAAACATCAATCTTAAAAACAAGCCATCTGGTCATCATTAGATAAACATTTAAGATTAGGAGGAAGAGATTCAAACGAACTCCAATCAACTCTCTCCACCACCCCCACGTTGGCTACACCATCAACCAACCTATTAGCTTCATATAAAACATGAGTAACTTTAAATTCCTCAAAATAATTTAAGATAATTAAAGAATCATTTATAAAATTAGCAATAGCCCAAAATGGAGGGCAATTTTTCAAGAGGCAATTTATAACATTAAGAGAATCCCCCTCCAACCAAAAGGGAAAAAATGAAGTTAATATAAAAAAGGAGGCAAAATAATTTGTGGAGCCACATGGCATTTTTCCAAGCAGCTACTTATTTTTCAGCCCCCCAATTTTTACACAACTTATTTTCAAATTTTAAGCTCCGAAAAATAGGAAAAGATTCTAAAATATCTTATTGTCATAAATAAAAATATTCATGGGAACACAAACACTTAACTGCTTAATTTTAAGCAGAAAATAGAATTAAACAGTAACATGGGGACAAAAGGTAAATCAACAAATATTAGAACAACTATTAGAACATGCTTATTAGAACATGCTCAAGTATGAATCCTGTCCCCTATAAATCCATTTAAGAAGCCTATCAGCTAAACCCTACTCTCTAACAGCCTTAAACTTGTTTCCCGACGTGAGACAAGGAGGTACTGAGCATTTTATTGGACATACAAGTCCTTGTAAAAAGCCTATCAGCTAATAACTAATGAATGAACCTTCTGTGTTTGCAAAGCCAGGAACGCTTCTAATGTAGCAGAACGAATGACACACAATCAAACAATGTCATCGATTGCTCATTTCAATCTTAATATCAGAACACTTTGTAAAGATGGTCGCTTGAAGGAGGCGCTGCACATTCTATTTACTACACACAACCCTCCCGTAGATTCTTCTACATATCTTCATCTTTTGAACACCTGCGTTGGAAAGGATGCGCTTTCAGAGGGTAAACAAATCCACTCTCACATCAATGAAAGCGGATTTACATTTACTGCAGACACATTTTTGCAGAATAAAGTTATCAACCTGTATGATAAATGCGGAAGTTTGGTGGATGCACGCCATGTTTTCGACCATATAACTGAACCAGATGTCTTTTCATGGAATATGATAATTGCAGCTTACAAAAGCCATGGTTTTATTCATGAGGCATTGGCACTGTTTCATAAAATGCTATTAACAGGTGTACAACCAGATGGGTTTACTTTTGCCACCATCCTTCCAGTGTGTGCAAAAATGGGAGCTTTGGAACAGGCTATTGATGTACATCAAAGAATAATTGAAAGTGGGCTTTTGTCAGATGTTGTAGTTATCAATGCCCTGATAGATATGTACGTGAAATGTGGAAGAATACACAAGGCATGCGACTTGTTTGACAAAATGCTTCATCCAAATGTGATTTCATGGACTACTATGGTCGCAGGATATATACAGAATGGTCTCGGTCAAAAGGCTGTAGATGCTTATAAACAAATGCAATTGGTAGGTGTAAAGCCAAACTCAGCAACCTTTGCGAGTGTCATCTCAGCTTGTGCCAAACTTGGAGTCTTAGAACAGGGCATGGAGATCCAGCAAAGAATCTTAAAAAGCGGATTTTTCTCACATGTTTCAGTGGCAAATGCCCTGATGGACATGTATGCTAAATGTGGAAGCATAAAAAAGGCACAAAATTTGTTTGAAAAAATGCCTCAACGAGATCTGGTCTCGTGGAATACAATCATTGCTGGATATGCACAAAATTGGCTTGCCGAGAAGGCCTTGAAGATTTTTAAGCAAATGCAATTGACGGATTTGAATCCAAACTCTGCAACCTTCGCCAGCATCCTCCCAGCTTGTGCCAAGCTTGGAGCTGTCGAACAGGGTATGGAGATCCATCAAAGACTAACAAAAAGCGGATTTCTGTCAGAAGTTATAATTGCAAATGCCTTGGTCAACATGTATGCAAAATGTGGAATTATATCCAAGGCACGAATATTGTTTGATAAGATGCGTAATGCAAACTTGGTCTCATGGACTGTAATGATTGCAGGATATGCAATGCATGGCTGTAGCAAGGATGCCCTCGAACTGTTTGAACAAATGAAGCACTCTGGACACAACCCTGACCATATAAGCTTAGTTTGTGTCCTATTTGCATGCAGCCATGCAGGTCTAGTGGATGAAGGCTGTAAATTCTTCAATTGCATGAGTGACTCTTATTGCATTACACCTACATTGGATCATTATGTATGCATGGTTGACCTTCTTGGTCGTGCTGGTTATCTTCAAGAAGCTCTAAATTTTGCTATCAAAATACCAGTAAAACTTGATGTGTTTGTGTGGTTGTGCTTGCTTGGTGCTTGTAGATCAGAAAAGAACATGAGGCTAGGAGAATTCGTGGCAACGCTCCTTTTTGAGTTGGAATGTGGACATAATGCTCCTTATGTTCTTCTGTCAAATATTTATGCAGAAGCGGGCAGGTGGGCTGATGTTAAAAAGGTAAGGAAATTGATGAAAGACAGAGGAGTTAGAAAGATTCCTGGATGTAGTTGGATTGAAGTGGATAAAATGGTACATGCTTTTTGTATAGGAGACAGATCACACCCACAAACACAGGAGATCTATGCAAAGTTGGAGATACTGTCTTCGGAGATGAAGGCAGCAGGGTATAGTCCAGATACACGGCCTGTATTGAATGATGTGGAGGAGGAGGATAAGGAATTACTCCTTTGCCACCATAGTGAGAAGTTGGCAATCACTTTCGGGTTGTTAAACACGGCCACTGGAACAACTATTAGAGTTGTCAAGAACCTTCGAGTATGTCGTGACTGCCACACTGCATCAAAGTTTATCTCCAAGATTGTTGCAAGAGAAATTGTTGTAAGAGATGCAAACCGGTTCCATCATTTCAAACATGGACAGTGTTCTTGTAGAGATTATTGGTAATATCAATTGTAGCAAGCTATGAACAATGTCTCACACTGTAACAATGTGTATGTGTCAGACTCAGTGGCAAGGTATCAAGTTTCATATTCAGTTTATGAAAAACTGTTGTTTCCAAGTGTTTGGAGACCTAGACCATGCTGTGTACTTGCTCAATTCATATTTTATGCAATCCATTGCTACTTAGACGAACTGATGGGTATTTGTTAAGTCCCTGTTTCATAATACGATGGAGGAGTTCTGACATTGAAATGTTTTTCATGAAAAGCGTGCAGCTCTGGAGTGAGAGTCTGGAGGAGGAGGCCGAAGTCTGGGAAATGTGAAAGGAAGGAATACTTGAAGGAAATGGAAATATGCTCAGACAGCAGGAAATGTGAGATAAGGGCTTACAATCAATGCATTGCTTGAATATGATGATGAGAGCATCTCTTGGTTATTCTTTCCTCCTACCTTTGCTATTATATGATCCTTTTATCTGGATTAATTCTATTAAACAAGAGAGCATTTAGAGTTTTATCAACCACTGCACTCTTCCAAAATCAAGAGGCTTCATTTTAAATGCTATTTCAGTTGGGGAAGATGGAGATGGTGACTCCACTGCAGAAGCTAGTCCAGACAAGCCGAATTGTCAGTCATTCAACCTTCCATATTGGTACCTTAAACCAATATATGTGTTTGACTTGGTTTTTAATTTATTTTACATAATAGGGATGTTCGTTACAAGAATGGGTGCTTGTTTCTTCCAAGTCTTACAACATCACCTCTTGACAATCCAACTTTTATACGTGCATCCATCAACTTATTGGTCCTTCAATATTTTATAGAAATGTTAGTACTTAGTAGTATGGCCTTAATACAAACACTTGCCCCTTACATGGAGAATTTTAACATCTATGTTTTCCCATATCTTTATATATAACAAACATAAAAGGATTCTCACATCATGAAAATACTACTAGTAGATGAGTGGGAATTCCTCACAGAACCAATGCAATATTGGCCCTTTGGTTACTATTTTTTTTCCACGGCCAATAATAACTTAATCCCCCCAACATCTTCCAACTAAATTTGAAGTGCCGATTTCATAACTTTTCCAACCAAAATTGTGGTGACAACTCTAAGCCACAACTGATAAAGTCACACTAGAATGTGGTGAACTCCCAAAATTATTTGGGACATCCCTTGACCTAGACTTACGCCTCAAGGGTTCATTCATAATGTCCCTGCCTATGTACCCCTTTTGGGAATTAAGGGCTCCTAGTTCATACACTGGTAGTAGAGAAATTACATCCTCACATCTAGGATGAGGTCTTTGATTTTTCTTTTAACCACAACTATTCATTAAGCTTAGGCTTTCAACTAATCCAATTACAATAGAATGATAACAAACACATTCCAATCAAGTGTTAGTTCCATGCCAACATTAGTGTATGAACACACATCAGACCACACAAGGACCATACCATTCCAACATGTCATGTCCTCGTAAAAATGGAAGAAGATAGCTGAGCTGTGAGGAACGTAATCAAAGTCAAATCATATCAAACATAAGAACAAGCGGGTGGATATTAAAAAGACAATTAATCATCATGCAACGAGTTAACAAAGACTAACCGATTAAAGAAAATATGTAATTAATTACTCAAGGGAAGCTGTGACTAGTCAAAAGAAAAGTCATGCCTTTTGAAAGGTTGCATAGCATGAAGGGACATATCCATTCGCTGGGAGAGGTATAAGAATGGGTGAATTAAATGCAAAAGAGGCATCAATCGTTAGCAAGAACATTTCTGAGTAAAAGACACAGCAGATCGAAAGGCTAAAGGGACATATTACGTGGACAGCAGAAATACAAGGAGCATGACAGATCCAAGAAGGAACTCGTGCAGTTCCAGCACAGCATATTACCATAGGAATACATATATATATATAGAGAAGACCAGGTCTATCTCACATACAGGCGTATTTCTGCCACTTATTGTCTCACATTCATATAAGCATACTCTTGCCTAAGGAAGAAAGAATAAATGTATTTCTACGCATAATCATCAACTATGTATGCATATTACTTATAGATAATATAGTAGATTTCTAAGATTGAAATAGTGTTATGTTAATTCCCTGAAACTCACCTGTGGGAAGGGCCAGGGGTGGAGTGGTAGAGAGCCAAAAGCCCACTTGCGACCTCCGCCCAATCCCACAAGATGGCAAGTGTCTTCCGAGGTTGTGACATGGATGGGGAAAGCAGGTACAAGTTGCCAAGGGGGAGGGTGTGTGGTATACACCCTCTTAGGCTTGGCATATGGCTTCGGGCAGACCCACCATGTTCCTCCTCCTAGTTTATAATATGTTGCATTATTGATAATCTCTAAATATGATGCAATTGTCTAATCCTAATATATATATATATATATATATATATATATATATATATATTGGGGAATGTTGTTCATGTGGTGAATGCAGGTTTCAATCCAAGGATTACATCATTAAGGAGTTATTCATTTGATAAGGTGAAAGCCCTAATCCTAGTTTGTGGAATTTGTGATCAACGGCCAAATTCTAGGGAAAATTAGGACAAGGGACATTACACAACATCAAATGTTCTCAAAGTAATTGGCTCAAGCATACATCATCTATACACAACATCAAATGTTCTCAAAGTAATTGGCTCAAGCATACATCATCTATACACAACATGACTAACTCCCACTTGTGTTGCATTTACATGGGTGATTATCTCTTATGCACTTCACAAGTACACATGGGGGTTAGTTTAGGCATACATTAGCTATACACAAGATGACTAGCTCATACCCACATCATAGGAACCCACAATGACTAGCTTAGGCATACATCACATATACACAATGCAATTGTTGGTGCATGCATCACATATACACAATGAGACTAGCTCAAGCATTCAATGTATATACACAGTGTAAATATATTAACAACCTCACAAGTACACATAGTGACAAGCTAGCAAAAGGAAGTAGTTGCAACCTTATTGGAAACATCTTCTCCTTCTCTTGGCTCAATAGCACATAAGCTCATAAGTACATCCCATTTGGAAAAAAGAATGTCGATGCATCCCATATTGCATTATGGGTCCCATCCCTTTTCCCAATCCATTGCTACCTATGATGACAAGCAAGCAACCCATACTGCTTCTAATCACTAGCAAGGGCATAAGTGTAAAAACGTGCACAATACTTGAGGCCATTTTAATACATATATAGTGATTGACTCACACATACATAGTAACCAACTAGCAATTGGAAGTGGATGCAACACTACTGCATGTATGTTTCTATTAGTTGGTTCACTAATATTTACCCTTTAAGTGCATCCTAGTCAAAAAAGGAATGTTGGTGCATCCCATGCTACATGTGGGTCTTATCTTTTTTCGCAATTCTCTACATCAGTTGTGATGATGGGAAAACATCCCATACTACTTGCAATCATCATCTGATAAGGTGTAAGTGTAACACATCACATAAGGCCATTATTAAGATTTTCATAGCCCACTAAACCTTTTGAGTTGGTGGATTCTAACATTTATTGCCTCCATGCCACTAACAAAAGTTAGTACAGCTTGGTATGGGGTAGCTCCTAACATCTATTACTTACATGATCATGGTCAAAGCCGACTAAGCCTTATTGTATCATGGGTCACCTCCATGCTATTGGCAATAGTTGGCTAGACCCTAAGATATTATGGTCAACTCTTGGCTTTTGTAACTTGCATGATACTAATTACGATTGGCTAAACCATGCCTATCTCATATCATGGATATCTCCTAGTATCCTTTACCTTCATGCTACTAGTGAAAGTTGGCTAATCCATAAGATACAATGGATAACACCTAGCATTTATCACTTGCACGACACTAGTGACAATTATCTATCCACACTTTATAAAACTCAATTTGGACATGTGGGGTCATGCTATAGCCAAATACACATAATCAAAATATCACAAGGATTCACAAATATTGGTCAAGTTGACCTAGATGTATGTCACATAAAGTGATCTATGAACCTATACATTGAGTTCTATAGGTCTAGAGGTTAAATTATCAACACATAAGTAACACATTGAATCCATATGAGCAGGCCTCTAGCCAAACATAAATGCATAAACCAGTACAACTCAACACCAAATCAAGTAAATATTTAGTGCAAGTAGACCACCCATGGATAATATTTGTTCACACCATCAAATCCTACTGGCTTAACTTAGCATCATCATTAAACACATGTTAGTAGGTTTCTCTAACTCATTCATAGCCATGTCAAGGCCAAGTTTATCATGCCCTTATTTTGAGAAGAATAGACCTCACTAAATCTTGACAATAACCTATAACCTCCTAGACTTCTCAATAATCCAAGACACTAGGCCATAATTTTCAACATGCAACTTTGATCATTTTAGCTCAAATGGGATTAGAGGCATCCTCACACATTCACATCAAGAGAGACCTTGATGACAATGACTCAAAAAGTTCATCCAAGATTGGAATAGTTTTTGGAAAGCCAAATACCACAAACCTAAGAGTAGATGAGTTTGATGATGGCAACATGGCGGGTTGCCTTTCACTGGCTCAAACCTATATAGTGGGGACATATTAATTGGAAGGGTGAGTTCATGATCACTTGATGCATAATTGAAGAAGGAAGGTTGATCAAGTTTAGGAACACCCAAACTTTGGAGCATTTCCCAAACCTCTTCCTATGGACTTGGGTCATAGGGGCACTCTTTGCTCAAGGATTGCCTACATACACTCTTCCAAATGTGATTGAAGTCCCATGTAGTCCTCTTCACAATAATCTCTCATAGTTTTCCGTTCCCAAGGTTTCCTAACCACCCCAAGTAACATTGCTCATGGGAGTGATATACAAGGAATACAATAGAAGGGAAACCATGGAAACAAGTAAAACCAAACAAGGTAACAAGCCACCATGCGCCAACATCCACTCTAAAACAAAGCTATAGCACATAGAGTATCATTGATTACCATGTCATATCCTAGTGGGGTTCCTTTAAATAAATCCCCACCAATTAATAATGCTTAATAGTTGGTGGGGAATCCCAATTAAGTTCACCCTTTAGCAAACTAGTAGTAAGGAACTTCAATGGACACCAAAATCTCAATTTTATACCCCTCCACCATTATGATTTGTATTTCAGCATAGACAAGTTTGAACCGTGACTGGTTCATCCCATTACTGCATAGGCTAGGTTGATTACTTATCAACAAGACACAATATATTGTGACCATTTCATAAGATTCACTAGAAGAGAGCTACCTAGTAGTACATTCATCTTTCCAATAAATCTTTAATCATTATGATCAATAATGGTTTACAATGGTTGTAACTTTAGACAATGCCTTCATAACAATTCTCTACTTATAACTCCAATGGAATTCATACAAATGTTATTTATATGACTAGGGTCAATTGACTATTACCACATTCCAATTCAAATATGATACTCTTCCCTCAAACTTTCACTTGATAGTACTGATATCGGGCTTCTTATACTTAAGAGGTCAATAGACATCATGTAGGCATATAAAGCCCTTACCCACACTCAATACGCTGAATAGCATAAGTATCAACTTTGAAAATTATGGTTCTAATGCCGCTAAATGAAGTCATCATCATCATCATCATCATCATCATCATCATCATCATAATCATATAAAACTTTATAATAGTAATCACTATAATTCATAGTTCATACTGTCAAGCCTAATCCCAAAGAATCAGCAATCCTTTCATTTCCAGCTTTCTTTGCTTTCCCCAGATTACACTGTTCAATTATCTCAAAGCTACTATCAAGGGTATTAAAAAGTATAATGAATACCCAATGCCCACTTGTCAATGTTGTAGGTAATCAACTTTAATAAGCTTCCAACAGAAACATCATGTTTATGATTTATGACATTTCTCAAGGCTAACAACCTTAAGTGGTTCAGTATAAGATAACAGTCCAAAAGGTAATGAATTATGATGCATATCATAGCCTAGCTTTATTGTAACCTTATGGATGCTAGAGTCTAATACAAAGGTCACTATTTTAGCAAGAAAAGAGAATGGTAAGATAATAGCAAAGATAACTAAGTGAGCAAGGTAAAAGTTTGCCTGCTGACTGCAGACTGTTCAAAAACTCCCTACCCCAAAACACTTGACGTCATACCTAGCAGCATTTATAATAAATATTTCTTAAATAAAATCCAAACAATCTTTAAATCATCAGAGCAAGGAGGCGGGGGAGGATTGAACCATTACAATGCTGTGTTTGGATCTTTATTTCATACATATCTCATTCTCCACCAAGATTGCACCATCAGTGTGGTTTGAAGGACAGAATTTAACATTGGACATAATAAAGATTACACAGATTTAACAGAGAAGTGCAGCAACCAAAATAAGATATCTTTACACTAGGTACACACATGCAGCCTGTGTATATACCTATACAAATAAAAATATGACACTTGTGCACCCACAAGTTTGCATATTGTCTAAACGGGAGTCTTACTACTCCCAGTCTTTACGGATATTGTTTCCAGCAGAAAAAGTTGGGTAATATTTCAAGAAAGCAAACAAAGATTTGTGGGCCTTGTTGGCAACTCAAGTCAAAGCTCAGAAACCTGCAATGCCAGCGTATAAAATAATAGAGAAATCTTTTTCAAGGTGAAAGACATTGGAACTCAACTTCTTGATGAGGTTGAAGTTACTAGCATGTAATGTTATATGAGTCAAGTGAGTTGGCAATATAACAAATATTTAGTGAGATATATGAAGTTTCAACCGCATACCAACAAGGAATACTATGGCTATGCTGAATTCCTTACTCGCAAATCCAACTTTCCATTGACTACAAATTCCTTCATGTTTCCTATTCAGAATTTAGCCTTAGGTAATTCCATTCATTGGCCAGATTGAAGATAAGCAACAGCTGCTTAATGTATATCAGCAAATGGATGTGCAACAAACTGAAAATAATATAAGGATTTGTGACAACTCTAACCCCCTTATTGCCTTACCAATGATCAGATTTTTTACCCCTTCCTCAAACAGCAACCAAATACATTCCTAACATTTTCAGCACACAAATAAGGCAAAAATCACACCCCAAACTCAAGAAAAATGTCATGTTGGCAATGGAGCCGTACCTGGCTTCAATTCAATGAAATAATCGACAATAGAGTGTTGGATATCCTAGCTGGTTCAAAAAATTTCTCTTGCCTTTCTCCTTCCTGGTTTTTCTCCTTCAATACCCTTGCTTTCATCCCCAACATCCGCCTCCAAAACTCCTATGCCCTTTTGCATCTGATCTCGTCTTATGGCATACTAAATCCATATTATAACAATCTCAAACACCCAACATAGACACAAAAAATCCTCTATTGTTTATGCTTTCGTGGACGCCAATAGCTTGTTGGAAATCTCTCATTTCAGCACAGGCAGGGAGGATGCCGACAAAGGTTGTGGAGCCTAGCTTTTACACCTCCCAATTGAATTTTCTTGAAAGTTTTAAAACCTTTTCAACAAATCAGTTTTGTGCATATCTTGTGTTGATGTTCAAAACAGCACAACAACATTAAACAGAATATCCCTATTCTATTTCTCCTGAAAAAGAAAGATAACATATAGTAATCTAACTTCCAAGATCCTGGTAGTTGGTTTTCAACCGTGCTGATATGGCTCAATGGTCAATGTAACTGTAATGTGCAAGGGGCCTTTGCTGGCAATAAGGAACAAAACTGCATAAAATCAACTAACCTTTGTTTGGGGGGTTTAAATAAAGATAAAATGATAGATTAGAGCTTTAAAATAGAAGAACATGAATAAAACTACTTAATATCCAGACATGCATACCAATAATGAGCATTTCTTCATCCAACCACAACCATAGCATGAGACAATCCATAGAATAATCTATACCATTGCATACATCCATAGTGCTAATTCAATAATCATAACCATTCACTGAACTCTACTTTATAATTTGAAACAGATCATCCACTCATCATCAAAATACAGATCAAATAGATATAACAACAATTTTCATCCACAAATAATTCAATGAGATAATCTTTAAATCCGGTTTCCTCTATTGATTTTCGTCAAATAGAAAACACTTAGGCACAACAAAATCACTGGCATATGGATTGATTATGAATCATTAACCTTATCAAATAGGTCCAAACTTGATAACATCAAAACTTGTACAAAACTGTAAAATTGTATCTAAGTTCAATTGAACTTTTAAAGTATCTTCTAATAACAATGAAATCCTAAAACGATTTACTGTTCGCTATCATCAGGTGACTAATCTTCCTTCAATCAGCCGACCTTTTCAAAATGGAGCTCAAAAACACATATAGACATGCCATGCGCAAGCTTCTCTCAATCAAAACTCAGATCTACAAATCAAGGGACCAGAACTGAATCAAGAACTGGACTACTGATCTTTAGATACAAGGCTGGATTGCTTCGTTACACAAAATTCTGATGCCCAAGAAAGCAGGTGAAACTGAAGAATGGAATTGGAGTCAAGTTCATGTCAAAACCCTACAAAGAGGAGAGTCAAAGATGTTGTGTTAAGCGAAGAAGATGTTCTGCTGCCAACATATTCCTGTGTTGCACGCTCAAGGATGTACTCATCATAATTAGAGAACACTTGTTGAAGGGTATCCGAATCAAGACCATCCAACAAATCATCCTCAAACTAAATCCTCTTTAATTCTGCTAAAACCAATCTCTGTACCTCCTTCAATTTGATCACTTCTCTTCTAGTAGCCTTTGCTTCTTCCCTGATGTCCATAAACCTATCCAATAACAAATCCTCTCCATCATCTCCTTTTTGCATCACCTCTTCAAATCTACTCCTCCACTTCTCCCTCATCTTATCCAAGAAAGACCCTCCTTGACCGAGGTATCTAGATTGACTAAAATAGCCACAATTGCCTCTAATTCATCGATCTGTTGATTCAAATCTTTACTCACCTCTTGTATCTCATTCTTATGCTCATGAATAGACTTGGATTTGTATCCTATTATACTTACAGTTTTCTCAACAAAATCCGCATTATCATCCTCAAGAATTGACTGCTCAAGCAGAGTTGACTTAGGTACCTTGCTAATGTCCTTAAGCTTTTTAATATATTCTTTATATTCTTCATCCTGCTTGTCTAGACCTTTAGCATGCTGGTTCAAATCCCCTGCCAACTTAAGTGTTGTTTCATGAACCTTGAAACTATCAGTTAGCACTTCATCAACCTCTTGATTGAGCTTATCAATCCATCTTTCCAGCATTCCCACCTTACTCTTCATATGTACCAAGTCATCAGCTTCCTTCTTTGTCAGTAAGATTGGTGATTCGGGAGCAGAAGCTTGTTGAGAAATTGGAGTTGAGACATCTTTTAAAAAGTTATGCAATTGATCCAATTGAGCCTTAAGCTCATCCTTCTTTTGTTTGTCTTTGATCATCCTGGACTTGACAGAGGAAGCTACAATATCAATCAAGTTCATTTGTTGGTTTCTTGTAGGTCTTCCCAAATTCACCGTACCCAATTGATAATCAGTCATTTGCATATCCTCCTAGTTCTTATCCACCATTGGTATTGCACATTCAACAATGATTTCTCCTATGTCTGTAAGTTTGGTGGAGTGAAGAACCCTGGTCTTCTTTTTGGGTCTCTCCTTCTCAATTTCCTTCATCATTTCATCCCAATTAAGAGGGTTGCGGTTCAACTATCTGCTTCTTTTCCAAGTCAAGCTTCAACCAAGCAGGAGCTGTAGGAGTAGTAGCTATTTGTGCTGAAGAAGAAGCAACAGTAGTAGAAGATAGAGGTTGCAATATTGTATTCTCAGGCTGAGAGTCAATCTCTTGCACATTTTGCTGCTCTTTTTGTGCTTCTTCTTGTGCAAGTTTCTCAGCTTCTTCCTTATCCTTCTATTCTTGCAATCTTTTAGCTTCCAACTCCTGCTTCAGACGTTCTTCCAATCTTTTCTCCTCTAACACCTAGTCTCTTTGCTTTTCTAATTCCTTGACATAGTCCCATGCTTCCTTGGACTTTTTCTCAAAGAGAGCAAGCTTTGTAGCCTCCTTCTCTCTCTCCAAGCGTTCCTGTTCTTCCTTCTTCCTATGAGCCTCCTCCATAGCCTTACATTTGGCTTCAAGGGCTTCTTTCTCTCTTCTTTGCTTGGCCTTTTCCTCCTCAAGATCATGGATCCTTTGCTGCAAAACCAATTTCTCTTTCTTTTTTCATTCTAAGCTCCTGCTCCTTTTGTTGATGCTGCTTAGCCAATTCATCAACAATAGTTCGAGCTTCCAATTCTTGTTGCTTGGTTAATACATCAGATTGTGCCTCAACAACATCTTCCTGTTGTTTAGCCAATGCCTCAACTTGTGCCTTGGCATCCGCTTCCCTTTTAGCGTCCTCAAAGAGTTTCCATTGATCCTCTTCGATTAACACATGCTCAGTCCCTGCATCGTTTGTTAAATCAAGGGAAGCCACTACATGAATCTCTTTGTCGGATGGGGTAGCCTCAGAATTTGTTGCAATATCATGTATCTCTATTTCAAGCTCCTCTTTCAACAACACAGCTTCTTTGTGGAGGGTTCCCATGGGCATTCCCTCACTTGGTTGCTCCGTAACAAGGGGTTGAGTGGATGCTTCTCCTGCAACAAATGTTGATGCATCAACTTCTGTAACGGTCTCCCCTTCTTGTACCTCTGGCAGGTCTTGGGCAACAACCTCCTCTTCTAAATTAGAAGGAAAAAACTCTAAGGGCTCCTTAGGAGCCATCCTTCTCTTCGTCCTCTTGTACCCTTGAGTGGTACCTGCAGCCTTCCTCTTTTTGGATGGCTGAGCTTCTAGCTGGTTAATCCTCAAGCTAACCCATTACACACTTCTATCCAAGACTGGTCTTGCAACTTGTTTTATATCAATAGACTTTTCAGCATTCCAATCCACTGGATCAAGATCGTTGGTGCCTATCTTATCTGTATCATATTGGGGATCCAAAGTTACTCCATCATTAGACAATGTCTCTGGAATGTCCTCCTTGATCCCATACTCAACCATGAGTGGGATAGATAATCTTTCATAATTTCTTCTCCTGAGATCATATTCATCCTACAGATCCATCCAAAAGTCCTCCAATAAATTAAAATGCTTATCAAAAAGACTAGGAAGCAAAGCCTGCATCTTATGTCCGGGATCATAATGCTTCGTAAAAGTGTGCAGACCCAACTTCAAATAAATCAATTCATCACAAACAACCTTAGCTGCCACAATGTGTGGACAGCTAAACTCACCCAACTTCATGGGGAACTTATGACAACCAGTCTTATGTATGGTGTCAAATTTGAAGTTAATTGCCAGAGCTTGATAAATGAATTCCATTAACACAATTCTATCGTTACAACACCTAGGGACCAAGTGGGGATGATCATCAAAACCTCCCAATCTGAAGTAAGTAAAAGTGGGGTATTGAATAAACCAGTGTCCCCATTCATTGATGAAGGCCATTGCCTCCCTACTCAATCTGTACCCAGCATCTCCAGTAAGCCTATTAATGATAACATAAAGGAATGCATCATTAACCCTCCTATAATGTGACTCCAATGCTTGCAAGGTAAGCTGATTATAGTGCTCCCACACCTTCTTTTGTCCTTGGGCTTCTCCCAATATGCCCACTGTATTGAGTCCAAGAAAGATCCCCATCCTAGCAGCTGCATAGATCACATAAAAGGTCATGAAGAAACTCTTGGTTTCTCTCACTCTGAGCATCTAATTATGTATGCTCTCTGATACCAACATAGGCCAGTCAAGCTTTTGTCTGCCATCCAAGATAGCTTTGATAAATGGGAACATCCATTCTTTAAATTGAGAAGCATCTCTTTTTCCAAATACTCTGGAGAGCAACATGATTATGTCCCCAATCTCCTTTGCGAAATCTGCCGTTTTAGGGTGGTCAGGAAGCTTAGTTAGAGACTTCTTCTCTACCCTCATCCAGTGCTTGTTCATGTGGGATTTGTTGGTTTCTTTGTTGCCACTGTAAAGCTTCAGAGCTTTTGCTTCATTTAGCTGCTTAGGATTTTGGGGAATAGGTGCATCAAACATAAACCTGATCATTTGGGCTGTTAAATCAATGATAACATTCCCTTGTGAATCCATGCATTGCCTATTAATAGTATTGTAGGCCCCAGCTGTTGCTAATATCAATTCCGGACATTGAACGGACAGTGGGAAGATAGCAACATGTGCTAATCCAGATTGGACGATCCTTTCTGCCCTTGGTGTAACATCTTCGTTAAAAGTTTCATCGACCAGTTCCTCATAGTTGAAAGGGCCTAAATTGGTATCTATAATATCTGCCCACTCAGAATCAACCTTGCTAGCAGTGAGAGTAGCTTCTTTATGTTTACACCTCAGAGTGTAGGGGAGTTGCTCCACTTTAACCTTCTTTGGCCTGGCTCCTTGCCTTGAAGTTTCTGCTGGTTGGCTCCTTTGAGAAGCCTCTTCTGATGCTCCAGACATCTTTCAATTTCTACAATAAAGTCCTGTATTAGATGAACAAAAGTATAAAATCAATTCATGATGTAATACCATCCTCTACTTCTTTAGCATAACTTTCATACTTAACCAAATCTTACTTTCATCGGAAGCAGAATCACAGAAGTATCAGGAACATGAAACAATTTTCAACACATGGTGGGGTCGGAACCGGAACCAGGACAAGACCGAAACTGGGACCGAAATAGAAACCAAACCAGAAACTAATCACTTGTTCCAAGTTCAATCTCCACTCCGGCTTCGATTCCGCTTAAGGACAAGCGCGAAGACCCAAAATTATCAATGACCGGAAGTGGAACCATTTTAGGAATGAATCTTGATACTCAACATCCTCGGGACAAGTTCGGTCCCGAGTCCGCTTCCGCTAGTTTTACTATAAAAACAGAGCACTTCATTAAAGACATGGTCATATGGATCTAAGGACCTAGGTCACATGATCTACAGGGAAATCAAAAATAGAAGGGCTTAACCCGCACATCTCAACCGTACAAAGACCTATTCAAACCTAGAGGAAACTATTTTGGAAAGGTTATCGAGCAAACCCTAGTTTGCACGATACGTTGACTCAAAAATTTAGGACATCACAAACCCATCATAGAAAACACATAATCGACACGGAAACAAGATCAAAAGGGGTTCCAACAATATTTTAAACATTTAAAGTACAAAAAGCCCCAGAAAACAGAAGCACTAATTAGAAACTAGGGCACGACAAAGCGCACTTGCCACGAAAGTGACATCAAACAAAAAGCGACAAACGGAAAAAGGAAAATGGAACGGAAAACAAAGAAGGACAAAAACAAAACAAAAAAGACAACAAGAAAGAAAAGCGAAGAATTCACAGAAGATTTTGCGAATGCGCGAGAAAACAAAATGCAAAACGCGAAGATGAAATGACAAAACAAAACAGGAAAAGAAAGGAAAAGAGACCCTACCTTAAAACGCTCACGAGGAAAGCATGAAATCAGATAGAGATTCACTCTGCGACACACCTCCGCAATCAAATCACTTCTCTCGTAGTTCTCCTAGCTCTAGTTCGCTAGAACAATTTAGATAATAAGGATAATGAGCCAGTTAATCTTAATTATGTTTTTAAAAATGATTTCGCATGTGTGAAGGACCTGCAATTAATGCAATAAAGATGGTAGGTCGGGTGGAGCGAACAACACAAACAGACAGTTAACTCCCATGGACACCAAAGGTATAGCGGACGCGGACCCGAATCCAGAACGAAACAAGAGAGCTTTAACAAGTTCCTCATCGAACTCCAAACCCGGTCCCGGTCCCACGACACGAAACCGACAACAGAAGGAACGGGGGCGGGGTCGGGTCCAAAACCGAAACTAGAACTTTTTACAAAGTTCCAAGTTCAATTCCAACTCCGGTTCTACTCCCGAGAAACAAGAACAAAAACCAAGACGAAAACAACAAACGACGGGAAGCGGGGCCAGAACAAAAACTGGACCCGACCCAAACACGAACGAAACAACACAAAGCAAATGAGCGGAGTTGGAATCGGGACAGAAACAAGAACCGAAACTTTGTAAAAAGTTTCAAATTCACTTCCAACTCCGGTTCTGTTTCCGCTCGGGCTTAAACAAAACACAAGGAAAATGACAAATGACTAAAGGGAAGAACAATCTCAAGAGCCCAAAACACGCTGACAGACAACGAAAGGAACAAGTAAGGAAGGCGGACCCGGAATCGGAACGGAACCCGAACTAGGAACTTTAGAAAAAGTTCAGAATCCAGTTTCGTTTCCGGCTCCGCTTCTGACAGAGCAAAAGAAAGAAAGAATTAGGAGCAAAACAAACAACTCCTAAGACCCAAACAAAAACCAAAGACAAAAACAAAAACAAAAACAAGGGGGACCCATTTTATAAAATGGTGTGGTTATGCAAGGCATAACAAATGGCGACTCGGCTGGGAAAATGGTTTACCCATTTTTAAGGTATTGAAGAATTCAGTCACCCAAAACCTCTGATTTATGAAACATGTTAACTTGAGTATGATCAATATATTTAAGTAAAGTTGAGCTGGAATCTCAAATGCAAATCAACATAAACTACTTTTGAATCTGAGTGTGTACATATATGGTGCATCTTTCTTTATAAGAACTTTCTCCACCCTTGAACAACTATATCTAAGATCCAAGCTACGTAGGTTGAGTCCTTCAACTGTCGTGCAATGAAATCCTGAGCATTGCTCTGCTGCCAGTCAGGCGTCCATAGCCCCGACATAGATACCTTTAGTTCTCTCAAAGCATTGCTCTACTGCCAATCAAGCATCCATAGCCCCGATAGAGATACTTGAATCATCCATCTGGTATTGAGTTTGCCTTTATTTCAGTAGTTTTCTTTTCTCTTTCTTTTATAGGCTTCACTTGTGGAAAATATTTTAATAACTTTCTCAATACTCGGACATTACTAGTCTAAAATATGGGTTGAGAACTACAATGGATCCTATGACAGTTTTGGGAATTATATTTTTCACTTGAATCAGAGGTATAATCACCCTGAGATGAATAGGCATTTTATAGTCAGATGTTTTATTTATTTTTTGATAGATTTCAATCATAGTTCATGAGGTTATCTACAGTATACCTTACTCTTAATAACCTTCAAACCAATGCTAAAATGACCATAAGACATAAGTTTAGAACGAAATCTCTCGACAGATATGCCTAAAAATTCCTAAATCAATTTATCTCTTAGTGCCTACAGCATACTCTGAATAACAACCCCTATATTTCAAAAATGGAAAGAAAAGAGGGTCCCCAAAGAAGACAAAAAAACAAAAACCAGACAACAAAAAGAAACAAGGAGAAAAAAAGAACAAACAAGCAAACAACCAACAAAAACAAAGAACAGATAATTACACATGATAAATATATACAATTAATTCAGAAATCAGACCCTTACGGGCCAAAGTAATGCTTGAGAAACTGTCCATTGACGGGCAATGGAACAAGTTCTCCCATTAAGGTGGTCAAGCAAAAAGCGTTCTCACCCAAGATCTTAGCTATTTGATACGGACCCAGCCAAAGTCTATCAAACTTCTGGTGATCACCCTTTTTCTCTTTAGCCTTATCCTACATCAACACAAGATCTGATATCCTGAATGCCTTGATCTTAGCTCTTTTGTCAAGCCAACATTTGACAATAGCCTGATGTTTGAAGAACTACTGTAGAGCAGCGTTTCTCTGTTCTTCCATGTTTAAAAGATTATTTAGCCTTACCTCAATCCGATCATCATTTGAATAAAACTCCTGCATAAACTTGAGAACAGGTATCTGCAAATGTATGGGGAAAACTGGCTCTTGGCCATAGACTAATTTAAATGGGGAATTTCCTAGAGCAACTTTAATACGGGTTCGATCTGCCCATAAGGAAAATCTCAACTGGGTATGCCAGTCTCTAGGATTGTTCACTAACAATTTCTTTATTACTTCCAACAGGTTCTTATTGGTAGACTATGCTACACCATTTCCCTGTGGGTAATAATTGGATGAATACTTCAAAATGATTTTATGTTCATAGGCCCATTGTATAAATTCAGCAGATGAGAAAGCGGGGCCATTATCACACACTAGGGCAAAGGGTACTCTAAACCTGGTAATAATGTTGTCATTAAGAAATCTGATAACCACCTCTGTGGTGCTGTTTCTACATGGCTGAGCCTCAGTCCAACGCATGGAGTAGTCTGTAGCTGTTAAGATGAACTTATGCCCTGCATAAGAGTTTGGATTAATTATCCCTACAAAATCCAGTGCCCATTGGGCGAATGGTCTTACCTCATAAACTGGTTGTAATGGCATTGCTGGATTACGTTCCTTTGGTGTAGAGGTTTGACAGATATGACATGTCTTGACATGTTGATGTGCATCCCTGAATACATGGGGCCAATAGTATCCTGACCTGAGAATTTGATGAGCCAAGGAATCTGCAGATCCGTGCCCTGTACCATGCCTACCATGAAATTCAGCAATAGCATGCTTAGCTTCTTGCTAATCTAAACATCTTAGGTAAACTCCTTCATAATTTATTTGGTATAAGGAACCTCCTTTGAGCATGAAATGAGCACTCTTCATCCTCAGTGCTCTCCTTTGAGTAGCATTCATTCCCTTTGGGCATCTGTTGTTGAGGAGGAAGAAAATCAAATCTGTGTACCATGGATCCTTAGTGAATGAGTGCACTGTATACTGCTGACAAGTGATACTTTTGTCAACATCTGCCATAGCCTTTGACAAACCCTGTCCTCAAACAAGCTTCATTAGATGGATCTCTAGATCAAATTCTTGCAAAATAGCCATCCATTTTCCTCTTCTCTCTCCTAGCTCACTCTGCATAAGGAGAGACTTGACAGCTGGATCAGGAACTATGGCAACAACCTGGCTCCTGAGAATGTAATGTCTGAATTTCTTTACTGCTCAGACCAATGCAAAGGCCTGCTTCTCAAGAGGCGAGTACCTGACCTTTGCATTTTTGAATGGGGAGCTCATGAAAGCAATTTTCCTTTCATCTCCCTCTCCTCTTCTTTGAGTTAAAACAGCTGCACATGAATGGTCAGATGCAAAGGAATAAATATAGAAGGGCTTTAAATAATTTGGACTGGTCAAGACCGGTGCCTCAGATATTGATTGTTTAATCTGCGAGAAAGCAGATTTAGCCTCGTTGCTCCATTCTATTTTTGCATCTTTTCTCATCATCTCATTAAGTGGTTTCACAATTTTTGCAAATCCTGTTATAAAATTTCTTACAAAATTAATCCTTCCAAAGAAGGATCTCATCTCCTTTTTACTTCTCGACATTGTTAATTTCAAGATGGCTTCAACTCTATCAGGGTCTATGGATATTCCCCTTTCTGATATCACATGGCCTAAAAGTTTCCCTTCAGAAACTCCAAACACACATTTCTTGGGATTTAGGGATACTCCATAGCTTATACATCTCTTAAGGACTTTTGCTAAATCAGCAGCATGGTCCTTTTTGTTTTTAGAGAAAATAGTTAAGTCATCTACATAGATAATGATACACTTACCTATCAGATCCTTGAATGCTATGTCCATTGCATGTTGGAATGTAGCTCCAGCATTGATAAGTCCAAATGGCATTCTGCGATAGGCAAATGTCCCCCACTTAGTAGTGAAGGCAGTCTTCATTCTGTCCTCATGGCTGACAAGCACTTGATTATACCCAGAATAGCCATCCAAGAATGACATCATCTGAGATCCGTTGACAATTTGTAATACCTCATCAAGAGAAGGCAGTGGATAGTTATCCTTCTCTAAGGCTTTGTTTAGGTTCTTGAAGTCAACACACAATCTGATCTCCCCACTTTTCTTGCGTACTGGAACTAAATTGGCAACCCAAGTGGAGTGTCGTACTAGGAAGATGATTCTAGCTGAAAAAAGCTTTTGCACTTCCTTCTGAATTAATGGCTCGATCAAAGCATTCACCAGGCGCTGCTTTTGATAGAAGGGCTTCGCTTCTGGCTTCAGAGGTATTGTATGCGTTATCACAGAAGTGTCAAAAGTCTTTAAATCTTCATAACTCTAGGCAATTGCTGCAATGTCTTCTTTTAACACCTTAACTATTTCATTTTTGATCTCCTCAGGGCAGGTCTTGCCTATAAAAACATTTCTTTCAGGACCTGAATCAGCTAGATTAATAGATTCGTACTTCCCTCCATCACTTTGTGTTGGCATTTTCTCACGAGCCCGAGGATCAAAGTCAAATATTCTTTCCAAAGCTACCATCCCCTTGGGAATGCTGTTGCTTTTCAAATTCATTATTCCTTCAGTGTCACAACTCTCAGGGTCCCAATCCCCATGATCTCTTTTTGACTCATCTATTATCTGTCCTTCAAAGACATCAAAACTTGCCAAGAAGGCGAGTATGTGTTGGTCATCATCGAAGACCTGAAAATTCCGGACATTATCCGGGACTGCTGGGATTGAGACTAGTTCAATTGAAAATCTTTTCAACTTGGAGTCCTGCGTAGGCTCTAGAGTGCTAGCAGTGACTGCAAGGGCATCTGCAATCTGATTGTGTTCCCTAGGAATCAAAGTGATTCCAAAAGCGTCAAAGTCCTCAATCAGATTCCAAACTCTATTTCTATAAGCAACCAATCTTTTGTTATGACAAGTATATTGGTTGTGGACCTGCTTGACAATTACTTCAGAATCTCCCATAACCATGAGAGATGTGACTTTCTTCTGATGGGAAAACATCAGACCTCAAGCAAGTGCTTCATACTCTGCCACGTTATTAGTGCATCCAAACTGTAACCTATAAGAAGCAAAGTAAGTTTTCCCCTTTGGGCTAGTTAATTCTATCCTTGCTCCACTTCCTGACTTGGACTTAGAGCCATCAAACTTCAGACTCCATAATTGATCTGGAGCCGAGATCTTTCTTCTTTAGGGCCACAGGTATCTACTTGCTAGAAGCACATGGCGGCTCGAACTGGTGCTGGTCATCAAGATTTAAAGGTAATTGGGGGCACGGTTCACTAGAAGGTTCTCTTGGATTCAAAATCTGTCCAGGAACTGATTCCTGAACCTCCTCTTGGGTCAGATCACGATTTAGTACATTTTTCACCAATGCCTTGGGCATTGGAATGGTATCCAGGGTAGGTGTGATTGGCAAAGACTAAGATTCCTCAGTCTTTTTTTGTAGTTCAGAGCATAGAACCTGAGTCTGCTCAAGTTGGGAAGATGATTCTTTTTGAGCAAGACTGGCTCTCATAAGGATGGTTGCATCATTTGTGCTTCAAATGAAAATTTATTGATGGAGGTTTGAGGTTGACATTCACAAGTTTCTTCAACCTGGGAGACATGGTTCAAGATATCTACATAGGGTTGACAAGTTAACTCAGAATGATTCTGGTAATGGACCCTACACCAATTGGCAAGCAACAAACTCCACATATCAGCCTCTTTTCCCAGTACCAGCCTATCCTGTTGCAACTTTTTGATTAAGACTTGCTGGTTAACTGTAGTCATCGGGTCAGTTTGTTTCTAGAGGCAATAGATCATTAGAATGAAGCATAGAGAAAGTCATGATTTCCTCTTGCTTGTAAACTCCTATCTTGGTCTCGAAATAGGCTACCTCATTAGGGGAATCATACTCGGTGATCATGTGTTTGAGCCTAGGCTCACTTTCAATTCTGATCTGGGTTGCTATCCCTTTCCAGGGCAACCACATGTGTGAGAAATCCAATGACAAATACCCCCCAATACTTTTCATTAGGTCTCTGCTTAAGAGCATACCATAGGTTTCTGGGATATTGGCAACTTGGATATCCATATAAGTTTGGATCCTTGGATCAGATCCAATCTGTACATGGATATTTTTAAGTTCTCCTACCACATTAACTTCCGTTTTGTCTAATTGAATAACTTTTTTGTTAGTCTGGAGTGGACTCAGACCTAACTTCCTACAAATTGAAAAGGGCATGACATTTCCTGACGCCCCATAATCTAGTAGACAGTTGTGTAGATTCTTTCCAAAAAATTTTAAACTCAAAAGTAAAGGTGGAGTACCAGTCTTACCTTTATAGAGTGCTGCATTCATCTCGTTAGTGGGAGTCGCCTTTCCTTTCCCTTTTGACCTGTCTGCTTCCTCCAAGGCTTTCAACAAAATTTCCTTTTGAGCAGGGCACCACTTCATAATGTCAAAGAATGACATTGAAGTTTTCTGCCTCTGCATCTCTGCAATAAAATCAAATTTTGAATCACTCTTTACTTGATACTTAGGAAAGAAAGGTGGAATACCTTTGTTCTGAAAATCTGATAGCCCCTTTAGTGGTGGTGGGTTATTATCCGCATTCTGATTTGGCGGGACCATGTTATTAGAAGGAGCAGATGTGGTGAATGGCCCCTTATTTTGATTTATGAGGAAATGGCCTCCCTTAGTTTGGAAAGCCTGGGCATCATACACATCTTCCACCGGTTTGTTCTCTTCCTGACTGGGAAATGAAGACTCCTCAAACAGCTCATAAGTCATGGCAGTATTAGTAGATCCACCAGATTTGCTGGGAGCACCTTGTAATGGAGCATCTGCTTGGGCTATCTTAACCATCTTCTCCATCTCCGGGCAATTCACCTCAGAATGGGCCGCAGTATCATGTAGCCTACACCAATTGGTCATAAAGTTGAGGTCTGCCACGTTGGTAGTGTGTGGCTTTTCATCACCTGCTTGATTATGGGAGACTCCCTCATTGTTTGGCCCAGTGTTCCACTGTCTATTGTTATTAGACCTTTGGTTATATCCCCTATTCTGATTTTGGTAGTTCTGATTAGGGGAATTTTGATTCTGATAGTTTCTTTGATTTTGGTTGGAGTTATAATTCTAATTAGCATTTTGGTTAAAATAACCACCTTGATTTGAATACCCTCCTTGATTCTGAAAGCCTTGGTTTTGGTTCTGAGGAGGGTTCTGTCTTAGTTGAGCCATATCGTTAGACATCTGAGATAGGGTCTTTTTGAGAGTCTCCATCTCATTAGTCAATTGCAGAGTCTTTTCACTTTCTGCAGTGTTTACTATAGAGGGCTGATTAACAGGATTTGACCCTCCAGCTTGATTTTGGTAATTTTGAGTTTGTTGGGAGGAGTCTTGAGGACCATTGGTGAAGAATGGTAGGGGAGGTTGAGCCTGCAACTCAGACATGGGTCCGTATTGGGAATAAGACATCCCTAGGACTGTGTTGAATAGTGGAGTTGGGTTAGGCGTCTGATATCCTAAGGGAGGAAGAACTCCTCCTAGACTCCCTGATTGCAAACTTATCTGTTGTTGCAACTTGATGGCTAGATGATAAACTTTGGACAAAGAATCAATTTCATTAGGATTATGTCCTTTGCAAAAATAAGCCAATCAGAGGATCTATGGCCCTCAAATATGCCATGATGGCAATATTCTCAGCAACTAAATAGGGGTCCTGTAATCTCCGATACATTCTTTGAAACCTGGTGTTCAATAAAGGCAGTGGTTCGTGATGCTCTTTTCTTATTGTGGAAAACTGGTGGTATAGAATAGCAGGGTCTACATAAACCCTAAATTGATTGATAAAGGCGTTTTCCAAGTCTATCCAACTTAGAATAGACCCTTGGGGTAAGTTTAGATACCAATTGTACGCTATGTTTCCCAAAGAATAGGGGAACAACCTACACACAACGTCATGATGGGCCACCTGAGCACGAGTATAGGCACCCTTAAATGCCTGTATGTGCTCTTTGGCACTTCTTGATTCTCCATGCATGTACTTAAGACAAAATCTCTCTGGATTCTTTGGCAAATCATGAATACCCTTAGGGATAGTCCCTAATGGAGAGGTGTTATTCACAAAGAAATCCATAGGTCATGGTGGTGGGACTGGTTGGACTAGTGGTGGAATAGGTGGATTGGGTGGAAAACTGGGTGGAGTAAGTGGTGGTGACAATGGTGGGATCAGGACTCTACGGGCTTGGGGTCTATACCTAATAGTAGTTTGGAGTTCAATTAGTGGTTCTTGATTCTGAGAAGATCTAAGAACTCGTTCGTACCTATCTGGTGAAAATAACCCAATTTGAGCCAGTTTGTTCCTCAAGCCCTCCTTCTAGCACCAAACCTGTTGATGTTAAAAACATCACAACAACATTAAACAAAATATCCCTATTCTATTTCTCTTGAAAAAGAAAGATAACATATAGTAATCTAACTCCCAAGATCTTGGTAGTTGGTTCTCAACCGTGTTGATATGGCTCAATGGTCAATGTAACTGTAATGTGCAAGGGGCCTTTGCTGGCAATAAGGAACAAAACTGCATAAAATCAACAAACCTATCTTTGGGGGGTTTAAATAAAGATAAAAAGATAGATCAGAGCTTTAAAACAGAAGAACATGAATAAAACTACTTAATATCCAGACATGCATACCAATAATGAGCGTTTCTTCATCCAACCACAACCATAGCATGAGACAATCAATAGAATGATCTATACCATTGCATACATCCATAGTGCCAATTCAATAATCATAACTATTCACTAAATTCTACTTTATAATTTGAAACAGATCATCTACTCATCATCAAAATACAAATCAAATAGATATAACAACAATTTTCATCCACAGATAATTCAATGAGATAATCTTTAAATCCGGTTTCCTCTATTGATTTTCGTCAAATAGAAAACACTTAGGCACAGCAAAATCGTTGGCATACGGATTGATTATGAATCATTAACCTTATCAGATAGGTCCAAACTTCATAACATGAAAACTTGTACAAAACTGTAAAACTGTATCTAAGTTCAACTGAGCTTTTAAAGTATCTTCTAATAACAATGAAATCCTAAGACTATTTATTGTTCGCTATCATTAGGTGACTAATCTTCCTTCAATCAGCCGACCTTTTCAAAATGGAGCTCAAAAATACATAGAGACATGCCATGTGCAAGCTTCTCTCAATCAAAACTCAGATCCACAAATCAAGGGACCGGAACTGAATCAAGAATTGGACTGCTGATCTTTAGTTACAAGGCTGGATTGCTTCGTTACACAAAATTTTGACGCCCAAGAAAGCAGGTGAAACTGAAGAATGGAACTAGAGTCAAGTTCATGTCAAAACCTTGCAAAGAGGAGAGAAGAAGATGTTGTGTTAAGTGAAGAAGGTGTTCTACTGCCAACTTATTCCTGCGTTGCATGCTCAACGATGTACTCATCATAATTAGAGAACACTTGTTGAAGGGTATCTGAATCAGGCCCATCCAACCAATCATCCTCAAACTTAATCCTCTTTAATTCTGCTGAAACCAATCTCTGCACCTCCTTCAATTTGATCACTTCTCTTCTAGCAGCCTTTGCTTCTTCCCTGATGTCTATAAACCTATCCAATAACAAATCCTCTCCATCATCTCCTTTTTGCATCACCTCTTCAAATCTACTCCTCCACTTCTCCCTCATCTTATCCAAAGAAAGACCCTCCTTGACTGAGGTATCTAGATTGACTAAAATAGCCACAATTGCCTCTAATTCATCAATCTGTTGATTCAAATCTTTACTCACCTCTTGAATCTCATTTTTATACTCATGAATAGACTTGGATTTGTATCCTATTATACTCACAGTTTTCTCAACAAAATCAGCATTATCATCCTCAAGAATTGACTACTCAAGCAGAGTTTACTTAGGTACCTTGCTAATGTCCTTAAGCTTTTTAATATATTCTTTATATTCTTCATCCTGCTTGTCTAGACCTTCAGCATGCTAGTTCAAATCCCCTGCCAACTCAAGTGTTGTTTCATGAACCTTGAAACTATCAGTTAACACTTCATCAACCTCTTGATTTTAGCTTATCAATCCATCTTTCCAGCATTCCCACCTTACTCTTCATATGTACCAAGTCATCGGCTTCCTTCTTTGTCAGTAAGATTGGTGATTCGAGAGCAGCAGCTTGTTGAGAAATTGGAGTGGAGACATCTTTTAAAAACTTTTGCAATTGATCCAATTGAGCCTTAAGCTCATCCTTCTTTTGCTTGTCTTTGATCATCTTGGACTTGGTAGAGGAAGCTACAATATCAATCAAGTTCATTTGTTGGTTTCTTGTAGGTCTTCCCAAATTCACCGTACCCAATTGATAATCAGTCATTTGCATATCCTCCCGGTTCTTATGCACCATTGGTATTGCACATTCAACAATGATTTCTCCTATGTTTGTAAGTTTGGTGGAGTGAAGAACCCTGGCCTTCTTTTTGGGTCTCTCCTCAATTTCCTTCATCATTTCATCCCAATTAAGAGGCTGAGGTTGAACTATCTACTTCTTTTCCAAGTCAAGCTTCAACCAAGCAGGAGCTGTAGGAGTAGTAGCTACTTGTGCTGAAGAAGAAGCAGTAGTAGTAGAAGATAGAGGTTGCAATATTGTATTCTCAGGCTGAGAGTCAACCTCTTACACATTTTGCTGCTCCTTTTGTGCTTATTCTTGTGCAAGTTTCTCAGCTTCTTCCTTATCCTTCTATTCTTGCAATCTTTTAGCTTCCAACTCCTGCTTCAGACGTTCTTCTTCTAATCTTTTCTCCTCTAACACCTGGTCTCTTTGCTTTTCTAATTCCTTGACATAGTCCCATGCTTCCTTGGACTTTTTCTCATACAGAGCAAGCTCTACAGCCTCCTTCTCTCTCTCCAAGCATTCTTGTTCTTCCTTTTTCCTATGAGCCTCCTCCACAGTCTTAAATTTGGCTTCAAGGGCTTCTTTCTCTCTTCTCTGCTTGGCCTTTACCTCCTCAAGATCATGGATCCTTCGCTGCAAAACCAATTTATCTCTTTCTTCTTTCATTCTGAGCTCCTGCTCCTTTTGTTGCTGCTGCTTAGCCAATTCATCAATAGTAGCTCGAGCTTCCAATTCTTGTTGCTTGGTTAATACATCAGATTGTGCCTTAGCAACATCTTCCTATTGTTTAGCCAATGCCTCAGCTTGTGCCTTGGCATCCGCTTCCCTTTTAGCATCCTCAAAGAGTTTCCATTGATCCTCTTCGGTTAACACATGCTCAGTCCCTACATCATCTGTTACATCAAGGGAAGCCACTACATGAGTTTCTTTGTTGGATGGGGTAGCCTCATAATCTGTTGCATTATCATGTATCTCTATTTCAGGCTCCTTCTCTTTCAACAACTCAGCTTCTTTGTGGAGGGTTCCCATGGGCATTCCCTCACTTGGTTGCTCCGTAACAAGGGGTTGAGTGGATGCTTCTCCTACAATAGATGTTGAAGCATCAACTTCTGTAATGGTCTCCCCTTCTTGTACCTCTAGCAGGTCTTGGGCAACATCCTCCTCTTCTAAATTAGAAGGCAGAAACTCTAAGGGCTCCTTAGGAGCCATCCTTCTCTTTGTCCTCTTGTGCCCTTGAGTGGTACCTATAGCCTTCCTCTTTTTGGATGGCTGAGCTTCTAGTTGGTTAACCCTCAAACTAACCCATTGCATGCTTCTATCGTTCTATCGAAGACTGGTCTTGCACTTGTTTTATATCAATAGACTCTTCAACATTCCAATCCATTGGATCAAGATCCTTGGTGCCTTTCCTATCTGTATCATATTGGGGATCCAAAGTTACTCCATCATCAGACAATGTCTCTAGAATGTCCTCCTTGATCCCATACTCAACCATGAGTGGGATAGATAATCTTTCATAATTTCTTCTCCTGAGATCATATTCATCCTACAGATCCATCCAAAAATCCTCCAATAAATTAAAATGCTTATAAAAAAGACTAGGAAGCAAATCCCGCATCTTGTGTCCGGGATCATAATGCATCCTAGAAGTGTACAGACCTAACTTCAAATAAATCAATTCATCACAAACAACCTTAGCTGCCACAATGTGTGGACAGCTAAACTCACCCAACTTCATGGGGAACTTGTGACAACTAGTCTTATGTTTTGTGCCAAATTAGAAGTTAACAGCTAGAGCTTGATAAATGAATTCCATTAACACAATTCTATTGTTACAACACCTAGGGAGCAAGTGGGGATGACCATCAAAACCTTCCAATCTGAAGTAAGTAAAAGTGGGGTATTGAATAAACCAGTGTCCCCATTCATTGATGAAGGCCATTGCCTCCCTACTCAATCTGTACCCAGCATCTCCAGTGAGCCTGTTAATTATAACATAAAGGAATGCATCATTAACCCTCCTATAATGTGACTCCGATGCTTGCAAGGTAAGCTGATTATAGTGCTCCCACACCTTCTTTTGTCCTTGGGCTTCTCCCAATATGCCCACTGTATTGAGTCCAGGAAAGATCCCCATCCTAACAGCTGCATAGATCACATAAAAGGTCATGAAGAAACTCTTGGTTTCTCTCACTCCGAGCATCTGATTATGTATGCTCTCTGATACCACCATAGGCCTTTCAAATTTTTGTCTGCCATCCAAGATAGCTTGGATAAATGGGAACATCCATTCTTTAAATTGAGAAGCATCTCTTTTTCCAAATACTCTGTAGAGCAACATGATTATGTCCCCAATCTCCTTGCTGAAGTCTGCCCTTTTAGGTTGGTCAGGAAGCTTAGTTAGAGACTTCTTCTCTACCCTCATCCAGTGCTTGTTCATGTGGGATCTGTTGGTTTCTTTGTTGCCACTGTAAAGCTTCAGAGCTTTTGCTTCATTTAGCTGCTTAGGATTTTGGGGAACAGGTGCATCAAACATAAACTTGATCATTTGGGCTGTTAAATCAATGATAACATTCCCTTGTGAATCCACGCATTGGCTATTAATAGGATTGTAGGCCCCAGCTGTTGCTAATATCAATTCCGGACATTGAACGGACAGTGGGAAGATAGCAACATGTGCTAATCCAGATTGGACGATCCTTTCTGCCCTTGGTGTAACATCTTCGTTAAAAGTTTCATCGACCAGTTCCTCATAGTTGAAAGGGCCTAAATTGGTATCTGTAATATCCGCCCACTCAGAATCAACCTTGCTAGCAGTGAGAGTAGCTTCTTTATGTTTACACCTCAGAGTGTAGGGGAGTCGCTCCACTTTAACCTTCTTTGGCCTGGCTCCCTGCCTTGAAGTTTCTGTTGGTTGGCTCCTTTGAGAAGCCTTGTCTGATGCTCCAAACATCTTTCAATTTCTGCAGTAAACTCCTGTATTAGATGAACAAAAGTATAAAATCAATTCATCATGTAATACCATCCTCTACTTAGGATAACTTTCATACTTAACCAAATCTCGCTTTCATCAGAAGCGGAATCACAAAAGCATCAGGAACATGAAACAATTTTCAACACATGGCGGGGTTGGAACCGGAACTAGGACAAGACCGAAACAGAAACCAAACCAGAAACTAATCACTAGTTCCAAGTTCAACCTCCACTCCGGCTCCGATTTCGCTTAAGGACAAGCGCAAAGACCCAAAATTATCAACGACCGGAAGCGAAACCATTTTAGGAATGAATCCCGATACTAAACATCCTCGGGACAAGTTCGGTCCTGAGTCCACTTCTGCCAGTTTTACCATAAAAACATAGCACTTCATTAAAGACATGGTCACATGGATCTAAGGACCTATGTCACATGATCTACAAGGAAATCAAAAATAGAAGGGCTTAACCCCCACACCTCAACCGTACAAAGACCAATTTAAACCTAGAGGAAACTATTTTGTAAAGGTTATTGAGTAAACCCTAGTTTGCACGATACGCCGACTCAGAAATTTTGGGCATCACAAACCTATCACAGAAAACACATAATCAACACGGAAACAAGATCAAAAGGGGTTCCAAACAGATTTTAAACATTGAAAGTACGGAAAACCTTGGAAAACAGAAGCCCTAATTAGAAATTAGGGCACGACAAAGCGCACCTGCCACAAAAGTGACAGCAAACAGAAAGCAACAAACAGAAAAAGGAAAACGAAATGGAAAACAAAGAAATACAGAAACAAAACAAAAAAAGAAAACAAGAAAGAAAAGCGAAGAATTCATAGAAGAAGATTCTGCGAACGCGCGAGAAAACAAAACGCAAAACACGAAGACGAAACGATAAAACTGAACGGGAAAAGAAAGGAAAAGAGACCCTACCTTAAAACGTTCACGAGGAAAGCCTAAAATCAAATAGAGATTCACTCCACGACACACCTCCACAATCAAATCACTTCTCTCGCAGTTCTCCTTGCTCTGGTTCGCTAAAACAGTTTAGATAATAAGGATAATGAGCCAGTTAATCTTAATTATGGTTTTAAAAATGATTTCGCGCGTGGACCTGCAATTAATGCAATAAAGATGGTAGGTCGAGCGGAGCGAACAACGCAAACAGACAGTTAACTCCCATGGACACCAAAGGTAGAGTGAGCGCGGACCCGGATCCAGACCGAAACTAGAGAGCTTTAACAAGTTCCTTATCGAACTTCAAACCCAGTCCCAGTCCCGCGACACGGAACCGACAACAAAAGGAATGGGGGCGGGGTCGGGTCCAAAACCGAAACTGGAACTTTTTACAAAGTTCCAAGTTCAGTTCCATTCTCGAGGAACAAGAACAAAAACCAAGACGAAAACAACAAACGATGGGAAGCGGGGCCAAAACAAAAACCGGACCCGGCCCAAACACAAACGAAACAACACAAAGCAAATGAGCGGAGTCGGAATTAGTATGGAAACAAGAACCGAAACTTTATAAAATGTTCCAAATTCACTTCGAACTCCGGTTCCGCTTCCGCTCGGGCATAAACAAAACACAAGGAAAACGACAAATGACTCAAGGGAAGAACAATCCTAAGAGCCCAAAACACGCCAACAGACAACGAAAGGAACAAAGAAGGAAGGCGGACCCGGAGTCGGAACGGAACCCGAACTAGGAACTTTAGAAAAAGTTCAGAATCTAGTTTCGTTTCCAGCTTTGCTTCCGACAGAGCAAAAGAAAGAAAGACTTAGGATCAAAACAAACAACTCCTAAGACCCAAACAAAAACCAAAGACAAAAACAAAAACAAGGGGGACCCATTTTATTCCAAAAAATAAAATGGGGTGGTTATGCAAGGTATAACATCTTGCAATCATGGTACTCCACAAGAACACATTTCTTTTATGTAGTGAAGGATGTCCATACTTTCGTCTATTTTTCTGACCACTTATGTCCTCTCCTCCCGCTAGCACACATCCTACTCTCCACACCCCTCTTCACATGGTGCCCATTCTTCATTAGCTCTTTGTCTCCCTTCCTTTTGTTTCTCTTTCCCTTTTATTGTTGTTTTATTTCATTTTCCTGCTTATATGATGGATGTAACAAACAATTGGGAATTCCCCAAGAAACCAATTGGAGGTGACAGATCCTCAAGGAGAAAATTTCTTAAACACTTAGAATTCCTATTATGTCCACAATTGGACAAACCTAGGAAACAAGCAATTTTATTTGTGCTTTCTGATTTTCTTGAAAAGAAATAACAGCAAACAAGTACACAACCTGATCACAAATTTCAAATCTTTATTTGCTGATGTCAACAAATCATAAACCTTAGGATGATAAAAATATTTAGTTTCAGCGACATGAAACCCTCCAAAGGATGCCCAATTTATTTGCAACTGCTGGAAATTACAATGCTAAAGCAAATAGGGCTTGAAACTAGTTTTTATATTTTTCTAAAATAATTTAATTTCACTCACAAGGCTCTACAGCTGTACAAATTACTGCTGCAAAGACTACGGTAGCTAGAAATGTGTTTGCAGTAGTCACAATGTTGAAACCATAGTGTGTTTGATCAATCCAAGAATGATGTATGGCAGCATTGAAAACACCAAAAATTGCTGACAATAGCCACTAGTTATTGCTGATCCGTGATTGGTTCCGATGAGAAGAGGACAAAAAAATCAAGCCCTAGGGGTCCTAGAACAGACCAAGAGAGATAGGCAAAGATGAAAAATATGCTAGATGTTGCCTATTTCCTAATGATAAGGCTTCCATTATGAGTTTGTGTCATTAAAATATGGTCTAGAGCTCAAAATTATTTACAATAAGTTTAAAGACATTGGATAAAAGATGAAGTTTCATTTTAGAAAGGAGAAAAATGGAAAAAGACAAGTTTAGGCAAAATGGAAATAAATGAAACGTCAAGTCTTTGGCGCCAAGTGTAAAGGGGAGTTTTCAGTTTGCTCTCGTGAAGACTTGCGTAGCAGCAATTTAGGGTTTTAGCTTTGATTGTTTGAAGACGTCTAAAGATCTTTCAAAGCCATGGCATGTGAATAGCAGTTTGGTCGCCTTACTTTCCGCCCACTTTGTAGAGGAGATCTAAAGGATAGGCACATTGCATTTTTTTCTGAAGAAACCCTTCTTTGCTGGCTTTGAATTCATTCACGTTGCAGAGATTCTCAAGGTTTTGAGGGCACGTTGCAGAAGCTGGACAAGAGAAAGGGCACGTAGCTTGGGAGTTGGAGAGTTTCCAGGAGTTTGTTTAAGTCACACCTACATCGCAGGTCCTATATGTTGTTTTTACAAATGCCAGGTATGCATTGCATTGCCAGAGATTTAAACATTTAAGAATGCATATAGCTTATGTTTATTGAAACCTCTAAAATCATAGAGGAGTCTTAAGTAACATAGATGCTTCCAAATACATGACAACCACAGTCATGAATAAACCATATCCTTTGATAGTATGTACAGTCCAAACATCAAATGAACTAGGGGCAGTTTTCACAATCCTTTACAGGCATGTTGTTTTGACAGTGCAAGATAGTCATCTTTAAGGTAGCATTTTGGGTATTGACAATCCTTTAGAAGCAAGTGACGGTGGTCATGAAATTAGTCCCCATAGAATATAGAGCACAGACCCATGACAGTGAGGTTTTAGGAAAAGTTGATGAGATCAGAGCTAAGGTATTTAAGAGAATGGATACAATGAAAATGTTTCATGGAGTCAAAGACAAGGCAAGGTCAGTGTGACAATTCAGGAGTGGACAGTGCTAGTGAAGGGAGTCTTCATGAATGACAGTAATAATTAAGTTGTTTACAACAATGACACAGGACAACCACAAGGGGCAGATCCAAGAAAGTGTAGTGATCAGTAGAACAGTGCATAGTTTCAAGGGCAGTGTACTGTAACTGTGAGCTGGCAGAGGAGAGGGACATACCTTGTAGATGTTGTTCTTCCTAAGTTTGTGCAGACCTTATGTTTGTGTACTTGGGATTAATATGTACTACATTGGAAAGGTTTTAAGTATGGTGAAATTGCTGCCTTATATTGTTGATCTCTGTATTGTTGAAATGGTTATAGGGGCTGCAAAAACATTTTTTGAAGGATGTTCTAAGGGGAATGATGTTAAGGTTAAATGGATCAAGGAGTCCTGTCACAAGGTTGAGGATGAACCTTACAAGTCTTGTAATGACATTCTTTTAGTCATTGATGAACATTTTATTCCATCTTCTGGCACTGGAGAGTTCACAGTTACCTACTACAGGATGAAAGGAAAGTGTTCCAATTTCTGCTGAGTGTGAAGCTGATTTTTTGGTGACAGCAAAGTGATTCTTTAATATGCGTTTATGTGAATTGACCTATTGATGGATAGAGCACAACATACATATTATAGGGAAAACAAGAAAGATTTCAGTATGCAGTCTGTTAGATGGAGGCAAGATATTTATTAAACAAGTCCTTTTAATCATTTTTGAAGAGTTTGTATTGTCATTGAAGCCCGTGGTAGGGTTTGTGGCTGCTGTCAATGCAAAACCCTGCAAGTTTACATGTAGTATGCACTGCATTATTGCTTGAGTTTGAGCACCAAATGATCAATATACTGAATGAAAAGGTCACCAGATGTTTTCATTTCCACTATTAATAATGAAGACTAGTGATAAACTCCTGGAGCAAAGTTTTATTAAAGCCCTGTGAGATAGTAACTGTCCCTGTCCTGTGTAAACCATGATGTTATCCTTGTCATTGTTAGGAAGCGTTCTCAAGCAAAGAAAGAGTGTTCATTTCATATCTATGGGAGTAAAAGATATAATAGAAAAGGGACATAGTTTAGAGTGCATGGATGGGAGACCAAACTGTCAAAGGGAAGTATTGAGTTATTAGAGAAGTAGAGGACATTCAAGTCCCAAATCCCAACAGGCAAATGAGCAAGATAAGGATATGATAATCATAAAAGGGTAGAGATGTGAGAGTCATGTTATGAAAAACAAGATCAAAGATTTTAAGATGAGTGGAGATTGAAAGTGCAGATTCAATAGCAAAGCTTCATTCATTCTAGATGAATAACTTTCAGCACAGCCAAAGGCAAAGTATGAAAGGGACAGCGGATCTATAAGGCTCCATGACAGTCCATAGAAGTCATAGTAAGAAGATTATGCAAAGATGAATGTTTCATGATAATCCAAGAGAATACTTCATTACAGTCCTTTGTGATAGTTTTAAAGGTGACAGTCTTAACGTCAATGACTGAAATAATGGACAATGATGAACCGGAGGAAAGCTAATGAACTGTCAAACAGTGAATAGTTTAAATATGATGCTACAGTCATAATACAGGAAACCTGTGACGAGTGGTGGAAGCCTGTGCAAAAGTCCAATGGGTAATGTATCACATGACAGTGCATGGAAAGGGCATGAGAGTCCCAATCAAAGAGATAATGGACAGTTTAAAACACAGTCACAGTCATAAAATACAGTCATAGTCAATGCCTGAAGATGCATTAAAGGAACATCACAGTGCCAGCACAGTGAGTTGCAAAGCAATGGAAATCACAGTCCATAGAGGCAGTATTTCAAGGAAGGTACAGAGGGCAGTGAGCTGTTGGTGGATAATGCATAATGGAAAGTGGCAGTGATCCTATGATAAAAGGCTGCAGCAAGGTTAAGACAGTCTATGAACTAATGTGGAAGGACAGTCACTCATAGTCTTGGTGGCAGTTTGAAGACTTTAAGAGACCTAAGGACAGTGATAGGGCAGATCTTAAAGGGATATAGCACAGTCTGAGTGAGAAAGAGCAGTAGGAGCAGCGATCTCTTCAAGGTAAGGGACAGTCATTGGTGAAGAACAGTCTTCAATGATGTGACGGTCCTAAGATCAATACAATCTTTAAGGGGCAGATCTATGAGAATGTTCATGATAATTGAGGGGAAAGTCACATAAATGGACAGTGAAGCATGACAACCTAACAAAAGGGCAGTCCATAGAATGTACCCTCAAACCCCACAAACCTGCAGGTGATTATGTATGGAAAGATTTACATGACAGTGGCAAAAGATATGATAGTTAGAAGAAATCCTTAAGAGGACACTCTCCAGGTATGGTTAGTCCTGAAGTGACAGTGGCACATGAAAGAGGGTAACTAAGAACACAACATAGAGTTGTTGATGATAGTCTTAAAAGAAGATTTAGACACTAAATGGACAGTGAGCATGGATTGAACACAACAGCAGATGAAAGATGTATAAGACACTAGAAGACTATCATAACATTAAGAGGACTAACTAATAGTGCTGCAAGGAACAGTAGCAGCCTAACACTAAGACAGTCACAATACAAAGTGACAAATGAAGTCAAAAAAATGAAGAAGAGTCATAAATTGATAATGAAACATTAGAGGGGCACAGTGGCCTCAAATGATCAAGATGACAGCCCTGTGAGAACTTTTCTTGGGCAGTGAAACACATGTCAAGTGAGAAATAATCTCTATTGAGTTAAAGAGATGTGGTAGCCTCATTGTCAATACAGGACAATCTTCAAATGGTGTAAACATAGTTAGAAGGCAGAGTAAGTCATCTCCAAAGTTAAGAGGACAGTGTTTCAAGGAGCTCATAGCAGTCTAGGGGAAAACATTTCAAAGAAAGTACAAATGATAGTCACAGAGATCAAGTTAGGGCAGCCTGAATGCAATGACAGTTAACAGAGTAATCATGACAGTATATCAGTGATTTAGGAGCTGGAAACTCTATGAATAGCATGTCCTTATGACATTACAGTCATGACAAGCATTAGCAAGTCCATAAGGTATATTGATGACAAGGAGTTCTCAGTCTATTAAAGGCATGGATAACAGTATGTGACAGTTCAAGGACAGCCTTACATGACAGTTTTGCTGATTGTGGATGGCAATGACTTATGAGCTTTTGATAGAGGATAGGATAAAAGGGGGTGCAAATATATGACATTTGTGTCAGATTTTAACCCTTGAACTTCTCCTACACCCTCCTGAAGCTTTTGACCTTTTCAAACTTTCCTCCACATATTTTTAAAGGAGTCAAAGTATGGATGTGGCAGCAGTTAGCAGATTTATTGGCTGGTTGAGAGTCAGTTACAGGCATCTAGGGAAGTGTTTTGAGAGCAAGCGGGAATATCTAACAGCAGTTTGATAGTGGACAGCAGTTGAGAAAATATAGGGGTTAGTTTGGGTGACTTGGAGAGCAGTTGGCAAGCATATAGGAGTTTTGTTTAACTTTTTAAAGAGCAGGGTCAAAAGTTCAAAGTTTAAAACTCAAGCTTATATTTCTCCAACACCACCTTGAAGTCTTTGAAAGAGTCAAACTAGCTGAAGCAATTTTTCCGGCGCCCAAGGGAGGATTGGTCCAGCAACTCAGTCAAAATGGTCTTAATTGGTCATAAATTCTGTCCTATATTCTCTCCAATGTATGGATTGAGAAAAGGCATGCCTAGTTTCATTTTTAGTTAGTTCTTGCAAATTTTGTGGTGTTGTAACTTCTGAAAAAGTTCTTCTAGCAAAACACTGTATTGTAACTCAAAAACCAGTCTTTGAGACTAAAGAACAAATGCAATATTCATATTTTGAAGAGCAAATCGGTCATTTTCAGGCATATACTGTTGTAAAGACACCTTTCAGCAATAAAGATATCAGTTTTCTTCCTTTAAGGACTTGTTTCTATTGTGTGCAACTGGTAATTGATGTTATTTTTGTGATTTCATGCATGAATCCTTAAATTTATATCTTATTTTGGCACCTTTGAACAGGAAAAACATATTTTGTGTAGGCTATAGTCTGTTTTTAGGTGAAAACAACTTCTATTTGTGAAGAACATTTCATTTTCTTCCTTCTAGGACTAAAAAATCACTCAACCTCTCTATAAAACACTGATACATGAGCATGTTTAAGCTGAGTTGTGTAGAAATAGCTGAGTTATTGGTCTTTTGTGTGTCAAAACAGTAGTCTAAAGCCTGAGCAAGCATTTTGGTGCTTTCAATTTCATGCCATCTTTCTACTCTTTTCCTCAGTAAAGCATTAGTTTAGTTAGTCTAAGTGAGACACCAAGGGAACCAACCCTCTCTGGAGGTTCTTTTCCGTTTAGGTGACCCACAGCTTGGAAAAGTCCCCATGTTTCACTAGTAGGCTGAGTTTGCAAACTCAGCTAGGGTGCATATTTAGTGATAACACTAGCAAGGTGGCTAAGGGTGAAACCCTTGGGTTTGGGGGTGATATATATACATTTGGGCTCATTTCAACCTCATTTGCACACTTTGAGTTTAGAGAATTTGAGCTTTGAGCCTTTCAGCTTCGTAGACCCCTTTGCGACATGGTGCTTGTACCTTGTGCCCCACACCATGCAGATCAAGTCTGACAATTCCAACGGCCCACGAGACCAGGCCCCTTGATACGTACTAAGTTATTTCGCTTTTGCACATAGTTTTAGGCATCAAATTTGATAGCTAAAGGTAGGCAAACAAATGCGTCGATCCATGGATCGATGCGAATGAAACCTGACATGCCGCATTTGCATTCTCAAAACGGCGTTATTGTCATATAATTTAGCATTTGGAATAGCGTGACACTATTGAGATAGCTTATTGCATATGTCTATCATAAAGCGACATGTTTGAAAATGTAATCATGTTTAAATTTGGGGAAACAATGCATTTGAAAATGTGACTGCTTTTGGCTGTCACTGATCGACATGTTTGCATAAAATGACGTGTTTGCTTTATTCTTTGATAGACTTAGGTTTTTTATCAAATTTTTTGACAAATTGACATCGTGGGTGCTATGCTTGCAAGCAGTACTACATCCCATTTACTCCTGGGAGAAGAGACCTAAGATTTGTGACCAGATGGCCCTCTTGGGTGAGGTGGAGATAGACTTCCTATCGTCAATCGACCTTTTCTACATCGCTTACATGCCTGAGATTCGGGCACACCGAGCCATGATGACTACTCGTGGAGTGATGGTGCTCAGAGACTGCAACCTTCAGCCTCCCCACTAGAGAGGTCACCATCACCTTGGAGGATGTTTGGCGTATCTTGAGGGTCCCCATTGAGGGTGTTCAAGTATTTTATGACATGGACAAAGGTGCAGAGTCCTTGGAGAGACTCCTGGGAGATGACGACCTGAAGATTGAGGATGGACAGATTGACCTACGACCTTACATCGACAAAGTCGATGATACCATCTTGGTTCTAGTAGGACTTATCATGGGCCAGATCATGCATCCTCACACACTTGTATTGTGACACGCACCAAGTAGCATAGAGAGTGGCTACCAACTTATCAGCAGGGGTTACATTGCTCCACGTTTGGGTGTGGGAGCACATAGTAGTTACTTAGCCCATCGACAAGTAAAAGAGAGATACAAGAGATCCTTATGTCTACTTATATGCCTTGATACTGACACACCGACAGTTGGGAGATTTGCATTTCTAGAGAGGTGTATTTGATGATATGGATCAGTTCATTTGGAGGTCATGGCTACGATGTGAGGTTTGGACAGATGATCACCTCCAAATGACATACTGATGTCAAACACGATGGTTGATCGAGTGGACCCCTCATATACTAGAGAGATATTTACCAGATAGAGTTTGATGACAGTTCTGAGAGAGGCAAGTTCCCGTTGATGATTACCATGCGGTATATGCCAAGAAAACGAGGGAGATTGCAGAGTGGGGTGGTATGGTAGCTCCACAAGTTGCATTGACTAAGTTTGCGCAGATGGCTCCCTTGGCATGGGTATAGACAGGTGGCCCCGAGGATCATGAACAACATAAGATTATGACGCATGGTAGGTCCAAAGGAGACCTTTGAGATTCACATATCCTGATGGCATAGCTAGGGCCATAGGTGTTCACAGGAGGAGAGATGTAGAGCTTGGGCGTGCTTGATGCCAGAGGCAAAGAGCCGAGGTTGAGGCACACAGGGTAGATTAGTAGCAGTAGGTCGTATATTAGCTAGATGTGCAACAACAAGATGCACTAGAGGTAGCCCCTCGAGTAGAGGAGGCTAGAGGAGGTGATGACTAGGATGTGCTCCTAGTGCTTGCATTATCAGAGAGAGACCAGGTTCACTAAGGACGAGATGGATATAGGGTAGAGTAGGATGGCCTAGTAGCGCAACTCATACAAAGGACCATGGAGAGGGATCAATCCCTCGTAGACAGAGATCAACATGCCTTAGAGAGAGATCAACACATTGCTGAGAGAGATTCTAAGATCACCCATCATCAATAGGCGAAGAAACAGGTCACTCATCTTATAGCTGAGAGAGATACATAGAGGGCTAGCAAGACACAGTTGGAGATTGGCCAGGGCTTGATGATCAGCATGACACAACACATGGCCGCAATTATCGCACCTTGTATCAGGTAGATGTTCCACGAGAGCCAGGTAGCCTAGATTTTTGGCGAGGAGCAGCATGATAGGTGGATCTGGGAGATTTGATGGTGGATCTGGGAGATCTGATGGTGGATCTGGGAGATCTAATGGTGGATCTATGGGCAGGCCCTCACAGTAGATATAGGGGCAGCAACCATAGGGATCCTAGGGGAAAATATAGCAGCAGCAGCCGATGGGCCCACCACCTCTTCAGCCTCATCCTAATAGAGAGGATCGAGGAAGTTCTAGATAGATTGATGTAAAGAGATTCTTGAGATACATGTACACATATTTTTGATGTAGACACATTTATGATGTATATACATTCATCGGCTTTTGAGAGCCTCTTGTACATGTATTTTTGATGTATAGATTGTATGACACATTCGATGAGACGATGATTGTATCATGACACATTTTCATTTTTGATGATATATGAGATGAAATGATCCTTTTTGATGCGGCCATGATATGATGCTTATGATTTTTATGATGCTATGCATGTATGTTGATATAAATGTTCATGATATTATGATGATTTTTATGATGCTATGCATGTATGTTGAAATAAATGTTCATGATATTATGATGTAATGATGTCTATTTATGATATGATGATGCATGATGTATGATTGATGAATGCATAGCTAATGATTTTGTGGATACAAGATGCACATGGTACTAATGATGTTATGGATGCAGGATATGGCTGATATTTTTGTATGTATCATGATACTTGGATGGAAACGTTAGTATGATGAATGGATGGACATATAGAGATTGGATGATAGAAGAATAGATGGTGATCTGATTTGTTGAAAATCCATTTATTATGATCATGGATATGGATGATGATTGATAATGTTAGAAAATTGATGAGTATGCTTTTGCTTGTGGGTATACTAAGCAATTTCATCATAGCAATCCTTATTAATGTAGCAAATCAACACAATGCACCAAGGTATGAAGAACCAGGGTGACTTTGTATCTATTACACAAACTTTGACTCTACAAACAAGAGGAGTATTCTTGCTCATACCAGACATACAAAACCTCTGTTATGAGTGTGTGAAATAGAAGTTCAGAGCATGTTAGACCAATGCAAAGAGAGGTATGGAGAACCTAACATGCAAGGGTCATTTTATGTTGCCTGAGAGGACTTCCATACACACAAGGCAAGTATTCGCCATGGTCATATTACAAGAATATCCTACAAAAACGACATATGAAAGCAATGATCGTGCCCCATTCCTATCGCTCTAATAATTTTGTAGACATCCTTGAGAGATCATCGAAACAAGACAATAAGATAAATCAAAAGAAAAGACCAAAAGAGATGAACAAAGTTGCCATATCACTTGCCAAAGGTTTTTTTGGTCAAAGATTCTATCTAGTGATGATGCCTATTGTAGGAACAATATATCTATTAAGGCATATGCTTGGATGTTGATGTTGACGACGATGGTAGGCAGTTGATACATAGGCATTGTTTTATATGATAATGATCAAATCTTCATGATTTTTTGTGTGAACGTTCTAGATTTCAACAGTTGCAATGTTTGTTTTGATTGCTTTGTCAAAGGTGAAGGTGACGATAATTTTATTATGAATGGGCGGTTATGGTGATGGTTTGTTTATGGAATTTCTTTTGAATGTTTTTTGGATTTTCATGATTATTTGAGGTAATTTTTGGAGTTTTTGTGTTTGTTTTTAGTGTTTTTGGGATATTTGGATGTTTTTGGATTTTCTAGATATTTGGATTTTTTTGGGTTTTTTGGATATTTGGATGTTTTTGGATTTTTGAGGTATTTGGATGTTTTTTGGATTTTTTCAAGATATACAAGACTTGAGAGGAATAAGAATCCAATCCGACTATCGGGTTTAGGAGGATGCCCCCAATTAGGTATGGGATTACATTATTATGGATAGATGGAATGATGCGAACGAAGGATAATGATGGTGCGACGAAGGTTAGACACTTAACAAGTGATCAAGCCATGGTTGGACACACACTTCATTGTGAAATGGATGGATGGATAAGTGAAAGGAGCTTTTGATAGATGATGGATGGAATGGATGGGTGGAAAAGAGATTTTGATAGATGATGGAATGGAGCTTATTCATACATGGTGCCTGTTTACTAGGCTTTCACCATGGTACCTATCCTAGAAGTGCCACCGAACTGGTTTTCACTTAAAGGATGATTTATTTCCCTTTACTATTTTGTTCTTTTTTTACTTTTTTTTTTTAAATTTTTGATTTTTGATTTTGATTTTTTTGAATTTTTTGCTAGGAAATTTCGATAGGCTAGGTGTAGAACTTCTTGAGATGACCATTGTTGGGTTTTTCTCAAGGTTCTCCTTTAGGGGTAGCCAATTGATATGTCTTGAGCCATAGCTTGCAATGGTCACAAATGGTCCCAACTAATTCAATTCAAACTTTCCTTTACCCTCTTGGTTGAGTTGATTCTTTTGATTTTCTTTCAGTACTAGGTCACCCACTTGAAAGCTCCTATTCTTGATTTTCTTGTTGTATCTACATTGAAGATGGTTCTGATATGCTTGGAGGTGATTGAGTATGCTCAACGTCTTTCATCTAACAAATCAAGCTCTTGTAATCTAGATACCTGATACTCTTCATTGTTGGAAAGGTTCTGCAGAGATACCCTCAAAGAAGAAATCTCAACCTCAATAGGCAAGTTGGCTTCAATATCGTAGATTAGGGAAAATGGGGTGGTGCTAGTGGGTATTCAGATGCTTGTTCGGTAGGCCCACAAAGATGGGTTTAATTGAAGGTGTCAATCATGGTCAACATCATTAACTATATTTTTGAGTATCTTGAGGATGGTTTTATTAGACACTTTTGTCATTTCTCTAGGGGTATTAAAGGGTGGAAAATCAGTGTTGGATATGGAACTTAGCACATAGATCTCAAAAATCTTGGTTCTTGAAAGGCGTTCCATTGTCAGTGATTATGGTTTTAGGTATACCATACTGACAAATCAAATAGTTTAGAATAAACTTAGCTATTTGTTTTCCTATGATGTAGGTTAAGGGTATGGCTTCTATCTACTTTGTGAAGTACTCAGTGACAGTGATAATGAATTTATGACTATTGGATGAGATAGGGGATATCTTGCCTATGAGGTCGAGTCCCCATTGCGAAAAGGGACATGGTGTAGTGATCATATGCATTTCTTGTGTCGAGGCATGAATAAGATTACTATGCTATTGACATCGAAGACATTTCTTAGCGAACTAATTAGCTTCTTGTTCCATCGTAGGCTAATAATATACAATCCTTAGTAGCTTCTTGACTAGGTTAGGTCTCCTAGAATGTGACCCATAAACACCTTCATGTACTTCCTACAAGGTGGTCAATGCCTCTTTAGGGTTAAGACATCTAAGTGATGTTCCATCAAGACTTCGTCGGTATAAAGTATCACCAAGGATAGTAAAATGGGAGGAGTATCGAATAAAAGTTTTATTTTGAGTGCTAGTGAGGTTAGGGGGGATGGTTCCATGTTGGAGATAAGCATATATGTCTTGGTACTAGGGTGAATCAGGACCAACAATTTCGCACACAAGTTCATATTTTGGGACATCAAATGCAGGTACAAGAAATTGTTCCACAAGAAATTCACATTTATGACTATTTTGCAACATGTCGAGAAGAGACCCAATTATAGCCATGACATCAACAACTTTGTTAAATTGGTCCTTGGTATTTGTTCAAAGATGATGACTATAAAATACTGCTTGAAGCTATGATCCACTATCCTTTTATAGGTAAGCAATTTATCATCCTTAGTTTGGTATTCATCATTGACTTTCCTTATTACTAATTGTGAGTCTCCAAGGCTTGTAGTTCCTTTATTTTCCATTGAATTTCCATTCTTAATCATGTAATCAATGCTTTGTACTCTACTATGTTATTGGTACAAGGAAAGGCTATCCTGTATGATTTGGGCATACAATATCCTTGAGGTGTAACAAAGAGAATGCTAGCTCCTAATCCATGTTGGGTGTGAGATCCATCAAAGTATAATTTCCATCAATTTGTTTGAGTTGCTAAAAATATTCCCTCATCCAAAAAATTTGATATCAAAGGATTTTGATCATCAATAGGTGCTTCAGCCAATTGATTAGGGCTGCCTTCGACAAAAGATATTTTAGTGGGTCTACTTTGGAGATGAGCTTGATCTGTCTGTTAAGCATATAATGTCTGATCTTTTGTGATGCAAAGACAATTGCTAAACAAGCCCATTCAATTGGTGTGTAGTTGAGCTCATAGCCTACCAATGTACGATTGATGTAGCATACTGCTCTTTCCTTGGATGTCTCATCATGTTGTGCTAATAGGGCACCTAGAGCTAATGATGTAGATGATATATAAAGGATCATTGGTTATTTTGCTATAGGAGGCATAAGAACAGGATGAGATGCCAAATAATCCTTTATTTGTTGGAAATCTTGTTGCCACTTCTCATCCCATTTAAAGGCAACATCTTTGTGAGCCAAATACATAAAAGGATGGAATTTTTCAACTAGCTAAGATACGAACCTTCAGATAGATTGAAGTTTTCCTTGACGACTATGAAGTTGTTTCAAGGTCTTTGGCAGACGCATTTCCATGATTGCTTTAACCTTAGCAAGACCCACTTCTATACCTCTTTGGTATACAATGTATCTTAGTGGTTTCCCTAATGTGACACTAAAAACCACATTTCTTTGGATTGAGGCATACTCTATACTATTCCAATTTGTCAAATATGTGTGCTGAGACATCCAAGTGACCTTGTCTTGTTCTGGTTTTTTCTAAAAGATTATCTACATAATCCTCCATGATGTCATGAAAGATTACGGTCATTGCTCTTTGATAGGTAGCTCCGACATCTTTAAGCCCAAATGGCATGCCATTCCAACAATAAGTTCCCCATGGGCAAGTGAAAGTTGTCTTATGTTGGTCTTCTTGAGCTATTTTAATTTGATTGTACCCCAAAAAACCATCTATGAGGGTGAGAATTTTGTGTCTTGTTGTTAGATCAACTATGATGTCTATGTTTGGCAAAGGAAAATCATCTTTCGAACAAGCCTTGTTGAGATCCCTAAAATCAGTGCATATCCTTATGCCCCTAATAGGCTTTGAGATTGGTACTAGGTTTGATACCCATTTAGGATAATCAATTGGTCTGATGAAGCCAATGTCTTGGATTTCTGTAATTCCACCTTGACTAAAAGTTCTATTTGTGGATGCATAGTTTGAAGCTTTTGCTTTACAGGTTTTGTTCTGGGAAAGATTGTCAAATGATGCATTACCAAGGATGTGTCTAGTCTAGCCATGTCAGTGTAAACCAAGTGAAGTTGATCATACAAGCCTCCAAGAAGGATGCAAAGTTCTTTTTCTCTTTAGGATCCAAAGAAGCTACATAGTAGGTGATCTTAGGTGAATCAAATGTTCCCATATTTATTTTATCTAAGTCTTCTACTAGTACCATCGATCTTTCTTGGTGTTCAACAATACTTGGGAGATTGAATCCTTCATCCTCAGGCACATCAAAGAGGTTTTCACCCTCAGACGTGTCCTTTATTTTTACATTTTCATGATCTAGTAGTGCCACATTGTGGTTTTCACTAGGGGATGTCTTTTTTATTTTTACATTTTTACTTTTGCGACTGAAGGACCCACTCCATTGAAGCAAATACTGTATTTGAATATTGATAGTCTGAATGTAATTGATTGAGTACTGATATGAAAGGAAAACATTTATAGAGGATGGTGGGTGTAACCTCCTTGATGTGGATGGATGTGGGCTTAACTAATTAGTTATCAATGTAATATTGGCAACATTCCCCCCCTTATTACATTGTTCCTACAAATGTATCCCCTAAAAGCTCTTATTCACTTTTCCAAGGGATCCCCCCTTAAGGCTTACATAACAAAACTTGTTGACTACAAAATATATATACATCTTTGTGAAGATCTTTCTTGAATAAACAAATCCTAAATCAGGTGGAGCTCCATCAAGTTGTCTTGTGACCCTTGTAAAGGTGTAGCACCTAGCTAAATTCCTGAGTTCTTCCTCCCATGAACTCTTGAATCATAGATTCTCGAATTTTTTGACAACAATCCATATTGAGCTCTCCAAACACATGGCTCCATCAAGTTGTTTGATGACCCTCGAAAGGGTATAATTCTCAATCACAGCCTCGAGTGCTTGTTGGACAACCATCCATATTGAGCTTTGCACCAAACCCCTTACCTGTCTCCAAAAATAAAACTTCACAATATACGTATTCTTCAAATCTGTCAGCAACAAGGAAAAGCAAGAAACTAAAGCCAAAAACACTTCTCATGCAAAGCATCATCTCAAAGTGAGAAGCTAACTTGAGATGATGAAAATTCCTCCATCCTCTAATGCCACCAACCTCCAATACAAGAAGGTTTATAGTACTAATGCAAAATTATCACCACCAAAAAATTCATTAATAATAGCTTCATCATCTAATGAATCCTCATCTTCTTAGCCTCCTAATAACTCCCCTTGTTTGATACCCTCACTAACATACCAGTTCACAAAAGCATGCTTGACATACATGAGATTAAACTTGTGACTAACTACCCTATAGACCTTGGCAAGATCCCCTCCAGAAACCACAGTTGGGGGTTGATAATTGATACCATGCTTAAACCAAGCAGAACACCAACCCACAAAATAAATGATCCTCTTATTATTACATGACACATTATGAATCTTGTTGGTCTTGTTCCCCCAATAATCGTGCCCTAAAGGAATGATAGAAATCTTAATGAAAATCAAGGCCCCTCTAATAGTGAAGGAAACTTCTTTTTTTATCACCCACTATGACGAAGCCTTTAAATATTGTTCTCTACCCTAGTTTGGTCTGGATAGGTATGATCTTCATGACCTTGTTCTTGAGCTATTGCCCTTCTTTAACCAAACGATTGAGATTTGTGACGGGCACCAATTTTTATTCTTTTTCTTTTCTGTGGCTAGGGAAACATAATCATAGTGAAGGAATTGAACTTCAAATCAACATAGAACCTTATACTAGTTTTCACAAACTCATGGCTTCCACATATTCATCTTAGGTACACTGCATGTTTAAAACACATCCTTTGTCTCCATTGACACTTCTAAACTAGATTCAAAAGACTAAATTTTTCTTGGCAATATTCAAGTAGCAATTTTGTCAACACACAATCACAACATAAATGGATATTCAAATTGTCACAATATACACTACCCTAACCTTGTTGCATCCTTCCAAATAACTACTTTTCACCAATCACACACTATCTCCACAAAAGCAATCAATATATAAAGATCCATACACAAGTGATGAATGTTGCACATAATTACTGATAGGTATGTGTGGTTGGAAAATAAAAAAGAAGTCAATCCACTGATTCATATGTACTTTTGTTGAAGATATACTACATAGTAATAATGATGTGGTTTTATTTGCTCACCAATGACCATCAACAGTGAATGCAAAATAACAAAACAATGATAGAAGACACCTCAATCTTATGAAATTCTCAATAAACTCATTTCAATTTTACACGCTGCCTTTATGCTTCCATTCCCACCTCTTCTCACACTCCTTCCATCGCCAATCACAGGCACAAAAACATTATGCACTTTGATAACTGGGCTCTGCAAACTCTAATGATCTCTATGCCATTGTTGTGAAAATATTTACTGCATTTCACACCATTATATAAACTTCAACACGTCATTAAAGAGAGGCTCAGATACCATATGAAGTGAATACTGTATTTGACTATTGATATTCTAAATGTAATTGATTGATTACTGATATGAAAGGAAAACATTTATAGAGGATGGTGGGTGTAACCACCTGTAACCACCTTGATGTGGATGGATGTGGGCTTAACTAATTAGTTATCAATGTAATAGTATGATCCTTCACCAAGCTCTATGTCAAATCCTAACTTATGATCTCTAGGTGGAATACCATCTTGTAGTCCCAAAAACTCAACAATAGCTTCGTCGTTTTGGAATATATCTAAAACCGGTGCTTATTGTTGGTCCCAATCGATTAATTGAGGATAGAAAAGTTGTAGTTCATGTTTTTGGGATGGTTGGTCAAATGAAAGGGTCGATTAATTGAGGATAGAAAAGTTGTAGTTCATGTTTTTGGGATGGTTGGTCAAATGAAAGGGTCGTGATGGAATTTACAAAAGCATTCTCAAATAAGTCAGTGATGTGCATGGAAAGATCTTCAATGGAATCATTATCATTAGAAGTCTTAACCACAAGAGAGGATGGACCTTCCTCACAAGACGTACTTCTAGTGTTGGGAGTAACATTGTCCAATGAACCGAACCCTAGTCTGATATTTCCGTCATTTTTCCAAGTTGATGGGTTCCCTTATACCTTGTTGATGTATTCCCAGGCTACCTTGTCCTATGAATCCCATGTTTTTGATAAGCTGAAAACCTTTGTTATTGTGATCAAAAGAGATAGGTTGTGGCTCTTCTTCTTATTCCTTGTATAACCAAGTAGAGACATCTTATTCTTCTATGAATTCCTTGTTCAACTCTGAAAAGCTGAAAACCTCTTTTATTGTGAGCATTTAAAGAAAATTGTAGGTTTGAACTCAATGGTTGTATCAACTTTATCAATTTCTTGTGGCTTTCCATATGTTCTTAGAGATAGTGGAAGTTTTCCAATGTAAAGGGATTGCTTGAGATGATAATCCCTACAACCATTTCTAGTACTTGGACCTTGAGCTCAAATTTAGGTGGATTTGATGTAGATGATGAGGCTAAGGATGATGGATTAACATAGGAAAATGAGCATGAGGAGATGTCATTGCTAGGTACTTTGAAGATCTTTTGATATTTCTCTTCTAAGTTCTTACATTAGTGGAAAGGTTCTAGGTCACCATAAATGGTAACTTCGGTGTCATTGTATGAAAAGTTTAGGAATTGGTGATAGGTGGAAGGAACACCTTGCATAGCATGTATCCAAGGATGTCCTAAGAGAAGGTTGCATGGTAACTCAAGGTCCAAGACTTGACAAGTTGTTTTCGTTATTGTTGGTCCCACTTGAACAAGAAGTTTGACAGTACCTTCTGAATCTCGCTCATTATCATCATATGCCCTGATGGTTATACTTTTCTGCTTTTCAATAACCTCATCAAAATATCCTAGTTGTTTTACAAGTTTCAAGGTACAATGTTTAAGCCCGCTCCACTGTCTATCGATATTCTCTTGATTTTATGCTTATAGATGCAAACTTCTAGATATAAGGCTTGATTGTGGTATGTATAGACAGGAAGATCTCTTTCAGTGAATACAAGATGGTGCATAGAAGCAATGTATCCTACAATGGCTTGAAATTTTCCAGTGTTAATGTCAGTAGGTCTGTAGAAGAATCTAAGAGGGCTTTATCCAAAATGTCTTTGTGAGCTACAAGTATTTTAAGAAGTTACATGATAGAAATATGTGCAGGAGTCTTTTTCAAATGGTCAATAAGGTTATATTCAGCTTGTGGATGCTTAGATAAAGCTTTGGATTGTGGTGGGGCTCCTTGGATAGTAACTTTCCCTCATCATGTGGTAACACCACAGTTAGGATTTTTATCCGATATGGTTACGACTACAATGTGATGGTTAGATTCATGAGTAGTGTCCAATACATTATCATAACAGTATGCTACTTTATTGTAATCTCATCATTTACCTTGGCCATTTCCCTTGACGTGGTTAGGGATTGGATCCTTATAGATTCCCAAATCATTATTGCCAAATGTTCTGGGATGGTGTTCGATGTCAACCTCTCCTTTATCAATTAAGTCTTGTATGAGATTTTTGCATTTCATACAATTTGAGTTTTTGTGTCCTTTAGTCATATGGTACTTGTAATGGTCATTTTCATTACACCAAGAAGGTTTGAATTCAAGTTCTTCATAGTTCTAAATCTCTGGTAGTTTTATGAAGTTGGTTTGGATCAATTTGTGCAAAATAGTTTCTATCAGTTCTCCCAAAGGAGTGTACTTTCATCTACTTTGATGTTATTTTTGTAGGTCTTGGTGGTCCCTGATGGAACCCTCAAAAAGTTTTTTCTAGTTCCATGTTAAAACCCTTATTGCACCAGGACATGGGGTTACTATTCGTAAAAGCTAACAGTATTCTATTAAGCCATTGACTCCCCGTTACCCGTTGCCAGTTATTTTAATGTATTTTTAGTCATTCACTGTCACCGGGTAACCAACCCTTTTAGCCTAAGTTCGGACCTTTCTATTTTATAAAATCGGGTAAGGATCTTTGAGCCCCTACGATTTTTCACATTTTACAACTTAGAGGCTTTCAAATCAATCTTTGTCCTAGGAAGTCCCCTTCACTAGAACAACTTATGAACACATGCCTAAAACTTTCACTTAATTCTTGATGTCCCATATCGCTCATCCCTGATTTATTCTTAGGTTTACACCTTCAAATAGCGATGAACGATGAGAAGTATTTTCCTTTGATATCGCTCATCGCCAATGATATTCGATCCTTCAATTTTGTAATAGCGATGAGTGATGTTCTTAGCTTTATGTTCATATCGCCCATTGCGGATGGCCATTGAAAGGAAAAATTGTAATAGCAATGAGCGATATGTTGTCACATTGTATGATTGCGGATATGTTGTATAAGGTTGTTTTCACATTAGCGATGTGGATGAACCCTATAAATAATGTAAACCGTTCATTGCTAATTGCTTGCACAGTATATGAGGAGAAATAGTGATGAACAAAGGCCTTATCACTCATTGCGAATTTACCTCAGAACTTAAATTCTAAAATAGCGATGAGTGATGGGTGCCTTCTAAAAGGGTTTCTCTCTCGCTAAAATAATATGATCATATGAGCGATGCATTTCTAGTGTTTGTTCTATGCAGGTTGTACGTGTCTAATATGGTACTGACATTGCATCTCCCATCACGGATAAAGTCTTAAGAGCAAGGTTTGAGTCACTAACATGCGACGAAGGAATAAATGTGACCAACAGTCAAGCTATGGAACCAGGGGCTAAAGAACATCGTCGGGATATTTGCATCGTTGATAGATTAGGGCAGAGACAAACTAAATCAGCAACTAGCAATGCTCACCACATGGAATGGGCTATGTGGCAGATTCAAAAGATTTAGCATAAAGCAAAAGAAAAAAATGAGAGGATTGAGGACCATTGATAAGGTTTTAAAGCAAGATAATCCAATGGATTGAAGATCATCACACAATTTGCTTTCATTAGAGATGGTATCCACGATGAAGTGATGAAGTGTATAAAGAAAGTTTCCCTCTAAGAAAAACTTATCTTATGTACTTCGCCGGTATTAATGAAGAGCATGAATTAGGTTGGCGATACATGCTGATTGACAAATCGCAACACTTGAGCTGGCATTGTTTTTTTCCCATGGATGAAGTTTTAATTGCTTTAAAATCAATGGTTTAGATTCAATCTTGAGCCGTAAGTTACCACCTTGCTTGCATGAGGATATTTTAAGTTATTAATCTTGCATGCTTCAAATTGCCTATTTAATGCAGATCACTTGAGTAATTTTTCATGTCATGATTCATTTTGCAATGAATGAGGGTCGACAGCTGATAAGGGAGTGTGTGAGAACTGAATTTTCCTAAGAAGTGTGTAGACATTCTAAGGCAAGTGGGTCTATCATGATGATTCAAAAATTTGAGGGGTTGTGTTTGTTTGAGCCTAAGGGAGGTCTTGAGAATAAATCTAGAATGCATGGAGCTCCTAATATGCCAAAACGAATAGTAGGAACTGGGAAATTCAAAGAGAAATATGCCAAAAGGAATAGTAGGAACTGGGAAATTCAAAGAGTATAATGCCAAGGAAAATTACCGTCCAGAAGAACAGATAGTTTCAAAAGAATTAGTCAAACACAAAGAGAAGAGGACAATAAAATATAATAAGAGGGCATGGACAGAGAGTGAGCATTGTAATGCTTATCCGAAGGAATGCAATTCTCTGTGTAAGGTTTCTAATGACCCTTCAGACAGTGAGGGAGACGCTAATCCAGAGGGAAATTATTATTCCCTCTCTCTGGTACTATCGAGGAATCCTGATAAAGAGGTGGGGACAGTTTCTCTAGTCCCACCATGAGTAAAACGTGGGCGAATATCCTCTGAGGTTGATGACTTAGAGTGATGATTGCGCCCTGTTTTTGTTTCTGATGATACCATGCTCTTTCTATTAGGATTGTCCTATTCAACATTCATGTGATTCTTGTTTCATGTGATGAGGTGGAAAGTTTTCGGATTGGTATGTAGAAGTGCCAAACTAGTTAACCTTGGCAGTGTGTATGTCATTTGGAGGCAATATATGAGTTTGTGTTGGAGCTGCTATTGGAGAATATTCTTTGGTCAACAAGGATAAGGATTCAACACGGTTACAACAAACTCTGCTTTTCAAGGAGCTGGCGTGTCTTCATTCAGGGAATGTGGAATGTGGTCATTTACTCTTCCATTTTCCTCAAATGATTGCATGTAACAAACTAAGAATATCTCAAATTCTAGTACAAATGAAATGAAATGTAAGTGTAATTAAGCATGATGCTTATTGATCCCTTGTTGTATAAAAGGGATTTCAGGGCTTATTACAGGAGTTGGATTCTGGAGTCTTAATAGAGTTCTAGGTAAAAGCTAAGTTCAGAAATGGCAATAAGAATAGAATTCTGAAGCAGATCGGTAGTTTGTCTTGGATAGGAAGTCATGCATGTAATGATTTTAAATTAGTTCTATAGAAATTATTGATATTGAAACAAAATATCAGTCAAGGAAGTGATACTCTCCTATGTATGTTCATTTCAAAGTTATGAATGAGAAATACTAATGGTATCATCATTTGTCTTAAAATGTTTTATTTGAATGTATTACTCTGTTTTCAACTTTAATTCAAAGAATTAATTAAAATGCTTGAATAGGGTTATAAACTTTGTGAGGGATGGCTTAGGATTACTAAGAAGTGGTTGTTTTCTTGCATAGAGAGTTTTCATAAATGCAAAGCAATACGAAAATAGTCTGTTCTCTCCTAAACAAGTGATTTGTGTATTACTGATCCTCTTGCATACTTGACTCCATTTCCCCAATTGATTAGACACTGGCCATTTGATCATAAAATATTGCATAAGGTGAACAAATAGTCTTCCTGGCTCTAGACTTCTGAGAAGATAATATTTAAATAGAAAATCTCTCCAAGAGTAGTGGAATTATTTTCAATTCCTAGCAGATGGCAAATCTTTCATTGAAAATCTGCCAAATCTTCAATGAAATTGATTTTGTCTACAAGAAAAGGAATTAATTTGTGTATAAAATGTGTCATTGATTGATTATATTGTACGAAAATGCAATTGGGATTACCCTCCTAGGTTTCATAGAGCCTGAAGTGAAGGAGTACGGACTTAAAAATTCTATGCTCGTTGTGTTGGCCACTAACCTAATAATTCTTTATTATAGAACTTGGCTACTTCTTAGAGGATTGTTCGGTTCTGCTGGAAAAATCACCAACAAAAATGGAAACTCCACTAGGGAATAACTTTGAATCTCCAGTTGCAGACTGTCCGAGTCAAGAAATTGGTGAATCTGAACATCTAGTTCAGATACTGAGGAATTACTAAACCTAGAAATGTTCCTACTAAGCAAGTTTTAAAAGATATATGTGACTCTGTTGTGGGAGAGAACCCATAAGGATATTCATCTTTGAAGGAGCTTCATACTGTTTGAAGCTCAGTCCTCTGAAAAGAGGTGGCGACTCTGTCCAAAAAACCTGCTAAAGATTTGAAGAAAGTCTCAGATCTACAAAAAAATTCAGTCAAAAAGAAAGGTTAGCAATTGCTTCGAGTTTCCAGGTATTCTTCAGTTTTTGGTTTTCAAGAAAGTAAAAACTGTATATGAAATCCATACTTGTAAGTCTAGTAAAAATCCGATTCCCTATTCAGTGATTGAGCACTAAGGAAGGGAATAATAGTGAAATTTTTATGCATACTTCTGTGTTACTAGATTGTAGTATCTATTAGAAAGAGAAGTATTAAGTGTTTTTGAACAAACCCATTTAGAAGATCTTAAGCAAGTTGAGATAGAAATTTAAATTGTAAAAGCTTAAGGTCGTCTTGTAAAAGAAGTCTGAGTTACCCAGTGTAGCTGCAAAATTGATATAAAAAGGCTTGAAGAAAATGTATCATCAACCTGTACGTCCTTGTGTGGACCCAAATGTAACAATGCATAGTGCTCAGCCTTTGTCATGTAATATAAGAAATTTCAACATCAAAGGGTACATGGCCATAAATTTTGATGGAATTTATGGTTACCCCAATGTTATTCCATCTAACATTAGGGAATACTTACCAAAATTCAGTGGTGAGAAGTGTGAATCAACAAGAAAGCATTTGCAACAATTCAACAATTTAATGGATGACTTTGAAGTAGATCATGAGGACATGATCATGAGGTTATTTATTTAGTCCCTATAGGGAGATTCAAGAGACTAGTTCTCTAATTTACCAACATGCTCTGTCTATTCTTGGAGTCAATTCAAAGTAGTGTTCATGGAGCAGTTCGGTGAAAAAATCAGTGCTAGTTCTTTGCTCAATAAATTTATGAACATTGAGAACAAAGAGGACGAGCTAGTCCCAGATTTTAACCGGAGATTTGCTAAAACATTAAGGAATATTCCTGATGTTTTGGATCTTAGTGATGCAGTATGTTTGGTTGTTTACTTGGGAGCTTTTGATAAAGAGACGAGCTATCTACTGAAAGATAAAAACCCCAAAACCTTACATCAGGCCTATGGGATAGCTATGAACATTGAAAACAATTTGAAATATGGGATGCAAAGGCATCACTTGGATACAAGTGTTCACTACCATAGAATGCCTAATATTGATGAATGGTGTAAACCAAAAGTCAAGAATGAATATAGGAGCATTTGCACCCCTATTGTTTTAGCTTGCACAACATTTTGTAATACCGATCTCATTAAGCCCCAAACACATCATCAGGAAGTCATCAGGTCTTCAAATTACAATGATAATAATTTTATTGCTCTATATAAATCAAGTAGTGAGATATCAAATGAAGAGGAAGACGACAAAGTGAAGATTGAAGAAATATACTTCAATAAGGCAAATGAAGGATGTGTTTCCAGTTTTGTTGAAAATAATTCCACTACCTATGCTCCTATGGAAGGCAAAAGATTGAGCATTCAGTCTGGAAATTTTGAATAGAATTGCAATGCTGATAAATCCTCCTGTTGTAGCAATAATGATAGCATCGAATATGCTTGAATCTCTATTTAATGTGATTATCCTCATGAAGAAGAGATGGAATCATTTGTTGTAGATGAGAAATATGTTGATAAGGCTAAAAGTGCATTTGAAAATGTGTCTATCTTCTCTTCTAGCGATTATAGTAAATCAAAATGCAATGATGACTCAAAGGATTTGGACCTCCATGCTGAGGAGGATCTTATGTCAAGAATAAATGTAAGGGAAAACCCCTTATTTGATGAGCTGCTAACTTCACTGGAGATGAAAAATGATGATCCTTATTGGTGCAGAGATAATCCAATCTTTGCTGAGAACCCTGATGATGCATCTGAAATAGGGTGAGAATGTGGCCTTGAGCAAACAAATCAACACGTTGATGAGCTTCTTGAGGGAATTACATATGAATGTTTTACATTTGATATAGGTGTTGCAAATAAAGTTGAGTATCAAAATGCAAGCTGCATAGAAGAGGATGAATACTCCCAGTTTCCAGTTCATTTGGGAGGCATTTTGATGAAGCATGACAATGAGATGAATGACAAGGAATGCTATTTTCAGTATGAGCATGTTTCATGTTATGAATATAACACATATGTGTCATGTGATGATGAAAATTTTCATTTTACGCCTAACTATACTCTATAGGATGATGAAAGTTACAATGGCAGTTTTATACTCAAAAGGATTGTGAGAGATGTTGATGACAAGGATTATGATCAAACGGAATCTCACTTGTTAAGAAGAGGCCTAACATTTGTTCTGTCAGGGTTGAAATTACTCTTACTTCAATGGTACAATAAGGACAAATGTAAATGGAAAAACAACAGCCTTTTTAGAAGGTTGGTTTTTGATAGAGGCAGAAACTTATTTAGTGTGTTGTGGCTTAGTGCCACCAATTAGGAGGGACAAACCTGGTTGAATTGAGAGATGCATAATGCAATTTGCATCTTTGAAATTTTTATGTTGGTCGGGTGGAGATTGGATCTCCCTTTTTAGGTTTCCTTTGCCTGTGTAAATTTTGTACATATGTTGTTTCTTTTGTTTGGTTTTTTGTGTCTGGTCTGCTTCACCTGAAATTCTAAGATCTCATCATGCCTACAAGAGGCATGTGTCTCCAGTCAGAGCCATTGATGGAACCCTCAAAAAGTTTTTTTTGGTTCCATGTTAAAAGCTTTATTGCACCAGGACATGTGGTTACTATTCGTAAAAGCTAACAATATTATATTAAGCCATTGACTCCCCGTTACCTATTGCCAGTTATTTTAATGTATTTTTAGTCATTCACTGTCATCGGGTAACCGACCCTTTTAGCCTAAGTTTGTACCTTTCTATTTTATAAAATCGGGTAAGGATCTTTGAGCCCCTACGATTTTTCACATTTTACAACTTAGAGGCTTTCAAATCAATCTTTGTCCTAGGAAGTCCCCTTCACTAGAACAACTTATGAACACGTGCCTAAAACTTTCACTTAAGTCCTAATGTCCCGTATTGCTCATCGTTGATTTATTCTTAGGTTTACACCTTCAAATAACGATGAGCGATGAGCGGTATTTTCCTTTGATATCGCTCATCGCCAATGATATTCGATCCTTCAATTTTGTAATAGCGATGAGTGATGTTCTTAGCTTTATGTTCATATCGCCCATTGTGGATGGCCATTGAAAGGAAAATTTGTAATAGCAATGAGTGATATGTTGTCACATCGTATGATCACGAATATGTTGTATAAGGTTGTTCTCACATTAGCGATGTGCAATGAACCCTATAAATAATGTAAACTGTTCATCGCTAATTGCTTGCACAGTATATGAGGAAAAATTGTGATGAACGGAGGCCTTATCGCTCATTGCAAATTTACCTCAGAACTTAAATTCTAAAATAGTGATGAGCGATGGGTTCCTTCTAAAAGGGTTTCTCTCTCAATAAAATAATATGATCATATGTGCAACGTATTTTTGGTGTTTGTTCTATGCAAGTTGTATGTGTCTAATATGGTATTGACATTGCATCTCCCATCGTGGATAAAGTCTTAAGAGCAAGGTTTGAGTCAACGACATGCAACAGAGGAATAAATGTGACCAACGGTCAAGCTATGGAACCAGGGGCTAAAGAACATCGCCGAGATATTTGCATTGCTGATAGAGTAGGGTAGAGACAAACTAAATCAACGACTAGCAATGGTCACCACATGGAACAGGCTACATGGCAGATTCAAAAGATTTAGCATAAAGCAAAAGAAAAACAACAAGAGGATTGAGGACCATTGATAAGGTTTTAAAGCAGGGTAATCCAATGGACTGAAGATCATCATACAATTTTCTTTCATTAGAGATGGTATCAACGATGAAGTGATGAAGTGTATAAAGAAATTTTCCCTCTAAGAAAAACTTATCTTATGTACTTCTCCGGTATTAATGAGGAGCACGAATTAGGTTGGCGATACATGTTGATTGAAAGATCGCAACACTTGAGCTGGAATTATTTTTTCCCATGGATGAAGTTTTAATTGCTTTAAAAGCAATGGTTTAGATTCAATCTTGAGCCGTAAGTTACCACCTTGCTCGCATAAGGAGATTTCAAGTTATTAATCTTGCATGCTTGAAATTTCCTATTTAATGCAAATCACTTTAGTAATTTTTCATGTCATGATTCATTTTGCAATGAATGAGGATCGACGGCTGATAAGGAAGTGTGTGAGAACTGAATTTTCCTGAGAAGTGTGTAGAAATTCTAAGACAAGTGGGTCTGTCATGATGATTCAAAAATCTGAGGGGTTGTGTTTGTTTGATCCTAAGGGAGGTCTTGAGGATAAAGCTAGAATGCATGGAGCTCCTAATACGCCAAAAGGAATAGTAGGAACTGGGAAATTCAAAGAGTATAATGCCAAGGAAAATTACCGTCCAAAAGAGCAAATAGTTTCAGAAAAATTAGTCAAACACAAAGAGAAGAGGACGGTAAAATATAATAAGAGGGCATGGATGGAGAGAGAGAATTGTAATGCTTATCCGAAGGAATGCAATTCTCTATGTAAGGTTTCTAATGACCCTTCAGACAGTGAGGGAGACGCTAATCCTGAGGGAAATTATTATTCCCTCTCCCTGGTACTATCAAGGAATCCTGATAAAGAGGTGGTGACAATTTCTCCAGTCCCACCACGAGTAAAACATGGGCGAATATCCTCTGAGGTTGATGACTTAGAGTGATGATTGCTCCCTGTTTTTATTTTTGATGATACCATGCTCTTTCTATTAGGATTGTCCTATTCAACATTCATGTGATTTCTTGTTTCATGTGCTGAGGTGGAAAGTTTTAAGGCTGGTATGTAGGAGAAGTACCAGACTAGTTAACCTTGGCGGTGTGTATTTCATTTGTAGGTGACATATGAGTTTGTGCTGGAGCTGCTATTGGAGAATCTTCTTTGTTGAACAAGGATAAGGATTCAACATGGTTACAACAAACTCTGATTTTCAAGGAGCTAGTGTGTCTTCATTTAGGGAATGTGGAATGTGGTCATTTTCTCTTCCATTTTCCTCAAATGATTGCATGTAACAAACTAAGAATATCTTGAATTCTAGTACAAATGAAATGAAATGTAAGTGTAATTAAGTCGGATGCTTGTTGCTCCCTTGTTCTATAAAAGGGATTTCAGGGCTTATTACAGGAGTCAGATTCTAGAGTCTTAATAGAGTTCTAGGTAAAAGCTAAGTTCAGAAATGGCAATAAGAATAGAATTCTGAAGCATATCAGTAGTTTTTCTTGGATAGGAAGTCATGTATGTAATGATCTTAAATGAGTTCTATAGAAATTACTGATATTGAAACAAAATATCAATCAAGGAAGTGATACTCTCCTATGTATGTTCATTTCAAAGTTATGAGTGAGAAATACTAATGGTATCATCATTTGTCTTCAAATGTTTTATTTGAATGTATTACTCTATTTTCAGCTGTAATTCAAAGAATTAATTAAAATGCTTGAATAGGGTTATAAACTTTTTGAGGGATGGCTTAGGATTACTAACAAGTGGTTGTTTTCTTGCACAAAGAGTTTTCATAAATGCAAAGCAATACGAAAAATAGTCCATTTCTCTCCTAATCAAGTGATTTGTATATTACTGATCCTCTTGCATACTTGACTCCATTTCCCCAATTGATTAGACAGTGGCCATTTGATCAGAAAATCTTACATAAGGTGAACAAATAGTCTTCCTCACTCTAGACTTTTGAGAAGATAATATTTAAATAGAAAATCTCTCCAAGAGTAGTGGAATTATTTTCAATTCCTAGCAGATGGAAAATCTTTCATTGAAAATCTGCCAAATCTTCAATGAAATTGATTTTATCTGCAATAAAAGGAATTAATCTTTGTATAAAATGTGTCATTGATTGATTATATTGTACGAAAATGCAATTGGGATTACCCTCCCAGGTTTCAAAAAGTTTGAAGTGAAGGAGTACAAACTTGAAAATCCTATGCTCGTTGTGTTGGTCACTAACCTAATAATTCTTTATTATATTAGTTGGCTACTTCTTAGAGGATTGTTCGGTTCTACTGGAAAAATCACCAATAGTCCCCTTGGAGGGTTTGAATTTTGATTGTTTGGTTGGTTATTTGGTGGATTATTAAATGGAGGTTGTATGTTTTGTATGAATTTAGCATTCACTACTCCATTATTGGTAACGTTCTTATTTTTCTATCATGTTTGTGGTTTTCCATTTGAGCTTGAGGATTGATCTTTTTTTTATCTTTGTATATATTTACTAGTCCTTTTGTGATGAGGGCCTTTTTGATAGTTATTCATTTTTCAATGATTTCATCAAAATGTGTTAGGACATAGCATGGTCAACTAGAATCCCAATTTAGTGTTTATATTTGTATGAAGATGTCAACAAGTTGTTTTTGGGAATGGCCCACTTGCACTTGCACTTGCTTTCCTTATGTCACTATCATTGTAAGAAAGAGGTAAATGATTGACCCTAGTTTTGTTTTATCTTGTACAAATTGGTTATGAAAATTTCTTGTTCTATGTTGTATGAGAAGTGATTAACAATTTTTTTTGTGAGTTCATTGAATGTTTTGATTCCAAGAGGTGAATGAGAAAACCATTTTATAGCTTGTCCACCAAGACTTCTTAGGAAAAGTCTCATCTAATATGTGTTGTTATAGGCTACGTCCATACAAGCTATGGAAAATTCCCATATGTGTTTGATAGGATCACCTCTTCCTTTATACTTGTCAAATTCAGGAATTTTAATGTTTTTAGGGAAGGGGATCATAGCAATGCTTTGGTTGTATGGATAGGGGTAAATATCTTCCAAGGTATAATTGTTGGTTTTCCCAAGTTGTATGTCTACAATATTTTGGTTTAGGTTTTGGATTTGTAATGTCAATTCATCACCCTGATTGTTTTGAGGTGGATTGGGAGGATTATAATTTTGATACCCAAGAAGGGATAATGAGTTGTAGGATGGGTTTTGATTTCGTATGTTATACATATTGGAAGGAATGTTCAGTCCTTGAGGAGTGTTAGAAGGAATGTTTGGACCTTGAGGGATGTTGTATGTGTTAGAATGAATGTTCGGACCTTGAGGGATGTTGTTGCAAAGATGGTTGTTGTTGCACCAAAATATCAACTTGTTAATTCCCGATACAACCACCAGAGTTAATGAATCCATGAGAGGTGGTTAAGCCATGTCACAAAATCAAGCGTTGTGCTACACAACACAAGGAGACCAAGGGTGCACACCTTGTAAAAATCCCCCCAGCGCAAGCGGGGGGTTAAAACCTATGACCCAAGCTCTGATACCAATTGTTGCAAAGACGGTCATTGTTGTACCAAAAGATCAACTTGTTAATGCTCGATACAATCGCTAGAGTTAATGAATCCACGAGAGGTTGTTAAGCCATGTCATGAACCCGAGCATTGCACTACACAACACAAGGAGACCAAGGGTGCACACCTTGCAATAGTTGTATGAATTGGAAGGAATGCTAAAATCTTGAGGGATTATGTATGTGTTGGAAGGAACATTTTGACCTTGAGGGATAATGTGTTGATGTTGTGGAGGTATGTTTGGATTTTGAAGGATGATATGTTGATGTTGTGGAGGTATGTTTGGATTTTGAGCGATGATGTTTTGATGTTGTTGAGGTATACTTGTATTTTGAGGGATGATGTGTTGGTGTTGTGGAGGTAGTGTGTATGAAGGGTTATATTGGTATTGAAGTGTGCTCAAATCTGGGTTTTGAAAAATCAAACCTTGTTGTTGATATTGGGTGTTGTATGATGGGTTTTTGTTTTGATGAGGACGTTGTTTTTGAATGAATTATTGTTGCCCCATGCCTTGAGGAGTGTTAAATGAGGGGTTTGGATGTGTGTTTTCTTGATAAGTGGATTGTTGTTGAGGTGGATTGGTTTGTGTGTATTGATAGATAGGTTGTGGTTGAGATGGATTAGGTTTTTGTTGAGGTGGATTGGTTTGTGTGTACTGATAGGTAGGTTATTTTTTAGATGAATTTTGAGATGTATTGGTTGGGTTAGGAACAATGTAGATGGGTGAAGATATATATTGTTGACGTGATGGGGTATTTGTGTGTAGTGATGGATTTGGTGTGAAGTTTGATGGTCGAGGAAGAAGGTTTGACATGTTTTACATCTTAGGGTTAAAATATTGTTAAGGTGCATTGATAGATGGAACTTGTGATAAGGAGGTTTCATATATATTCCTTTATATGATTTCTTTCTAAGTTATGGTTGGAACATTAGGAGTTGCATGTGGTGTGGTGAAAGGGTTATTGAATGTTGCAGGAGGTTTTGTGACGACATGGCATTAGGATTTGGTTGGTTTTGATGTGTTGCAACTATTTGGTTTGTTTGAGATAAGTTTTGATACAATGGATTGAAAAATTGTTTTGAATAAGGTATGAGACTTGTTTCATTTATTAATATTGTTAATTGTGTAAGGATGGCTAGAATTCTTGGTTGTCATAAAGGTTGATTAATGTGTTGAACTACTATGGTGTCTTTTGTAACTTAGGGAAAATATTCAGGTTAGCATAATAAAGCATAAACAACTAAAACCCTAATTAACAATGAAGCACAATGGAACATAAAAGCATGAAAACAAGAAACAATCTCACCAAAGTCTTCAATCTCTCCATGAATCACCTTCATTGCCCTTCTCCATTTGCTACAATATTATGTTTTCCCTCAGATTTTGATGAGCAAATATGACTACGATTAAGACCTAAGCAAATATTGAAGGATTGTAGTATGGTTGCAAGTGTACTAAAAAATACTCAAGCATGAAGTATGAGTCAAGAGATGTGCAAATGAGGTTGACAGTGCCTTTTTATAGAGAAGGAAATTTTAGGTGAATGGTTAGGATTAAAAGTTGAAAAATTCCCTAAGATCAATGGCTACAATTAAATGTGACAATTAGCAATTAGGGTTAGGGAAACATTAGGGTAAAGTTTGAAATGAAGGGATGAGATTTGAAAAATCAAATCAATGGACAAAAATGCATGTGACAAGAGGGAATATTGGGCATGGAAAAAGAAAAAGCTGGAGAATCAAATAATTAATTTAGAATTATTTGATTTAAGAGGGAAAGTTGACCTTTTGAATTAAAAATTAATTTAATTCAAAAGTGGTGGGGTCATGTGATAGTAAATAATTATTTTCAATTATTTACTTGGAGGGAAATTAGAAAGTGGACAATTTTTAATAAATGACCTTATTTAAAATTAGAATAAGCCAAAGTGGATAATAATTAAATAAATTAAAGAAATTTATTTAATTATAAGAGGACATAGAGAATTAATGACGTATCTAAATAAACAAATAAAGTTTATTTATTTAAATAATCAAGAGGAAATACTGGACAAAGAATAATTAAATAAATTTAGGAATTTATTTAATTATAGAGGGACATAGGAAATTAGCGATGTATTTAAATTAAATAAATAAAATTTATTTATTTAAATAGCCAGGAGGAATAAAAGACATGAATTAATTAAATAATTGATAATTATTTAATTAATAGTTGAAATTGGACAATAGGACATAATTAAATATTTTAATTATGTTAAGAAGAAATATGGAGAAAATACAGTTCGTAGGCCTAAGTCAATTTTATGTGTCTACATTTTTCCCCTCTTTGTCATAATGCAGTTTATCGCATTGTGATAAAGAAAACAAGTCAAAAATATGCCCCAGCGAAGGTATGGAGTATTTATTCCCCCTAGGGAAAATTTACAAATTTTGGCCCAGTGTCAGAAAAATTTGGAAAGTGTCTCAATAAGTCAAGTTGATGACCAAAAAAATAGTGGCACGATTGGTTCTGAATTCTGACATGATTAAGGCAGTCAAAAGGCCCTTCAAAGTTGGTCAAATACACCTCCAGTTATAACCCTTAGAGACAAAACCCTAATTTTCACCCTATAAATAGGTTTGATTTGGTAAAAAGGTCATTCATTTTCACTTTTTCCTTTTGAAAATTTCAGAGCTTTGAGAGAGAGGAGACTGTAGAAAGATGGTGACTCCAGAGGCTAATCATCAAGGATTTCGAGTGCAGACCTTTCGACAACCAGAGGGCGCAGAGGCACCAGTATGTACCCTATTCCCACTTTGTGATTTCCTTGTTTTTTGTGCATTTTTAGGGGTCAAAGTTAGGTCTTTAGATGTGTCGCGACGCATCTGCATTCGTGAAAGATGCATTTGAATTTTCGTCACACACATTTGATGTGTCGCAACGCAAATGCAAGGGGTAGGGTAGGTCTAGGTTTACAATGACGCGTTCGCGAGCCGGTGAGACACAATCGTCAAATCGTGATGCAATCGCTAGGTCGTGCGACACAATTGTCAAATTGAACTGCAAGTGTGGGAATGTGTGACACAAATGATTTACAGTGATGCAAGTGACTAGGGAAATGACGCAAGTGCTATACAATGACACATCTGCAAAGCCAAACGATGCAATCGCCAAGACGTAATGCATATGCAAGATGAAACGACGCATGTTACTTGGCATGATGCAAGTGAAGTCAAAATGATGCATTTGACTTTGACCAGGGTTGACTTAGTTTAGGCTTAGTTTCTTAGATGCTTTTGATTAGATAGATGGTAATGATGATTTTCAATGATGTGCTAACTCTTGTTTCTACATGTGCAGAAACGAGTACCACCCATTTGTACTCGAGAGTTCAGACCAGCTACATACGTGTTTCGGGATCAGCTGAGAGATGACGAGCGAAGGAGGCTAATGCGATTAGGTCTATTTCACGTCACCTATATGCCCATTGTCCAAGAAAATAGGCATTTGTTGACAACACTTGCAGAGAGGTGGCATTTTGAGACCTGTTCCTTTCACTTGCCGACTGGAGTGGCTATAGTCACACTGGAGGACGTTTGTAGGATCCTTTGCATTCTGATCAGAGGAGAGCGGGTGGTTTGTGATCCGTGATGGGGACTTCAGGCCTTGATAGAGTTTTATGGGCCTGGTGATGCTGTACAGCTGGGGATCAATGGCTATGAGATTCGGTGAGAGTTTATGGCCAAGCACTACGCTTGATGGGATGCTATGCTATGCACTTTGATTTATGATGTTATTCCAGATCATCGCGGTCATGGTTTTCCTATTGGATGGGGAGATGTTCTTTTCAAGATGCGGTGAGATAGGACCATGTTTGCATGGGGACCCTGATTACTTGGGATGTTGTATCATCAGTTGCATGAGGTGGCCTACAGGGAGGCGAGCAGTATTAGCTGCAGGACTACATTATTGATGATTTGGGCCTGGGAGCATATTCCTATCTTTCATCCACCAGTTTGGGGATAGCTTGCCGAGGGGATGCCTTATGTATATCTATATACAGGTGCATTGTCACAGGCTAGAGTTGGAGACAAAGAATATTGGTGCCATTGCATCGACACATTGATGGGATTCATTTAGAGACCCTTCAAGGATTGTGCACAGTGGCCAGGAGAGGATGATCATCTTTCATTCTGCCGATAGTTCAGATACTTGATTGGTTGGACTGTTTAGTCTCAGTTGATTATTGAGATGTAGCTACCCCAACGGGTACTTCATTAGTTCAAAGATTAGTAGGGTGTCCCAATAGGCATCGCAAATTATGCACAGTCATCTAGAGAGACACAGTGGGGACCACCAATATTAGTACCCTTGGCAGAGCAGTAGATAGATGGACTGGTAATGCAACAGTGGGCTTGGAGCGGGGGTCCAACGGATCTAGGGACTAGCACAAAGTATGATACATGGTGGAAGACACACATGCCAGTACCTTTGACAGATCCAGATGGGCCAATGCTAGTTGATCGACAATCAGTGATACCACAGGTGTGCTGAGGAGGGAAAGGGGGAAGGGATGGTGGTAGGAGAGATGGAGGCAGAGGAGATGGGGGGAGGGGTGGAGGAGATGGTGGAGGGGGTGATGGAGGAGATAGAGGAGATGGTGGGGGTAGCAGGAGGAGGAGAGGGGGAGACTGCGGGAGAGGACAATCGAGGAGAGTACGACAGTGGTTCGAGCGAGTGCCGCTTGCATCAATCCCAAAGGTGGCAAAGGAGTAGAGAGAGGAGGGAGTCAGACATGAGGAGAAGCAGCCAAAGGGGGAGGAGATAAGAGGAGGGGAGGGTTGAGGCAGAGATTAGGCAGGAGGTAGAGAAGCCAGAGGCACAGGTTAGGCCAGAGGGAGAGGTGTCGAGGGAGGAGGATGTATTCATAGGAGCTAAGGCACTAGATATCGGTGGAGAGGAGGGGGCGGTCGATGGTGGAGAGGAGGAGAGAGAGGATGATGAGGAGATTGACATTGGTGGAGAGGATGATATGGATGAGGTTGAGAGGTAGTTGAGGGATTATATGGTGGATGGAGAGGATGATGTAGCTAGGAGGCCACCTTTTCCTTGAGATGTGACAATGGATCAGAGATTGACTGATATGTAGAGTAGATTAGATGAGGCCCTCATGTGGATCAAGACCTTAGAGGAAGAGCTAGAGATGATGTGGGTAGAGAGAGACCATGCAGTGGTCAGTTAGTAGGAGGCTCATAGGTGTTTAGATTTTGCACGCCTATGCACAGGACTAGTTGGAGAGATTGCTAGAGATTTATCTAGGGTCAGTGACAGTCAGACACAGTATCAGATGCTTTATGAGAAGGAAGTGCTGGCAGAGTAGTGGGATCCTATTGTGACTTGGTCTTAGAATGGGATAGGTAGTGGCAGCAGCAGGAGCCATAGTAGCCACAACTAGAGCAGTGTGGGTGGATCTACTTCATCTAGGCAGTCTTCAAGGCACAGATCCCACCATAGTCACAAACATTTGTCAAGGCACAGGTCTGACCATAGTCATGGTTCATCATCTTCAGGGCATAGGTCTCACCATAGCCAGCCACATATCATCGTACCAGGGTCATCACAAACGCAACCTATCAAATCCACACAAATTTCATTAGTTCCCATCAAAGAGCATCAATCACCCCCTCCCTCACCTCAAGGGGATGAGGAGAGCACTTCCTAGGGCACTTGTTATCTTGTTTTTATGTCGAGACATTTGATATATTAACCATCGAGCCTACGAGCTCTATTTTTGGGATTCCTCGAGACTCTATCCTATGACATGATTTTTGAGCTATATATATATGATGCATTTTTGGTGCGGATTCTATTCTATGTGTGATGTGATGATGCATTATGATTCTATTGTTCCTATTTGATGTGATTTATGTGATGATTCTTATGATGATGCATTTATCTTATATGATGTATGCACTTATGATGATTGGTTATGATGAGATGCCATAATGATACTACTTTATGTATGATGGTTATATGATGATAATGATGATGATGTTCGATATGTATGCATGATGTTGTATATGTGATGCCATGTTTATGATGATGGATGCATTGATGTATGTATGGATAATGCAATATATGATGTTTTATGTTATGATCCTAAATGTATGCATTAATGATATGGATGATGTACAAAAATGGATTGATGTACTTATATGTTATTCTTATGCAAATGAATGAATGCACTTATATGTTATGTTAATGCAAATGGATGAATGCAAATGATGGACTTTATGCAAATGCCATATGGATGCAAATGCTAATATGTAAATGGATGTAGATGTATAATATGTCAATGCAATTCCTATATGTGAGCATGTGTACAATATGTTTTTGTATGTCACAAGATATCGTCAGGAGATAGGAGAAGAGAGAGGACCAAACAGAAGGAGATGGATGTTAGTGCAGAGAAAGAATCCCTCAATACATTTCCAAAGTACTAATAGATGTTGCTCTAATCATCATTGGGTGGATTATTGTAATGACCAACAAACACCATGATATGAAATAGATCAATGGTGTACAAGGTCGTACCATCACATGAAACTAGTAGTTGCAGACAAGGATGATCATGACTCATACTAGGTACTTAGTTGTCCTTGTCTTTTTGTCACAACCAACTGCAAACAAGAAAGAAAAGTCACGAAACATCGTTGCTCTTCTAAATCATGTTGCCAGGACATCCTCAAGGAACTAGCAACATGACATGTTAAAAAGACAAGACAAGACAATCATTATGATACGTTGCTGCTCCTCTAAATCCTGTTGTCAGGACATCCTCAAGGAACTAGCACTAGTACACAAACAACAATATATGACTAAATAAACTACTAAAAATTGTATATAAATGACTAAGTTTAGTCACGTGACTATTAGTAGTTTATTTGTAATCATTTATAACACCACTATATTTATGACTAAACTATTTTAGTCATCGATTTAGTCATTGATTTAGTCTTTAATTTAGTCTTTTATTTAGTCATGGCAGTCATTTATTTAGTCATTGATTGTTGTTAACTGGTCATTTATTTAGTTGTGGTAGTCATTACTTCAGTCATATATTTAGTCATTAATTTAGTCATTAATTTAGTTATATATTTAGTCATATATTTAGTCATTAATTTAGTCATTACTTTAGTCATATATTTTGTCATTAATTTAGTCATATATTTAGTAATTAATTTAGTCATTACTTTAGTCATATATTTTGTTATTTTTATTTACTAGTTTTCATTAATTGGCAGTAAATATAGTCATGAAATGAATAATCTATTAAGTACCATAAATTTTATAATGCAAAACTAACATAATATTAAACTTGAACTAAAACATAAAGAAAATAAAAATATTACATATACGCACAAGCTACAACATGCTAGAATTAAAAGATTGATTCAACATCATGATAAATAAAGGTAATCTGCAATAAAAAATTAATGCATATATATATATATATCAAGTTACAAGATGTCAAAGTTGTCTAAGAATTTCCAACTCTTTCAAATACACCATTATAATTAAGATCCCTGAACAACACATTCAAAATACTACATAAAGCAGTGAGCCAAGATGTCTAACATTAACTAGTATATGATAAACATGTTCATCTATGTCATTTTCTACAAATATTTTAGTGGCCACCGTGTGAAGGTTCCCTCTTTCTCTTTCAGACGAACAACTCCATATATTTTTTCTTCATAAACAAGGGGTATGTTACTTGTGACCTTTAGAATGTTTACATTTGCATCTCCTATTCCTTTCAAGTTGACTCCCTAACTTTATCCCCTTCTTTGAGTTTATCAATACATTTCTGCAAAAAGAAAAAAAAATAACACACTATATTACATAGGTAATGATTACCCTTGTTTGCATAATAAAATAATCATTACTTACTTAAATAATACTTGCATGTGTGTGTTAAAATAATTGCAAAATGAAAATTTCAAAAATAATTGCAATGATCAATCTAATTTACTAAAAACCAACACTCATTGCACTGCTTACAATGTTACTATTAACTTCATGCTAATCAGATACAAATGCCACAAATATAAACACTACATTACCATGCACGCAATATGAGAGTACTACTACTATTGCTACAAGGTGAAGGTGAAATACATTGGGATATACAAAAATAGTGGCATTAAAGCTCTGAAACATAACCCCATGCATTCAAAAATTGGGAAAAAATCGGATTTAAAAAAAAAGGTTAAAAATTGTAGAACAAGAGATAAAAACTATTTTTTTTGAAATTGAAAGGCATTTCCATAGCCTAGAGATATAGAGAGAAAATAAAATAAAGAGTTTAACTAATGAATTGTAAAAAATAGATTTATATAGTTTATATTCATATCTTTGATTACATTGCATTGCACACCTTTCAAACTCAAAGCATTACTTCACATTGCATAACTAATAACTAGGAGTATCTTCCAATTGCATTTGCTTGTCATGGCATTCTATGAGACCACATTTCTTTGAGGCATTTTTTCAAACAGTTCACTGCCTTGTCTATGCTACCACATTTTCCATACATGTCTACCAAAGCATTTTGTCAAACAGTACATTGCCTTGGAAAAAATCTATTAAAAGCATAATACTAAGCATGAGACCATAATAGTATGAGGCTCCATAAATCTTTCCCCATCCCTAAATAAAAATTAGCACTATTGGCCTAACAATGCCTCATCGGCAGAACCCCCATTATAGCCTCGTCAATGGCTTGATGAAAGTAGCTCATAACCTAGTATTGGTGTAACAATACCCTATCGAGCTAACTTGTAAGGCGCTCTCTCCGATAGACCGATAGAGTAAACAAAAGTAAGCACATCGCTGTGACACATGAACATCGGTGGAACAAATGTTTGCATTCCCCCGATGGCCCGATATAACCATGGATTATCAAGTGCATAATGTATATTAGTGGAGTTGGGGTGCATCAGGGTGACATTATCTAGCGTCCCGTCAATAGACCTAAGGAAAGTTGTTCATCGATGGAGAAGGTTGCTATCGGTGGAAGAAGAATCACACTTACCGATATGGGGATAATGATTATTCTAATTGATGTGACATCCCGAGGCATCATTGGGATATTTAAAATTAATGTTCTCCCCCGATGACAAGACTGAAACTAGTGGTGCATTTAGGGAGCTCTAAAATAGAGTACTTGCAGGTTTTAATTCTTGAAGTGAATGAGAGAAATGTCTGGAGTCAGGTGGCGACAACGACTAACGTATGTCGAGCATTTATGGAAAGGAATGTGAATGAAGTTATTAAATTCTTGAGGCATTACTTACTTGATGCTCCTCTATTGTGGCAAACAATAGGTGTGAAAACGGTGTACAAGAGGTGGTGGCTCTGTCACTGCAAAGGTGATGGAGGTTGGTTTCACGCTTAAAATGAAGAAACAACTCACACTTTTATGAAGAACCATCGGTAAAGAGACTAATGGGGTGTTTCCTGTACAACGATGAACGATTAGTGCAGTCAGTGCAACTAATTCTGGGAAGAGGATTCAACCAGCTCATGCACAGGTACATAACTAATTTGGACATCTATTCGCTCATAATGGATTGGGGCTTAGATTTGGGAGAGCCGATTGAATTTGTGAAAAAGGTGATGAAGGCATTGGTGCATAAGGATTATCTGAAGAACATGGGCTCACTGTTGGAATGGACGATTCTGGGAGTTGGGATGGATATCAGTGAGGGAATTGAAAGCAAAGAGGATGAAGAAACAGTGAAATGAGTACCCTTTGTGAAATGTCTAGAAGGAAAACGTAAAGCCAGATGGAGAGAGGGAGCAACACGCGGGTGGGAGGCTCTAAAATTGATTGTGGAAATAGAGGTTGAGGCAATGATAAAGAAGGAAAAGGCTGAAGTGAAGCGGCTGAAGAAGTTGGAGTAGCTAGAGAAGTTGGAGCAGTGACCTCAAAGGAAGAAGAAGAAGAACGAGACCTCTATGAAAACTATGGCGAGTAGCTCTTCTGCAGCTCTACAATTAACATAATCCTCTACCATGAATTTGAGTTTTTTGGCTATTTGTAGTTAGTTTTTTGGGGTTTTACAAAACTATGGGTAACGAAAAGGAGTTTTTGGTTTGCAAGGTAGTTAGTAGTTATTCGTAAAAGATGGTGAATGTAATTTTTAGTGAAAATTTTGATTCTGAAATAGTTGTTAAGGATTGGCAATGAAGTCACTGCAAATAAACTATAAATTTTGAAAACAATGAATATATAAACTCTCCAACCATACAACTATAATCTCAAAAAAGATTGTAAATAAAGAAATTAATAGTTTGAATGCAAGTAATCTATGTCAATTTTCAAACATTAATATTCTCTAGTTGTCACCTAAACCTGATTTAATAAGTAATAAGCACTTACTGGTAATCATGCCTGCCCACCAAAGTGGCTCATATAGGTAAGAATAACCTCCCACTCCTGCAATAATTTTTTCATGGTCATTGTTAGTATGTAAAAATAAATTTGGAAATAACAGAGTTGCAAAGATAGAATAGAATGAAGACTCTAAAGAAGCTATTTTCACAGTGTCGCTTTCTGACAATCCAACATGACACTAAAGCTTAGTGTTTGATTTTTGCTCAACAAAAAAACAAGAACTGAGCCATGGGATAGAACACTGAAATCAATTTTTTTTTCAAAATAAGTTAGTATACTCAAATGTGAAAGGAGATGAAATCATAATCAAAGAAATGTGTTAAAAGGGTGCCTCCATTTATGTGCAATGCAGGTGGCAACTGTCTAAATTTTGAAGTTCAATATTGAAATATAAATGTCTTTAGTTGATCAGAAGTAGCTAGTCACTGGTAGATTTTGACCCATTTTTTGACGACCGTCCGTCGGAATTTTGATGACTGATGTCGAGCCGGAATTTCAACGTTTCAAATGCCGTTGAAATTCCGACACAATCATAGCGATGAACAACCGTCGAAATTCCGACGGACGGTCGTCGAAAAATGGGTCAAAATCTACCAGTGAGTAGATAAAGCTAACTAGTTCAAGGTATTCACTATCATGTTTACACATTCCCTAATTATCTACTAAACCAATAAATCTTGCATAGAATGTATATATTTCTAATTTGAAGATCATATTTACAGTCATGGAGAGTTACATGAGGTATAGGTCAGGTCTCTAGCTGATATATAATTGGTGCAAATCTAAGGTCTTAAGTTGTCCTACCCAATAATCTTTATTCCAATCTTTAAATGACATAAAAGATTGAGGCTTATCCTTTGTTGTTCTCAAATTCTCAATCAAACCATCTTAACCATATCATACTAAAATTTTGTTGTCAGGACCAAAAAATGTAAGTTTTGAGAGTCCCACTCAATCTCAAGGCCAAAAGCATAACATCTGGCTTAAAACAGGTACAAACCAAAATCTTCAAATAGTACAGTGATATCTTCAACAAAACCCTAATTACTTAAATCCTTCCATGGTTTTTTTTTATGTGATTAAATTATCACAAATGATCTAAAGGGTCAAAGGGCCTTCATTTTTCTTGTAAGTTGTAAGCCCTAAAACAAGTCAATCAATCATCAAGGTAAATACATGACTGGAACATGGGTGAGGTAACAGTCATCAAGGTGATTACATGACTGGAACAATTCTAAGGTAACAGAAGGAACAAGTGTGAGGTAATAGAAGGCATTATACATTTTTCCTCATCACCCAAATCAAGATTTGAGGCAAGTGGAGGAATGTAGCCTACTCACTGCTTCTGCACAACAAAATTTAATCTATATTTTCTTTATAAATGTTCTAAAAAAGAATGTCATATGACCACCAAAATAATTTCAACTATCACAGTTATATGATTTTTCATCAACACTGTCTCATCACAAAACCGTCAGTTATAATTTAATCTTGATTGAGGAAATGCATACCCGATACATCCTCTTCAATACAAGGAAGGTGAGCTTAGTCACTTGTTCAAGCCAACAAGTACTCCACAACCTCTCTCCTCCTAGCAAGTAACACCCCTTGAGTTCTCTCAATGGACCCTTCTTCCCATCAAGCTTCAACCAATTGATTCACAAAACTCTTCCAAATCACTCCTTTGCAAAAACTCTTCAACTCATCTAGTAGGTCTGCAGACCCAGATTTTTGATTCTATCTCACAATGAACCGCTCAACAATCAATCTATCTACTCTTTTAGACACCCTTTAAGGAAAACTATAACTTACCTTCAAAACCATCATGGGTCACTTTGGACCATCTCACGCAAAACCTAGAAACAATGTTGTCCTAATAGACCAATTAGGTCTCTGTTTCAAAGGAGATACCTCAAATTATTTCCTCCAACTCCAAACAACCACTCAAATCTTCTTACCAATCAAATAGGACCCTAATCAACAATTTTTAGATGGTAAAACTCTCATCTAACCTCTGTAACTAAAAACCATCACTTTACACTAGCTTGGGGTAGGGTTTATTAAAAAATGACATTACCAACCTCTCACAGCTCTGCCACTGCCTCCAACACTCTTCATTATGCCTACAAATTCTTACAATATGAATTGGTCAATCATGACCTTATTAATGACTTCTAGACTCAAAACTCAAACTGACCTAAGACCTCTATGAATCAACATTTTACAAATACCTTGGTGAGCTCCTGCACCGGTTTTTAAATGTTTAATTCAAGAAGAAATAGAGCTATCGAAATATACAAGTCAAAATAAAATACATTTTTACATTTATGTATTGGTATTGCAAACTCTTTTATGAAGGCTCACACTAGGGTTTGCCTAATTGGTGCCTCTAGACTCCAGTTTAAAATCTTACAAGACTTAAATAGTGTACATACCAACCTCCACTTTACTGTCACAACAACCTCTATTACTGTTTTTCCCCTCAATCCATTATAGTACCATTTCCAGGAGTCACCGAGAGGTCTCTAGCAGATGATAAGGTGTAATCAGCAAGAGGGGTGTATACCTCTATCCCAACCACAAAGGTTTTCTATGGTCAAGTAAAATCCCACCTTGAAACCCCAAACCATATAAACTCAGTGCTCCACGGGGACCCGTCCCCTACCATGGTACCCCCGTCCCCATCCTATAAATGTTTCAGAGACTTGGGGGACCCGGAAACTTCTCTCTGCCTTTGCATCTGACAGTGACACAAAATTGAGCTCCAATTTTGATACAGACCTACCAGTCGCATCTGTTGATTAGGGACGGCCATATATTTTCTATGTTTTTGTCATTTTATAGTTGAAACTTGAAGCCTTTGGGAATTTTTTTATAATTCTTATTTAATATGTATGCACATTGAAAATAAAAGAATTTGAATTTTGATACTTTGTTTGTCAATTCTTATGTGAAATCTCAATTCAAGTCTAATGTTATGTATTAATCTTCTACAATGCCTATGATGGATGCTTTATCAATGTTCTGATATGAATATTTGAAATTTCTCTATATTTTTAAAAAATTCCCTATTTTTTTATAGCTATCCCCTACCATCCCCTAAAAAATGACCCAAAAGTACCCTCGTACCAAGAACACGTCCCATTGTCCCCTGTCGTCTCTGTCCCCAAAACTTGGGGGAGCATAGTATAAACTTGATTTTACGAAAAAAGACATTTAGGCATACAAGAAAATCTAACTCTACAACATTGAAAACACCAAATAACAATAGCTATAGGAAAAACTAGCTTAAGTAGACAATATATGCAAGATGTGGAATTGTAGACAAAACACCTGAATTGTTTGACAAAATGCCTCAAAGAGATGTCATCTCATGGAATGAAATGATTGATTGTAGAATGTGCACAAAATGGATTTTGCAAGGAACCTCCCAAAATCTTTGAATTAATGAAGCACTCTGGAACACATCCTAACATTCTAAGTTTTGCTTGGGTTCTAGGTGCATGCAGTCATGCAAGTTTAGTGGAGGAGGGTTGCACATACTTCACACATCAATAACCCTTATTGCATTACAATTTACATATATAGTTGATCATTAGGTGTACATGGTTGATCAACCATTCATATTTTTAGTTGGATCCTAAAAATGCTGCAACTTATGTTCTCTAAAACATCTGTACGATGTTCAAATAGTAAGGAGATTGATGAAAGATAGAGGAATTAAAAAGATACTTGGATGTTATAGTTGGATATGCTCTGGAAGACAATATATGCAAGATGTGGAATTGTAGAAAAAACACCTGAATTGTTTGATATAATGCCTCAAAGAGATGGCATCTCATGGAATGAAATGATTGATTGCAGAATGTGCACAAAATGGATTTTGCAAGGAACCTCTCAAAATCTTTTCCCAAATTTGAAGATCTCTAATGTTTAAGGCACATTTTGTCCAAAATAGCCTGACACATTTTCTGCCCATGCCCTGTTGTTCTTTATCACCATTTTGCTTCAATTTCTTGGCTCTAAACCAAATCATGATGATTAGAAAATCAATCCCAATCTTCTAAGTACACTTGTCTTCATGTTGGGTTGTTTCAAACAAGATTTGATTGAGTTTGAAACAACCATTCAGCTCTATTTGGTTCCAAACAAAATTTTCCATATCATCTGAAACAAAACCCCTGAACTCCATCTACTTCATTTTGACAGAAATGGCTAGAAGACTTCACACACCAAGGGTTCTATCAATCAGACGTGTCTTTTGGTTCCAGTGATGCATTGATAGTTCTATTTTTTCATCGACGTGAGGATCTTCTATCAACAGGACAAGGTCTCCTGTTCTCGCGATGGTCTGATGGGGATGTCATCGGTGGAACAATTTTGTTTTTTCATCAGCGTGAGGATCTTCTATCAACGGGACGAGGTCTCCTATTCCCATGATGGCCCGATGGGGATGTTGTCAGTGGAACCGACAACATCCCCATCAGAACATCGTGGGAATAGGAGACCTCGTCCCACCAATAGAAGATCCTCATGCCAATGAAAAAATAGAACCATCGACGAATCATTGGAACCAAAAGACACATTCGGCCGATAGACTGATAAGGTGGGGCCAGTCAGTTCCATTTTCTATAATGTGGTAAGAGTCATACAGGTAATGCTATGTCAGACTGGGGAACTCTTCTTGGAGGTTCTAAACGATTTTCCTCTTTTTCATAAGACTGTGTTGGCAGTGCCAGCTGAATCATAGTTGTTTGGTGGGATTCCAAACCTAGACAATGAGAAGCAATTGTGGAAATCTCATAGAGAGAAGCTACAAGCTACCATGATGATTTTTCCAAGCGAATTTATATCAGAGTCTTGCTTAGCGTGGCTTAAGACATGTGCAGATGATATTTTCTCTGCAGATAGACTTGGGGGCAAGTATTTGCTTGATCTTGTGAAAAGTGGCAAGGAACTTGCAGAGAATGAGAAATTGATTAGAGAAACATTGGACAGTCTGGATGTATTTGAAGGGAGCTTGGAGTGGCTAAAAATAGTTTTTGGTTCAAATGTTGAGTTTCCATGCCAATGCATGTGTGAGATTGTTTTGAAGCACTCAAAGAGTCTGTGGGATGAACTTTTTGAAAGCTTGTTTGTTAGTAGGATGAAACAAATAATAGCAGATGGATTTGCAAATCTGCGTGAGAGAGTTAAGGTTGGTAAATTCCTTGAAGCCATAGTTACGTCTCTAGCAAGTTACAAAGATGTTGAAACACATTTGCACAAATTAACTACTAGTGAGGGTTGGCTTGTCAAGAGAGGGGACCTAAAAAGTGTCAATTTACTTGGGTTGAGTTTTAGATTTATGATGACAAATGATGAAGAATGGTTTGGTTTCCTTAATGCTTATTTTGGAACTGAGGTTAGTCAAATAAAAGCTACCATAGATGAGGGGTCCAAGAATATTCTGGAAGACCTAATTTTTCTTCATGCACATAAATCTCCTTCAAGGATAAATGATTTAGCACCTTATTTGCAAGAGCAATGCTTCCATTTTATCTCAACATTGATTGTTGAGATTGAAGAACATCTTGCACATCTTTCAAAGGCTCTCTATCAAGAAATGAAAAATGAGGAGATGCCAAAAAAAATGAACAAGGAGACACTATAACCGACAGTTATAGTGGAAAGGGCACTATTCTTAGGAAGGATTTTAGTTGCTCTCAGTTTTCATTCAACTTCCCTTCCACTAGTTCTTGGCTTGTCTCAACTTTGGTTTGTCAAGAACAAAGCTTTAGTTTGAGGGAAAGGATCTTCAACTTTCAGATATTTGAGTACTGATTTTGATTACCCTCTTCTAGACAGTTCTGGAAGATAAATACTAATGAGAGGGGTTAGTTTGAAGCCTGAATCACAGGATAAAATTAATAGCACCAAATTGAATAAACTGAGAAGAACTATGTACAATCTTTGTATCAGAGCTCATAACATGTGGATATTGTGGATAACTGAAGAGCTTTCAAGCATTCTCACAAGAGATCTAAGGGAGGATGATTCTTTATCCATGACAACTCCTTTGAAGGCATGTATTCTCATTTGCATTGCATATTTCATTTGTTGTGGCTTATGGAGTTGGTTTCATTTCCATGATTCATCTAATCACTGATCTCTTTTTGTAATTTTCATGAGATTTCTTCTAGTTATGATTTAAGTCATCATGGTTTATATCTAGATATATTAATAACCAAATGAGAATAAAGCATCTAGAGTAAAGAGCTACATTTGATTCTTTTAGTCACTTCAAACTCTTTCTTGTCCAATAAATGGAAAAGACTAACATGTGCCCTTTCAACCCTTCCAGTCCATATTAATCATGGAGATGTAATCTGTAAGTATGCAGAAAAGTATCAAAGGGGAGCCAAAAAGTTAGAGATTTTCATAAGGCCTATGAATCAGCTCTTGTTGTTTTTATATGAAAATATTGTTATTTTTTTTCTATTTATAATATCTATTGGCGTCATTTGGGAACTCCTATTTTTGGGAATTCAGTAAGAGTTCTCAAACAAAGTAGGATGACATCTACTATACAATTGAACTACTATTCCACTGCACTATAAATGTTAAACCCCTACCATCCCCGCACTCCTTTCATTGTACTCTACATGGTTGATATAAGAAGAGCCACTTTTCACTTTATTATTGTTCATCCTTTTTCTTTACGTGCTACTCTGTTTTTTACACTCAACTTCAAAAGTGATTTGCATGCCCCCTCAGAAAGTGGAAGCTAATTTTAAGAGTTCAAATTTTCAAATTTGTATAGACAACTCAATCTACATGTCCCTTAATATCATTTTTATAGATAAAATTAAGCTCTCCTGTGAACTATGCAATTTGATAGTGGAAACTTCAAAAAGAAAATATCACTTTTAACATCTCATAATGGAAAAGAAAAGAATAAACATACCTTGATTCCAAGTTCTCTATATAAATCCTTAACTTTTGCAACACAAGATGGAACTAATTTTCCATAATTAGCCTAAAAAAGAACATAATCATTGTTAGTCAACAAGAAGTTAGTAAAATTATTAAAAAGAATGGATCATATGGATCATATGGCCTGACCGCGTACAGATTTGAAAAGTAAAATTAACTGAAACCATGGAAAGTGACTTACCACAAGATTTTGCACAAATCGTGTTTGATGCGGAAAAATGGGAAAAGGTTGCAATCCAAAATCAAGCGTCGCGCTTTACTTCTCCATTTTGGCAGGCTACCTTGAAAATAAGGTTTCGACTCATTGCTCCATTTTAGCAGGCTACAGGTTTCGACTCATTGCTCCATTTTGGCGAGCTACATTGAAAATAAGGTCTTCACGAAGGTTTTAGAGTATGTTTATTAAAATGAAAATTATGCTTATAAAAAAAAAATTGGTCCTTTTTCCTCTTAGATTATTTGGTTGCTTATTTTTATTTTGCTTATTTTTTTATTTTTCAAGGTTTTTGGGTTTTAGTTTTTTAGATTCTCTTATGGTTTTTGTTAATTTTTATAATTTGGTGGTTTTTCGTCAATTTAGAAGAAACTTTGGTGTTTATATGATGACACCACAAAACAAAATATTTATTCCACAAAAATATTTATTAGTAATTTTATTTGTAATATTTTATTATTAATTATGGTGGGCTACGATTGAAAATAAGGTCTTGACGAAGGTTTTAGGGTATGTTTATTAAAATGAAAATTATGGCCAAGACTTTAATAATGAGCACATTTATTTAGTTATTTATTTAGTCATTTTTATTTGTTTGATATTAGTCATTTATTTAGTCATTTTTATTTGTCTGATATTAGTCATTTATTTAATCATTTAGTTGTGATTTTACCTGATCACCAAATTAGTCACTTATAAATGACCAAATTAGTCATTTATTTTCCAAATACTACTAGTGTTAGTCACGTAGTCATTTATTTTCCAAATTCTACTAGTGTAGTAGCATGATGAAAGGTCAAATGACGAATGCCAAGACAATGTTTTTCCAAGTGTTTGCCAAGTGTGTTTAGATGTAAAGTGTCTAAATGTCGAGATGCCAAGTTTGACAAGGTCTAGGTTTATGTGGCAGATGCCAGGTGATGCCAAATTTAGGAAGGACACATCCGGAATGACGTTGATGTCGAGATGATTGATCCTCAAGTGTCAAGAGGATCCCTCAAAATGCCAAATGACAATGAAAATGCTTAGGAAGGACACATCCTAAGGCATATATAAATGACGAGCATTGTTCTTCAGAAGGACACATCTGAAGAATAACCAAGAATTGATAGTTTGACTTGTTATGACAGTTTTGACGAAAGTTGACTAGATGACCAAATTGACCGCATGCCTGCGTTGACATGCCCATTTGGTTGAAATGTTGATTAAGTGATTTTCAAAGTTTTTTGAAGGGTTGTTTGTTTTACGATTGATAAAGAGTTTGCTTGATTTGAAGAGAACTGACGTGTGTGAAAATGCAGTGCGACAAACCCTAATGGACTAACCTAGTGCGGCCTCGAGGGCTCATCGATTGATGGCCTTGCCTACATTATACACTCAAAGACCTCGTAGTTCGACACAACCAATGACTTTGTCTTGTTGACCAAAGATTGAGTAATGATTTTATTTTGACAAACCTAAAAGGACTGACCTAATGGCTTGGGGGCTCGGAGGCGAGCCTTACCTATGTAGCAAATGTGTAGAGACAACATAGTTTGACAATGACAAAGACTGACACAACTAACATGATAGACTTTGACTCTATTTTTGAGATTTTTGATGTTATTTAGATGTTTTGTGTTTTCTTTAGGACATTTTTTCGATTTTTAGGTCTTTTTTTAAGGACTTTTTATGATTTTTATGGCATTTTTCAGGACTTCTTTTTATTTTTATGGCATTTTTTAGGACTTTTTATGATTTTTTATGGTTTTTTTTCAAGACTTTTTATGATTTTTAGGTCTTTTTTCGGGACATTTTATGATTTGTAGGTCTTTTTTAAGGACATTTTATGATTTTTAGGTCTTTTTTCAAGACATTTTATGACTTTTAGGTCTTTTTTTTTAGGACTTTTTCAATTGATGGGACAATGTGCAATACCCACTGTAGTCACGTGATAAGAGGGTTGCTCCCAGTTAGGTTGAACACTAGCCAAGTTGAAGGAGATGGACAAGACATGCACAAAAATGAAAGGTGGACGGTGTACCTGATGTCAACCATTGTCAGCCATGGAAAAAAATGGTAGAACATTATGATGAAATATCATGAGGGTGTCAGAAAAGCGAGTGTTTATTATGAACCAAGGTAGACGGAGTGACAGTAGATGGCGAAGCAAAGACTGACTATGCATGGCGCCTATTTTCCAGGTTTTCACCATGGTACTTATCCAAAGCACCATCGAAGTGGTTTTCACTATTGGACAAATTATTTCTCTTTACTATTTTTGATTTTTTTTTTTGGTGTCACCAAGACGCCTATTTGCCAGGTTTTCATTGGGGTGACGATTTTTTTTGTATTTTTGTATTTTTATGGTTTTTAGCTAGGCTGTCTGATGCTATGTATAGAAATTTTGGAGATGCAAACCGTTGATGGGTTTTGTCAGTTGTTCCTCATCTGGATTGGCCAATTGGTATGCACCAAAACTGAATGAGGTAGTGATGATATAAGGACCTAGCCAATTGGGCTCGAACTTGCCAGGCTTCTCTCTGTGAGACTGATTCTTAGGATTTTGCATTAAAACCAAGTCGCCAATGTAAAATTTTTGAACCATAACTCTCTTATTGTAGCTTCTGCAAAGGTGGTTTTGATATACCTATAAATGATTCAAGGCATTTTCTCTTCGCTCTTCTAACATTTCCAACTCATGTAGTCATGGCTGTCGATACTCTTCATCATCGATCAAGCCCTTCATGGAGACTCTTAAAGATGGAATTTTGACCTCGATGGACAAGATAGCTTTAGCTCCAAAGACCAAGGCGAATGGAGTGGCTCTAGTAGGTGTGTGGATGCTGGTGCGGTAAGCCACAGAGTGAGGTTGAGTTGTAAATGCCAGTCATGGCCAGCGTCATTGACAGTTTTCTTAAGAATTTTGATAATTGTCTTATTGGATGCCTCGGCATGACCATTTCCTTGCGGGTAGTAAGGCATGGAGAAATGGTGTTTAATGTGGAAGCATTCACAAAGCTCACAGACGTCTTGATTTTTGAAGGGATGACTATTGTTTGTGATGATGGACTGTGGAACACCATACTGGTAGATGATGTAGTTGAGGATGAATTTGGAAATCTGTTTGTCAGTTATGTATGTGAGGGGGATGTCTTTGATCCACTTAGTGAAATACTCAGTGGCGGTGATAATGAATTTATGGCCATTGGAGGAGGTGGGATGAATTTTTCCCACAAGGTCGATCCCCCATTGCGCAAAGGACCAAGGAGAAGTGATTGGCTGAAGTTCCTGTCCTGGCACATGAATTAGATCATTGTATATTTGACATTGAGCACATGTTCTTACAAACTCAAGTGCATCTTTTTCCATAGTCGGCCAATAATACCCAAGTCTTGTGATCTTCTTAGCTAAGGTTGGGCCACTCGAATGAGATCAGCATATACCCTCATGTACCTCACATAAGGTTGTTTGTACTTCGTCAGTGTTGAGACATCGAAGAAGGGTATTGTCAAAGCTGGGGCGGTATAAGGTGTCACTGACGATGGTGTATCAGGCGACTTTGCGGATAAAGGATTTTCGTTGGTTGTTGGAAAGGTTTGGGGGAAGGGTTTGGGATTGAATGTAATCGTATATGTCTTGATACCATGGTGAATTGGGACCAACAAGCTCACAAACCATTTCTGACTCAGGAATATCATATGCAGGAACCAACAGCTACTCCACTAAGAACTCGAATTGTGACATGTTGTTGGGAATGTCTAGGAGAGATCCGATAGTAACCATTGCATCTGCAACCTTGTTTTGTGCCCTTGGAATTTGTTCAAAAGCGAGCATGTGAAAATATGAGTGGAGGATATCAACCATGTGTTTACAGTACGACATCAAATTTTCATCTTTGGTGTCATAGTCGTCATTGACCTGGTTGATGACCAACTGAGAATCTCCAAAAACTAGAAGTGTCTTGATTTTCCATTTTATAGCCATTCGAAGTCCTGTGACAAGTGCCTCATATTCTACAATGTTGTTGGTACAAGGGAAGGAAATTCAGAATGACTTAGGAATGGAGTCCCCTTGCGGCCTGATGAACAATATACCTATTCCCAAGCCATGACCAGTATGTGACCTATCAAAATAGAGCTTCCAAGGAGATTTGGGTTATGTATGAAAGATAGACTCATCAAGGAAGTCGGCTACCAAAGGATGATCACCTTGTACAAGTGCATCTGTGAGTTGATCAGCTATTACCTATCCTTTTATTGCCTTTTGGTCTATGTACTGTATATCATATTCACTCAGTATCATTACCCATTTTTCCAACCGACCTGTTAATGTTGCCTGATTGAGTAAATATTTCAAGGGATCAATCTTTGCAACTAATTGTGTCTTGTGATTTAGCATATAGTGTCTTAACTTCTGGGCAGCGAAGACAACTGCAAGATAGGCACGTTCAATGGGTGTGTAATTGAGTTCATATCTGACCAATGTGCGACTGATGTAGTATATAGCTCTTTCCTTCTCATCATGGTCATTTTGTGCAAGCAATGCCCCCAGTGCTGAATTGGTTGTCGAAATATATAGAATCAAAGGTTTTCCCTCAATGGGTGGCATTAAGACAGGTGGTGACAATAGATAGTCTTTGATCTGTTGGAATGTCGCTTGACATTTGTTAGTCCACACAAAGCGTATGCCCTTGCGTAGGAGGTATTGAAATGGTTGGCACTTATCTGCTAGTTGTGCGATGAAGTGTCAGATAGATTGCAATCTACCTTGTAATGTCCTTAGCTCACTGATTCCTTTTGATGAGAGCATGTCTAATATGGCTTTCACTTTAGCCGGATCTACTTCAATGACTGTGAAAAACTATATACCCCAAATTTTTTCGTGAAGTCACACCGAAGACACATTTCTTTGGGTTCAGACGGAACTTGTATTCTTCCAACCTTTTAAAAATTTTATCCAACACTTTAAGGTGATCCCTGCGTGTCAAATACTTTTCCAAGAGGTCATCAACATAATCTTCCATTAGTGTGTGCATGAGATCATTACATATTGTTTTCATGGCTCATTGATATGTGGCACTTGCATTCTTTAGGCCAAAAGGCATGACATTCCAATAGTAGGTTCCCTAAGGAAAAGTGAATGTTATTTTGTGTTGATCCTCAGGGGTGATATGAATCTGATTGTAGCCTGAGAAACCATCCATAAGTGACAGTATCTCATACCCTGCTATGAGATCAACAATGATTTCTATGTTGGGCAGTGGAAAATCATCCTTCGGGAATGCCTTGTTCAGATCACAGAAGTTTGTATAGATGTGTATTTGATTGTTTGGATTAGTGACAGGCATGAGGTTGGAAATACAGTCGGCATAGTCTATTGATCTTATGAATCTTGCATCCAACAACTTCTTGAGTTCAACTTTTACTAACAATGCAATTTGTGGGTGCATCTTTCTTAACTTTTGTTTGACTAGCTTAGCATCAAGCAGCAAGAGAAGATGGTGCAACACTAGTTCTAGATCTAGTCTTGGCATATCGGCATAGGACCATGAGAAGTAAATCTTTCATTTGGAGAAGAATTTTTGAAATTCAGGATTTTCTTCTTCTGTCAAAGATGCAGCAAAGAGAACCGTTTTGGGATCCTCTGCCCTGGCTATATTAACTTCAATGGTGTCCTCAATGAGCATTGCCGATTTTTTCTGTGTGATGGGAAGAAAGTCCAATCCTCCATCCTCGGGTGCCTCAGAGAGGTTTTCACCCTTAGATGCGTCCTTTATTTTTACTTTTTGTATTGTTAGAAGGCGCGTTGTGGTTTTCACCTAAAGACATGTCTTTTCTTGTTTTATTTTTATTATTTTTGTGACAGGAGGATTGCACAGTCTCCCTTAAATATGTTGCACAATCTAGATCTATAGTGAATCCTGCCTTATGGTCCCCACTTGGTATGCCTTCACGAAGGCCCATGAATTCTGCAATGGCTTTGTCATTCTAAAATATGTCCATAGCAGGCGGGCCTTGTTGATCCCAGTCAATGAGTTATGGGTAGACGAGGGAAATACCATCATCAGTGTTGGCAAAGGGCATGTATGACGCAGAAAGCATGCAAACGAAAGCGAAAAGGGTAAAGACAAAATTTCATCCTCAAATTCCTAGTCAAATTCTATCCAATTACCATCTTCATTAGTGTTAGATGAATTAGACTCATCAAAAAAATAGGGGACAAATGGATTGGAATCACGGCCAGTGTTATCATGTGGCAGGTCAAATGAGTCAGAATAATTGTCAACGAGATTAGATGGTCAGACAGACGAATGGGAATGATGGTCAATAGGATCAAATGGCTGGATAGACGAGTTGGAATGATGGTCAATAGGATGAGATGATGGTTTAGGTTTGTCATCATCACAAGGCCAAAAGAGTCTGACCCATTCTTCTCTTTTCCTTGGTATTTTTGGATTGCCATTAGAACGATTCTGTGATGGATCAATCTTAAACGTTTTCCAGAATCTTTCTTCAAAGGAAATCTCAGTAGGTTCTAGATACATTTCATCAAGGAAAAAGTCACTTAAGCATCTTTGAGAACCAAATTCCCATTCGTGTGAGTCAGTTTTGGTTAAAGAATCTTAGATTGTCTCGACACATTCAGAAACATTCACACTCTCACCTGAAAGTACATTGGTACGTTGATCGTCAGTTTTGAGTGGCCCAAACCCTAAACCAAGATACTTTGGTCTTCCATAAGGCATTATAGGTTCTCATCTTCCAGTTTTGTTTTTACCAAGGCCACTAGTTCCATCATAGCCTTTTTCCTTCATTATTTCATAACTTTTGCCATATATCTGTACTGGTAATGGGGGTGGATCTTGTGGATCTTTGTAAATCCAAGTCGAGATGTCTTCAATATCCTCTTTGTTCAGTTCTCCCCATTTGGTGAAGATCATTGTCGGAGGAACCTTAAAAATTTCTTTAGGCTCTATTTTGAAACAAGTCCGACCATAAATTTTGGGAGACTCAGGTATTTTAGTGATGCAATAGGTTGTGTTTAACTTGTACTCTTTGCACCCTTGGTCTTGGATCTTGACATTAGGATCGACACTTGGGATGGTGGATGATGTGGTGGAGGTCAAAGGAGTGGATGTGGATGTGGGGGGCTTGGTTAGTGTGGACGGGTCAATGTATTTGGATGAAGTGGATGTTGAAGCTTCGTGGTTAATTGGCACTTGGTGTTCAGAGATACCTCTCAAATTGGTGCAATACTAGAAAGGATCAGGATCTCCAGGTATGGTAATTTTGGTGCCATCAAAAGGGAACTTCAGACATTGGTGGTAAGTGGATGGTATGACCTTTAAGGTATGGATCCAAGGCCAACCTAGTGAGATGTTATACGGTAGTTCAAGATCTAGGACCTAACATGTTGTATCTACAATGACCAGCCCCACACGGATAGGAAGAATGATGATGCCCCAAGAGGAGCATTCCTCATCATCATATGCCTTTATAACTATGATTTTAGTAGCATACACACAAGCATCAAAAAATCCTAGTGCCTTGACCAGTTTTAGGGAGCATATATTCAATCTTGCTCTGCCATCTACTAAGACTCATCTAACCTTGTGTTTATGGACAAAGACTTTGATATGCAGTGTGCCATTGTGAGATGGTTTGGGTGAGGAATAATCTTGGCCAGAAAAGGTAATGTGATGGGGAGTGGCCAAGTATCCAACTATGGCTTCAAATTGGTTGACATCAATGTCATTAGGGACAAAAGAATCCTGTAAGGCTTGATCAAATATGGCTTTGTGTGTAGGAGAAATGCATAGCAACTCGAGTATGGAGATTTGAGCGGGCATTTTTCCCAATTGGTCAATAAGATTAAATTGGACTTTAGGTTGTGACTATTTGGCAGATGGACCGAGTATTGTGATCTTTGGCTATCTAGGAGGAGGAGGACCAACTATTGTGACTTTTCCTCTATGAGTGGTGACGTTACATTCCAGAGTCTTCTTAATAGTAATAGTATTGACATGTTCGTCAGTAGCTCGAAGGTGATTAATAATGGGTCCACCAGAATAGTTAAAGGAAGTGCATGTATAATTGGATTGATTATTATTATTATTCTTTGGTCTTGACGTAGAGGGACTTCTAGAACCATGATCCTGCAATGGGTTTTTATGAATTGTATGGTCTGCATTTGAAGCAAATTGTTGACCATCTAGTTCAATGGTACGATTGTCAATAATATCTTGTACAAGATTCTTCAATTGTCAACAAGAAGAAGTTTTGTGCCCTTTTACACGATGGTAATCACAGAATGCATTGTCGTCCCACCAAGATGGCTTAAACTGCCCTGGGTCATATGGTCTAGGGTCCTGCAATGTTATGATTCCGTTTTGGAGGAGCTTCTTAAGTACAACTTCAATTGGTTCACCCAACGGGGTGTATGTGCGGCTTTTTGGAAATTTTCTGGTTTGACGCAGTTGCCTTTGGTCTTGACTATTTTGGATGGTGTTTGCAGTAGGTTTTGGTGTGGTCATTGGTGCATTTTGGGGTTGTGCTCCTCTAAGCGTGGTTGCAGTACCTGTCGTGTTTACAGCTTTAGCGTCAACAACACCGTCATTGGTGATATGTTTTTTTTTTACCCAGTATTTGTTTTTGTCATTAGGTGGGTTTGGGTTCGGGTTGTTTGTGTTCTTGTTGCCATATTTGAGTTCTCCTTTTGCAATTAAGTACTTTTTGAGTTGAACTCCTTTTTTGACTAGGTCTGTGAAAGTGGTGCAACAATGAACTTGCAAATTAAATTTCAATGGGCCAAGAAGATTTTGGACAAACATGTTAACTTTTTCCTTCTCTGGTATCTCCACATGGCATCGACTGGCTAAACCTTGCTATCTTTGGAAAAATGGAATATAGGTCTCGCCGATCTCTTCTTGGGTCATCTTACATAAAGTGGGAATGGTGATGTCAGTGTCAATTTTATAGGCATAATTTTTGACAAATTTATCAGCAAGTTCATCCCATGTCTTTATTCCTTTGGGAAAGGCAGAAAACCATTCAAGTCTAGGACATGCGAGAATCCTAGGGAAGAGTCTCATTAGATAGGTATGTTCATATGCAACGTCCATGCAATTGGTACTAAATTCTCTTATGTATTCAAGAGGATTAGTCTTGCCTTTGTATTTGGTGAAGTTGGGTACCACATATCCCGAAGGGAACGGTGGCATGTGTAAAATTGTATCAAATGGGTACAAACATAATTCATAGGATGTGTGGGTCTTTTTACTAGAAAATTGCATGTTCTCCATTTGGTTTTACAAAGTAGCAAGTTGAGCCATGAGTGTGTCAATTATAAGATTGTTTATTGCATCACACATGCTAGTAATGGGTATTCCATGAGTTCCCATTTGTTGTGAGGGTATGTTCTGATTTTGGTTGTATTGTTGTGGAATGTATGACATGTTTTGTGTTGGAATTTGTTGATATTGAATGTTTTGGATGGGAATGTGTTGTTGTGTGTGGATGTGTGATGTGTACGTAGGGATGTGTGATCCAACAATGTTCGTTTGTATTTGCGGAATTTGTTGTCCTGGAATGTTTTGATGTCCAAATGGAGTCATATGCTGTGTCACTTGGTTGCCTTGTCCAAATTGATAAATGTGGCCATATGGGATGTTTGTATTTTATCTTTGGGGAATATTGGTGTTGGTATTGATTTGTGATGAAGTATTAACATTTGGTTGAGGTCCTGGAATAGTAATTTGTCTTTTATTTCTCCCAAAGGGGTTCAATTAATTTGTTCCCATGGAATTAGTTGAGGACCCAAGTATAAGGCTTGATGATGTCATTCCCGTAGCACTAGATGAAGATCCAAATAAAAGGTTTGATGAATTTGTCCCCATTGTATTGGTTGAAGTCCCAAAGGTAGCCCCAACAGTTTGTGATGGAATTATGGATATCTGTGGGACTAATTGTGATATGGCATTGGCTATGGTTGATGTTCCCACAATGGATGTTGTGTTGACTGTGTTAGATGTGTTTTGAGGGGTGGTGCCACTAGATGTATCATTGATGGTGTTTGTTGCATTTTGTGTGGTGGCATTGTTTGCATTATGTTTTGGTGTCGAATGTGGTTGACTATATTGTGTAGTATGATCAAGAGAAGTTGCTCTTAAGGTGTTAATGTCAAAGCATCGTGGCAATTTAGCCCCTTGGTCTAAAAGCATGGCTAAGTATTTGTCTGAATCTTGCAAGACAAACTCCTCTACAAAGGAAGCCACATCAGGATTTTGGGCAACAACTTCTAAGTCTTCCACAAATACTTGTTTGTTTTGATCCCTACGAATAAATTGTTCAAAGGGATTGTGTGAGGAAGTTGGAATGTTCATGTCACTGAAGGGATTGATGAAAGATGCCCCCATGTTTGTGTTTGAGTTCATGTCATTAGAAAAGTTGTAGGGGTTGTTGCCCTGTCCAAAGGGGTTCATTTGTCTTCTTTTTCTTTGGAGTCTAGCCTCAACCATAAAAGATTTACTCAAATGAGGGAGAGATGATAATGACAACTGATTCCATGAATGGGAATGATATGACACTAATCTATGTTTTTGGATTTTTTGGAATAAGGGATGCAATAATGACAATTTTGTCTAAGGGGATGACAAATGCAAAGTGACAATGTTGTCTAAAGGAGATGGAAAATGCAAAGTGAGGACTAAAATGAATGGTGGACTAAAGTAATGTTGAGGTTATGCAAAATGCAAGGACTAAGGAAACTCTAAGGTGCAATCAATTTTAGTAGACTTTTAGGAAGAGGTAAACTTAACCATTCAAAGTTTGATCAATGTCTCAATTTGGATTGTCAAGAGACTATTTGAAGGACTAAATGAAAAGGTGACAAGGTGAGGTTTCCACACTAGAATTATGAGTTGGAAGTGGCTCAAAAAAGGACAAAGAATAAAAGAGGTGATTTTGATTAAGTCCAATGACAACCTACTTTTGAAGGAAAATATTTGACAAAGTATGGAAAGTGTTCCTATTCTAAAGTCTGCAAAATGAGGACCTAAAAGTTGGTTTATGCTGAAAAATGATAGTGAATCCTAAGAGGTAACTAAAATTTGCAATGGTGGACCTATGGAAAACTAAATGCAAACTAGAATGCAAGGATGGATGATTTTGAGAAATTCCTTTTCTAGTTTTGAACAGAGACTGTTGAGGAAAGATGTCTGAAAACATATTGAAAATGTTTGGTCTCGGGTTTGGACAGTGACAGTGATTTTTTCAATGACAACCAATTGCGTTGTTTCAGGTAGCAAATGTGTTGCAGGGATCAAATGTGTCTCAGTTTCATCAAATGTGTTGTTTCAGGTCACAAATGCAGTTTAGGAAATCAATTGCATTGTTCTGGAAAGCAAATGCGTTGTGATATAGTCAGATGTGTTGTTTCTGACAACAAATGTAGTTCAATAGAGTGATTGCATTGCACAGGGTCTCAGATGTGTTCCAGAATGGCGAATGCATTTTAGAGGGCAACAAATGTGTTGCATAGTGAATAAAAGTCTGGTTTCTTTACAATTTTGGCATATTTTTAGGATTGTTTCAGTTTGAGTGTGTTTTTCCAGATCTGTGAAGGATGTTTATTTGTTCATTGCTTCAAAAAACACTTGGAAAACACATGGTTTTTTATTTGAATGTTTTGAAAACAAGCATAATGAAGACAAGCACAATCCTAGGTTAGGCAAGGACTATATCTACTGGATCCCATGTGGGTTTCCCCAGCCGCACTTATTCTTAGCAGGTGACTTAGAAGCTTGGCCACACTGGCTCCCCTCCACAGAACTCACTTCTCGGGTCAACCAAGCTTCGAGCCCTCATAAATCTCCCATGAAAATATCTTCACCTCTACTAAGAACTGCGAGAATGTGGGTGCCTTGGCAACGACCGTTGTTGCACCAGTGAATAGAAAGGGTAGCTCGACTAAAGAGCTTTGTTGTCGGTTTGAGTTGCCTTGGGGTGAGTACTTTTTCCCACCAAGGAAGGCCCAATTCCTAGAGTCAATAACAGTTTCTCTTGCACCCAGGATCGCACAAGTGCGCAAGGGGAGAGGATACTTCTATTATTGAATTGGGGTTACACAAATTGAAACACTTGTTCATTTTAATGTCCAAATTTAATGTGAGACCAACACATCAAACACTTTGTTCATTTTAAACCCAACTTTAATGTGAGACAAAAAAAGTTCATTTTAAGCCAATGTCATGAAAATGTATGTAAATTTTAGCCTTGATGAGTTTCAATGCAAGATTGTGTTCATTTTAGACCCATGAGTGTGCATGCATGTTCATTTTAAACCCATGAAATGTGAATGCACTTGTTGTTGTTTGTTTGTTTGATTGATTTAGGATTGTAAATGAGTTATAAAAAAGATCAACAAACAAAGGTTAGACTCCTTTTCCAACTTGCCACATGTTGTAAACAATAGATTAGTAACCCCAAAAATCTCTAACCTACTAAGCTGAAAGAAGAAATCTGGAAAATTTTGTAAAAATCTAAAAGCAAAATTTTACTAGGAAAATGTGTTGTTCTGCAAAGCGAGTGCGTTGCAAAACTGAAAGCCAGAATTTACTAGGTAGATGCATCGTTTTGTAGAGTGAATGCGTTGCAACAATTAGATGTGTCGGTTAGGCCTTCAGATGCATCTCAGGAAATTAAATGTGGCGTTCGGTCTAACAGATTTGGTTCAAAAATGCATACGCATCATTCTTGAAAGCGAATGTGTCATGATGCAGCGGTTGCGGCTTAGAAAGTTGCAAATGTGGCGCTCCATACATGTACGTAGAAAAAAAATGAAAATTCGTACAAAAATCTACAAAAAAGAGTGTTTTGGCGTCAGGTTCACCAATGTAACTTAGGGAAAATATTCAGGTTAGCATAATAAAGCATAAACAACTAAAACCATAGTTAACAATGAAGCACAATGGAACATAAAAGCATGAAAACAAGAAACAATCTCACCAAAGTCTTCAAGCTCTCCATGAATCACCTTCATTGCCCTTCTCCATTTGCTGCAATACTATGTTTGCCCTCATATTTTGATGAGCAACTATGACTATGACTAAGACCTAAGCAAATATTGAAGGATTGTAGTATGGATGCAAGTGTACTAAAAAATACTCAAGAATGAAGTATAATTCAAGAGATGTGCAAATGAGGTTGACAGTGCCTTTTTATAGAGAAGGCAATTTTAGGTGAATGGCCAAGATTAAAAGTTCACAAATACCCTAAGATCAATGGCTGCAATTAAATGTGACAATTAGCAATTAGGGTTAGGGAAACATTAGGGTAAAGTTTGAAATGAAGGGCTAAGATTTTATTTAATGGATAGAAATGCATGTGACAAGAGGGAATATTGGGCACGAAAAAAGAAAAAGTTGGAGAATCAAATAATTAATTTAGAATTATTTGATTTAAGAGTGAAAGTTGACCTTTTGAATTAAAAATTAATTTAATTCAAAAGTGGTGGGGTCATGTGACAGTAAATAATTATTTTTAATTATTTACTTGGAGGGAAATTAGAAAGTGGATAACTTTTAATAAATGACCTTATTTAAAATTAGAAAAAGCGAGAGTGGATAATAATTAAATAAATTAAAAAAAATTATTTAATTATAAGAGGACATAGAGAATTAATGACGTATTTAAATAAACAAATAAATTTTATTTATTTAAATAATTAGGAGGAAATAATGGACAAAGAATAATTAAATAAATTTAGGAATTTATTTAATTATAGAGGGACATAGGAAATTAGCGATGTATTTAAATTAAATAAATACAATTTATTTATTTAAATAGTCAGGAGGAATAAAAGACATGAATTAATTAAATAATTGAGAATTATTTAATTAATAGTTGAAATTGGACAATAGGACATAATTAAATATTTTAATTATGTTAAGAAGAAATATGGAGAAAATACAGTTTGCAGGCCTAAGCTAATTTTATGTGTCTACATCTTCACTAAGCATGTGAGGTGTCACAACATGGGTAATAGCTTGCTCCTTGAGAGTTTCAACACTAAAATCAGTTGGTAACTTAGCATCATGTTATGCAAGTCTAAGGAAATAAGTGTTTGGAGTGGATGTAATTAGTGCATCAAGTGCTCGAGCTAGTGCGAGATCTTGAGCTATTTCTAAGAGTTTTTCTTTAGTGAAATCCTCAAATTTGTTGGTCACGTCTTCTACATGTTCATCTTGTTCTTGGGAAGGTTTATTTTGTTGTGATTATGGAGTGGTATATCTAGGAGGAACAAAGTTAGGGGGAATTCCCCATGTCATTGCGGTTGTGACCTAACATTAGAGTTGCTAGGATTTGACTCCATGATCTTCTTACGTTGGGATCTAGTAATAGGCATAAAACCACAATTGACCTTGTGGGATGGAAAATTGGAGATAATAGGCATGACGATATGATTTGATTTGAAGATGGATTTTAGGATATGTTGCTTAGCCTTTTGGGAAAAAAGAGATGATGTTTGGGTTGATTGGATTATGCTATATCTCAAGATGTTGATAAAAATTTGGATGATGCTTTCACATGGAATAGACTAATGAGTACAAGTAAAAAGGGATGATGGTGATTTCGCTAGACTTGGAGGGGAGATCGTTCCACTAAGTTAGCAATCCCACAAGATAAGGAAAAATATGATCAAGAGATCCTAGAAAAATGATAGGTTGATTCATATTTTTATGATGAATGATTAGATTGATGTTTGACAAGGATGCCAAATATTTTTTGGACAAGGCTGATATTGTTTTAACATTGATTGTTTAGGGATTTTGATTCCAGTTGATGTTTTTCCAAAAAGGCTAGGGTAATATTTCTTAAGAAAACCCAAGATGAAGGTGATATGATGTTTTGGGATGAAAATGATTGTACTGGACTATAAGGTCTACTATGTCAAACACCTCTGGTTCTAGGTGAAAAATAAAAATTTTACGCTTAGAAATTTGCAGGTTTAGAAAGATTAGGGTCAACAGTCAAAAGTGTCGATTTAGTCAAAAGCATTGCAATGCCCTCAAACAAATGTATCGAAATGATGACAAAAGCGATAATATTTAAACAAACACATCAGACTATGACAATCAAAAGCGGTGAGATGAACAAAAGCATCGATATGCATATTTAGGGTTGACGTGATAGACTTGAAATCAAAATCATCGAAGTGTGCAAAAGGATTGATTTACAAGACAAAAGAATCAAGATGCTACAACAAAAGTGACGAAATGCAAGAAAAAGTGGCAGGATGTGCAAAAGTGTTGAATTGTGATAGACAAAAGTAGGTTTATGGAACTAGTTTCATTGAATCAGTGAAAGTTTGACAAGTTTTTGGGGTAATTGTGAAGTTTGTGTTTTCTTGGTAAGTGATAGAAATAGCATACATAAAATTAGGACTGACCCCAAGGTGATTAGGAAGATTTCACAAGCCTTCTTCCATAAGAGCTTGGTATTTGGTATCATAGGTATAGCACAATTGAAGACATGTTAGATAAGTACAACCTAGCTAGTAGTAAAAGGTGTGTCAATCTATAGTGGGCTCACCCATTGAAGTTATACCATCTAATGAATGGGTGACTAGGGTATGCCAAGGTCATGTACCACCTTGACACCCCTCACCGTGAAACGACAAGGTCCTAGCAAGGAATATCAATCACCTCAACAAGGGACAATACATGGTGAGTAACTTCACGCATGATACTATACATTGCACCACTATAAACTAATGATCGAAGGTCTTAAAGGCTACTAATGACAAGGTTCGTAGTGGGGGATCGATGAATAGTGAACCCATCTAAAAGTGCCCAATATTTGAGGGGTCTCCTCCACTCTCATCACCAAATGTGTCTTGGTAGATCGAGGGTCACACGACTTGGCTCGAACAATGCAGGTCACACCTTTGGGTACAACTTTCATTCTCCCTCCTTTATATATCCCACTCAAAAAAATGGTTGAGGTCAAACCCTAAGGTGATGAAATCCCTAGGTGGGCCTCCTACTGAAAAGAAAAAGGAATGAATAGTGTTGCTATTTCTGGTCACCCAAGATTGCATTAGGCATAAGGGGAGAGCATATGTAGACAAATCCTCTGGTAAAAGAATAAAATGCAAAATATTGGTGTTTTTGATCTCCAAGATTGCACAAAGAGTAAGGAGAGAGCATACACACCCCTAGTCTACTAGACATGACAAACAAGATTCATTTTAGTGCACCAAATTGAAATGTGTAGTTAATTTTAAGATTTAAAAAAATTGTAAAGAAAATACCTTACACAAAATTTGTTAGTAGTTTCAATTTTGGTCTTCTTCGAATGATTGCCAAGTGTTGCATAGATAGGTCAGCTCAAAATCATCAAGAAAACAAGCATATGTTAGGGTTAGCAAAAATATGAAAGCAAAAAAATCAAAAGATATTTTACAGAAACAAAAGTGTTGCTGTGTAATAGACAAACACGTTGATATACCTCAAAAGCTTCAAGTCTCAAACAAACACGCCATTATAATTTTGCAGAAGCATAGGGCCGAAGTATTTAAGCATCAAATCATAATCAAAAGTGTCATTGTACCTACAGATAGAGAAAGAAAAAGTGCTAGACAAACAAAAACTTAATTTTACAAACAAAAACATTGTTGTAAATCTATAGATGCATCGAAGCGTGACAAATGTGTCTAGTTATGGTCAAAAGCATCATTGTAACTCTACAATTGCATCGTTGTAACCTGTAGGTCACTAAAAAGTTAATAAAAGAGGTCAGATAAGGGATGTGGGTCCCATCGAGCGTGTCAGAATGTGTAATGGGTTTAGTGTAAAATCAATTAAATGCACAATTGAAGCAATTAGGGTTAGAAATCTCAAACACCCACATTGAAAAGATTGATAAAAACCTACTTATTAATGAAATTGAGTGCTCCTACTTTAGAAAATGACCATCAAAATGAAAATTAACATTTAAATTCAAAATCAAAGTAGTGCAAACCTAACATTCCATTATGAATTATGTTGATTTAATGTTGGATTGTTTAAACCTTAGAACCCATGATTGCAAAAGCTTGAATTGACCTAAAAGATGCCCAAGTGATCATGGGATGATTAGATTCAATGCTCAAAATGGCATGAATTGATTACTAATGAGTCCAATTAATGGCTCAATTTTGATAGGGTTTATCATATATTTTTTGTTGATACTATAGACTTTGGCACCTGGTTATTGACATTCTCTATGTTATTTCCCTAGATTTATGAACCTTGGGCATAAACTTATCCTTGTGAATTTTGATAATATTAACGTGCTATGTGGATTATCTATGTTGATTTTACATGTGGTTGAATGGATGTTACTTTAAGGTAATTATGGATATGCAATTGTTTGTGTGTGCTAATGTTATTATGCAGGTTCACATTAAGATGTTGATATAAATGAAGCATACAAAGAAGAAGTTCCTGCCAGCTAGTCAGTTGCTAAGGAAGTCAAAAAGGTGATCATTAAGAGGTCAATGGAGGGAAATTCCTAGTTTGAATAGAAGATTGTAACTACCTTTTAAATGATCATATTTGTTAGTTGAGTGAATATAGGAGGTGTTGTTATGCTAAATCTACATTGAGGCAAGACTGGCTTGACCAAATCCTCCACATGCATAACCTCCTTTCCTCTTTTCATGCTTTCAATAAGTGGCGTCCTCCTAATTTGTTGGAGTTGACTACCTTGTTAGTTAATTAGTTAGGAGCTTTCTTTCTATAAATAATACTCAGATGCTCCTTCTTAGAAGGTTGAATGTTCTGATGTTGTACTTGCATTCCTAGTTTTCAAGAAATACAGTTATGTTGTTGCTATGTTGTAATCATGCTTTCAATGAATAAAATGATATTCTAAGTTTGCTACATCTGAGTTAGTTTTAAGGGATACTCACCCAAGGGGGCCCACTTGGTGAGAATTCCATCCTTTCAGCTCATTCATTACTTTTTTGTTCAACAATTAGTTACAGTTTTAGCAACTGTTTGTTCCTACAGCCACTATAATTTCAGTATGTGACTGTTCCTGCAGCCAAAGCAGACAGAGTAGTTTCCTATTCGTTTGCTAAGATTTCTATTTTTGTCAAGCATTTCAGTTCAATTTAGTTGTTGGTTTATGCAGAGTGCTTATGTTACTTCCTTTCAAGCAATTTACTTTCAACATTATGTCCTTTCTAGTCATAGAATGAATATGGCTACAATAGAGTCCTAGTGCACATATAGTGTTGACCCATTTCAAGTTCACGTCCCTGGGTTGATAATTAAATGAACCTTCATGATGAGCAAGATAGCTATTCAATACAAATGTCCAATCTCTAAGTCATAGCTTTAAGGGCTTAGTTACAATGCTTCTAGGTGATTTGAAATGGAGGGAGATGGCTTATTTTATAGATTTTCAGGGTGGAGATCAACAGTTCAAATCAAATCTTGAAGATCAAGGGTTGATATTAATTGAGAGGCTTAGTTAACTCAAAATATCTCCTTAATTTTAAGGAATTGGTTGAGATATTTTTGAAAAATATTCCTTAAAATATGCTTTTGAGAGGGAAATTTAGAAAATTAAATAATTCAAATTATTTAATTATGTGAGGAAGAGAATCTCCTTTTTGAAAAAAGAATATTCCATGTGCAAGTGGAGGGAAGAAAATTAGATAATTAAATGGGAGATAGAAGAAAGTTAAATTTTTCTAATTAAATAGTTATAAAATTATTTAACTAGGGGGGATAAGGGAAAATTATTTGATTAATAAAGGAAATGAGGTGATTTTGAGGAAAAATGGTGAAAAATGACGAAAATGATGAAAATGAGTAAAGTGATGAAAATGCATGATTAGTGATGAAAGTGATGAAAATGATGAAAAAGTGGTGAAAATGAGGAAAATGAGGAATTAATGATGAAAGTGATGAAAATAATGAAAAATGAGGAATTAATGATGAAAATGAGGAATTAGTGAATGCATGATATTTTCAGGAATTTTTGGATGTCTACAGAACTTACATGATGAAAAGCTAGGGAAGTCTATTATTTTATATGGATCTTGGTATCCTTTTATGTTTAAATATTTACTTTGCATGCATGCATGCTCATGAGTCCTACATAATTCAAAATACATTATCATTATAAGATTCACATGCACCTCAAAGTGGGGGAAATATTTTAAGGTAAAATTTACATACCCATGACACGTTCCATTTAGTTTTATGCCCATTTTGAGAGTGGTTTCATACATTTATATATAGACAAATTGTACAATCTTGTGTAAAGTTATGCTCCTTCCCCCATTTTATTACTCAATCATTTACACACATTTATTCCACCTTATTTATATGCACATGCATTCCAATATATTCATCCAAATTATTCATTTATTATGCCTATCCATGCACCCATCCCCATACATTCATTATTCACCTTGATTTTATCATTTGCATGTCTCAAGTCATTTTAGCAAGTATGTGATCAATTCACACCCCCATATTTGACCCTTGATTTTTCAAAATTCAAATTCAAATACTTGCTAATTAGCACCCATTCTTTTCCCAACTTTTGCTAAACACACGTATGTGTAATTAATTGTTATGTGCATACATATAGAGACATTTAATTCTATTTGTTTATCAACATTGAACATCAAGGAAATATCATTTATATTTAAGAAGGAACATGCTAGAAACACTTGCATTAGATCATCTAAAATAAACTAGATCTACACAATCATCTTAGAAGCGTCTACATATTTGAAGATTGATGTCCTCAATCATTCACATAACTATAAAGTTTGTCTATTTTGGGGGTTGATCGAGGAGAACATATACCCTAGTGATCTAATAACCTTGTAAATGCACTTATAAATATTGTCAATCTTCAAAGCAAAGCAAACAACAATGAACCAAGCACATTAAGAAGAAGAATCACACATTGTATTAGATCAAGTATGTGGCTGAAATTGTATCCACTCTTGTGGAAATGTCCCAAACTCGTAAACTTGACCCTCCACAAAATTGATAGAATATTTTGATTCCAAAATAAAACATAAATAAAAGGATCAATTATCAATCTCCAATAGATAAATTTCAATGTCTACAACAGATAAATTTCAATGTCTACAACAAATCCATGAATGTCATTAACCTTCTTCTAAATTTTATGATATCTACAATCATTAAACCACATATATATTACTTCCATTAATTAATCAATCTAAATAAGACATTTAGTTTCAATATCTATACTCATATTCAAGCAAACATGATCATCTTCCTTTCCTCTTCTCAAGATCTTGGGCTTTCTGTCCCCCTTATAAGGCGGACTGATCGAAGTTGCCAGAATATCACCTGAGAAAAGTGAGCTCATCAAAACAAAAAACCTCAAACACATTTGGGATTCCTGAATGAAAATAATTAGGAACCCACCAAATAAAAAATCCAAGACATCAATAAGGTAGTTTTAATGGAAGAAGTAACCTGTAAGCCTTGAAATAACAGAGCAGACTAGGCAGATGGCATTCACCATTGCAAACTGAAATTCCCTCGCAATCTGGATGCAAAATAAATATCGAGCTTAAGAAATATTTGTTTTTTTATTGCGATAGAACTTATAATGCCACCATTAGCCTATCCTGATTTCAATGTCAGAGTACTCTCTAAAGACGGTCACTTGAAAGAGGTGCTGCACATTCTCCTCACCACACACAACCCTCCTGTGAAATCTGCTACATATCTTCAATTATTGCAGGCCTGCATTGCGAAGAATTCACTTTCAGAGGGTAAACAAATTCACTCTCACGTCAATGACAAGGGGACATATATTTGCAACAGAGAGGCTCTTTCAAAATAAACTTACCCACATGTATGATAGGTGCGGATGTTTGGTGGATGCTCGGAAAGTTTTCAACAATATGACTGAACGAGAGGTTTTATCATGGAATACGATAATTGCAGCTTACAGAGGGCATGGGATTCCTCAAGAGGCATTCACATTGTTTCGCCAAATGCAGTTAACAGGTGTAAAACCCAATCAATTCACATTTGCCAGCGTGCTTCCAGCGTGCGCCAAAACGAGAGCTTTGGAACAGGGTATGCAGATCCATGGAAGAATAATTGACGGAGGATTTTTGTCAGATGATGTAGTTATGACTGGCCTGATAGACATGTATGCAAAATGTGGGGAAGTAGAGAAGGCGCACCAGGTGTTTGACAAAATGCCTCAAGCGGATGTGATCTCATGGACTTCAGTTATTGCTGGAAATGCTCAAAATGGGTTTGATGAAAAGGCTCTGGAGGTTTTTAAGCAAATGCAACTGGAAGGTGTGGTGGCCGACTCGTCAACGTTTGCCAGTGTTCTCTCGGCTTGCGCAAAGCTTAGAGTTTTGAAACAGGGGCTTGAAATCCACCGAAATATAATTGAAAGTGGATTTTTGATAGGCGATGTACTTGGGACTGCCCTGGTAGACATGTATGGAAAATGTGGAAGTATACATAAGGCGCGTGAATTATTTGACAAAGTGCGTAATGCAAACATGTTCTCATGGACCGCGATGATTGCAGGATACGCACAAAATGGTGATCTAGATGAGGCTTTGAGTCTGTTCAAAGAAATGCCTCGAAGAAGTGTAGTCTCATGGACTGCAATGATTGCTGGGTATGCACAAAATGGGCTTGTTGAAAAAGCTGTAGAGATTTTCAAGCTAATGCAATCGGCTTGTGTAAAGCCAAACTCAGCAACCTTCGCCAGTACGCTTCCAGCCTGTGCGAAAATGAAAGATTTGGGATTCGGTAAAGAGATCCATCAAAAAATTATTGAAAATGGATTTAATTCAAGTGTTGTAGTTGTGAATGCTCTGATAGGCATGTATGCAAAATGTGGAAGTATACAAAAGGCACACCAATTGTTTGACAGATGTGCTCGGCAAAGTGTGGTCTCATGGAATACAATGATTTTAGGATATGCACAAAATGCTGCTCTTGATGAGGCCTTAAGGCTTTTGAAAGATATGCCTCAACAAAATGTGGTCTCATGGACTGCAACCATTGCCATATGTGCACAAAGTGGGCTCGTTGAAGAAGCCTTGGAAATTTTTAGGCAAATGCAGTTCACAAGTGTAAAGCCAGGTTCAGTAACCTTTTCCAACATCCTCCCAGTATGTGCCAAATTGAAAGCTTTAGAACTGGGCATTGAAATTCATAAAAAAGTGATAGAGAGTGGATTCTTTTCAGATGTTATGGTTGTGACTTCCCTCATAGACATGTATGCAAAATGTGGAAGCATACAGAAGGCACACAAATTGTTTGACAAAATGCCTCGCCGAGATGTCGTCTCATGGAATGTAACCATTGCTGGTTATGCACATAATGGGTTTGTTGGAAAGGCGTTGGAGATTTTTAAGCAAATGCATTCGGAAGGTGTAGAGCCCGATTCTGTAACTTTTGCCAGCATTCTCCTAGCATGTTCCAAAATGGGAGCTTTGGATCAAGGTATGGAAGTTCATCGTCAACTAATCGAACACGGATTTTTATCGGATGATATAGTTGTGACTACCCTTCTAGACATGTACACAAAATGTGGAAAGATAGATAAGGCACATGAATTGTTTGACAAGTTACCTCAACAAAATGTGGTCACATGGTCGGTAATCATAGCTGGATATGCACAAAATGGCCTTGTTGAAGAAGCGTTGGAGGTGTTCAAGCAAATGCAAGTGGCAGGTGTAGAGGCAGACATATCCACCTTTACCAGCATCCTTCCAGCTTGTGCCAAATTAGGAGCTTTGGAACATGGTATGGAAATCCATAAAAAAATTATCGAAAGCAAAGTTATGTCAGATGACGTTGTCACAAATGCACTAATAGACATGTATGCAAAATGTGGAAGTATAGAAAAGGCACACAAAGTGTTTGATAAAATGCAATATCCAAATGTAATCTCATGGACAACGTTGATTGCAGGATATGCAATGCATGGCTACAGTAAGGATGCCCTTGAACTTTTTGAACAAATGAATCACTCTGGAACCAACCCTAACCGTGTAAGCATGGTTTCTGTTTTATTTGCATGCAGTCATGCAGGTCTAATAGATGATGGCTGTAAATACTTTAACCGCATGAGTGATTGTTATTGCATTATGCCTACAATGGATCATTTTGTGTGTATGGTTGACCTCCTTGGTCGTGCTGGCTTTCTTCAAGAATCCCTAAACTTTATTATCAAAATGCAAGTAAAACCTGCTGTTACCGTGTGGATTTGTCTTCTTGGTGCTTGTAGATCACATAGGAACATAGGGTTAGGAGAATTTGTTGCAACACTCCTTTTTGAGTTGGATTATAAAAATGCTGCACCCTATGTTCTTCTATCCAACATGTATGCAGATGCGGGCAGGTGGGGTAGCATTCAAAAGGTGAGGGAATTAATGAAAGATAATGGAATTAGAAAGAAACCTGGATGTAGTTGGATTGAAGTCCACAAAATGTTGCATGTCTTTTGTGCAGGGGACAGATCGCACCCACAAACACATGAAATCTATGCAAAGTTGGAGAAATTGTCTTGGGAGATGAAAGCAGCAGGGTATATTCCTAATACAAGACTTGTATTGAATGATGTGGAGGTGGAGGAGAAAGAATTATTACTTTGCTACCATAGTGAAAGATTGGCAATTGCATTCGGTTTGTTATACACATCCCCTGGAACAACTATTAGAGTTGTCAAGAACCTTCGAGTATGTCATAACTGCCACACTGCAACCAAATTTATCTCAGAGATTGTTGCAAGAGAAATTATTGTGAGAGATGCAAACCGATTTCATCATTTCAAGGATGGACAATGTTCTTGTGGAGATTACTGGTGATGCTAAGTGAATCAATCTACAAATCAGGCTGGCATTATACCAAGATGTGCTTGTGAGACATGAAGTGGTAAGAAGGAAACTGATCTATTTTTAGTTTTTAAAATTTGTTGTTCTCAATGCTTGGAGAGCTAGAACATGCTGTTAAATAGATCAAACCATATTGTATGGTGTGTAAGTCTTCCTCGAATTATTGATGGGGTATTTGTGAAAGCCTTGCTTTATTTTAGCACAGAGCAGTAATGCCATTGAACTGTTCTTTGGGAAGCCTGTATGGCTGAAGTGAAAATAAGGAGTAGGTGGAAGAATGGGAACTTCAAAGGAAAGTGAATGCTAGAAGGAAATGAAAAGCTGCTCAGGCAGCAGGAAATATGAGAGAAGGGAATTAGGAAAGCCAATTTTAAAAATGCTCAGCCTGATTTTCATTTGGTAAACTTAAAAATCAATTATCACTTTATAAGTGGCTAAGGGGGGGCATTAGATAAACAAAATATAAACAATTGGGTTTCTGAGATGATTTCCACAGCTTTTCGTTTTTGAAATGTATATCTGGAAGAACAATTTTATCCACTCTTCTGAGTGATAAGAACCATCTTTACCAAACTTTGGACTCATAAGAGACTCGGCATGTTGTTTTCTGACTTGGAGTTAGTCTCAGGAGAAAAAACTTGGCACAAACTTGGCAATTTACAGTACCAGAAAAGCGTGATACTTAGATATTTTACAAACAACATAATATATTGAGGCCCAGACTCACGGAGTCTGGCTAAATGAGACGGAATGTCTGATTTTGACTTGCTCGTACTTGGAACCAGGAGACTCGTTGGGTACTTGTAAAGTTCTGTAACTGTAAGTAAAACACAGTCTTGTGTACGTATCTGTTTCAAAAATGTGAATGATAATTAGGATGGTAATTAAAGATAGTTCCATGTTTACTATTTATATTTTAAATTTAAATTGAATGATTTTTTTTTTGTTTAACAGCATAGAGATAGAAGAGTCTGGTTGGAGCATAGGGAGGATTTTTACATTGGCTCGGTAATGGCGAGGTCTCTAATTGAAACCCTGTGGGTACATGTGGTTTTAAGGCTACAGGAGCCAATCTAGTTTGAGCATGGGATGGAGTATTACACTGGCACAGTAATGTTGAGGTCTCTAATTGAAACCCTGTGGGTACATGTGGTTTTAAGGCTAGAAGGAGCCACTTATCCCCCATGGCATCATTTTTTCAGTTGGTTATTCTTCCATAGCCACGCCATCCTTTGTTGTCCATACTAATGATAAACCCATCTATTGATCTTCATTCCAAGAGCACTCACTACTATAAACTTGGTCATGATGTCATTCTTTTGGATGGTTTTGATAAGGTTTGCACTGCAACCTGTAAGATGCATTTATATGATCTTTAATGAGAATGAGCTATGCTTCAAGATATAGATTTTGATAATTGTGTCTACAACGAAGTTCATTGGATGCATGTAATACCATCACAACGTGCATTTTACATGTCTTCTCTAGTCAGATGAGACTTATTTCAATTTCTTATTTTAGTTCCTTCTTTCTATGACTAAATTTAATCTACTTTCTTTCCTCATGGTGGAAGTGTATGTGGTGGCTATGTACTTGCTCAGAAGTCTTTGATCCCCCACATTTGGGATATTCATGTTTCTAATCTCCCTCTTTTTGATCATCTCACCATGGCTTTCACTCTCTGAATAATCTTCTAGTCCTCTTCTCCTAAAGAGTCCTCATTTCTCATACAATGACTGATTTTGATACTTAGAATGGTAGTGAGTACATTACTCATCTCTCCTAACTAATGTCTAATCATGACTGTCTACCGTCATGACCGAGTACAAATTTCTATCTCATTCCCAATGGAAAGCAACCAAGGACTAATTTCCTTGTACTATGCATCATCATAACTTTTTATGTTCCCATGGTTCTTTCCCAAAGGATCGTTAGTTTGATGAGGAGTGCAAACTACCCAAATACAAAGATAATGGCCAACGTCTACAACAAAGGAAACATGGATTTATTATGTTTGCATAGCATGAGCTCCTAACACTCTCCACAAATTCCCTTTAGTCCTTTGATTTGCACTCTTCCAAAGACGATTAAGAAAATCTCCCCATTAGGATATCAAACTCTAGCCATGGGTCTCCTCTTTTAGTTCTATACATGATATTCTAGACAAATCTATTATCTAACTCCTCTGCTTTCACTTGTCCTTTATATTAGGATGTATTAGTGGATTCACACAACTTGTACAATAGAATGCTAGCTAATTGTGAGGAGCATTCTTTGATTTTAAAGAAAATGTGGTGGATATACCCGCATTTCTCTTTGTGATGTCAACATGAAAATCTCAAAACACTTGGGAGCATGACAATATATAGCTAGGAGTTTAGTGAGGCTCAAGAGAAACACCTATACAATTTATCACATATTACTCTTCAAGCTATTATTTGAGAAGCTTGTCACCGATCTTTCAAAATTGTGTTGCTTTGTATAGTTTAGAAATGCATTTGATTTTATTCCAAAGAAATTTTCTATTTGAGAGGATAAAAGCTACTAATGTTTCAAATACATTTATTTGTCTTTATGATGAGGCTGTGAGATAGTTGCCACTTGATTTTGGACTTCTTTTGTATTGTTTGAATTTGTCTAAAAAGTATTATTGGAGTCAAACAAGATTGTTCCCCCTCACAAAATGTTTTTGGGATTTACATTGATGAATTTGAGGATTTACTTTTGTAAAATATTCACGTATAGTGGTTGTTTATTGTATTGGATTATTACATTGTGTTAGTTTTGCTTTCTTTTTTGTTAAAAGGGTTTCCTTAAGTTAAAATCTTTTGTTATAATGTGAGTATGCAATTATTTCATTTTATTGAATTTAAGATTCTATTAGCATTACTTCTCCAATATAAGGTTATTGGTATTTTCCCTCTTCATTTGGTATCAAAACAAGGGTTTAGGTAGTTATTTAAGAATGATGGCTTATTGGCTTTTTGATAAACCTTTTTCTTAAGTGGAGCTTTATATGAGTGAATCTTGTGTGCCAAGGAAAATGGTGAGCACTTCAAGGATGGAGATACAAAAATTATATCACAATAACTTTTAGTTGTGAAATGTTAAGATTTAAGATCTTCTTAAGGATAGATCAATGTGTGATTGTGTTAAGAAAACAACCTATAATACGACAATAGAAGACTAGGTGAAGATAGATACAAAGGCCAAGTTTCAATCAAGTTGTGTACTTTAAATTAAATGTTGTTAAATGTCTTTAGAGAAGCCAATTCTAAGTAAACATGGGACAAGTTGGGGTCTTTGTACCAAACAAAGCCCTTCGTAAACAATTTTTTTCTGAAAAAAAGTTTCACTTGGGATGAGTGGCAATGAGTCCATAATAGATGATATTTTTTGAATCTGGATGGCTTCGTTTCTGAGCTCTGTTGGCCGAGCTAGGGTGCCCGTGCTCTAGCTCGCTCTCTGGTCTTTGTCTGCAGGTGCGCTGGGGGGGTTTCTTTCCGTGTTCTGGGCGAGGACGACACTTTGTGTGCCCTTTCTTCTTTGTTTGCCTTCGCTGCTGCGCGGTGGGGGAGTTCTGAGCTTGCCGTGGGGTGTGGGCCAGCGTTTGCTTTGCTTGGGGTGGTGTGGGGGTGCGGTCTGGTGCGCCCTGATTCAAGGAAGCTTTTTCAATCTTTTTGGCTCGTGTGGGGCTTTGTTCGCTGGGTGTGGAGTGTAGGGTTTGTTGTGTAGCGCCGTTTGTTCCCTTGGGACGTGTGTTGTCTTGTTCGGGGGTGGGGCTGTGCCTTTATTTGCTGCTTCTCTTGTGTTTTGGGGGGCTGTGGTTGGAGCTAGCGGGTCCTTGCTAACTCTTGTGCAAGTTGGTGTCCTTGTTCTCTCGTCCTGCAAGATTGCATGCTCGTTTGTTGTTTTGTTCCAGACTCATGTCACGAGGGGAATCATCTGGGGCTAGACCCTGATGGATTTCCGTTCTGCCTTTGGCTCAAAACCGTCGGCACAGGGGGGAAGGTTTTTGATAATAACTTGTTTTCTCCAGATCAGGAGATGAAAGATTCTGGGTTGTCTGGGGGCCCTAAGATCACGAAAATTAATGGTTGTTTGGAAAGATGTAAAGAGAGACCGAAGTTGGTTATCCCGATGGAGATGTTGGCTGACGATATTGAGTATTACTCGAAGCATTCCTTTTATTGCAAGTTTATGGGTTTGAGAGTCTCATTGCAGTTTTTGGAATCCTGGGCTCAGAGGACCTGGTTGCCAGAAGGCGAGATGGAGATTAGGCTCCTGGCGAATAATTACTTTATGGTCTCCTTTGACTGCATGAAGGATCGTAATAGGATTTTTGAGGGGGGTCCCTATTTTTACAACCAAGTTGGCTTGTTTATGAAGCCGTGGCATGCAGGTTTCAATCCGACTGAGGAGCTCCCGACTAGGGTCCCAGTTTGGGTTCAGCTTCCATGGTTCCCGGTTGAATGCTAGTGTGAGGATGTGCTGCATTTGGTAGCTTCAAGGCTTGGAAAACTTGTTGGGTCTTCACAACAGACGCAATTTAAAAAGGTAATGACTTTTGCCCGTATTTGTGTAGAAATTGATTTAAGCAAGCCATTGCCAGATTTTGTGGAAGTGAGTGCAGGATCGTATACTTGGGTTCAACAGTTGGACTATGAAACTCTTCCTTTTCAGTGATGATTTTTTTCATGAATATGGTCACTTGCTGCGTAGATGCCCTAAGGCTAAGCCGATGGTTCCCCAGTCCTCTCAACCTCCTCGCAATCCACCTAGGGTTGATAGGGGAAGGCGCCTATTCCAGGTGGAGAGGGTACTGGGGAGGATGGTTTTACCCCTGTCAAAGCTCGGAATAGGAACCGAGGGCTGAAGAGGGCCATGGGGGATAGGCAGGAGGATGGCTCTTTTAACAGGTTTGAGGTCCTTGAGGATCTCATTCAACAGGAAGTGAATCCGGGTTTGGTGAATCTGGATTAGGGTACTTTGGGTACAGGAAAAGATGGGCCTTCCTTGGAGGTTGTGCAGGTTGTGCAAGATATGAATGTTGGGCTGATGGACACGGATCAACAGTTGACAGACCAGGTTGCGCAGGATCCTTCTACTGGTGTTCTAAAGATTGGGGAAGTTGGTTCTTCTCTACCTATTAAGGCTGGTGTTGAAGTTGGTAAGAGCTCTTTGTCATCTCCTCGCATGGGTATTCTGCAAAAGGAACCAAAGAAGGGGGTCGGTGAGAAGAGCTCCAAGTTGGGTGGGAAGAAGGATACTGAAAAGATTAAGTCAACTGGGGAAACTTTGGTGGAGTCAAGGGCAGTCAAGACCCTGGATTCGCATTTCTCGTGTCCCCAGAAATGATTGTTTTATCTTGGAATGTAAGGGGCTTGAATAGTGGCCCTCGACAAAAAGTTGTTCGTGAGTTGGTTAGAAATCATTCTCCTGATATCCTTTTTCTTCGGGAAACTAAATTATCTGTTGAAAATATGTTGAATTTGGTCCCTAAGCTGTGGAAGTTTGGCGAGTGTCAGTGTATTGGTGCTCAGGGTGCTTCTGGGGGGGTGGCTTGCTTATGGAACCCTCATAGGGTCTGCCCTCTCTAGTGGGTGTCATCTAGATCTTCTATTTCCTTGGAGGCCACATGCTTTGTGATTGGAGAGTGTGTTCTCCTCTCTAATGTGTATGCGCCCGCCGAGTATCAGGGTAAGCAATTTTTATGGTCTCATCTTTGTTTTGTTCACAGCCTTGTGCCTTTCCATCCTTGGATCTTGGCTGGGGACTTCAATGCTATCGTGGAGCTATCTGAGAAACAGGGTGGAATTGCTAGGTTGGAGCCTTCCGCATTGCTTCTCAAGGATTGCATTTCAAATTTAAATCTTATTGATGTTCATCCCAGTAATGGCCGTTTCACATGGAACAATAGGAGGACTGGTGTGGAATGTGTCGTAGAGAGGTTGGATCGGTTCCTGGTCTCCTGTTTTTGGGTTGGTGACCTATGGTCTACATCCTCTGAGATTTTGGATTGGCGGGGTTCGGACCACTGGCCCATCAAGCTTAGCATTCTTTCTGCTTGGGTGCCTCGCACTCCTTTCAAATTCCAACTTATGTGGCTGCGGGATGCCTCTCTCTATGACCAGATGATTATGTGGTGGAGGATTGGTAAACCTGCTTTTGGTACCGCAATGTATACTTTTGTCAAGCTTCTTCAATTTGTCAAGTATCAACTTAAAAGGTGGAACAGATCTTTTGGTAATATTTTTCATGAAAAGGCTGCCGCTCAAGAGGAATTGAATAGTATTACGCATTTGATTCGTAAAAATGGGGTTTCTGAGGACCTTTTAAAAGAGGAAGCTAGGACTCTGAAGATGGTGGAGGAATGCGAATTACGTGAGGAGATTTACTGGAAGCAAAAGGCTCGGGTTGAGTGGCTCCAGGAAGGGGACAAAAATACTGCCTTTTTCTTTAACTCTGTGAAGGCTAGGAGGCACGGTAATTCCATTTCTGTTTTGGTTAATGGCAGAGGGGATCGTCTTGTCTCATTTCAAGAAATTGCTGAAGAGGCTTCACAGTATTTTGAGGCCCTATTCAGAGAGGATCCGCATGGGGGTTCGGCTGAGGAGGAACATGTGCTATCTTGTGTCCCTCAATTGGTTTCCAGGGAGGCGAATGAGCATTTGATGAGGGAGATTTCTTTAGAGGAGTTGGAGGATATTGTGTTTCAAATGAAGAAGGGGAAAGCACCTGGTCTTGATGGTTTCCCAATTGAGTTTTTCCAAGAATTTTGAGATATCATAAAGATGGATCTCCTGGCAGTTGTTCAAGAGTCCCGACGGAATAAGCAGATGTTGAGAGCTCTCAATGCTACCTTCATCGCCCTCATTCCCAAATGTGAAGGGGCTGATAGATTGAATCAGTTTCGTCCTATTTCCCTTTGCAATGTGGTTTATAAAATTATTTCAAAGTTGCTGGCTGAACGGTTGAAGAAGTGGCTTAATGTGTTGATTTCAGAGGAACAAAGTGGTTTTGTTGTGGGTCGGCAGATTTTGGATGGGGTTGTTATTGCTACTGAGACTATCCACTCCATGGCTAGTTCAAATGAGAAGGCTATGTTCATTAAGCTGGATATGGCTAAGGCCTATGACTGGGTTCGATGGTCCTTCTTGCGGAAAATCTTGGGTGCTTTTGGATTTAGTGAAGAGTGGATCCATTGGGTCATGAGTTGTGTTTCGTCAGTATCCTTCTTAGTGCTGATAAATGGTGATCATTCGGAGCTCTTCGGAGCTTCGAGGGGTTTACGTCAAGGGGACCCTCTTTCCCCGTATTTATTTTTGCTTCTTGTTGAAGGTCTTGGGCGGCTGTTGAAGAGAAATGTTGAGGTTGGCACCATTCAGGGTTGGTAGTGGGGTGGGGATTTTCCTCCGCAGTCTCACTTACAGTTTGTTGCTGATACGGCTTTGATGGGAATGGCTACTATCAGGGAGGCTACTACTTTGAGGCAGGTGTTGGATGCTTACTTGGTGGCTTCAGGGCAGCTGATCAATGAGGATAAATCCTCCATCTTCTTCTTTAATACGCGGGGCCCCATTCAGCGAAGAATTGCTAATATTTTGAGATTTCAGATAGGGGTTCTCCCTTTTAATTATTTGGGTATTCCAATCTCTGTTGGCCGTCTTCCCAAAGGTTCCTGGAAAAATGTTATTGATAAGTTTCGTGCGAAAGTCACTCATTGGACACACAGATGGTTGTCTTTTGCTGGACGGGTTCAGCTTCTTAAATCTGTTGTGCAGGCTCTCCCTATCTACAGGTGTATGCTTCAGGTGGCTCCAGTGGGATTTCTTAGGGAGTTGGATTATCTTGAGAGGCAATTCTTATGGGCTGGCTGCCTGTTCTCCTCCAAGTGGAGCTTGGTCAGGTGGGAGGAGGTGTGTAGTCCTAAGCAGTTTGGTGGATTAGGTCTTTGCCAGTCAACTTTGTTTGGAGTGGTTGTGGCTGCTAAGCTTTTTTGGAGATGGTGTGTGGAGCAGGACCAGTTGTGGGCCAGGATACTATCTCATAAGTATCTTCCGGGTATCCATCGTCATGATATTCCTAGGTACCCTCTTGAGGGGAAAGGTTCGGTGATTTGGAGCACTCTCCAAAAGGGTGCGAAGCTAATTAAGGATGGTTTATTCTGGATTTTCCGTAGGGGTTCGGAAGCTCTTTTTTGGTCCGACTCCTGGGATGGCTTTCCTCCTCTCACCTCTCAGTTTCCTCACCTACTTCCTTTGAGTCAGAGATTTCTCGAGGCTGGGTGGTCCCGGGTAAGTGATTTTAAGTCCTTATCCTTTAATGGTCTGCTGGAGGTGGTTCGTTGGAAGGATCCCACGGAGTGGCCTATTTTGGGGATGGAGGAAAGAAGTGTTGAACTTAATACTATTCTTTGTAATAGGCGTTGTAGTGCTCTTCAAGAAGAGGATATCCTCGCTTGGATACACAATCCCAAGGGGAGCTACTCCGTTGCTTGTGGTTATCAAGTGTTATTGGATCAGAAGTTGGCTAGGGTGGAGGTTCAGTGGTGGAAGAGGGTTTGGAACCGGCTTTCGTGGCCAAAATGTAATTGCTTTGTCTGGACTCTGGCGTGGAATAGGTGTTTGACCTGGGATAATATTCGTAAGCGTGGATTCCAGGGGCCTTCCACTTGCATTCTTTGTGGGAAAGAGGAGGAAGATTCCTTGCACCTGTTTTTTCGATGTCCCTTTGCTGTGCAGCTTTGGCATTGGTGGTGGGGGGTTTGGAAGCAACCTTGTGTTCATGCCTCTTCATTGGTGGAGTTCTGGGATAGCTTGGGAAGACCTCCATCGTTGGCCTCCTTGCAGGATGTGTGGTATGTTGGCCCTACCTTTCTTCTTTGGCAAATCTGGCTTGAGTGGAATCGTAGGATTTTTTGTGGTGTTAGTCTGGGGGGCAGCAAGTGTGGATAGGCATGTTAGGTATGATCCAGGAGTCGGTTGCTGCCATGTGTGAAGTGGTGTTCCCCCTGGAGAAAGGGGATTCCGAGTTGGTGGATAGTCTAGGATTGCAGGGGATTTATTTTTCTTTTTCTATTGTTTCCAGAAGAGGCAGGCTTGGGAACAGGAGAGTGTAGAGGATGGGTAGATGGGGACCCCCTCCGGCTGGAGTTTTGAAGATCAATACTGATGGTTCCTCTCATGGTAATCCTGGGCTTGCAGGGATTGGTGGAGTGGGAAGGGATTCTGAGGGTTCGGTGATTTTTATTTTCTCTATCCATGAGGGGGAGGAGACGGTTAACCTTATGGAGGGTTTGGCGATACTTTATGCTGTGGAACGAGCCCTTGCTTTGGGTTGGCAAAGGATTATTTGTGAAGCTGACTCTTAGGTCTTGATTAATCTATTGAACGTGCAGAAGTTGTCTAAGATTAATTGGCGATTAGCCTCTGTTGTCCAACAAATTCTTTAGGTTAGTTCTAGGATGGAGGTGGTTTCCTTTGTTCATATCCCGAGGGAGTGGAATCGGGTTGCTGACTGTTTAGCTAAATGGGCTTCCGAGCAAGGTGCTGGTTGGAAGATCGAGGATTGGATGCATGTTTCCCCGAGTTACGACAAGATTTAGTTCGGTTTCTTGAGGATGATAGAAGGATGTTCGAAGATAGTTGAGTTTGGTCTGGGACTTGGTCCCTCTTTCTTGATTGTAGTGTTCTTTTCTGATATTCAATAAAGTTTTTACCCCTCTTTTAAAATAAAAATAAAAAATGAGTCCATAATAGATCATCTAAATGCATTTAACATTGTGGTAAGTTAATAAGCTTGAGTGAATTACAATGAATGAAGATAAATGTATTGCTTTGGTATGTTCTTTGATAGATTCATGGAATAATCTTCTTATGGCCATTTGTAATACATCTAAATTAAAGTTTGAGGATGTAGTCATGTCCTTGTTATTAGAAGAAATAAGGTTAAAATCCATGGATGTTCTAACAAAGTATGTCTTGTTTGTGAGAGGTTTTTCCTATATGCACAAAATTTAGCATACACAACTTCTTGGAGTTGAACCAAAGCAAGCCATAGGAAAAGAGTCAAAAAGAGACGTTATGATGGAAAAAAATGTTGCTTTGTGAGCACCATTATAGTTTGACAAATAAATGTTTCCAAGGTTGCGAAGGAGTTGCAATTGTTGCAACGATTGATCAATAGACAAAGTGCTGACAAGATGAAAAATACACAAGAACATCAATAAATGTCAAGAAAGTTGGTAAGTGCTCTCTCCTTGCACTTCATGCAATATTGGAGATTAAAAATACCAAGTGTCTCTTTCCCTTTAGGAGGCCTTCTTGGGGATTTCATCACTGCAAGAGACAACATCAACCATGTTTTACTGGGGTATACAAAGAGGGGGGAGTAAAAGTTGTACCCCAAGGAGTGACCATTATCGTGTTTGGTTAAGCCCCAAGACCCTTGGTCTACCAAGACTTGTGAGGTGAAGAGTCTAGGAGAGACCCTCCTAGCTCAAACATTTCTAGGTGAGCTTTCTATTCACGAAATCTCGCCTAGTCGCATGTATTTAGTAGCCTAAGGACTTTGGTTGTCAGTGTGGTGCAGGGGATGCATTTCATCTTGAAGTTACTCACAATGTACCTCTAGCTATTGAGATAGAATTCATTGGGGTGACACTTGCAAGCGCTCCTTGGTAAGGGACTTCATGTGTACACGGTTGTCCCTATCTATCCTTCATCTAGTAGATAGTATTAGCACTTATGTTGTGACCCTACACTAATTGTCACACTCACTTGAATAATACTAGGGAATGTGAGCATGTTTGATGTGTTTTTATGTGATAACTTGTAAATTTCCTAATTAGTCCAATCCATGTCTTACCCATTGTCTGCTATTTGTTTTATCTAAGTTCTTTTTCTAGTCAATCTAACCAGTTGAAGAATCTACGTTGTCCTTTGGAAAATCTATCCAAGTATCGGAAAATCTACTCTACATTTTGGCAGATATGTCTTGTCAAATTTGTTCAACCATCCAAATTTCAAGTGTTAAAATGTCATTTGGCGAATCCATTCACACAGTGGCAAATATACTCTATCAATCAACAAATCTATTTTCCTTCGGTCAATCTACCTATTGTCAAAATTGTCAAAAATCTAGCTCAGTGAATCTATCATCAAATCGATGGATTTTCTATGTCATTCAGCGAATTCATTTGAAATCGACGAATCCGCTTTGTTGTTAGCAAATATTTCAGTTCAACAAATATGTATCAAAATCAACAAATATGCTTTGTTTTCAAAGGATCCACTTTCCTTCAATTTCTTGAACTAAAATTGTGTCAAAATTGTCCAACTCTTGATCAATGAATCCGTTTCCAAATTAGTGGATCCGCTTTGTGGTTTGGCTCCTCCACTCCCATACAAAATCCAAAGAGCTTAATTCCAAGTCAAAATACAAAAATCTTGTTGATTTTAGTACCCCAACTTGGCAGGGTCATAACTTCTAGCCTTTGGGGCGAAATTCAAACTTCTATACACTATTGGAAAGATATCCAAGAGATCTAGTTTCAATCCCTTGAAAAGAATGCCTTTGGCAATCCATTCCAAGGGATTGTTGACAATCTTTAGGCCAAATTCCACTTCGAAAGCATCCAAAAACGTGATTTACTAAAACATAGGAAATTTTGAAAAAACAACTAGATTTTCAAATTTGTCTTAACCTAAGCTTTAGTAAATCCACATCTAAGATCTTCTAATATCAAGCCAAACATTCAAATTCCTTCCATGTTCTTCTAATCTATTCTATTTAATTTCTAATTATCTCTTCCCATCCAATCTTGTCTTCTTTTCCCATCTAACTCATGATGAGTCTCCTTGTTATAGCCATCCCCAAAATCCACCCCATTTTGATGATGACAAAATTCTTGTTAATCAAGATGAGAATGATATTAATCCTCCCCATTTTGATGATGGTGGCATTCTTGTTGATTAAGATGAGTATGAAATTGATCCTCTTAATGTCATCATTGCTAGCAAGCTTTCCCCAGGTGTCCACCACTCATCCATACCTTTTGACCAAGCAATAGCTAACACAATCTATCCCATCACACCTCCATGCATGTCCATTGGCCATCATTACATTACCTTTGAAAAAAGAACTCCATTTTATGTAAGGAAAGCTAAAGTGCGGAAATAACTCTCCTAACGTCAAAACCTCAGGGAAGAATGCAGAGATACTTTTAAATTTTCAATTACAGTCAAATTAAGATACACTTCTAAGAAATAACAGAAAAAAAGAATATAACATACACAGATGAACACTAGATTTACGTGGGAAAACCCTTACGGGAGAAAAACCCACCACACCAAGAAAAACCCCTTCGTATTACAGTAATGAAATTACATACAGAGTACGGGCTTCACTCTCTGATGTCAATTTACAACAGCATAATCCTTGATCAACCTTGTACAAAACATTCAAATTACAATGCTCTCAAAATTGAATTCACAAAAACTGATCACACATCGAACTGTTTACCACACTGTTCATCACACTGATCGTCCAACCGAACATCATCATTGATCTCCAAGTATATCCATGTCATCCCTGGTCTGTTGAACTTCCTCACAGAAATGGTCGTAACAGTTCAACTGCTAGTGGTTCCCATTCTGCTCCCTGATTGGTCGAAGACACACCACATAGGACAGTCTTCCAATCGGTCAAAGCGTCCAAACTGTGTTTGCATGTCGGTGAGACACTAGCCGTGTCTCCCTGATGCCACAAAGCCCAACCATCGATATCGCCAAGAGTCATCACCTTCGGCAAGAGGTTACACCAAGTTCAAAAGCAGTCGGCGAGACTAACCATATCGCTGAGACGTCATACCGATGACCAACACATGTAGCACTATTCAGAAAGACTATCGCTATTCGGTAAGAGGTCATACTGATGTTCAAAAGTCACATAGACATCAGCATTCCCATCAGCGAGACTATCGCTATCGCCAGGAGATCATACTGACAACAGACTACACCATCGGCAAGACAAACCTCCATCACTAAGAGTTCTCACCGAAGCCTTCATGTTACTCCGATGAATCCAAGTGTATAACCATTCGGCGGGACATCTCTTGTCGGTAAGACTTCATACCGAATGTTCATATCTTTCCCCGATAACTGTTGTCACCACAAGTATCCCCGACAACCACTATGAACCATAGTCGGCGAGAGTTCTTACTGGGCGGAGAGAGATCACAACGACAATAAATTTCACAGCAACAACTCCAGTCAGTAAGACAGCAACAAGGTCTCGACGACCTGAGCATTCCACAAGGTTGCACAACTGCTAGTTGGCCAGACAATAAGGATGTCACACCGACTTGTCTCTTTCAGAGGTTTCAGCTTGTGAGATTGAGGCACATTATTCCAACATTTTATCCTCCATCCATATCTCTCTCTTATCTCTCACCCACATATCCCCCCCATTGATTATCTATACCTCCATCCTCTCCTCTAGTCATATCCCAACCTCCATCTTTGTACAACAATACCATCACTTAAACCCCTAATCCAAATCCATTATCCCACTATTCTCAAACCCACCTTTTGATCAACATCCCACTTCTTCCTATCTCTTTTCATCCTCTTCCAACCACCCTACAATATTCCTAGTTGATATTTAAGTGATTTGTATAGTATCTCATATTTGAGCTTCGTGCATGAATCTATCGATAGATCTTGACAATCCTTATACATAGTCATGATCTTCATATCATACATGAGGAAATCCTACAAGAAGCATCCCTTGTAAATATTGTTCACCCTGTAAATAATGCCAATCTTGTGTCACCATCTAAGCCCATCATTGTACATACGTGTCACTAGGTCCCATCCTTTTGTATGTTGTCTTTATGCCGTCAAGAATCCCCTAACACCTAGTCCTTCAACAAAATTCATTAGTTCCCTTGGGTTTCATGTATCTTGATCACCTCTTGTCATGATAATCCTAAGTCGTTTCCATCCATCTTTGGCCTTCACAGGATATCTCGTTCCTCACATCAGGCCACATCTCTCCCATCCATCATCCTTATGGAAAAAGGTACTTGATATTCTTGTTATTTCATTGATGTTTTTGGATCTTTGTTTCTATTTTTTGAGCTTCCTACTTTACTTAGGATTCTCACAATCCATCATATAGTGGCATTCTTTGAATGGTGAAGCTAGGAGTAAGTCTTAGCTTTTGTGTGTTGTGTTTTCATGGTTTTTCCAACTTTGTTCCTATCAAAGTCCTTCATGACCTCATGTTATATTGGGGAGTTCCTTTTTTTTGTGGTTTTCCAACATCGTTCCCACCAAAGTTCTTCATGATTTTGTGAGATGTTGGATTAACCTTCTTGTTTGTTTGTTTGTTTCTTGAGGTAGTCATATGCATGTGATATGAAGTCACCTTGGTTCCTCATACCTTGGTGCATATTATCCCATCCTAAATCAAATGAATTTCTTATTGCATGGCAATTTATTTCACTTCTTTCAAAATCCCCCCTTCCATCTATCCTACCTTTTCTATCCTCCATCTATCCATATCATCTATTTCCCTCACCCCCACTTAATCATTGGTTTTATGTGCACTTGAATTCAAGTCCATCTTTCTTTTGTTGGTCTTGGTCTTATGTTTTTTGTCATATGCAACTTGTCCATCCTATCATTTCATTATCGATTAGGTTCATTTTAGGCTAATATAGATTTGCTAGTCTAAGCATATTTTCATCCATCATCTCTATCCAGTCCATCAGTCCATTTCTCCCAAGCAATCCCAATGCTCCTAGCAATCTAAAATTGCAAGCCAATCCTAATCCATGTATCCAATTATGCACTCTAACTGAAATCATCCAATCACATTCATGGTCTTTTTCCTAGCCTTGCTACAAGCCTTGATTCAAATCCAATCGTCATCGATATGTATCCTTCCCAGTCCTTGTGTTATTTCTGGATATGTTGTTCCCACATCAACAACACTCCATCCATCATCAATCAATCTTGGATTTTTAGCTTTACTGGGGAAACATCATTTTTGTCTCTAAATCATTTTGTGCATGCTTTCTTCATTGTCATCTCCTCCCTCCATCTCTCTTCACTCTCTCATCACATATCCCTTATGCTCCTTCTAACCATAATCTTCCATCCTCTTCCTCTTCACTTGCATCGTCTCATTCATTTCAAGAGAATACCTTTGTTCTCTACAATTCATCTATCCTCTTAAGGGGCATCCTTAATCCTAATTCTCATCTTTCTTCCTAGTCACTCCTTCAAATGATCGGGGCATATTCCCAAACCTAACCATTTTCTTCCAAGTGTTATATTTTAATCTTCTTTGAAATGATGCTACTTCATAACATCATCTCAAAGAGGGAAAAAATGTAGACACCTAAATTGACTATTGCATTTGGTCAATTAATACTAATTCATCTTATTTCCAATCATTTATATTAATTAAATGATATTTTGATTATTTAATTAATATTCTGTCTCTATCGTTGGCCTAATCCATTTTCTTCTATTTTCCTAAGTCCTAACGTAAGGTAAATAGTTAATTTTAATTATTTATCTATACCTATCACCACTCTATTCTTTTTTTCTAAAAATAAATAAATAAATTGTATTTATTTAATTTCCATCTCACCAATATGTCACATCCTCCATTTTTTCATTATCTCCCTAATCCCCACCTAATTTACCTCCCTAATCATGTGCACTACCATAATCCATGATCAAGTGGGGTTAACACACTTCAAATCCCCACACCAACAACCAACATTAATTTTTCCTCTTTTGGAAAAGACCACATGTTCTTGGATGCATGGATCTTTCTTCCAAAAGTACCCAAAGGAATTAAAAATTCAGTTATTCCCCTCACTTGCCCCCTTGGACAAGAATTGTTGTTATGGAAAATATTTCAAGGTACCCTCATTCCTCTTATTCATTCTCCTTGTGTCACTTGGCACAATCTCATGGATTGAGAAGACCAAATCAATCTCCTTCATTAATCTCAAGATTTCATCCTAGCCCTCCATCCTTTCAATCTCAAAATCTATATATCACTCAAACATTTAGCCATTTGAGATCACTCACACATTTTCATGAAAGAATCATTATGCTACCAAAATTTTGAGTGAACACACATCCAACTGATCATATTGAGAAAATATATACAATGTGAAGGTTAATATAGTTCATTTTCATTGAATTCTATGTTGGTTTGGAATTTCTTAGCCTACTATGATTCAACTATTAAAACCAAACAAACACATACACACATACACACAAACACTCAAGTTAGGATAAGAAATTCTAAACCAACATAGAAGTCAATGAAAATGAACTATGTTAACCTTCACATTGCATAGATTTTCCCAATACGATCAATTGGATGTGTGCTCACTTGGAATTTTGACAACATAACGACACTTTCATGAAAACTTGTGAGTCAAAAAATGGCTAAGTGTTGAAATGTTATTTATTTGGAGGTTGAAAAGATGGAGGGCAAGGATGAAATCTTAAGATCAATGGAGGAGATTGATTGTGATCTCTCAACTCATGAGATTGTGCCAAGTGGCACAATGAGGTGAGTTAAGAGGAATGAGGGTACTTGGCTAGTATCTTGAAATATTTTCCATAGAGGCCATTCTTGTCCAAGGGGACAAAGTGAAGGGAATAAAATTTTTAATTCATTTAGACACTTTTGGAAAAAAGACCTGTGTTCAAAGACATGGGGTATTTTCTGAAAGGAGAAGGATTTATGGAGGGAAGAAAAAATGTGGGTGAGGAATAAATGGAAAGGAGATGACCCCATTGTGCACATAGTTAGAGAGTGGATTGAGTGAAGATTAGGTGGTTAATGGGAAAGGATGGAGGATGTAACATTTGGAGAATATAAATTCATTTGGAGGAAATGGGATGGGAGGTAAGGTTGAATAAATAAATAAGATTAATTATTTACCTTAGGCTAGGATTTAGGAAAATAAAAGAAATAGTTTTAGATGAATATCAACAAGTGAATATTAATTGAATAATAAAATATTATTTAATTAATATAGAGGGTCAAAGGTGAGATAAGATAGAGGTAAAATTGATCGAATGTAATGATCAATTTTAAGTGTCTACTGTTAAATAATAATTGAAACAATATTAATTATCAACACAATTATTTAGCAATTATCATTATTATATAATAAATATATTATCATCAATAAAAAGTTATCAAAAAAAAGATCTTGCGAAAATTTATGCGAATTCTTCATGTGAATTTTTTTTGTGATTTAGACTTCAGCAACAACATATAATTCTCTATGTTCATGAGTTAGAATTAACCTTAGAATTAGTCAAGATGCAACCAAAGAGGGAAGCAGTGGATTGGTGAACAAGGTCAAGCATTGAATTTAGATACCCAAGCTATGTAACTTGGCCTAATAACATAGCAATAAATCATCCTATCGCCAAATCAAAGACAAGAAGTGGGGCAATATCCACTTTGTGGAGAAGAGATCCCAATAGAAACATAGCCAAAGGAAAGTTAACCAACACAAAGGATCAAGGAAAGAACAAATCAAACAAAGATGTGAAAAAACATAATAAGAAGCAATTTGGAAATAAGGAAAATCCCAACACAAGCTCTACCAAAATAGAGATAAGAAAGGTCGTCTAGGCCATTAATGCAAAGGATATTTTAGAAATAGATATCCAGAAAGAAATGGAGGAAGATATTGAACTCCTTTAGGATTCGGCCATCATATGCAGAATAATAGGGCCTAGAAAAAAGGGAAACTATTGAGAAATGGGCTAGGGAAAATTCGCAAAAGGATCATGCAATTAATTTTTTTTCAAACTTCTTCATTGTATCCATCCTGGGGAAGGAATATCTGGAATCAATTTTAAAAAGTGGCCTTTGGGAAATAGAAGGAAGCCCTATATACATGCAAAAGTGGGAACCAAATTTTAACCCACAACGCCATGAACCTTATACAGAGGTCAAATGGATCAAGTTATATAACATACCCCTAGAGTATTGGATAGAAGAATGTCTGGAGAAAATTGGAAGGTCTTTAGGCACCCTAATAGAGATTGATACTCCTATGTTGGAAAGGAATTCCTACCAATATGCTAGGATTAAGATTATGACAATTAAACAAATCCCCAAAAAAATAAAACTAAAAACCAATAATGGGATTTGATTGTAGGAGATTGATTTGGAAGACAAGAATTTTTTTTGTATAAAGTGTGGATGAAGAAACCATTCTAAGATCCCTCAACCATTGACAAAGGTATGGAGGAAAAAAGAATCCAGCAAAAAATCACTGGACAATACAAGCACAAAACTAGCAATCCCTAAAGAGAAGACTAGGTCAAAAAATACCTCACAGGAAATGAATGGATCAAAAAGAAATAAGAAGGATATCAATCAGACCTATACAAAAGAGGAAGTCACTACCAATCTAGTACAAACCCCAAATTAAAAAATTGACTTGTCAATGCAAAGGGTTGCTAAGGATAAAGAAATTATATCAGAAAGTGAGAGTGAAGAAGAGTACAATTAACTAGATATAATATAAACCAAATGTATTTCACACTCTGCTCCTCACTTGATAGAGCCTATCAAGCATACAAAGAAAAATAAAGGGAAAAAAACTAATAAGCAAAGGAGGGTAGAATTAGCCCAAGAAAAAGGAATTAAAAGCATCATCAACTTCTCAAAAGATACAAAGGGAGAAGAGTGCTCCCTACTCAGGGAGCCATGAAATTAACATGGAATGTTAGGGGCCTAAATTCCCCTAACAAAAGATTCCTAATAAAGTGTTAAATAGAAAGAGCGGACTCATACATTATCCTAATACAAGAAACCAAGTTAGAAGTAGAAGATAAACAAATCATCCATCTAGGTGAATGGGAAGAATCTTATTCAAAAGCATATGGCATAGCAGGTGGACTCATAATTTTATGGTGAAATAATGTGGTTGGATTGAACATGATAGAAAAGGAAGCTAATTGGATGATCTACGAGGTTGTAAGTCTTAGATGTAATATTAATTTCATTCTTTTCAACATCTATGGCCCAACCAAAAACCAAGACAAAGACAAATTATGAGAAGTATTAAGTCAGAAAATTTCTACAATAGGTGTTAGAAGGATCATTATTGGGGGTGATTTTAACGTCGTACTCAAAACATACGAAAAATTAGGTAGAAATGGAATTATTTCAACTTCAATGAGATCTTTCAAAATATTACTAACAAGGAACAATTTTTTGGACGTCCAGAAAAAGGATGGATTATTCACATGATCAAATAGGAGGTTTGGTGATGACAGTATCAAGGAGAAAATGGATAGATTCATTTGCTCAAGAAATTGGCTGGAAGGAAATTTGATTATGGAGTCAAGAATTCTTCCATTGGTAGGTTTGGATCACTTTCCAATCAGATTGTTAATCAAAGAAGAAATTAACCAATGAAAGAACTATTTCAAAGTGGAAAAAATGTGGTTCAAAAAGGTTGAACTGGTGGATCTAATAGAACAATGGTGGAAGGAGGCACCAAAATGTGTAGGGACCAAAAGTTTCATTTTTACAAACAAATTAAAACATATCAAAAGGAAATTGCAAGAATGGAATTAGTTAGTGTTCAGAAATATCTTTACTGAAAAAGAAAGATTAGAGGAAGAGTTGGCAGAATTAAATACCAAAGTAATGAAAGAAGGCATGTTTCAGGATGACTACATGAAGGAAAAGGAAATTATGTCAGACTATAGTGAAATCTTGTCAAGAGAAGAGGAGTATTGGAGAACCAAGTCATGGGAAGTCTAGCTAAATGAAGGAGATGCTAACACAAAATTCTTTCATAACACATCCAAAATAAAGACTGCTCACAAAAGAATATCGACAATCCAATCATCTGATGGTAGGGTAATCGAGGACCTAGAGGAGATAAAAGAAGAAGAAATTATGTTCTTCAAATAGCTCCTTGGTCTAAAAGGAGTGGCAGGATTACTAAATGATTTTGGAATCCTAACAAATATCCCTAAGTTAGTCACTCCAGAAGAAAAGTCCATGTTGATAGCTCCCTTCACAGTGGAAGAAATAAAGAATGTGGTCTTTCAACTGCATATTGATAAGTCCCTAGGACCAGATGGGTTCCCAACATTCTTTTATCATAAATGTTGGAATTTCTTGGAAAAAGAAGTATGGGAAGTAGTGGAAGATTTCAAGAGACAAAGGAAATTTGTAAAAGATATTAATAACATAGTAGTGGCTCTAATACCAAAAAAAGAGGTATGTACCAACTTTGGGGACTATCGGCATATCATTGTGTAACACAATCTATAAAATACTATCTAAAGCATTGGCCAACAGACTTAAAAAGTTGCTTGAAAAAATAATATCAAAAAACCAAAGTGGATTCATACCGGGAAGGGATATTGTAGATAGCATAATAATAGAAAATGAATCCCTACATATAATCAATAGAGAAAGAATCTCAAGTATGATGATGAAATTGGATGCTAGCAAAGCTTATGATAGAGTAAGATGGCACTTTTTGATAAGGATCATGGAACAGTTTGGTTTTTACAAAGAATGGCTCCAAATGATTTTTTATTGCATATCATTAGCAAGATACTCGGTTCTAATTAATAGCATTCCATGTGGCTTCTTTGAGAGCTCAAACAAGATTAGACAGGGAGATCCAATATCTCCCTTTTTATTTGTAATAATGGCATAAGCTCTTAGTAGGCATATAGTGCATTACCAAGAATAGGGTAATTCGAAAGGATTGTAGGTTCCTCAAGGTATAGATCCCACTACTCATTTTCAATTTGTAGATGACACTGTTCTATATGGAAAGGCCACTATCAAGGAGGTGGAGACGATTAATAAGTGTATGGAGGAGTACATCAATGCTTCTAGTCAACAAATTGGAAAAAATAAATAAAAAATATAATTCTTCAATACAAAAAATGTGTTGCAAAAAAGAATAGAAAAAATATTGGGGTACATAGTTGATGAAATCCCCTGCAAATATATGGGTGTACCTATCTTCAAAGGAATTATAAGAACAAAGTTATGGGAATAGATAAAAGAGAAGTGTAGAGACAAATCATTAAGTTGGAGAGTGAAATGGCTAACATTAGCAGGGCGCATTACAATGATAAAGGTATGTGATAAAAAATCCCAATATACCCAATGTCATGTATAAAATTGACAAATAAATTTGCTTCAAGCCTGGAAAGCATCTTGAAGCACTTCCTATGGGAGGGGTCCAATTGGTGCAGGGGCACCCATGTACTAAAAAGTTGTCAATATGGCTAAGTGTTGGGTTTTTGTGTTTTTTGTCAATTTTTTTTGTAATAAGGTCTTTTAAGACCATGTTTTATGTTTTTGGTCAATTTGAGTCACGTGGGGTCGGTTTTGTCAAAAGATGTAAATGTTGCTAAAAGTTGTAAAAAGTTGCTCAAGCAACTTTGCATTTTTGAGTTTTGAAGGAAGTTGAACAGTTGGATTTCAAAAGTCAGTTGGAGAATGTTTTTTTTAGTTTGTAAAGTTTTAAATATGCCTTATTTTTGGTCGAGACAATCTTCTAGTGATGTTTTTTTGTGATCAAGCAATAAAAATACTCTATTTGCCTACGTTTACAAGGTGGTTTCTGCTACTACACAGGGTAGTACAGTTTCGTACGACCTGCTAATGATCTAAATTTCTTTGGGATTGATGTAGGATTGAGTCTTCTATAATTTTCAATTGATTTAATTCATTTTCATTGAGTTATGAGTGAGTTAGAGCAATTTTTCTTTAAACAGCCAGAAACCCTAGTTATTGAGGGTTTGATTGAAGAAACATGAATTAAAGGCCATTCCACCGGTGGAAAAATCTGATAATCGGTGGAATGGATATAAGTAGGATGCTTTTAGTGGTTTTGGTGTTTTCAAGAGTAGGGGATGGAGTTAGGGGCGAGTTTGATGCAGCCCTAGCCTAATATCACCATGTATTAGGCTTAGGAGGATAGGTAGACTTAGGGTTTTGTAGATAAGTGATTTGGTGATTGCTCCAGTCAATGGGAATTGTCTTCACAAACCCCATGTGACATGATGGGATCCTTGGAATGAAGGTTTGTGGTTTGGAGATAGTATATCTTGTTGTTGTCTTGTAGTGCAAGCCTAATTAGGCCTAATTGAAATGATAACAGTCAAAATTTGAAGGGTTTGTTCCAAAGTAACCATATCTGCAAATTTGATATGTTTTCAAATGGCTAAAAGGGTATTTGGAATGGTGATTATATTTTGGGTCTTGGGTCTTGGAGACAAAAATTTTGGCACCCAAGAATCTTTCTAGCACTTCTAGGGTTTTTCACCTAAAAGGAGAGAGATGGGCCAAAATGGGCAATGTCTACACTCAAGATTAATGTGAAAGGAATGTAATATGTCTAAATGATCTGATCTAAATGCAAAAAACTAATGAAAAATATCAATTATTGAATAGAAACTAAGAAAATGCAAGTTGTTGGAAAACACATTGTGATATGCAAAGACACCTAGAAATGAATGCAAACTGTAACAAAAATGAATGGAACAAAATGTGTGCACTTGAGAACTTTTTTGTAGAGTGGAAATGGCTTCTAGTATGCTACTGATGCTGAAAATTTGGCCTATTGGGACTCATTCGCCATTCTAGGTGAATTAGTCCTAGATCTAGGAAATTGTTACAGAGCTCGTTTCGAACAAATGGGTATCTAAAACTGCAGAAAACCCTATTCAAGCCTGGAAATGGGACTCATTCGCCATTAATGGACAATCAATCCACTTTTTAATTTCTAAAAATTAAAAAGTGGAAACAAAGGCCCTGTGTCTGCACTTCAGTTCCTGACAGGTGTCTGCTTTCGAAAGTTTGATTTCAGACCTGAAAGTGACTTTTTGTTGATATTTTGTCTTTGCGAGCAAGGAGAGGTATTCAACAAGTATTCAACCTAATCTTCAATTATCTTCAAACCCTTAAAGTACCTAAATCTGCAAGCACACAATGAAAGAGAAAGAAATGGTGAATGTTAGGGCATAGGGGTTTGCCTTGGTCAAACCCCTTTTTAGGTAATTAAACCAAAATGAGGAAAGAATGTAATGAAGCATGCAATAATGGAGTTAATAGCTTTCCATGATGATTGATCTTAAATTTTTGCAACAAAACATGAAGATTCTACCCTTGAATGTCTGAAAAATGATCTTGAATGACTTGGAATGTTAAAACCCTAGCTTGCTTGACTTGAAGTGGAAGAGAAATGGTGAATGAGTTGTGAATGAGTTAAGAGATGTAAATTAGGGTTTAGAGACTTATATTTATAGGCAATTCACCTTATTTTCCCATTAATTTTATCCCTACGGCCGACATGGAGGAAAATAAAACTTAAAATCCAAAATTTCTCACTCAAAACTCAAAAATGACCCAAATGGGACTAATTCGCCACCTTGGGCGAATTAGTCCCACCTGGTAGGGACTCATTTGCCCAGATGGGCGAATTAGTCATAGAGGGGTCCTTTTGATAGCTGGAATGTTGGGGAATGAGGAATTTCGGTTCTTATGTTGATTTCATTGGGTATTTGATCAAATTATGCCTTGGGATGCGCAATATGGGATAATAAGAGCCTATTAATGATGATGTAAAGGGTAATTAGGGCTTGGGACACAAAATTCAATGTGAAAGTGTGATTAAATACACTTTACAACACTAAAATGAGGTCCATTTAGCCTAGAAAGGCACAACATCCAATGTGAATGTGTAAGACACATTACAACACTAGATTGGAATTAAGTTTTATTCACAAGCCTTCTAGATTAATGCGATAATGCAATTAAATATATTTTACAATGTTGAATTAGGGGGAAAATAGGTCCATTAAGTCTAGAGAAGCGTGAAATTCTTTTACAACACCTTTACAAGATAGTGTTAAATGCATTTTATTTAGTTTACAAGGATCCAAGACCTAGTGTGGATGTGAAAAACACCTCACAACACTAAATCAAGGCCTCATTAAGTCCAATTTATCATTAATTAATCCCAAATCAAGCAAGCAAAAAGGGATACTTTTTTTGTGTCCATAGTTAGCCCCCACTTTAGTGAGAGGATGAACTTGCTTCAAACTCACACTAAAGTAGACATTCAAGTAGGGTCCAATCATACCAATGCAGATGGTCTAGGATAACAAAGATGAAGGAAGTGATCAATCCCCCAAGATCAAAGATCCTAAGTCAAGCCGACATAAGTGTGAAAGGACACACACAAGGTGAATGATTTGTAGTAAGACAAGATACATGATCATGCAATGGCAAGAACTAGGAAGAAGTGAAAGATGAAAATGAAAAGGTGGATCAAGCTTTGATTGTTTTTCCAACACGTTGTCGATCAAATCTAGGTTGTTTTTCCAAAAATGCATACTCACTCTAAGGCGACGGAACTCTTGGTTGTCCGTCAGGTGAGAAGTCCTAAGTATACTCACTCTGGGGCCATGAAACTTTTGGTTGTCCACAGGGTGATAAATCCACAACATACTCACTCTGGGGCCACGAAACTTCTGGTTGTCCGCGGGGTGAGAAATCCACAAGGTGGCTATGGGGATAATTCATGCCTCGGAATGGGCTTCCCGTTCAACCATACCAAAGTTATACCTCTTGATAACTTTAATAAGGCGCCACAATGAAAATGATTTTCGAGCTCTATGAGGTAAGCAAAACTTCTTATGCTTGACACTCATAAACATTGTAAATTCCAAATGGTGTAAGGAATGTTCAAAGGGATTTTTCTTAGTTCGTGCAAGGTCTCGTCTTAGGGGACATTGTGCTTAATGTCTCTAAGAGAGGATGTGTCGAAGAAGTATCACACTCTTGGAGGGAATCAAGCCTAGTGACTCCACCAAGAAAAGAATGCATCACAAGAAGAAAGAAATCGCACAATGAAATGTGAGTGGTGATGTATGCCCCCACTTTAAAGTGGTTGCAAACACTATGACTATGAGAAATTGCTTTAAAGTAGAAGAAGAAATGAGAGATTATTCGGAAAGCCCTATGCCAAGTCATATGTTTCCAATAAACTATGTCATGAAAAAGGGAGTATGTCACATGCGAGCCAACTAAAAGTATGTCATCCACATCCCAAGCTTGCTCTTATATGTTCATGAAAGGTTAATGACTAGTCAAAAGAGGCAACGACAAGTGACATATGAGGGCAAGGCTACATAACCCCTTGCCCCCACTTAGTGCAGGACAAGGGTGAGCCAAAATGATTAATGAGATGCATGCTAGAGTTAAAATCGGTATCAATTAGAAGAATTAGGTGCCCCCACAGAAGGAAGAATACCAAACTCCTGAAAATGTTGGATTTTACTACTAAAAGTGTTGCATTCATTAGTGGTATGACCATGAACTCTATGATAGACACAAAAGGAAGTTTTGTAATAGAATTTCTTGCAAGTTCGTGGAGGAAGGGATATCAAGTGATCTTGGAGGAGTCTCGACAAAATACCCTCTTTATCAATGATAGAAGGTGGGCCTATGGTTTTCTTCAAAGATACATCTTGCTTAGTATTAGGTGTCATACTTACGCAAGACTCTGTAGATTGTGAGATCTTGTTCTCTCCTTTATAGGAGGGTGTAAAATCTAGTGAATTCAGATAATTAGTGTTTTGCGAGATGGCATTGACATTAAGCGAAGATGTGTTGATGTTGAGTGAAGGCTTGGCAATTTCTATCAAAGGACAATAACCAAGACCATAAGTTGTTTGTTGTGTGAGAAGATCTATAAAGTTGTGGATAACTTGTTCGTGAGCACCACATCCTTTCCACTATATCCAAGGTGTTTCATAAGCTCATAACCTTTTCCATAAAGCTTTTTCATTGCTTTTGGATCGTTGGTCGTTGTTGTGTTCGTCAAAGGTTGTTGTGTAATTGGTTGTGTTTTGGGCTAAAGTGGTTGAGGTGGATGCTTTTGAAGGGTCATCTACTTTTTCATTTCCCCTATTTGAATCTTTGTTTATGATCTTGTACTCGCCCATGAATGTTGGTGTGAAATCTAAGGAACCCCAATCATCATCTAATAGCTTCATGACTTGTTCAATGTGTTGTTGTTTGTCTTTTGGTTGGACAAGTTCCACTTGTGTAGTTGGTGTTAATGTGTTTAAATGATGCACATTGTTGTTCTCAATGTGCAAATGACTATTGGGATTAGGATCAGCTTCAAGTGTGTACACATTGTTGTTGTGAATGTATTTCATTTTGTGATGAAGAGTGGAAGGCACTGCATGAACATTTCATGAATCCATGGTCTTCTTAGAAGGAGATTATATGAAAGTTCGTGAGGCATAACATGAATTTTTGTATCCAATGTGGCCACTCCAACTGTAATAGGAAAAGTAATCACACCAAGTAGTTGTTTTGCTATATTGTCAAAGCCTTTAATAGATAAAGAATCAGGTTGAATTTTTGATCTATCCACACGAAGCCTATCCAAGAGGTTTATGTTACACACATTAAGAGCGAAGCCATTGTCAACAAGGGTTCACTTTATCCCTGTTGTATTGTATTGAGATATTATTTGGAAAGCTTCATTTTGTTTTTGCATGTCCAAAGGGAGGAGTTCACTTTGGTGGAAAACAATGTCACCATTCAATCCTTGACTTATAGATGCTATGTCATTTGATTGCACATTAGAGGGGATAGGGACTTTTTGTAAGGTTGTTTGAAGTATAGTGTGATAGGTAGGTAAGTCTGAAGAAGGTCCCAAAGGGAGATCGTTGTGGGAGTGCTCTTAAGTTGTTCAATAAGATCATACTCCCTTAATCGAGGTGCACTAGGTAGTATATAATTAGGAAAATTTAAGGAGGTTGGGGTTGGTTGGGGTGGTGATTGATTATTTCGAGTGTTATATGTATGAGCAATGGTATTATGACTTGGTTGTTGTGACACATTATTCTAAGGTGGGTAAAGGGTAAACTCGAGTGTAGGTGGAGGTTGAGGTTTATGTGACGGTGGGTAAAGGATGACTTGAGGTTGAATAATATTAACATCCTGTGGCGAATGGGAACCTAACATGGGCTCTACATCTTCTTCTAAGGGAGGAGTATTATTATTGTCAATGTTATCCTTGTCTTGTATCATGATATTCTCCCTAGGAGGATAGTTGTTAGGAGAACTACGAATCAAATGTTCTTGACATTCATGGATTGGTTCTCTTAAAGGGACTTCATCACAAGTATGGGAATGGTCAATGGTTGAATTTTCTTGCTCAATAAGTGTTTTCCTAGGTGAAGAGGGACAACGAAGATACTCATGACATTCATTGATTATGTTTTCTAACAACAAAGTATCATCTTCACAACTAGGAGAGATACTAGGAGAAGAACTAATGTTATTGTCATGATTACCTATGGTTGTGTTATGTTGGTTTTGAATGTCTTGTCCTGCTAAGAGAGTTAAAAGGAGATAAACAACTAGGATTCTCAAAACTCTCATGAATTGGTCCTTCTACCAAAATATCTTCTTTTCCAATAGGAGAGATATTAGGAGAGGAACAAATATGATTGTTAGGAATGTCCAAGGTTATATTCTCTTTCACTAAAACACTCATAGGGAGGGGATAGGAAATGTTTCTTAACATGTCTAAATGTGTAAGATACTAGCATCGTTTGAATAAAAATGAAAATCACATGTAACCATTTCATGCAATGTTTCAACAATATGAACAATGTAGATGCAAGGATGCAAAACATTTTTATCCAATGTATGCAAAGCTTTAAGAATCTAAACAATGTATATGCAAGAATGAAAAGCACTTTTATCAAACTTATGCAAAGTTTTATGAATAGAAATATTGTGTAAGCAAAAGTGAAAAGTACTTTTAGCCATGTGATGCAAAATTTTAGAAATGTAAGCATTTTTAGATCTAATGATGTTTGTGATTGAAGTGATTTGAAGAATGAGTAGTCTAAAATGATGTTTTTGAGCTGAATGCATAAAAAAAATGTTCAAAAAACTTTCTAGACTTATAATATATGGTACTAGGAGGTTGAGAAGGCATAGAAAGGAGGTTTTTGATGTTGTAACAGACAGTGAAAAATTTGGAGAGGGACTAATTCGCCCAGAATGGCGAATGAGTCCTAGTTAGGGTTTTTTGCAAGATTTTCAAAAAAAATCAATGGATTGCGATGATTTTGATGTTGTATGATGTAGACCTAGGATGGAAATGCAGAATTTCAAAAAAAATTAAGGAAATTATATGCAAAAAAGCAAGCTAAATGAGCTTGCAAGTTGTGAAACCTTAGAATGCAAAACAATGCAAAATCTAATGCATGCAAACTATTTCTAGGATGATGATGGACTCCAAATCAGAAAAGAAGGTAGATGAAAAGTAGGTTCACCAAAATGGAGACAAATATTTTGGCACCCAAGAATCTTTATAGCACTTCTAGGGTTTTTCACCTAAAAGGAGAGAGATGGGCCAAAATGGGAAATTTCTACCCTCAAGGTTAATGTGAAAGGAATGTAATATGTCTAAATGAGTTGATCTAAATGCAGAAAACTAATGAAAGATATCAATTATTGAATGGAAACTAAGAAAATGTAAGTTATTGGAAAACACATTGTGATATGCAAAGACACCTAGAAATGAATACAAATTGTAACAAAAATGAATGGAACAAAATGTGTGCACCTGAGAACTTGTTGTAGACTGGAAATGGCTTTTGGAATGCTTCTAATGTTGAAAATTTGGCCTACTGGGACTCATTCGCCATTCTAGGCGAATTAGTCCCATATCTGGGAAACTGTTCTGGAGCCCATTTCGAACAAATGGGTATCCAAAACTAAAAAACCACTATTCAAGCCTGGCAGTGAGATGCATTTTCCATCAATGGAGAATCAATCCACTTTTGAAATTCTAAAAATTAAAAAGTGGAAACAAAAACCCTCTGTCTGCACTTTGGTTCCTGACAGGTGTCTGCCTCCAAAAGTTTGATTTTCAGACCTAAAAGTGACTTTTTGTTGATATTTTATCTTTGCAAGCAAGTAGAGGTCTTCAACAAGTCTTCAACCTAATCTTCAATGATCTTCAAACCCTCGAAATACCTAAATCTGCAAACATACAATGAAAGAGAAAGAAATGGTGAATGTTAGGGCATGGGGGTTTGCCTTGGTCAAACCCCTTTTTAGGTAATTAAACCAAAATGTGGAAAGAATGTAATGAAGCATGCAATAATGGAGTGAATACCTTTCCATGATGATTGATCTTAAATTTCTGTAGCAAAACATGAAGATTCTACACTTGAATGTTTGAAAAATGATCTTGAATGACTTGGAATGTTAAAACCCTAGCTTGCTTGACTTGAAGTGGAAGAGAAATGGTGAATGAGTTGTGAATGAGTTAAGAGTTGAAAATTAGGGTTTAGAGACTTATATTTATAGTAAATTCACCTTATTTTCCCATTAATTTTATCCCTAAGGCCGACATGGAGGAAAATAAAACTTAAAATCCAAAATTTCTCACTCAAAACTCAAAAATGACCCAAATGGGACTAATTCGCCACCTTGGGAAAATCAGTCCCACCTGGTAGGGACTCATTTGCCCAGATGGGCGAATTAGTCATAGAGGGGTCCTTTTGATAGCTAGAATGTTGGGGAATGAGGAATTTCGGTTCTTATATTGATTTCATTGGGTATTTGATCAAATTATGCCTTGGGATGTGCAATATGGGATCATAGGAGCCTATTAATGATGATTTAAAGGGTAATTAGGGCTCAGGACACAAAATTCAATGTGAAAGTGTGATTAAATATACTTTACAACACTGAAATGAGGTCCACTTAGCCTAGAAAGGCACAACATCCAATGTGAATGTGTAAGACACATTACAACACTAGATTGGAATTAAGTTGAATTCACAAGCCTTCTAGATTAATGTGATAATGCAATTAAATATATTTTACAATGTTGAATTGGGGGGAAAATAGGTCCATTAAGTCTAGAGAGGCGTGAAAGTCTTTTACAACACTTTACAACACCTTTACAAGACATTGTTAAATATATATTATTCAATTTACAAGGGTCCAAGACCTAGTGTGGATATGAGAAACACCTCACAACACTAAATCAAGGCCTCATTAATTCCAATTTATCATTAATTAATCCCAAGTCAAGCAAGCAAAAAGGGATACTTTTTTCGTGTCCATAAGTCTGCTTAGGAAATTATGGGGGAAAACCCCTGTTTGAAGTGCTACAAGGGGAATTGAAGAGTGGTAGAGAAAACCCACTAAATTAGGGTTCTAAAGTTAGAAAGTTTGTTGGATTGAGTTAGTTTGTAGACAACCACCCTGCTCTACATCACCAATGAACAACACAGGATCCCCCTAATTCACTGGGAAAATATTTGTAAGGACTAGGCAGAAGGTGGTATGGGTATAAGGAACCTAAAAGCAAATAATCTGGCACTAGGTGCTAAATTAATTTGGAAAATGTATCAGAAACCTACATTAATGTGGTGTAGAATAATGCAGCAAAAATATTTAGATAATTCAAAACCTGAGAGAATACTCACAATTGCAAATGCAAGAGGTGGTTCACATGTCTAGAAATTCATGTTAAATTGTAGAAACATAATCACAAACCATCTAACATGGAAAATTAATGATGGAAGTAAAGTAGATTTTTTGCAGGACTCGTGGGGAGGGCACAAACCATTGGTAGATTATCTAGAACTAATACCTCACATCCCCACAACTAGTGAAAGGTTTGGAAAATATGTTCGATATTATTTCAAAATGGATGCGAATGGTTATTGTAGATGGGTGAACTTTGACATTCTCCCAATGGAGGAAACAATAAGAAAGAGATTTGTAGAAATTATGCAAGAAAGGTAGGTATGTCTAAATAATCAAACGGACAAGATAATTTGGTGTGGTGAAAAATATAGAGCATATACAGTCAAGTTAGGCTACCAAATTCAAATGATCCAAGGAGAAAAAATTTGGCCACGTAAAATATGTTGGGGGCAAGGGGTATTGCCTAAAGTATGGACCTTCTCATGGACAACCTTACATGGAAGAATATTGATAGGTGGTTGTCTGAAGTCAATTGGTATCGAAGGTCCTAATTGGTGTGTAATGTGAAAAACAAGTGATGAGAATGTTGACCGCCTTCTTCTAAACTACCCTTATGCATCTCAAGTATGGGATTGGTTATCAAAAAATTTGGGATGGACCACACCAAGAACCAAAAAATTATGGGACTTATTCTTAAGTTGGCCCACAATTAGAAAGGAAACATTTTGGGGAAAATTTTGGTTGGCCTCTCCATCAATTATTATATGGAACATCTAGAAAGAATGAAACAAATGTATCTTTCAGGACAAGTCTAAATCAGTCAAGGAACTAACTGATATCATAGAAAGGAATATAGTAGAAAGGTTGAACTCTCAAATCAAACAACAAAGGAAAACAAAGTTCACAATTTGGGATAATGAACTAATGAAAAGGTGGAACTCACTAAAGGTCTCCCCTTTTTTCAATTTTCCACAAAATCTATGAAAAAAGGAAAAAATCTAAATGGAGTCTCCCTCCAAAAGAAAGATTGAAGCTCAACACTGATGGTGCTTCTTGGGGAAATCCAAGAAAGTCGGGGATTGGATGTATACATCACAATGAAAAAGGACACCTATTAGTGGACCTATCAACCAAAATCCCAAATTCCACAAACAACACAGGTGAGATTGAAGGAATTCTAAGAGGGATTCTTTTATGCAAAGAGAGAGGTCTAAAAAACATTGAATTGGAATGTGATTCAACTATCTATATTAATGTCATCATAAAGGGACAAATTGAAGATTGAAATTTGCAATCCAAAATAGCCAAAATTAAGGAACTAATGGAGGAAGTGAAAATACAGTCAATTAATCACATTTATCGTGAAGAAAATAAGGTTGCAGACCTCTTGGAAAACTATGGTATCGATCAATCAGAAATGCTCATAATCGACAATCTCACAGAAAAATGGTCTAGCTTGGAATCAATAATGGTAGCCAAGGCAAATAGAGAAGAATGAAGACAATGGAAAACAACAATTGAAATAGAGTGTTCTAGAAGAGCAACAACCAAAGTTTGGTTGGGGCAAGGCTTTTTGATACATAATTTGCATTCTGAAAATTAAAAAGGTACGCTGCTGATAAATCTAAACCAATCAAAAACTACCTTTCCCTCAAATAGTGGCATGTCTAAATATTGTTTAAAGCCTAAGTCAAATAATCCATGGTTAAGAAAGGGCATAACCAATACTTTCTGTGAAATTAGGCCCCCAACCCAACATAGGTGTCTTTTTTCCTAAACTGAAATCATATGCTTAACCAACCAATCCAAAATTTTCACCCAAATGTGTGCTTAAATGAGAATCTTTTTAGAATTTTTGAGGCCCAAGAATTAAAAAAGTGTAGATAATTCTATACAAAATTTCTACTGATTTTAGATAACTTCTTTCCCATGAACATTAAATATTTTTCTAATATATGGAAATAGGGATCCTTAATTAGTAAAAACAAGAACTATACAATTTTTCCAAACTTGGAAAAATTTATGCTCAAATCTATTTAAACGAATTTAGGTTATCACCTGTTCGGTCCTGGGTCCTCTTAAGTTAGGTAACAGATTAGTATTTAAATTTTTTTATCAAGTTTTAAGAAATGGATAGTTCCAAACATATTTTCATTTAACAGGTAAGAAAAATTGAAAGTTATACCCCATAGCCTAAGGATTCGCAAACAATCTTGGGCCTTTGAAACTATTACTATTTGGCCTTTGGATAGTAAGTTAAATCATTAAAACATTAGTCGATTTATCCTTGTAGCTTCAAACATTCAACTAACCAAAAATTTGGGAGCCCAAACTTGGGTATACAAATTTAACCATGTCTCCATACTCAAGCACAATACATTACACATCAGCTAAAATGAATCAGGGGTTCTACAACCTGTAGTTAAAACTATGCTAAAAATTCATAAGGGATCTAAAAAGGCATAAATTTTGACACATAACTCATACAACGAATTGAATATCTTGTTTGCTAAAACTTGGTAACTATTTAGTAACTAATATTTGTTATCAAATTTAACAAAATGGGTTGTTACAAACATACTAGCTTTTAACAGGAAAGTAAAGTTTATCCTCCATGGGTTTTACTTTACACTCTATAATCTAAAAAAATGTATATTATTTTGGTTCATTGAAACAATGACCTCTCAAATTTTGATAAAATATAATTAGCAATTCATTAGTTTCAACCCCCACGAAGCTTCAAACATACAATTAATCAAGGGAAATTGGGAACCCAAATTTGGGAAAATGAAACTACCCATGCATAAAATATTGCATAATAGTTATAGTAATTTTAGGGTTTTTGTAATCCGTAATGAAAAAGCTCCTAAAGGTTAAAAGTTTGTTAAAATTATTTGAGCAAAGAAGCACACACCAAATCATGGAAACATGTCACATAACTTAAAGATTTGGGAAACTGAAATCGCAACCACATTTGATAGAAAAGAAAAACTTAACCAAGGCACTTGTAAAGTTCTTTAATCTTCAAATTATACTATAACCCATGCAATTCATTTATAATAATATGTTGTTTATGATTTAGACATAAGACTAGGTATCTTTACAAAAAAAAAAAACATTATTTCTTGTCCATGTTTAATATTCTAATATAAACATTAAACAAAATTACTTAGCATAAGCAGTGCCCTAACATGTGGAAACATTGGATTGCTTTCAACTAAAAACTCTCCAAAATCCAACCATAGCTAACACATTACCCAGTCTCATAAGCATCAAACTCCTCTAACCAGTTAAAGTCTTCTACTGGCTCAAAGCAGTATAGCTTGCACAAAAACTTATATCCAACCAAGGTGCGGCTTTGATGTTGTAAGATCCCCTCTCCATTCACATCTAGCAGAAATGGGAGATATTGAACTCCTAGTGGCATCCCTAGCTCCCTAGGGTGGGGAATCCCAACACCAAGTTGTGCAGCTTACAAAACGCCTTCAAGACTACCCAACATGTAGATATATCAATTTGCATTGAATTCCATCTTGCCAGCCATTTCCAAATTTCTAGGCTTCTCTTCTAGTGTCGAGTATTCTTCGAGCTAGGAAGAATTTTGAGGAAGCATAAGCTTCGTGGTTGGGCAGAAAAGTGTCTGAGCCATGTTCTCATATCTTGGTTTGCAGATGACCATTGGGTTAGTGGTAGACATAGACTCTAGTGATTATGTTTCTTTACTTGTATTGTTATGACTAGATGGGCATGAGATCCCGAGTCATAATCTTGCATAATTTATATCTTGTACTCTATAATACTTGATTAGATAGTATTTCATGCAATGATGTAACCTTATTTCTTGTACTTAATATTCTAGATTAGACTCTTTTACATGTGAGATGTAATAGTCAATTGTATATGTTGAAGATGTTTCATTTCATTTCTATATTAATTTGAAAATGAGTTACTATTTATTTTCGTGAGATAGTTTAGGGTCTCGAACCTTACATTTTGGTAGCATAGCTCTAGGTTTAACACTAGGTCCTTTTTCTACTATACTAAGATGCAAAAATTTATGCAAGTCATTTCATAACCAACCATGATGCAAACTAGAAAAAATGATCACAATGGATCGAGAAACAATGAGAAAAATGATAGGTTGGGCCACATCCTCAAACTTCTGACCGAAACAAGGAACAAGATGGATAACTTAGAACAAGAGGTTAGAGGGAACTGAGGGGAACAAAATCCAGGGAATGAAGACCATGGAAATCCTAGAGCTAGAATTGAAGAAGAACCGGGTAAGGACCTTAAGAGGATTGCACCTTCTAAAATTGATGGAAAAACCATCGGAGACGAAGCTGAAGCATGGATCATTGAGATGGAGAATTACTTTAAAATTAGGAATCTATCCAATGAGACCAAGGTTATTTGGGTTGCATAACAACTCACTGGTGAAGCAAATACTTCGTGGAACAATGAAAAAGTTGAAAAGAAGCTTAGGAAGAGGTGGTTATCTCAACTCTTATTTGACAAGAAGATGATAGAGTTCCATAATTTAATTCAAGGTAACATGATGATGACTTAATATTGGGAAAATTTCACCAATTTTCTTAAGTATGTACCTCAGTATTAGTTGGATGAGTGATTTCAAATCAAGAAGTTCATCTTGGGATTGAAGCCTCAGATTGGAGGAAATGTGGGCATCCATAACCCTTTGACTACAGATGAAATTTTTGAGAAGGCTACCAAACAAGAGAAAAAACTTTAGCAGGTGGTTAACTACTACAAGAACTGAGATGCTAGATTAGATTTTGGAAATAAGAAATTTAAAAATATTAACCAGTACAGAGGCAACAATCGACAGATCCAAAATTTGAAGTGATACAACAATTCCCAAGATAAAGTCGAAGGGGATCACAATGGAGGCAATAAAAAGGTTAACTACAACAACAACAACAATAATAATAGGAGGGATAGGCCTGAAGGACTAAGATCACCTTGTGGTGGATGATTTTTATGTAGAGGACAACACTATGCCAATGCTTACCCTCAATTTTTAGGAGGAGAAGGGAAAAAAATTAGAAAGGGGCACCTCAACATCAAATCCATGCAATTGTAGACAACCAACAGGCTAACTTCCAAGCCACACCAATTCAATGTACTAGTAAACTCTGTGACCAAATTTTTGTTGAAATTTTTGTCTTTGATGTCAAAGGGTAGTTATGATGGTCATTGATGTCAATGGACTAACACAGGAAGATTGTTTGCAGTTGCACAATGCAGGTCCTGAAAAGTTGCAAATATTGTCAAGCAACATTGCAAAAGCTACATAGATGTTGCATGGTCTTACAGAAGGAAGATGCAGGCAGTTCCGGAGGGTTGTAGAGGAAACAAACAACATATCTGATATGGATTTTTCAAGTACATCTCTGATGTATTCCACAGGTCCAAGTGATAAAAGTGGAGCTCATAAATTAATTATTTTTTCTCTTTGGTCTAGCTAGGGTTTTGTAAAAAACCCTAAAGGTTTTAGTCATGGCACTATACAATCTTTTTATTTTTGCATTGACTAGAAATATGTTGTAATAGGTTGCTTAAGTTATAACTTAATCCCTATGTGTCATCGTGTTACCAGACCCTTTGTTCTAATCCTTAATGGCTGACTGAAAGGCAAGGACTTTAGTATTTCCTAAGTCTGCAAACTTAATATTTTCCCGAACAAGATAAACGACCAGGATATTTTCAGGAAAATTAAATGGTTTCCACATGTTTGCAAGACTTATGGTAGGCCTGATATTTTTATTGCGGAACTGCAGGATACTTACACATGTCCTTGATGATGTTTGCATAGCATAAAGGCTAAGTTATTTCAGATCAATGGTACGCATTTAAAGAAGAATATCAGATGATTTCTGCTATTCTGTGGAAAGAATGGTGGGTCCCCATTTTGGCTTTGTGAGAACACTATATGCTAATGCATGTCCAACATGAATTTTATGAGAAATATGGCATATTTTTGTGATTTCGTAAAAAGGATGGTGGGTCCCCATTTTTGCTTTGCGGGAACACGGAATGGCGACATGTGTCTATAATGACGTAACTCAATTTAAGTTCACCCAAAGCAGTATATTTGCTTGACTGATCTACAATGCACATTCAAAGGAGACTTGATTGAATGGTCATGTTTTAAAGATGAAGTATATTGAACAAAGACCATCAAATCATGGTAGTAAAGGCAAGATCAATGATCGATATTCAAAGTGAGAAAATGAATACTTCTTGAAGATAAAAGTTGATGGGAAATTATAGAGTTGCAGTCGATTTGAATATATTTTTGGAAAATCATTAAAGTGATGGTTTCAAGAGACTGTGATTCAGTTAGGGTTTGTATAACTATGGAAATAATTTTTGTCATGGTCATAATGGTAGCGTGAGTGGTTGTTGAATATAGAACTTTGATATTTCATGTATATAGTGGAGATATAAATGCAAATTATGGGAACACATAGAGGTTACTGAATTGAGTGTGTTTCAGGTTGGTGGTAGAGCATATAGACAAAAATCTATCAAGGTGATGATCTTTGATATAGTGAAAAGAGAGATTTGAAGATGAGAGGAAGAGATTCCAGATCAGTGAATTGAAATAGTGCATTTTAGGTTGAAGAAGAACCAATATCAACATATATGAACTTGTAATGTTGTAGAGGTTGGTGCCTCAGAAAGATTGAGTTGGTGCTTAATTAGGTGTGTAGTGTACCTTGAGGTTGGTTTCTCAAAACATTGTCTTAGGTGTGTAGTCTACTTGGAGGTTGGTGCCTCAAAACATTGTCTTGGGTGTCATTGTACATGTTAACACGTAAGATTGCACCTAAATACAGAGCTAGAAGGTTCAACAATCCCATGTAACATGGAAACACTTTCGAGCCTATGGGTTGCTCATAATGAAACTGAATCTCCAGATTATGGGCTAATTCCCCTTTTGGTTTTTTCATATGAAACTAATTACTTATACAGGAAAATGGATAGAAGGATTAAAATGAATGGTAAAACCGAAACTAGTAAGATGGTAATGCACCTAAATGATAATGAATATGCAATCTGATTCACAAGGGCCTTTCAATGTTCCTATTTGCACAACTTAATTTGAACAACTAAACCACATAAATTATTTGCACAAAAGCTTGATAAATTTACCCTCTTTGAAGGAGAAACAATGCTTTTCACAACTAGAATGGTAGAAAAAATCATTTGCACAATGTATGACCTTTGAAATTGAGTTGAATTGTGTACATACACTTATGAATGAGACAAAAAAATAGAGGTTTTCAGATTTAAACACAATAATTTCTATCAAATCAGACATAAAAGATGACACTTGAAATCTGGGAAGGAAAACACTTGATTCTTATTGAAAGGCCAAAAGGAATCCTTCTGCAAAACTAAAATACAATATTGGAAATAAAACTACTATGTATAAACTTTGAAGTTGAGCTACAAAAATTTCTAACTCTCTACAATTCATAAAAGAGTAGGAAGCAAGAACTAGAGAAAAAAGACTAAGTGCTTCCCCTATATACAAAAATAGAGTCAGTACCAAGAGGTGGCACTCGTAGTGAATTGCACTCAAAAAAATATCTCCTCCAAGATGATCCATGAGAAAAATGGAAAAGGCCTAAAAAGGGGGCCCACAACTGATGTAAACTGAGCTCAAACAGCTCCAAACTTCCCCTCTCAACCAGTTTGACCAAAGTGGACTTCAAACTCACCTAATCAACTGAAAATCAAGGTCAAAACTCTAGCTTCACTCCTCTCTTAATTTTGCCTGATTTAAAAACTTTAAAGGCACTCCAGTTATCCCCACCCCCTAATTTTTGCATGATCTTGAGATGAAGTTAATCAATCTAAATAGATATTAAAGCAATTGATTAAGGATTGTGTTATGGATTTTCCTATATTTTGCATCTTTATTACATTAATTAAAGCAATTTATAATTCGATTTCTCTAATAATGTTTACATTTTTATTTTATTTTTCAACTCATACAAAATTCAAGGGGGTCAAACTCATTTTGTTTGATACTCATGAAAAAATATTTAAAACAAAGTGAAAAATACCCCATAGAGGGGTCAGCCAATACTTAGGGGAAAAAAGAACCCTAAAGACAAAACACCTGCGGCCTTTCTTCACTTCATTCATTTCACACTTGGCATTTTATTTTTGGAAACCAGTACACTCTACATTTTGAAGATGTCACCATGCTAGGGTTTGAGCTTTGAAGGTTGTTTGGAGACCTTCGCATGCTAGTAAGTTTTCATCTTCATGCTATTTTGTTGTTATGGCTTCCATTATCATGAAGATATTTGATCTTTTCTATTATGTAGCCGTGGGTTTCCATTTTGGCTATGGCTCTTGAATGTACAAAAAATTTGTTTCCTTTGTTTGAAAATTGTATCCTATGTACTCGGCCTTGAAAAATAGTATTTGTTTGCTTTCTTCACAATACTCTATGCTTGGAAATCTTCTATTTTGAGCTCTCTTATCAAAAAAAATGAACACGTTTTGAATCTGTGTATTTTTCCTTTGCATAGAAGCATTTTGGGTTTTATATTTTTGCAAACACAGAAGCTCCTTTGTATTTCTATGGCCATGACTTCACAATTTCTTTCAGGTATCAAGGGTTTTGTTTATCTTTGTGAATATTCAAGAGTTTGGCTTAAAGTAACCCCAAACCATGGCTTTTTCTCTACATTTTTCCATTTTCTTACAGGGTCTAAAATCATGGCAACACATGTCGTGGCTTCTTTGGAGGGCTTCACCTCTGCATTTCTCATTTGCCAAGGTTTTTCCATACTCTGTTTTGTTTCTTTCATTTGAGAGTCATTTCCTTAGTCGAGGGTTTCATTTATTTGCACATATGATGGTTTGCGTTGTCTAAAGCTTGAGCTCCCTCTTGCTTCATTCTATATGCATCCAAGGGTTTGATGTTTGGAACCCTACTATAACTTGAGTTCAAGAGTTTTATCTTTTCTGAAATAAAACCCTTAATAGTTACCTATGCTCGAGGGTTTTGCAAGATAATTGAGGGATTTTTTCATTCAACTATGGCTAAGATCCTCTAGCTTTGATATACTCTTCTTTTTGTTCAAAACCTTAAGATACACCTTGTTGTTCTTGTAGGGTTTCAATTTTAGCATTTGTCTCCAAAGATACTATTTTAACAGTCCTTAATGAATATTCTCATCTCTTATAATAGTCTTCCAATGATTGTCCTCAATCTTTGATGGATTCCTCTCTCAAAATGTTAAATAGATTGTTTCCCTATGCATTCCTAACCACTGTGATGACGGTGACTTTGGTTAGTCTCATGTCTATTATCAATCCTCTCTTTTGTTTATAGTTGTTCCTGGATCAATACCAAGCTTACTCCACTTCATGTGACCACATTGTCATGTTGTTTATTGTATATGCCTTCACTGTCTCATGCTATGATGACTTTCATGACATGGAGCCACCTTCATAGTCATTTGATTCACCTTAAATCATCTGGTCACCATGCATGGTTTGTATTTCATCAATCTTCATTGAGGCATCTTATGATTGACTTGGTTGTAAAGGCCGAGTTGTAGGCTGTTGCTCTTAACCTGCCACAACAAACTTATCTCGCAGTGCTTAGTGATATTGTGAGGTGGTAAAGGGTGAAACCTTATTCATTACCTTGGATGCAATAGAGATATAAGTATGCTTTATATTCACTATCCTCTCTTGAAAATCTCTAACTACTATCTCATATGCATCGTTTCCTCATTCATGGTTGAGGATCATTGTCTTTATGTATCTTCCATGATCTTTGTCACTTTATGAGCCAATGATAGACTCACTTTAACTCTGCTCCACTGTCCAATCATGGTCATTTCCTTCTCTTATTGGGTTCCAATTGAGCAAATATTTTGTCATTTATGATAGTGATGTCAACCAACTCACCATTATAGGTGATGAGAAATATTCTCAAAGTTGATAAATGTAATTCTTTTACACACTCATCCCTCTCAAAACAAGAGGGAAACATATTGGGCTCAACCCTTGTGGGAGCCCATTTTACTCCACATGCTATGATGTTAAATGAAAATAATTCAGCAATGAAAATTTCACCTATACCTTTACAGTGAACAAACATGTTAGATAAAATAATGAAGCTCAAAATTCGATGGATATTGATGATGATCTTCTACTTTTCCTTGATATCTGTGATGTTGCAAAACTATTTTAATGCCTTATAAGAGTAGAATATATATTTGTTGATGTAGTATTTGCAGAGAATATGGGTCCCAAGCTCTAACACAACTTTTCTCATCTCTTGCAGGCATTTCAAGCAGCAACAAGTCAACTTCTGGAGCAACCAAGTGAAAGGAGGCTGAAGCAAGGATGCAACAGTTCAACTTTGGGGTTCGTCATTCAGGCAATGACAGATCCCTACTCCTTGCATATGCTTTTTCTTTACTACTTCTTCAAATGTATAGTTTTCATCTTATATTGTATTGAAATAGTTATTCCCACGGCTTGAGTGGGACACCATACATTTGTAATTATCAATAAAAGACAACATTTATGCAAAACTTGTGCAATCTTTTCTCTTGTATACATTTGCATAATGAACTACAATTCATTGATAATATTCCTATGCATATGAATGGAACTTTAGCATAAAATAATGTGTACCTTTTATCTTTAATTTGCAAATGCTATCCCAGCTCTACCTGATTGAACTAAAAGAAAAATTAGGTAACAGTATATGTAAGTTGGTGCTCACAAAAAATATGTAATATCTTTTCTTGTGAGGATAGATTAGGACAGTAGATCCTAACAACTATTCTCATTGTGGTTTTTCCCTTTTAGGGTTTTCCATGTATATCCAGTGTCTTCTTATGTGTGTGATGTTTTATGTGATCTTATTTATTGTGTGTTGTTTCAAATTGGTAAAATTTGCATACATTGATTCACCCCCCTCTTAGTGTATTGGTGTTCATTCAACAATTGGTATCAAAGCACAAGGTTCCTTGAAGAAATTTTAAACAACTCGAGGTAGATCTGGTTTCAAGAACACTATGGTCAAATAAGAAGGATCTTATTCAAACAAAGTACCATTGTTTGATGGAACAAATTATTCTTTTAGAAAATTAGAATGGAGAATTATCTAACCTCTCTTGGATTTGGTGTATGGCAGTCGGTTGTAGATGACTACACAGCACCAACAACTCCTCCCACTAACTTTGTTGATAAGAAAGTTTTTGAAAGCAATTCCAAAGCTAAAAATACTATTCTGTGTGGTCTAACTAATGCATAATTAGTAAAACTAGCACTTGCACCTATGGGAGGTTCAAGGAAAAGGCCGATAGGAAAGTAGAGGTATGGAAATAAAAAAAAATTAACATTACATAATCAAGTATATTAAATACAAATTTATATTATTACAATATATAGTTTTTATTAGAAAAAGCACATTATTAATTTAAAAAATCAACCCAGCAAACCAGTAGACAGAACTGGCAGCCAAACAGAACCAGAATTGTAAATACAGTAGCAGCATGGAGGAACTAAAACAATAGTCAAAAGATCTTAAAGTTGCATCTAATCCATGGCTGGAACAAAGCAGCATGAGGTTTGAGTTTCTTTCAACCAACATTTGAGAAAATTGAAGCAAAAATTGTATGCAGCCTACGAATATTCTTAGTCCTCCATTTCTTGATTTTTCTTCCTCAAACAATGTCTTCTCTTTGACAGAGATCAATAGCTGAATCTATTTCCATTACATCAATAGCTTGGGAAAAACAGAAGCACCCATCCTCTTCAGGAGCAACAAATAGCACTCAAACTGGTAATACTCGTGGTCCTGTGAATTCAGTGCCTTCAACACCACCAGCCCACACGTATGGAGATATGATGTCCATGGCTGGCATTTTACAACAGAGCAACAGTGAATCCAAGAATTTAATGATACATGGATCTGATGGAATAGGTGGACTTGCTTCACCATCAAATCAGCTGGTGGATATGCATTTTGAGGACTGCCCCCTTGCTGAAAACATAGAATCATATTTTTCACCTGATGGAGAAAAAATGGAAGGACTCTCAAATACCATGAAGAAGATCAATAGATGAATCTATTTCCATGAGAGACTTGTCAAGTACTTCAATGGCAACACTATGTTTTCCAGCCCAGAATCTACATCCATCCTGTTTGCTCCATTGCACTTTTTGGCTCCCAACTGCTGTAAAATCTGATCTGCCTAATTCTCAAAAATTCACCCTTTTCACTGTGTAACAATTCATAAGCTTGCTGCAAAGCCCCTCTTTGAATGCTCTCCCAGGTTGTCAAATTAATATTGGGCAGGCTATTTGACCTGAATTCAAGCAATATTTGATCCATTAACAGTGGTCGAGTACAATATATACTTGTTATGGATGTCTTTATTGTTCTTTGATTTTCTAACCAGATGTTTATTCTTTCCAATGTAAACAGCTTAGGACTTGCATTGTTTGTGTCCACCAGTATACATATATATTCTTGGATGTTCACTAAAAGAGCTTGAATAATGACACAATGTAAGGCACTCGTTCTGGAAACACTATACATTGCAGTATACGAGAAGCATTACAATTGGTTTTAGACTCTGTAAATATCGTGTCCTCATCACTGTTGCTATGAGACACATGATCTTACCTGCCATATACGTAGGAGGGGCACCTTCAATATCATTAGAATGCAGTAGATTTGTACAGTAAAACTTGTCCTGAACCAAGATGAAAAATGTAGTCAAAATTTATTTGCTACAAATAACAAAAACAAATGAGCTTGATCCCATCATCATTGTATCAATTTTTCTGCTAATGATAGATTAGACAGATCTGGAATATTGATGGAAAAACTATACACTGCATTATAGCAGAAGCATTACAATTGGTTTTAGACTCTGTAAATATCGCATCTTCATCACTGTTGTAGTGAGACACATGATCTCACCTACCATATACATAAGAGGGGCACCTTTGATATCATTAGAATGCAACAGATTTGTTCACTACAAACCTGTCCTGAATCTGTTAGCTGGAAAAATAACCGTGCAAAACATGCCAACTTCATTTACATTGCAGAAAGAGTCAATCAGCAAACTATATTTCTTCTTCTGTAAGTCTAGTTATAATATTTGCAAACCAGTCTTTAATTGGTATCTGCTTACAGAAGTGTAAGAGGCATTTATCTTATCTTTGTCTCAAATTTTGTTTTATACATTCTGTGGTAGTTGGAATGGAAAGCACAAAGAGACTGAGCAAATAGGGTAGAGCTTGAATCAGTAAGCATACAAATCAGCATAGTTAATGAGCAATAAATCAACTGTTGAAGTTCTTTCCTATTATTGTTGGCTCAGTAAACCCCAAAAACCAACTTAGACAACACACACCAAATACATAGCACATTAAATATTGCAAACCTTATTGACTAATATCATTTGTAACATACATTTGCATCCTGATTCTAAAATCCTTGAACATTAGCTATAATTTCTAATTTCTTTATTTTTTCAGAGGGATAAACAACAAATATTCAATCTACACATACCTGTAGGCCTAATAATTGCAATATTAAACATATAGATGTCAGTACAGACCTTGTTAATGTGCCTTTTATCATTGAAACACTACTCAATTAGGTAGATGATAGTAACCTCGTTTGAATTTCAATCAAAGCATCATGGAGGGAGTATTTTTATCAGATATTAGAGTAGACATGTATACAAAATGTGGAAGCATAGAAAAGGTACGTGAAAAGATTAGAAGTAATTGGCATTGTTGTAAACAAGGTAAAGCCCATAGTTTGAAGGCTGTAGTAGCTAAACTGCATTTGTATGTATAAATAGTGTAAACTTTGGGGAGGTTGTTTGTGTTTGTGTACTTGAACAGTGGATCATGATGTTTGCAAAGCATGATATGCATGTCACCACTCATCTACTGTACAGTGGTCAACATCAGTTATATTGATTTGGCAATAGTCCATTCACCTGCTATACCATGTACATTGCTGTCCTATCATGTGCCATTTAAATATCATGACCTGTCTTGTGTAAAATTGGAGACTTATGGACTATGAATTGAATGGAGCCTGAAAATAAGCCCATAATCCATTGTTAAGCATTCATACATCTTGATTCATTCTTTTTCTCTACTGATGTGAACTATTATACTAAAGAGACTTGTGCAAAGTACACTGTTAAAGGTAAAAGGTAGAGGTCGTTTTTTAGATCATGGTCATGCCAGTCTAGATGCTAAGTTGGCCCAAGATGTCAAATTGTGTACCTTTGGGTTTTAACACCATGAACAGAACTTGCATTTTTTTCTTTAATAGATTTGTACGTATAAAAGGAAACATTAGAAAACCATCGAAATCAGGGGCAATATACGCAGTGATTGAAAAATCCATCAAAGCCGCTTAAATCATCTCCCTGGCGGTAGAAGGAGAAGGTAGGTAATCCTGTCCTAAGGTGTTATGTACAGGATGCATTCCCCCAACTTTTCCGAGGTGGGGAAAGAAGTGTAATGCATTGGGTAAAAGGTATGACCATCAAACTATGCAGATACCTTCCCTTTCGGTATAGGAAGATGGGAGGTAGTTGCGCTTTACTAATTTGCAAGACCCCAATGGGAGCTTTGGAACAGGGTATGGACATCCATCAAAGCATCATGGGAGGAGTTTTTTATCAGATATTATGGTAGACATGTATGCAATATGCTCTGGTAGACATGAATGCAAAATGTGGAAGCATAGAAAAGGCACGTGAACTGTTTGACAGAATGCCTCAAAGAGAGGTTATATCATGGAATGCAATGATTGCAGGATATGCAAAAAATGGTTTTTTTTTTAAAGCTTTTGAAACTTTAAAGCAAGTGCAAAGAGCAGGTGTAAAGCCAGACTGGATAACTTTTGCCAGCATTCTCCCTGGCTGTACCAAAATAGAAGAATTGGAACAGGGTATGGACATCCATCAAAGCATAAAGAATAGAGGAAACGTATCCTCATGATCGGATACGGGACTACCACATTGGGATTGGGATGGGCATTGATTAGAAGAATTTTCGCTTTACGCTAGACCTAAGCCAGAGCCCTCAACATATTGCTCCCCTTTCCTTCCATAAGTATCCATTTCAATGGACACAACGACATAGAGGTGTACATCAATTTTATAAAGAGTGGAGCAGCCCAACGCCATATATCTATTCCCCGACACCATTATAGAGTAGACGTTGCAGTTGCAACTGCCCTGGTGGAGATGTATGCAAAATGTGAAAGCATAGAAAAGGCACGCGAAATTTTTTTGACTGGGTCTTGATTTACTAGAGAGGGGAAGAAAAATGAAATGAAGGAAATCCACGAATCTTACCTGTTAAAACAAAAAATAATGCTGGTGCAGAAGTTTTCAACCTTGCAGACTTCCAACTCCAAAGCTCGATGATGGTCTGTTAACAGTTCTTGATGATAGTATCCAAGAAGGGCTTCCATGATTGATAAGTCACGTTGTAGATAACAACGCATCGATATGATATTTCCAGATGGAATATAGTTGTCGTCTATGGAAATTAAGTTAAGTATTGACAACTCACAGAAGACGTGGCGGCATGTTATTCAAGCGGGAAGATCTGGCTCTGTCATCTGTGTCATTAAATTTTATCCGCTATCAACGCACCACATACCAAAAAATATCCGTTTGCCTCTGTCAATGCTGTAAAATGGATAAGTCGCATTTACAAGGGAAATATGATCTTCTTGCCCGGGAGGTTTACAGTGAACTGGAGACTGCTTGACGGCGGGCATACCTGTTTCAGGCGTCAGACAGGTTTTCAGGCATATTGTGCACTGGCGATCCCAGAAGTAGAGCCTATCGGCTAATTAATGCACTATAAATCTGCCAAAGATGTATGGGAGAAATTGACAATATCTATGAGGGTGATGATAAAGTGAAACAAGAAAAATTGTAAACTCATAGAGGAAAGTTTGAGACTCTTAAGATGAAGGATGAAGAAAATATTTCAGCATATTTGCTCAGGGTAGATGAGGTAGTGAATGCAATTAGAGGTATCGGTGAGAATATTGAAGATAAGGTTGTTGTAAAGAAGGTTCTAAAGTCTCTCCCACAAAGGTTTGATTCTATTTTTTTTGCAATAGAAGAAGCTAAAGATCTAGATAATTTCTCTATGGATAAATTATTTGGATCTTTAACTGCATATGAAATGAGAAATGAGAATAAAGGTTCAACAAAGAGGGAAGCAGCATTCAAGACTTCCAAAATCAAGAAGATTGAAGATGATTCAGAACCTGATACCAGTTCAAATGAAGAAGAATCTGTGAGGTCCACACCTATGATACATTTGATACTTAGACTATTTTGAGTTTGGTTATTGTCTATGCCTATTAATACCATTGATGACAGGATATTTAAATGTTTAAGCCCATATGATGATTTGATTTTGATTATGCTACATGCTTAGTAATCTGACTATGATGATTGATTTAATGTTATGTTGGTTATTGAGTTGTTTAATTTAAATCTAGAAACTTAATGATGAATGAATGAAACAAGTGGTGTGAACCAATCATGTTACAATTGGATGAGTATGAAAATTATGGTTAATGAAAATGGGATAAGATAGGTAGCTAATGATTTTTCAATTATGTTATTAGATCTTTATGCTATGTGAATTATTAAATTTGTGTTCAAATGCAATGGTTTGATTTTTATATGAATATGATTTACTTGGATGGATTAATGTGTGCATCGAGTGTGCAGGTACACTTTCCATGGCCAATGGAAATTGGAGGTGACCCTTGGGAACCCTAAGTTATTTTACCAGTGAAACTGAGCTAAAGTCCATATGGAGGGACTATAGCTCCATTTTGTAATGTATTTTATTCATATCATGCTAATTGTGAATGTTTTTAAATTGATTTTTATTGCCATGTCAATCCATCTAGGTGGTGAGTTGTCCATCCAAGTGGACAAACTCGGATTTGAACCTTTAGGTACTTTTTGGGGACTGAAAAGTGATATTTTTTAAGTGTTTTTATGGGTTTAAGGTCCCTATGGAAGGTATCTATGGGTTAGGTACCTTTTTAGCTCAAAATCTTGGGTCAATTCCATGATTGGGCACTCTTTTTGAGGCTTTTAAGAGCTTTGACGAAATTAAGGTATTGGGAAGTGGGATGGGGACTAGTCCTTTTCCATTCCCACTTCTCCAAGTTGCCTTGGAAGGCTCCCAAAATATCACACATGTGTGAGAACACATGGGTGAGTGTGCTTGGGAGAGTGAATGGGAGGTTGAAAAATGTTGGCTCCCTATTCAAAGGAATTCAAACTTGAATTCCTATAAAACAAACTAAAAACAAGGGTTATGGGATTATTTTTGGCATTCTTGATTTTGGTTGAATTTTGGGGGTTAAAGAGTTTGAAGAAAAAGCTTGGAAGAAGAGGAGTTGTGTGGATTCTCAACCCATCCTTCCCTAAGCTTGATTTTGAGGTAGATTCACTACTCTTTCTATTTCTCTATGTTTTTATTTGAAAGATTTCATGTGTATGTAAAAATGTGCTTGGTATTTTATCTCTTGTGTTTGCTTGTATGCTTATTTCAAAATGCTTTTGTTCTTGTTTTCTTGTATTGTTGAATGTGTTTTGTGTGATGGGAAAAGGGTTGTATAGGGATAGGCTCACCCAAAATTTGGGAAGAGCATCCCTTGTTGGGGATGGTATGGAGTAGGAACCTCCAAGGGGAAGTTTAATCCCTCCTTGAAAGGAGAGGCTCAAAAAGGGTATGAGTACCCATATGTAATTGTGAAATGGTAGAAATGGTTTTGGTGGTATGGGTTTTGGAGAAAGACAAGATATTAAAGAAGGGTTGCATGTGAAATGATGGGAGTATGATATTGACTTGTTCTTGTTGCTATTATTATAAGTCCCCATATGGAGTGCGTAGTCCACCTTACATCCCACACTTTGGATTCTTGATGGAATCCTAAATTTATGTGAAAATACCTTGGGTGGGTGTGAAAATAATCTTGTATCTATCATGTGTGTAAATATTGTTTTTCTTGGCTTTACTTGTACTCGGTTCCCTCGGTTGCCTCCTAGCTTGGGGGTGGTTGGTTTTCCAACCAAAGGTTGGGAGGTGAGCACAACCTTGGCCATGGAGAATATGTTTGTGTTTTGCGTAGGTTGGAGAAAGTTATGAGGAGTATTGCAAACTTGGGGAGGCTTAACTATTTTTCCATATCTTTATGCCTATGAGGTGAAGATTACTTCCCAAAAAAAATGTAACTACCTTTGTTAATAGAGGTGGGATAAAAGTGTATACGTATGAAAGTGGAGAAAATTTTGCATAATCTTGTAAAAAGTATGCATGAGTGAAAAGAATACTTTTAAAATGTAATTTTCGTTATTCTTTTTGTTTAAGAAAATATGTGTTTCATTTTGAACGATTGAAAGTTAAATCCGAAAATAATGTTGCCTTTTTATTCATTTGTTTAAGGAAGGATAACATATATTTTGTTGTAAACACATGAGTGTATAGTTATAGTTTCCGTGTTGTTGAATGGAAATAGGTACATCCTTTATTTCCTAAGAATATTTATGCTTACATGGTAAGAAAAAAAAAAAATACAGTGGGTATTCTAAGTTTAAATATGGCATTATACTGTCCCATGAAATGAAATATGGCATAAATGTATATGTATATGAATGTGTATTGGACTTCTTGTATACACTTAGTATGACTGAATGAAGTATCGATTAAAGCATTATTTTATAAGCAAAATACAAGATAATATAGGGTGAAACGATTAGGCTCTATGGTTATGTAATCCAGAGGGGTACTATGCCTCACATACACCTTTACTTCTTCTTTTTTCTAAATGTAACAGAAATAAATATGATAGAGTTTCTATGTGCCACAATAAAATCTTAAAATATTTCATTAGAATATCCTTGTGAAGTAATTGAAAGAAGAATATACTAGTCTTTTACAGATTTGGGTGTTACTATGTATAAAAAAAGAAGAAGAAGAGGAGTTTCATTTCATAACACACCATAATTTATAGAAGATTTTAGTGCTATTCAGATTTTTATAGTAAGACAGTTTATCTGCTAGTTTCTTTCATAGGAGAAATTTATAAACAAATTTAACATGTCACATATTCAGTAGTACATTTTAAGAACACCACAGAATGAGTTGTTTCCTGTAGGTTGCACTGTTGATATTTTCCTCTCCATTGTGAGTGCCACCCATCATGGGTAAGGGCGCCAGTATACCCAACGTCCTCAACTCAACCAATTCCTACAACAAGATAAAAATAATGAATAGATCTTATAGACTAGAGGCTATATCGTAGTGCTATTCTTTACATCGTCATACTCGCTTATACCAGATATATAGCCAACGCAGGGTTTCCCTCTTATGTGTCATATGTGTCATGTCTGCAGAAACTGAGTAGTGGATAACATCTGGGATGGGTGAGCATGGTTTAGGCATAAATCCTAGGGGTCGACTATCTACCACATTAGTATTTGCAAACTTATCACCTCCACTGATAGGCTGCCTTTGTGTGTTCTCCCATGCCCATGACTTGGTCTATGAGCAGCTGTTTTAATCTACCAAGGGCTACCGATAGAGAGAGCAAGTTTATTACCAAACCTGATATACACAGTCATAGTATGGATGTCCTCTCATAGTGCATACAGTTCTAGTAATGTAACCAAGTAACATTGTGTGCTCTTGCCTCTACGCGCGCTTGGAAAACCTCTATTCTAGTTGCATGACCCATGTGCTCCAAGCCAATATTGTTAATGGTCACGACATAGATATTGCCAACCTTAATTCTCAATATATAAAAAAAGGAAAAGAAAAAGAAAATATCAGTATTAGAGATAACATGGAGCAAAGAGGTTAGCTTCAGTTCAACGTGTGATTCTCCTCGTATCCCAAGCTTGGTAGTAGGAGTCGATCGGTTTTCCCATGCCCACATTCCAAACTGGCACTCTCATTAGTGAAATTAGGCTCCTCCGTAATCTATTCTCTACCACGTTATCTTGCCCTTACAAGGATATATTGTTGAGCATCGGTCATGAGACTCCATTCATAACTGAGCTAGGATTGACTCTGGAGGCACTGACTGGCTGCCATTTGAAGTCTCGGTTTGAAATATTGAAAAGCACTTCCTTCGTTGGTATTTACGCCATAGATCACAGTATATAAAGTTAATGTGATGCTAGAACAAAATACAGACTGCAGTGTATCTTCCTGACATTTCCTAATCTATTCAACTCCCTATCTCGCCCAATGATCAATGCACAGACGTCCTTTAAGAAGGCATGGGTATTAGGAAAGTCTGTGCGATGTTAAGAGTTTAAATTAATTTAGTTGAATCTCATTTTACCATCATCCATAAACGCTTCAGCTTCTGTACGTTTGAAACAATGGCCTCACTGAAGTCTTGTGATTTCTGACAGACATCGCGTCCCTCAGAATATAAATTTAAGGTGATCTCGGGACAACCAAAAAAAAAGTCAAGATTCAGTGACCCTTCTTGACATTGCCTGCGTGAGGAAAGTCTTCTATCGCATCAAATGACCATCGCATAAGTTTTGTCAGGCCAACCAGAAAGCAGGCGATTTAATTTGAAGTCTTAAGCATGAAGTCCATGCAAGAGGCAGTTGGTGGAATGGTCATGAACATTATCTTCTGGGCACCCCACATAGTTGATCTTACAAATCATGTATATCTTAGTGCTCCTTATCTACCTTAGGCGAAGGATAGTTAAATAACTTTGGTCTGGTCGACTGAGCGCTAAAGTAAAAGAAATGGGCAAGATACAAACTTGGGCCTATAGCTGTCTCTCCTACGTATGCATGATTCATGATCAAAATGTGGTATCGTTATTGCTATGGGCAATAATAAGTTATTAAAATAATTGATGGTGTCATAGGACTTAAGGATTACGGCAAAGAAATAAGAATGAAAACAAAAAGAAAGAAGACCACAAATAAATATTCTTACATTTGCAAGCCCTATATTATGTACGTAACATATATGTAAAAAAAAATCTCATCTAAGGCTCCTTGCTTACCACCTGTGTAGAAGACACTAGCACTTAAAAGTTATCAAAGTAAAAATCTATAATAATACTCATATAAGAGAGAGGAATAAATGTTCCCATATTCTTAAGAAAAAGGTTCTATTTATTTAAATAAAAGTATATGTAAGGATAAGGGCCACGTAATACTAGAAATTCTTTAAAAGGAATATATTCTCTTTATTTACTCTCCCTTATCCTTTTCTTTTAGAAAAATAATAATATGTAGATAGATGGGATTATTACACATTTATTATTTGAATAGGTTATTTGTAAATCTTTTAATTTTTAAAATTTTATTTTATTTTATTTTTAAAAAAATATTATATATATTTATTTATTTATTAAGAACAAATAGATTAATAAGGATCAAAAATAAATAAATAAGGAAGTTAATAATGAAATTTAACTATAAATATCAGACACATTCTCATAATGAAATTTATCTTTAGGATTAATAGTATATCAAATTGATGGTATTTTTATGTGTTCTCAACGTGAGAACCTTTAGCAAGGATGTCTATCGAGGACATTAAATGTCATGCGAAGATGGGCACCAATCTTTGATTGGTAGTGAAGGGTCTAGTAAATCCTTTGTTTAGAGTCAACCCAAATTCATTTTTGTCCCCTTACCCCACCCTCGAGCTACAAGGCAGTAATGATGTTGTACAAGCTACATCACCCGGTGCATATTGCATGTATGGTTATTAACCATTAATACCTTGTAATATAGTTCAAAAAAAAATCGTTAGTTGTGTTTTTACCCTAAGGGTAAAATATGGGCATTACAGAATCAATATTTTTTAGAATATTGAAGAAGGGCAGTGGCAGATACAAAGGTAATTTACCTTTCAAATGCTTTAACTATGGAAAATAGGTCATTATGCCTCAAAAATTCCATTAAATGATAATGAAAAGGGAAATAGTTCTAGGAGTCAAGAAGTTTCCAAATATAAAAAGAGAAACTATGGTAAAAAGAAGAAGAGTCTTTATGTTGATAAATAAATTAGTTCTTCAAATGATTGTTCTTCTGCAAGTGAACATGTTGAAACTACATTTATGACTCAAGAAAGCAAAGAATGTGAAGATTCAAAAGAGGAATAAGAAGTTGGTGTAGATTTGGAAGGTGAATTGGTCTTTGCTTTAGAAGACTTGAGAGATGAAATAAAATAGAATGAGAAGTACAAGTTACGATTGAAGAATTTGAGAAGCTTGTTGATCTAAAATTACAATTAGTAGAATAAAAAAGAATATTAGAGGTAATTAATTTGGATTTGAAGAACAAACTAGAAGAGTGTCATAAACTAGAGGCTAAAGTTGTCTCTTTAAGGAAGGAATTGGAAAAGATAAATCAACAGTTAAATAGAAGTATCAAGCTTGGAAAAAGATCTGAAGTCCTTGATGAAATGATTGGAAGTCAAAGATCTACTTTCAACAGGTTTGTTGGTTTAGGATATGAGGAAGACAAGAGTTTCAAGTATTTTGTCTCTAAAACCTATGCAACCACTTCCAAGAAGTCTGCAGAGTCCATAAAAAATAAGAATAATGGAGATCATAGAAAAATAGATGATGGATTCATCAAAGTGCACAATCCAAACAGGAGATTCAAAGGCCAACGTGCAAGACAAACCAAGTTTAATTATGTTTTTCATGGTTATTGTTTTTCATGTAATCAATATGGACATAAATCAATAGATTGTAGGATTAGATCCTTAAGAAATGATAGATATGATTTTGTAAGCAAGAATCCTTTTACTTCTTTAGGAGCTCTAAATGATGTTTGTTACAATTGTAACAATTATGAACACATTACTAAGTTTATAGAATTATGTTTACAAAGCCCCTAGATAGGAGAAAAAGAAAGTTATTTCTCCCAATAAAAAAAATCTGCTCATGTTCATGCAAGTCAAAAGAAAGAATTTACACCCCCTGAGCACAAGAAATAATCTACACAAAGTTCTGAGGAAAAATAGAAAAATTCAAAAATATATTGGAGAGAGAAGAAGATTGAGATGAAGAATGAGGAATCAATGATAGTCCAAATAGCTTGTCATGCCATAGGACAAGGAAATCCTTGGGTAATTGGCAATGGTAGCTCTAGTCATATGACTAGAGACAAGAGAAAATTCACCAGCTTGGAGAAATGGAATGGTGGCATAGTTGAGTTTGGTGATAATACCACTGCTAAGATAATTGGAAAAGGTACATTAAGCATAGATGGTAAAACTAATGCTCAAGATGTGTTGTATGTAGAAAGATTAAAACATAACTTGCTTAGTGTTAGTCAGATGTGTGACAAAGGATATATTTTTTTATTTCATGCTAGTGGATGTTGTTGAAAGAATGAAGAAGAAGCCTTTTGTTGTGTTGTCATCGATGCCAACATTGGTTTGTGACAGTTTTTGTCTATCCGGTAGACAGTGATTCATGTACTCTAATCTGGTAATCTGGTCTAAAATTGTTCATATTATAAGATCAAACTATGTTGTTTAAATATGTTAGTTAGGACTATTAATTGCAGCTATGGACAAGTTTTCAGCGATTTTGGTTAAATAGGCTTAGAGATATAAATGACACAAGATCGACATATAAGGCATTGTACATTCTTCTGGCTAACATGGTTAAGTGGTGTTCGATTCATGGGTGATTAAAGATTTCTTTATTAGGTCTGGGCTGACCCAATTTATGTCTTGCATGTTTTGTTTTGAGCACCAAAGAATTTTTTTTTAAAGTCGTCAAGCCATTTTGAATTGAGTATGTTTACATCTAATTAGGCGGACCTAATTGATGTATGTTGATGTAAGTTGGTATATATATGTATGAAACATTTTTGTATGGTATAGATATAGATAGATATGTATGTATGTGTGTTATGCAAAAATTATAAGCAATGATGTGTGACAGTGTGATATTATGCAAAGTTGTTGATAGTTGTTGTGAACCTAAAAACTGATGTAGGATTTTGTTTTCCAAAGCTTAATTGGATCTGAACTCAGCACATAGAAGGTGTATTTCATTAGTTCATCCTTTTGGCAGTGAGTTGCACTCTTTTGTAATCATTTTAGGCTGTGAGCCTTTCAAGGACAATGTGTCCTAGTAGTGTGCCTTGTAATATCTTATGACTGGTTATAATATATTGTGAGCTAATCCTCACTATGGTTTTTCCCATTTTGGGTTTTCCACGTAAAAATCTTGGTGTTCATGTGTCATATGATGTTATGATTCCTTTCATTTTTTTATAGTTGCAACTAGATATGTTTTAATTATTGAATGGTTATCAGCTAAATGGTTTAGTAGAATATTGATTCACCCCCCCTCTCAGTATTCTAAGTGTTCAACAATTGGTATCAGAGCTTGGTTCCTTTTGAAAATTTTAATAGCTTAAGGAAGATCTTGAAGTTTGAACACATGGCTGGAAAAAAGTATGTTCCTCCAGAAGAGAACTCTGCAACTAAAGAACTCCATGTTGCTCTTGAAGATCTGGATAGAGTTGAAAATGAGAAAGAAACTTTGAGGGAAAACTTAAAAGAAGCAAATGGGTGCATCAAGCAACTGAGAGAACAAATCAATAAATTCAAAGAAAGGCATAGAGAAGTAAGTGATTAGTTGAAGAAATAAAATGAGGACATCACTAGACTAAAGGTACAAGTGGAAGAAAAGAAAAGAATTGAAGATTGTCGAAAAGCTGAAATCCAAAGCAAGATTGATGAATGTACAAATCTTGAACAAGAATTGGTAACCCTAAGGTCTGACTTGGAGAAAGCAAGAGCTCGTGAGGAAAAATTCAAAGAAATTACTACAATTCTTGATGAGTTGATTGCATTTTAGAAACCCTCTAAGGACAAAGGTGGTTTGGGACTTGAAGAAGGACAAAGCTCAAAGGAAAATCAGACTCCTTACAAGGAAGACTTGAGGAAATGGTAGACAAATCAAGAATTAAAGAAGCAATACTGGAAGGATTCCTATTAGACAACCTAATGCTCAAAGATACCCATCTTTCAATGGTATTTTTTTTCATGCAATAAATTTGGTCATAGAGAAACATAATGTAGAAATAGAATGAATCAGAATGTTGGATTATTTTCTAGACCATTTTTTTCTTACAATAAATCTGGACATAGAGCTACTAAGTGCATAAGTCAGATAATGATGATGAATAGATTCAATACTGGTAGAATGATTCAATATTTTAAAGGATATTTCTACACATGTAATGCATTTGGACATAAAGATAACCAATATAGATAAAGGTTAAAGACAAATCAGTTTGGTCAGAAAAATTTTGTGTGCTACACCTACAACAAACTAGGACATATTTTAAAATTATGTAGAAGCAAGAATGGGAAGAAATCTAATCCAAAACAAAGGAACAAAACTGTGAATAAAGTGGATCCCATTGAAAAGTTGAAGTTAAAAAGGAAATGGAGAAAATTTGGAAGAAAAAGGAAGAACCTGAGAATAAGGATCAATCAAATGCATTTGTATCTGAATTTGGTGCAGATACTTCTAAAAACTAAACCCAGTAGTGGATTTAAGGGGAGCAATTATAGAGAAGTCTTATAAACCCCTGATATAAGAGGTGTCAAGTAGTGACACGAGGTTACGTAATGTAAAATTTCATTCTGAAGGTGTTGAAAAATATTCCAACAAAAATTATGCAATTTTGGAGATTTGTGGAGCATTTTAGGGTTTACAATGTATACATAAGGTGTTTATCAACTTTTTGAAGGTGGAATGCATTAAATGCAAAATTAGGGAAAATTAGTAAGGCACAAAGTAAAAATTCAAGTCGAGTTAAATCACTTTTACATATTCGAAAGAAAGAAAAATGATTTGAAGTGATTTGAAGGCAATTTAAAGTATCTGGCATCAAACCCTAGTTTATGTCAAAGCTTGAAAAAGGTATTTACAGCTATCTGTACTTTGTGGGTTTTAATTAAAAGCAATTTCCATAAGCATATACAAGTAAATTGAGGGACAAATGGCTACTTCCACTGTGGTTGAGACTTTTGAGAGACCCCGACCGAGATTCAAAATATTTTCATGAAAGGTTTATGATATGGACCCCATGGGTGCATTTTCACAAATTTTGAGTAGTGTTTTACCCACTTAGGATACTAGAACCTACATTCATATGAAATTGGAAGAATTTGACCATCAAGTGCTCAAGGATCAATGGTTAAAGGAGCTAGTTAGAGACGATTCCTTGGTGAAGCCAGAATATGAAAATCTTGTAAGGAAGAAGCTAGATGTATGGAATTGGTTCCTAGAATTTTGCAATGAAATGGATGCAAAGTTTGTAAGGATGGAACTTAGCAGAGTGCATGATAAATTTGTGTGGAAAGTGTAGCCAGAGTTATTACCAAGGAAGTGATTAAAGTTGTAACTGGTCTTTGTGACACTAGACCTGTACCAATGCTAAAAGTTATGAAGAATGATGTGGTCATGAAACTAATTGGTGCCACATATGATGGGAGATCACTGAAAATCAAACCCATTACAAACCCTGCTATAAGATATGATGCAGTCATGATTGGTCAGAAAATCTACTTTACCAATAGAGGAAAATTTTTTTTCTGCAACTGCAATTTATGTTGCATATGGCATGGTGGTTAATGGAAGGGATTATAATTTGTGTGAGTTGCTCCAACAAAAACTTATGGATAACCTGAACCAAACTAAGACAAAGAAGTATGCATTCAAGTTTGGTACTTTGGTAGTTTGTTTGCTATTCTACTTTCTAAGAGAGCTACCTGGAAGGAAAAACATTATATGGAATCACAACATACCGGTGACGCATCAAATCTTTGAACATTTACATAGCCTTGGAGACTTCAAATCACAAAGTGATGCTTTAACTGCATTCTTCTTAGTTTTTTAGAACAACATGTATGAAAGAGATAGAGTTCCAAGAAGCCTAGTAAATAAATATGCAAAGGAGATAACTTTTCTTGTGTCCACTGATGAGTACATCATAGAGGCAGTAGAACCTATAACTCTATGGATAGAGCCTCTAGGATATGAGATTGATGAGAAAATAGTTGAGGGCCTCATTGAAATGTTGTTAAGCAGTCTTAATGATCCCACTCTACCCCGCCATGGTACATATGAAGAGAATTCTACCGAAGTGCATTTGGAAATGTCAACACCTCAAAGGGATAAAAGAGTAAATAAACATTTTGAGGCATTCTTTCAAATGCATTCACTTTCTAAGGATGATGTTGATAGGCTAAAGGAAGTTGATGAAAAGAGGGCCAGATCAGCTAAAGTGCCCTCTAGGCCTAGAAGATCAAGAAGAGCATCTTCCACCATTGCCTCTATGTTACCTAAAACACTCGATATAGTGGCAACAATAAAAGGGAAGAAGGTAGAGCACAACACCCCTGCAACAATTGATGTAGTTTCTTCCTTTGGACCCAACACAAGAGCTTCTAAGAAGAGAAATGTAATGCCTATTGCACCATTTGTCACCCTTGGAAGAAGAATAAAGTAGAAGGAAAATAGAAAAAGGAACTTGAGTGATGCTATACAAGAAGAAATTGATCTTAGTTTGTAAGAAGAGAAATAGTTGAAAAGGAATAGGAGAAGTAGTACATCCACCAACCATGAAGAAGTAGAAACCAGAGACAATTTTGAAATCTTATCTGATGAAGAAGAGATAGAATATGAAATGGAAGCTTTCAAAATTCATGTGCATGAGAAGAAGAGAGAAGAAGGTACATCAGAAACTATGGAGGACATGCCTAGATCTCCTCTGGTAAGTGATTGTCCACCTCTAAAGATGGAAGCTTTAGTAAATAATATGATAGAATCTGAGGATTTGCTAGCTACTACTAGGTTATTTGATGAAGTTAATAAAGAGGATAAGAAAACAATTGTAGATGATTTCATTCAATACATGGTTATTTTTAATGAGAATATGGAAACTATAAGGAAGAAGGTGACTAGCAATGTATGGGAGGCTTTACTACAAAGAAGGAATGAAGTTGAATTTGTTGATGAAAAAATGAAATATGATGCCTTGAACACATGTGGATCCTCCTTATCTAAGGAAGGTGCTACTACCCTATTAAATGAATGTTCTAAGTTGTTCAGGTTCAAAAAGAGATTCATTGTTCTAATGACTAAAGAGAGAGGCAATACATAAAGGTTACTTCAAGAGACTCTTGATACAGTAAGGGAAATGGTAAAGAATTATGGAATGAGAACCAGTTTTTCATCTCATACAACTCAAGCATGAGAGTGTTGAAAATGAAGGTGAAATTGTAGCTTTGAACTTGTAAACTATGTGACTGTAAATCTAATTAAGTGTTCTTTGGTAACAATTCTTTGTGTATGATTAATCTATTTAGATCAATTTTACCAATTGTAGAAAGAGACAGAAGATTGTAGAAGAATGAGAAAAGAAGATAGAAATGACACAACATATACGTGGAGAAACCCTTTCGGGAAAAAAAATCCACCAAAATCAATAGTGCTTGTATTATTTAACCTTAGAACAAGATTACAATAATATTGTATCAATCGTTGATTGATATGCTTCCTTTCCCTTCAACAATCCTTCTTCACAACCTGCACAAAACTCTCATACACTTTTTGCAACACAAGCTATCCATGCATTCCATGTGACCAAGAATGAATCCACACATCCCATGCCATGCTTCAAATCCTCACACATGCACAAGCTCAACCTACAAAACTACTGTTGATGCAGAGCTGGGGTTCCAAACACACACAACTCACAGGTTTCTGAAACACAAAACAAAAACTTTCTTATTCATCCTTTTTTATTCAACTTTCCCATCAATGATAAAATGGTTACAAAGACTCACACATGCTCAAGAGTGTCTCTAAGCCTCACACCACACAAAATATACTTTTAACAATATTAAAATGATCAACCTAACATACTTTGAGTGTCCAAAGACTCAGGGATAAACAACAAATAGTAGTTCCTTCAAGGCTACTCCAATTCTTGTAGACATTCCTCTTAGGATTGGTTACTACCATTTCCAAACTAAGCCTCCAATAAATACTGAAAAAAAAAAATTGGATACCCTTTTGTGAATTCTAAAACATATCTCAAATTTACTATTGGTTACTTTGGACCAAACCACCCAAAACTTGATTGTTCTGTTGCTCACAAGGGTTAATTAGGCTAGGTAGCAAGATGGTTTATTGGTTCTTGTGGTTCTAGGGCCTAAACTCTTTAATAAACTCTTAAAACACATCATATTTTACCTTATCATAGTTTCTAAGCCATCTCCCATTCATTTCCAAGGTCATTTCTTTGAACCCTAACCTCTAACCACCACTTCTTGCACAAGAACACACCGTTTCAGCCTAGGGCATCATGGAACTTACCCAAAATATCATCTCCAGGTCCTAAAACTTACATATAATCAAATATTATGTCAAAACAGACCTACAAACCAATTTTTGTGAGTTTTCACTAGATATATTTCAAGTTACACAATTTTCTTGCTCACTGTTTACCTTAGTTTATGAACTGGGTATCTGGAAAGATTCGACCATTAGACCACTTAAACAACCTTTTCAAAATCATTGGTAAGAACAAAAAACTTATGAAATTAAATCTTATTTCCATCCATGTAATTTTTAGGGCCGTACTCAACCGTGCAAGGCCGTACAACTCTCTGAAACAACAGAAAATGTGTTAAAAATGCAGAAATTCAATGTTTATTTATTGCTTGAACATACAAAACTTCTTCAACCACCTTATTTAGACCCTTTAAATCTTATTTAAGAATATACAATGCCAACCCAACCATTTCAACCAACTTTTGGAGTCCCAACCATTCAACTTCCTTGACTTTGCATTTTTTTGCACTTTTGCAACTTTCAACTTGACAACTTTTTTACAAAATTTGCAATATTAACCCTATGGAATCTAAATGACTAAAATTACATCAAAATGGTCTATTAGAACTTATTACAATGTAGAAACATCAAAATTGAATAAAAAATCAAGAGTTTCCTCATGGAGGCATGAAATCCATAAGGTGCTCCTACATCAGCTGCCCTGCCTTCAAACTTTGATGCAATTGTTGCAATAAATAGACAATTAATGAGCATGTAAACTCATAATATTTATCAAATACAAGATCATAAAGATCCTCTCAAAAATCTATGCCTAGATTGTGCAAGTATAGTTCCACACTGTAACATGAATTCAAAACCAAAGTTTCCTCAATTTAGGTGCCCCAAACTAAACACTTAACTGATCGTTGGTCAAGAAAATATCTTGCAAGAATCACCTCAAAGTTGGCACCCAAGAATGGTCCCACTTAACTGAGCCTTGTAAATATCTTCTCATGCAAAAGGTGTTAACTCAAAGATGCCAACTGGGTGCCCAAGGTGGGTCCAAGTCAATCTTAGTTAATTGAAATAATCTCTCCAATTCATGCAAACAATATGCATGATTGATCATCCCCACTTAACTGAATGTATCCATCTATTATCTATCATGCAACTAAAGTCATTAGTCATGCAACTCAATTCAACTAAAGTCAACTAGCATTCAACTCAAACTAACTACATGCAACTGAAGATAACTGAACCATAATTGAACTGAACTAAACTAGACTGGATTGAACTGAACTGAACTGAAATGAACTAAACTGAACTGAACTCCACTCATGTAAATATCAATCCCTATTTTGTAGGATCTTTACATGCATTACTGAAGTGTTATCAATACTCCAAATGGTTAACTTAAGCAAAGTGGGTTCCACCTTCCATGTGGGCGCCCCATGTGCTTCTATCTTGTAGGAGCTCTTCTTGGATGCCCCCACATGTTCCTATCATTTAGGAATAATTACAAATGCCAATTTACATGTTCATTTCATTCGAATTTAATCTCTTTCTTATCCTACTGTTGGGGAACACTTTCCAAGGACTTAGGAGATACATGAAATACATTTAAGATTGCAATTAAATGGCATCTTATTCCCAACAAAGAGCCTGCTAATATCACAGAAGTAAAGGACCATCCTATTTTTGAAAATGTTGGTGATACACATGCTACTTCAGAGACGTCTGCTCCTCCGAATGATACAGAGGAAACAACTAGTAAACACACTAAAGATCAACATAAGAATGACATCGGTAACAATCCAAAAGAACACCATGAGGATATCAGAAATAATGGAGAAGAAGATAAGAATGAAGATGAAGGAAACAAAGATGAAAAGGGTAATGATGGAAAAGATGACGAAGACAAGGAGGAAGAAAAGAAAGAGAAACCATCAGAAAAACCCTTAGAAGAGGAAGAAGAGGAAAAGAAAGAAGAAAACAAGGAAGAAACAGAGATTGGAAGAAGTGAAGAAGAATCCCCAAGGCCACTGAGATATCAAATCCATATGGAGAATCATCTAGAAATGCTCTTAAGGGTCTACTAACAAGGAAAACAAGGATTCAACTTGTGCTACCATCTCAATTGATTCAACTTTCGACACATCCAAGCTATGTGAATCTAAGCAAGATGTCACCCGTAGAAAGGATAAAGATTTTTGGTACTTTTCTTAACTTTGGAACACAGGAAATTGAACATACCTATTAGAGAGGAACTGAATCGGTAAATGAAGCTATTAAGGCTTTGCAAGAGACAACCCCCAATGCCACAATTGATGATTCCTTAGCACCTATTGAAAACTTAAAGTTCTTGGTTGATTTGTCAAAGAATATACCTCTAGCCTTAAGATACAGACTAGGAAAGAGGAAAATTCAAGACTTCTAGAGAAAAGTTTATTGGTTCTATAGGATAAATGTGCAATTGCACACAACAAGGTGTTGCAAAGTCTAAAAGAGGTAAAGGATTATGAAGAGGAAGCATAGATATTGTTTGTATATTGCATGCGGTGGCCTGATGCCACTTGAGGCATTAAATAACCAATGGAATCAATAGAGTCTCAACTTTCCAATGCCTCTGAAACCTACAGGATTGCAGATGATAGAAATTATACTACCTAGACTTCTATTGCAGACTTGCAGAGCAAGTTTTTCATCCTAAAAAGGTAGAAAGAAGATGTTATGAGGTGGTTTGGACAACTTGGAGATCTAGTAATGTCCAGACACATTCCGATATCAAATGCCTTGGTGGATGCAGCAAAACTAGACAAGATGAATCTTAACCCATCTACCCCGAAAGAAGGAGAATAATGCTTAGCAAAACTGGAATCACTGCACAAAGTACTTGTCAAAGCAAAGTAGATCTAGGATGATGGAAAACCTGCTTTGGGAAGCTATTCTCAAGGAATTACAAGGTGTCCCTAGTTCCTGTTAAATATTTCTTTTTTTACCCTTTGTCCTTGATGTCAAAGGGGGAGAAGGTTATGTGTGAAGAAGGGTCTATGTAGGGAGAAAATAATGTTGTAAATAAATTTATGGTTTTAGAGAAGTTATGTGTTTGTGTATATCTGAAAGGGGGAGTTGAGTTTGCACATTTTTGGTTTTGGAGTGTGAAGAAATTTTTTGTTGCTTCATTTTCGGCACACGTTTCCATCAATGATAAAGGGGAAGACTTTTGGAAGAATGAAGAAGAATCCCTCCAGTGTGTTGTCATTGATGCCAATATTGGTTTGTGACATTTTTTGTCTATCCGGTAAACAGTGATTCAAGTACTCTAATTCAGTAATCTAGTCCAGAATTGTTCATATTATAAGATTGACCTATGTGGTTTTAATATGTTAGTTAGGACTATTAATTGCAGCTATGGATAAGTTTTCAACAATTTTGGTTAAATAGGTTGAGAGATATAAATGACAGAAGATCAACATATAGGCATTGTACATTCTTCTAGCCGACATGGTTAAGTGGTGCTCACTTTGTGGGTGATTAAAGAGTTCTTTATTAGGTCTAGGTCGACCTAATTTATGTCTTGCACATTTTTTTTAGCACCAAAGAAGTTTTTGTTTTGATCCCTCAAGTCATTTTGAATCAAGTATGTTTACATCTAATTAGGTTGACCTAATTGATGTATGTTGATGTAAGTTGGTACGTATATGTATGAAACATTTTTGTATGGTAAAATATAGATAGAGATGTATGTATGTGTGTTATGTGAAAATTACAAGCAGTGATGTGTGACAGTGTGATATTGTGTGAAGTTGTTGATAGTTTCTATGAACTTGTAAGTCGGTGCAGGATTTTTTTTTCCAGAGCTTAATTGGAACTGAACTCAACACATAGAAGGTGTATTTAATCAGTTCATCCTTTTAGCTGTGAGCCACTCTTTTGTAATCATTTCAGGTTGTGAGCCTTTCAAGGACAACATGTCCTAGCAATGTGCCTTGTAATATCTTATGATTGGTTATAATATGTTGTGAGCTAATCCTCATCGTGGTTTTTCCCATTCTTGGTTTTCCACGTAAAAATCTTGGTGTTCATGTGTCATATGATATTATGATTCCTTTCATGTTTTTGTTTATAGTTGTAGCTATATATGTTTTAATTATTGAATGTTTAGCAATTAAATGGTTTATTAGAATACTGATTCACCCTCCCCCCTCTCAGTATTTTGGGTGTTCAACAGATGTGAGATAAAGAAAGCTAACTCTGGTAGACTTGTTGTTGAGGCAAGTAGAACAAATAGCAACTTGTACCATCTAAAAGAGATGAAAAGTGGAAGTTGTCTAGTAGGGAAAAACTGGTGAAAGTTGGTTATGGCACAAGAGGATGGGTCACATTAACTTTGACCATCTAGTGAAATTCAATAAGAATAATGCAATAAGGCATATTCCTAATAATGGAAAACCAACAAGCACACTTTGTAAAGAATGCCTTGAAGGAAAACAAACAAGGATCAAATTAAAGACAAAAGAATATTCAATTTCAAAGCCCCTGGAGTTGATACATATAGATCTATGTGGACCAACAATAACTAAAAGCATCAATGGAGAAAGTTATTTCATGTTATTAATAAATCATTATACAAGAATGACATGGGTAACTTTTCCTAAAGATAAATCTCAAGATTTAGAAAGATTCAAAATTATTAGGGCTATGGTTGAGAATGAGATTGGTTAAAAGATAAAATGTTTAAGATTTGATAGAGGTGGAGAATTCACTTCTAATGAAGTTGATAAGTATTGTGAAAAACATGGAATTAGAAAACATTTCTCTACAACTAGAACACCTCAACAAAATGGAGTTGTTGAAATATTTCGAGCCAATTTTTTATTTATTTTGAATGTGATTACAAACAACATGCACCCGTTAGGGTTAGCAAATAACTAAACAATGTAGAATTCAACTCTAACCAAGGATGTACACCAGGATCCCGAGATGGGAAAGGTGTTAGCATGTGGTCAGAGGATCTCGATGCAATGCACAAACTGAAATAACCCTAACCAAGAATGCGCCAGATGACGGCGTGCATATGGTCAGAGGATCCCTATCAATTACAATGCAGAAAGTAACTCAACACCAAGTATGTGCTACCCAATCCATAATGGAAATGAGGCGACCATATGGTGGAGATATTGAAAATTACAATGCAACTCAAGGTAAACAGGCGGCAAGCCAGCCTCTTCCACTTATTCAGTGGGCATTACAAAGTAGGAAGAACAAGATTAAGAGAATTGCTGACAGTACTACTGTTCAGCTTACAATGAAATGTAGAATGCCTACAAGATCACGGATTAGAACTCTTTAAATTGTTGCAACATTAAATGTGTCTTCCATAATAGCTATTAAGACTTCCCAACACCAACCCAATTCAAATGACAGCCTATATGCAAACTGATATGACTGATCAACAACATGAATAACAAAACCAACACTACAGAACCCTATCAAATTGCTCATAACTCACTCATTTCTGACCCTATTGACCTGAAATCAAATGCAGAGCACCACTAGAAGGATGGTGACCAAGCTTGGATAGAAAAACCCCCACAAAAATCCCTTAATATTTTTTGACACAAATCCCAAGGAAAACATAATGGTACGGCTGCAAGGAGGGGCAACTTTGCTCTAAAAAATAAAAGACTTCATCATAAATTCCCAAACTTCTCATAAAGGGGCGCCCTCAACTAGCAAATGCATGGGTAGACTACCCAGAACCAGAATAAAATCACACAAAGACTTATGAGGTAAAACTCCAATCTGCAACACAAACCAGCAACTCCAAATTTTTGATTATTTTGCAAATATAAGGATTACAATGAAGAGATAACAGCTACAAAGCAAACTCACTACAAAATCACTCAAAAGCAAGCAAACCTCTCCACTAGGTGCTATCTTACAAGCATGAAGTCGAGCCAAGCTAGGAGGCATTCATTCCTCGAAACAGTCCATCACCATTTCGACAACATAACATTACTCAAGATATCAGATAATCCAAATGAAGACCCAAGACCTCCTTTTATAACTTTGTGAAGACTCTCTAGAAACTTCTAGAAACCCTAACTTTTCAAATTTGAAAAACTCCATTTCCCTCCAAAGATGGCGTCCCTATTTCCTCAATGTAAATTTGACTTTAATTTAAAATAATCTCCTCCATAAGATGGGCGTCCATTTTCAAGCATTTGTTTTGAACCTTTAGAAAATATAGAAATATCTCCATGAGGCGCCACCCCCTCAAAGTCCCCCCTTTTAAGAACAACTTAAAGTTGTTTCACTAGACCAAGGGGTCACAATATTAAAATATAACTTTAAAATATAACATTTTTAAATCAACTGGACTAATCTCACCAAAAAATGCTTCCCAAGGTCAAGATTGATCAAACCAACTGGACTGACTGAAGATGAGAGCCAAACGTGCCAAAGCCAACAGGACCACTACCAGAAATAGAATTTACTAAAAATAGTAAATTCATGAAGGTGCTCGGAATGCCAAGAAAAACACATCACCGCGAAGCTCACAGAAAACCTAGAAGGAATCCACAGTTCAATCACCAATTCACAAGCAAAAGCAACCTCCAACCATGAAACCCTAATTGCACCCCCAAGTAGCCTATAGGTCTCCAGAATAGGCCAACAGTCAATAGAAAAGGTCATGCTCGAGAAGGGGACATTACACTCCGCCCTCCCCAATATTGCTTGTCCTCAAGGAATCGCAAGCCTGGATGCTGCAGAATCTCATCATTCTCCCAAGTCGCATCCTCCATAGGCAAGTTCTTCCACTTCGCCAAATACTCTCTGATTGTTCTTTTTCTCAAAGAACGCTCTCTGGAATCAAAACTAACTATCGTTCTTCATCCAAAGGTGGCAACTGTGATGAAGCAATAACATTGTGTCCAAGTGCCTTCTTGAGGCGAGACACGTGGAAGACATTGTGCACTTTGCTACTCGAAGGTAGCTCCAACTCATAAGCTACTGCTCCCACCTTTCTGATAACCTTGAATGGCCCATAGAAGCGAGGTTTGAGCTTCTCAACTCCACTCTTCTTGAGAGTAGACAGTCTGTAAGGTTGTAGTCAAAGATAAACCATATCTCCAACCTCAAAAGAGTGCTCAACACGCCGCTGATCAGCGTACATCTTCTGCTAATTCTGTGCAATCTGAAGATTGTTCTTCAATGATTTCAAGATATCTTGACTATGTTGTAACAAATCCTTGGCTTGAGGGGCTTTGCTATCACCAAACACCAAATCAAAAAAGCTAGGAGCCTCATAACCGTAAAGAGCCATGAAAGGTGACATCCTTATTGAAATGTGAAAAGAAGAGTTGTAACAATACTCGCCTATGTGAAGCCATTTCACCCATGCTCTTTGCTGCTCTGAAACATAGTTTCTCAAATAACCTTCCAACCATTTGTTCACTATCTCAGTTTGTCCATCGGTTTGAGGGTGATAACTAGTGCTTGGAGTAAGCACTGTACCACTCATTCTAAAGACCTCTTGCCAAAAAGTGCTTAGGAACTTGCTATCCCTATCACTCACAATGTTTTTCGGCAACCCATGCAATCTAAACACCTCATGAAAAAACAAATCTGCAACTTGGGCTGCTGAAAATGAACTAGTGATGGCAAAGAAATGAGCAAACTTAGTTAATCTATCCACAACAACATAGATGCAATCTTTGCCTTGGACCCTAGGCAACCCAATGATGAAGTCCATTGATATGCTTTCCCATTTTTTATTTGGAATGGGAAGAGGTTGCAGTAGACCAGCTGGTAGAGTATGCTCATTCTTGTTCATTTGACATGTGGGACACTCCTGAATGTAGCATTGAACTTCCCCTTTCAGCCCTTTCCAAGAAAATATTTCCCGAATCTGCCTATAGGTCTTGAAGAACCCCTGATGACCAGCAAGTGGAATGTCATGAAATGTCAACAAAATCTTCTTTTTGAGCTTAGAATCAGCCACCAAAAAGACTCTACCCTTGTAGTGTATTAGCCCTTCAACCACCTTGTACCTTTCGTCATGAAAAGTACCCTCAATGATGCTGGTTGCAAACTAATTTTTGGCATAATCAGCAAGCAACATGTTCTTCCAATCAGCAGTAAGCTCACATAATGAGCTCAAATGAGGTCTTCTGGATAAAGCATCAACCACTATGTTGTTTTTCCCCTTGACATACTCAATGTCAAAATCGTAAGCTTGAAGCTTACTCACCCACTTTTGTTGCCTCTCGTTCAAATATTTCTGATGGATGAAATGCTTGAGACTATTGTGATCAGTCTTGACCACAAACTTGCTCCCCACCAAGTACTATCTAAACTTGGCTAATGCATGCATGATTGCAAGCATTTCCTTGTCATAGATGGAGTAGGTCCTCTCAACACCTCTTAGTTTTATGCTCTCAAACACAATGGTATGTTTGTCTTGCATCAACACAGCCCCAACTCCTTCACCGGATGCATCACACTGTAGCTCAAAAGGCTTGGAAAAATCTGGAATAGCTAAAACCGGGCAAGAACTCATGATCCTCTTAAACTTATCAAAAGTAGTTTGAGCCTTTTTTGTCCAACAAAAAGCTCCCTTTTTCGTGAGGTCAATAAGAGGAGCAACATTCTGTGAGTAACCCTTCACAAACCTTCTATAAAATCCACAAAGACCCAAGAACCCTTTCAAATGTGTCAAGTTCTCAGGAGGTGGCCAATCAACAATTGCCTTGATCTTTTCAAGATCAACCTTCACTCCTTCAGCATTGATTATGTGACCAAGGTAAAGTAGCTCCTTCATTCCAAATTCACATTTGGATTCTTTGGCAAACAAGCTCTCTGATTCTAGGATGCTAAGCACTTCCTCCAAGTGCTTGAGATGTTCTTCCCATGTCTTGCTGAAAATGAAAATGTCATCAAAAAATATCAATACAAACTTCCTCAACTGCTGCTGAAAGACTCTATTCATACAAGACTGGAAGGTAGTAGGAGCATTAGTCAACCCAAATGGCATGACTAGAAACTCAAAGTGACCATAGTGACATCTAAAAGCTGTCTTCTCAACGTCAGATCCTCTCATCTGAATCTGATAGTAGCCCGACCTCAAATCTATCTTTGAAAAGAACTTGGCTCCATGTAGCTCATCAATGAGCTCATCTATCCTCGGAATAGGGTATCGGTTTTTAATGGTGCTTTGATTCAAAGCACGATAATCAGCACACACATGCGGATGGTACCATCTTTCTTCTTCACAAGAACAACTGTTGAAGCGAAAGGACTCTTGCTTGGACGAATGAAGCCCATCTCCAAGAGTTCCTTAATGTTCTTCTCAATCTCATCCTTCTGCTTCTTAGGGTACCAATATGGAGTTGTAATAACTGGTTTAGCTCCTTCCTTGAGCTCAATGACATGCTCTGAACCCCATTCAGGAGGTGGTCTAGGAGGTAAATCAACAAACACTTTGCTCTTCTTGGTGAGTAGAGACTGAATATTAGGAGGATAGTCCCTCTTTGTCTCAACCGGACTAGCTGGAAGAATCATACACTCCACAGCCCATTCAACTTGATCATGCCGAATCAGCCTTGCCATTCTCTTGAATGACACAATCTGAGGACCACCATTAGACATTCCTCTTAAAACTACCTTCTTTCCATCAGATTGAAATTTGAGTTCTATAGTTTGCAGATTTAGAGATATCTCTCCTAGAGAACGCAGCCATTGAATACCTAAGACGACATCTGTATCTCCAATGCTAACCACATAGAAGTCATCCTTGACTTCATAGTTGCCCAATTTCATAGACATGTTTGAAATCTTCTTGGTGCAAGAAATGTGAAACCCATCAGCAACCATAACTTTGAAGCCTTCAAAATCTTCTGTTTGCAGCCCCTTCTTTGCCACCACAACTTCATCAATGAAGTTATGCGTTGCTCCAGTGTCAATCAAGGCAACTATTTGCTGCCCCTTAATCATCCCTCAAACTTTGAAGGATTCATTCTTCTGAAAGCTCGAAAGTTGAGCCAAAGCACCTCCACTTCCCTTTTCATCTTCGGACTCTTCTGGAGTTCTTTCCACTTTGCTGTCATCAAAATTAGACTGATGGTCTGAAAAATCAGAATTACTTTCTTCAACTGAATAGTATTTGATTTGATGAAATTTGACTCCTTTTGGGAAAATATGATCTTGGGACCATTTTTCTCTACACCGGAAACATAACCCCTTTCTTCTGAGTTCGTTAAGTGTCTCTGGATCCAATCTTGTGACATGAGGTTTATGTTGTTTGAACTCCTTATGATGAGGTCTTTGATGAGGTCTTTTTCCTTTATCCCCTTTATGAAATGATGGCTTGGATTGAAACTTTGCTTTAGGAGCAGCCCACTCCATGTTTCTTGCTTTCTTCATTACCTCCTGTAGGGAGGGTGGATCAAAAGCTTTAATCCAACCCTTGAGTGGCTCCATCAATCCTTCACTGAATAGGATCACCAAACACCTCTCAGTGATTCCCGTGACCATGACTGAAAGTATCTGAAACTCAGATATGTAGGCATCAATCGTGCCATATTGCCTAAGCTGTGCCAATTCTCTGAAATGTACTTCAGGATCTTTTTTCTCAAATCTCTCTATGAGCCTATTGGTGAACTCATCATAGGTAGTGATAGACCCATGACCTAAAGTGACTAGGCCATGGTACCACCACTCGTGCGCCACCCCATCTAGGTGTAGCGTAGCGAACTTAATCGCCTCTTCTTCTGCCATAAGTCTAAGAGCTAGATAGTTGTCTAACTTCTGTATCCAAGCTCTTGTTGAACTGTTGTCACTCCCATCAAAGTGTGGAAGCATAACCTTGTTGATAGCTTGATGCAAATCCCCTTGCACTACTAACCTCCTTTGTTCATAATGCCTCCCTTGTCCTTTATTCTTCCTTTTATGATCCATGAAATCATTGTAAGACATATCTATCTTAATTTCATCAGGGAGAGAATCATACTCAGCACGGCCGAGTCTCAACTGTTCCACAAATGAGGCATTTTCTTCTAGCTCAGGTTGAGGGTTTACTGGTTCCAAGAAGGTGGGTTTGAATGGCCTGGAAGAAATGTATGTGCTATTTGAAGCAGGCTGAGTAGCATGTCTATTATGCTGGTTGGTGGCACTGTGTTCTCCCCTATGTCCTAGAGTATTCTGTGGAATTGGGTTCTGACCCACTTTTCCCATCATGAAAGATACCATATCCATTAAGGCATCCATTTCCTCTCGAACCTCTTTCCCAGACTTATCGACCTTTCTCTTCCTTTCCCACTATCCTCTCTGTTACCACTTGATGTCCTCTCATTATCCCCCATTTCTGTTTCCTGAGAAGACTCCCAATGAGCCCTCAAAACCTCTGATGTTGTCTGACCTTCTGGAGCCTGATGCCACTGAAATTGATTTGTAGCCTTCTTGTCTTCCCTTGCTAAGTATCTCTTTTCTCTGTCACTCATAGACAGTTTGTTTCATAGGATGGCAGGATGCGTGGCTCTGATACCACTGAAATATTTTGAGCCAATTTTTTTTTATTTTGAATGTGATTACAAACAACATGCACTCATTAGGGTTAGCAAATAACTAAACAATGCAGAATTCAACTCTAACCAAGGATGTACACTAGGATCCTGAGATGGGCAAGGTGTTAGCATGTGGTCAGAGGATCTCAATGCAATGCACAAACTGAAATAACCCTAACCAAGAATGCGCCAGATGACGGTGTGCATATGGTCAGAGGATCCCTATCAATTACAATGCAGAAAGTAACTCAACACCAAGTATGTGCTACCAAATCCAGAATGGAAATGAGGCGACCATATGGTGGAGATATTGAAAATTACAATGCAACTCAAGGTAAACAGGCGGCAAGCCAGCCTCTTCCACTTATTCAGTGGGCATTACAAAGTAGGAAGAACAAGATTAATAGAATTGCTGACAGTACTATTGTTCAACTTACAATGAAATGTAGAATTCCTGCAAGATCACGGATTAGAACTCTTTAAATTGTTGCAACATTAAATGTGTCTTCCATAATAGCTATTAAGACTTCCCAACACCAACCCAATTCAAATGACAGCCTATATGCAAACTGATATGACTGATCAACAACATGAATAACAAAACCAACACTACAGAACCCTATCAAATTGCTCATAACTCACTCATTTCTGACCCTATTGACCTGAAATCAAATGTAGAGCACCACTAGAAGGATGGTGACCAAGCTTGGATAGAAAAACCCCCACAAAAATCCCTTAATATTTTTTGACACAAATCCCAAGGAAAACATAATGGTACGGCTGCAAGGAGGGGCGACTTTGCTCTAAAAAATAAAAGACTTCATCATAAATTCCCAAACTTCTCATAAAGGGGCGCCCTCAACTAGCAAATGCATGGGTAGACTACCCAAAACCAGAATAAAATCACACAAAGACTTATGAGGTAAAACTCCAATCTGCAACACAAACCAGCAACTCTAGATTTTTGATTATTTTGCAAATCTAAGGATTACAATGAAGAGATAACAGCTACAAAGCAAACTCACTACAAAATCACTCAAAAGCAAGAAAACCTCTCCACTAGGTGCTATCTTACAAGCATGAAATCGAGCCAAGCTAGGAGGCATTCATTCCTCGAAGCAGTCCATCACCATTTCGGCAGCATAACATTACTCAAGATATCAGATAATCCAAATGAAGACCCAAGACCTCCTTTTATAACTTTGTGAAGACTCTCTAGAAACTTCTAGAAACCCTAACTTTTCAAATTTGAAAAACTCCATTTCCCTCCAAAGATGGCGTCCCTATTTCCTCAATGTAAATTTGACTTTAATTTAAAATAATCTCCTCCATAAGATGGGCATCCATTTTCAAGCATTTGTTTTGAACCTTTAGAAAATATAGAAATATCTCCATGAGGAGCCACCCCCTCAAAGTCCCCCCTTTTAAGAACAACTTAAAGGATTTTCACTAGACCAAGGGGTCACAATATTAAAATATAACTTTAAAATATAACATTTTTAAATCAACTAGACTAATCTCACCAAAAAATGCTTCCCAAGGTCAAGATTGATCAAACCAACTGGACTGACTGAATATGAGAGCCAAACATGCCGAAGCCAATAGGACCACTACTAGAAATAGAATTTACTAAAAATAGTAAATTCATGAAGGTGCTCGGAATGCCAAGAAAAACACATCACCGTGAAGCTCACGGAAAACCCAGAAGGAATCCACAGTTCAATCACCAATTCACGAGCAAAAGCAACCTCCAACCATGAAACCCTAATTTCACCCCCGAGTAGCCTACGGGTCTCCAGAATAGGCCAACGGTCAACAGATAAGGTCATGCTCGAGAAGGGGACATTACAGTTGTTGAGAGAAAGAACATAAATGTTCAAGAAATGGCTAGAACAATGTCAAATGAAGCCAAATTACTTGATAGATACTAGAAGGAAGTAGTTCATATTGTTGTTTGCATTCTTAACATAGCACAGTTAAGAGAAAATCATGATAAGACTCCATATGAGTTATGGAAAGGCATACTTGCATCTGTGAAGTACTTTAGAATATTTGGAAGTAGATGTTTTATAAAAAGGGATGAAGACACTTTGAGTAAATTTGAGACAAGATCTAATGAATGAATATGTTTGGGTTATTCAACTAAAAGAAAAGCTTATAAGTGTTATAATAAACGGTTACAGAAGATAGTTGAAAGTGTGAATGTTAGAGTGGATGAAGATTACTCTTAGTTGTTACACAAAGATGACATGTATTCAAAAGTCCCTATTTATGAAAAAAAAGAAGAATCTACAAAAGAAGAGTCACAAGAGGAAAGTGATGCTAATGAAGAAGAGAAACCAAACACTACTCTAGAAGCTCCACCCAAATTTTTCAAAGGAGATCATTCTGAGAAGCAAATTCTTGGAAACAAATTTGATAGTGTCATGACAAGAAGGAAGATTGCTCAACAAGAATAGGTAAACTATTCTTTACTATTTGATATAGGGCCTAAATCTTATGAAGAATCTAGTAAGGATGAAAGTTGGATTGAAGCCATGAAAGAAGAAATTAGTCAAATAGAGAAAAATTAGACTTGGTAACTTGTTCCTAGGCATGCTGATAAGAATATCACATGATCAAAATGGTTGTTCAGGAATAAACTGAATGAATATGGGAAGATAACAAGAAATAAAGATAGATTAGTCTACAAGGGCTATGCTCAAGTTGAGGGTATAGATTTTGATGAGATATTTTCACCTGTTGCTAGGCTTGAAGCTATTAGAATGTTCCTTGCATATTCACTTTATAGAAAATTTCAAAGTATACCAGATGGATGCAAAATATGCATTTCTTAATAGTTATCTGGATGAGGAAGTTTATATGGAGCAACCTGAAGGGTTTATTGTGACTGAAAACAAAGATTATGTATACAAACTGAAAAAGGATTTGTATGGTTTAAAACAGGCCCCTGGGGCTTGGTACTCCAGGTTGGAAAAATATCTCCAATAGTAAGGGTATAAGAAAGGTATTGCAGACAACAATTTGTATTTCAAATGTGAAGGTGAACACATATAGGTTGTCATTGTTTATGTTGATGATATCATTTTTGGTAGTAACTGCACGATAAGATGTGCAAAGTTTTTTATTTTGCAATGTAGAACAAGTTTGAGATGTCCATGTTAGGAGAATTATCATTTTTCCTTAGTTTACAAGTCAATCAATTAGATACAAGGATTTTCATTTCTCAGACTAAGTATGTGAAAGGAAATTTTGGAGAAATACAAGATGGAAGATTGCAATCCAGTTAGCACACCTATGGTCACTAGATGTAAGCTTAGCAAAGATGACGTGTTTGATTAAGTAGATCAATCATTATACACACCCATGATTGGAAGTCTCTTATATCTCATAGCAACAAGGCCTGATACCATGCAAGTTGTTTGCATGGTTGCTAGATTTCAAGTTGCTCCTAAGGATACACATGTCAAAGCTATGAAGAGGATTTTCATATACTTGAAGAACACATTAGAATATGGTCTATGGTATCCTATCAATAATGACTTTACTTTGACTACATACACTGATGTAGATTGCAATAGCTATTTGGATGACAGAAAGAGCACTAGTGGCGGTGCATTCTTTCTAGGAGATAGATTGGTAGCATGGTTAAGTAAGAAATGAGAGTTAGTTTCTTTATCTACAGCTGAAGCTGAATATATTGATGTTGTATCTTGTTTTACTCAAGTTTTGTGGATGAAACAAATATTGCAAGATATTAAGGTGAATTTTGATAGGCTAGTTATTATTTGTTTTGATAATACCAGTGCAATAAATATCTCAAAGAATCATGTTATGCATCCTAGAACCAAGCACATATCCATGAAGTATCATTTTCTCAGGGAAAAAGTTGTTGCATAGGAAGTCAAATTAGAATATGTTGCTACAAAAGATCAACTAGCAAACATTTTCACAAAACCCCTTCCCAAGGAGTCATTTGAACATCTCAAGGAGAAATTAGGAGTTGTTCCTTCTCCCATCTCTCCTTGAATACATAAATTATTCATCCAAGGGGATCATAACCGAGTAATTATGTATCCCTGGTCTATCCTTTTGTAATTGATGTCAAAGGGGGAGAAAAGTATGCAAGGGGCAGATGTATTTTTACCAGTATTAACTTCATGGAAAATATACTATATTTATTTATAAATATATATAGTTTCACATATATATGTATATTTATATACATATATAAATATGTGTATACTACTATTCAAATATGTTGAGATTATGGAATAGCATAGTGATTTTCTAACAATAAGAATTCGCATATGGTTACAGTCACAATCTATTTGTTAATTTGGGTATAATACTCATACCATATTTATGTATACATGCATACATACATACATACATACATACATATATATAATAATATAATCAATATGCATAACTATTAATCTGCATTATGCATATATTCATTACATAGGTTTTATAAGAACCATGGATATTTTTGAAAACATGGTTAATTATATGATCTGAGCGTTGCAGTAAGTCGATGTGATGGTCGATACTATGGTTTAAGCACTATACTTCTGTAATTCAATGAGAATTAAAATTCCCAGGTTTAAGTGGAGATCACATAGGAATATAGAGGGTGACACATATGTTTTGATCCATAAGGCACAAAGACTTGTAGATTTAAGCTATGCAAATTTCTACCATTAACCTTCAAATTTCAAGAACATGAAAATAATATTATAATCATAATATGATTGTCTTAGTTGCTAATTTAATTTTGAACATGCATCGATCTAATATTCTCTCTTTATTTTATCATTATTTAGTGTTAAAATTTGTAGGAAAGATTGTAGCAGTAGTTAGAAAGCACATTTGAACATGGAAATGGAGAAAAATACACTGATATAATTATTTCTAAAGCAAATGATCTCAAAGACCTACCTATTGTGCTACTCCTTGGTTATTTTCAGTAGTCTAATCTCAACCTAAGCTTGATGTAGATGAATGTCCCTCCTCCTTAGTTTGCAAATAATGATCTCCCAAAAATCGTCCTTCCCTTCATTGATATCCTCTTATTTATGATTTTTTTAATATTTTCATGAAAGGTATTCAACTCTAGTATCTATTTTTAGAACTAAACTTTCTCCTCATGCCAGGATCCCATGATTTATCATGCAAATCTTTTTTAAAATTTAATTTTTTTTGTTTTTGTTTTCTCTTTTAATAATATATATGTATAAATAAATAATAATAATATCCTTATTACATTATTATTATATATAAATATAAATTATGAGATTTATCATTATCAAACAATTAAAAATAAAATCTTTTATTTTTCTAATTAAATTAATTTTGCAAACAAAACATCCATAAAACATAGTTATTATTTAAATCATAACACACAATATGCAATGACGTATTCATGATAACACAATGCACAACATAATCATTCATAATGCAGGATGAATGCAACTATGTGAGTGTGTGCATAGGATTTCCATCATGCCGACTATTGCCAAGCGGCTAGGTCATCTCTACCTCAACCATGTTCTTGTAGGCTTCAACTTGTTCCTACTCTCATTTGCACTCAATATCTCATCAATAAATAAGTCCATTAAACCATAATCAATAATCAAAATATTTGCATCATAATAATTCATCCATTTCACATTTGAACATGTTATGCCCTACTATCAGGATATGGCAGAGAGAATAAAATAACATCTTATTTCAATGGTACATATAGCTTTGGCCAAACCGTTTAAACTGAAAGTGGTAGGTAGATCTAGAAAAGAAAATCTACTCCCCTCTGTTAGTCCATATTTAGCACCCATTCCAGAATGTAAAGCCAAATCACATATAAAAGACAATATAACATGCATATATCCAATGATCATAAAAATAATTAACCATTTTCTTTTCATGCAAAATGGTATGCTTTGATGATTGGTGTTAGGGGGAGAGTATATCATGAAAGGTGTTCCTATAGAGAAAAATGAATTGCAATGATAATTTTATTTTAGGGGAGAATAAGGAAAATTGGTATGCACGGAGAATGCAGGGAGAATGATATAATGATGCAAAAAGGGGGAGTATGAAAGGAGTTTCCATTTTCAAATTTTTTTAGGTGTTGCCATCAATGACAAAGGGGGAGATTGTTGGAATTGTTGTCATTGATGTCAAAGGGTAGTTATGATGGTCATTGATATTAGTGGAATAACACAAGAAGTTTGTTTGCAGTTGCACAATGCAAGTTCTGAAAACTTGTAAATGTTATCAAGCAACATTATAAAAGTTGCACGAATGTTGCATGGTCTTGTAAAAGTAATATGCAAGAAGTTTCAGAGGGTTGCGAAGGAAACAAACATCAGATTTGATATGTTTTTTTTTAGTACATCTTCGATGTATGGTCTGCAAGTCCATGTGATAAAAGTGGAGCTCAAAAATTAATTATTTTTGCTCTCTAGACTAGCTAGGGTTTTGTAGAAAAACCCTAAGGGTTTCAATCATGGCACTATACAGTCTTTTTATTTTTGTGTTGACTAGAAATAGGTGGTAACAGGTTTCTTAAGTTATAACTTAAGCCCTATGGGTCATTGTGTTATCAGCCCCTTTGTTCTAATGTTTACTAGCTGATTAAAAGGCAAGGAATTTAGTATTTCCTAAGTCCACAGGCTTAATATTTGCCCGAGCAAGATAAATGAGCAAGATCTTTTCAAACAGATCAAATGATTTCCGCATGTTCATAAGACTTGTGGTGGGCCCGATCTTTTTTATTGTAGAACTGTGGGATACTTCCACATGTCCTTGATGACATTTGCATATAGCAAAAAGGCTAAGTTATTTTAGATCAATAGTACACATTTAAAGAAGATTAGATGGTTTCCGCTATTTCGCAAAAAGAATGGCAGGTCCCCATTTTGGCTTTGTGGGAGCATGGTATGCTAACACAGTGTCCAACATGACGTCCATGAGACAGATGGAATATTTTTGCTATTCTATGGAAAGGATGGTGGGTCCCTATTTTCTCTTTATGGGAGCATGGAATGGCGATGCATGTCTATGATGACGTGGCTCAGTTTAAATTCACCCAAAGTAGTATATTCACTCAATTGATCTACGAAACATATTCAAAGGAGACTTGATTGAATGACCACATTTTAAAGATGAAGTATATTGAACAGAGACCATTAGATCATGGTAGTAAAGGCAAGATTAATGACCGATATTCAAATTGAGAAAACAACTACTTCTTGAAGATAAAAGTTGATGGACAGTTATATAGTTGAAGTTGAATTGAATGTATTTTTGGAAAACCATTAAAGTGACGGTTTCAAGAGACTGTGATTTAGTTAGGGTTTGTGTAACTATGGAAATAATTACTATCATGGTCCAAATGGTGGTGTGACTGGTTTTTGAATATAGAACTCTAATATTTAATGTGTATAGTGGAGATGTAAATGTAGATTATGGTAACACATAGAGGTTGCTGAATTAAGTGTGTTTTAGGTCAGTGGTAGAGCATATTGTGATAGACAAAAATCTATCAAGTTGATGATCTTTGATATAGTGAAAAGAGAGATGTGAAGAGGAGAGGAAGAGAGTCTAGATCAATGAATTGAAAGGTTCATTTTAGGTTGAAGAAGAATCAGTATCATCACTTGTAATGTTGTAGAGGTTGGTGCCTCAAAAAGATTGAGTTGGTGCCTCAAAAAATTATCTTAGGTGTGCACTATACCTAGAGGTTGGTGCCTCAAAACATTTCCTTTGGTATCAATGTACCTATAAGTTGGTGCTTACAAAATATATGTATGTAATATCTTTTATTGTGAGGCTAGATTAGGATAGTAGTTCCTAGTAGCTATTCTCACTATGGGTTTTCCCTTTTAGGGTTTTCCGCGTATATCTGGTGTCTTCTTATGTGTGTGATGTTTTGTGTGATCTTATTTTTTGTCTATTGTTTTAAATTGATCAAAATGTGCATACATTGATTCACCCCCCTCTCAGTGTATTGGTGTTCTTTCAACACTTATTTATATACTAATTGATACTAGAGCAACTAAATTCTTTATAGATCCAAAATTAGTTTCAAAGTTACTAGTTAGACTAGGACACATGGCTAATTCATGGATGGTTCAATGTGGAAATCAAACAAAAAAGAGAGTAGATTCTTGTCTTTCTTACAGTGAGTTAGAACTTACTAGTTTTCAAACTTAGGTCAACCTTTATGTGGCTCCATTAGGAACATATGATGTGATTTTGGGAATCAATTGGTTGATTGAACACAAGTCTATAGTAAATTGTGAAGATAATATTGTAAGATGTTCGGATTATTTTGGGAGTCATGTTGAGATTCATGGCTTTTTGAGACCTTTGGAACTTAGAATTTTTTTAGCTATGCAGCTAAAGGAGCCCAAAGGAAGGGATGTTCCATTTGTTTTGTTCACATTAGTGACCTTGATATTATGAAGCCAGTACTTGATGACTACCCTATCTTTAGAGAGTTTCAAGATGTGTTTCCAGAGGAATTAATAGAGTTTCCACCAAAAAGGGAATTTGACTTTTTTATTGAGTTTCTACTTGGAATTGAACCTCAGTCCAAGGCTCCCTATAGAATGACCACTACCAAGTTGTATGAAGTGAAGTCCCAATTGAAGGAGTTGTTGAACCGCTTGGGTTTATTAGACCTAGTGTGTCACCGTGGGGTGCACCATTTATTTTTGTGAATAAGAAGGATGGAACTTTGTGCTTGTGCATTAACTACAAGATGTTGAACAAGGAAATTATCAAGAATAACTACCCCCTTTCAAGAATTGAAAAACTCTTTGATTAGATGAGAGGGGCTATAGTGTTCTCTAAGATAGATCTAAGATTCAAATATCACCAATTATGAATTAAAGAGGAGGAAATCTCCAAGACAGATTTAGGACTCGTTATGGCCACTATGAATACACTATAATGCCATTCAGGTTAACCAATGCTCCCACAAATTTCATGAACTTAATGAATAGTGTATTCAGAGATTTCTTAGATTACTTTGTGCTAATTTTCTTGGATGATATTTTGATTTACTCCAAGAATATTGAGAAGCATGAAAAGAATTTTAGTGTTATAACACTTGAGGGAGAGAAATGTTTTTGGAAAGCTATCCAAGTGTACCTTCTATCAAGACAAAGTGCATTATTTATGTCATATCATTTCAACAGATGGGATTGTGATAGATCTAGAGAAAATCAAGGCAATAGTTGATTGGCCTACACCACATAATGTAACTGAAGTTGGAAGCTTCATGGGACTTGAAAGATACTACATGAATTTTGTAGGGTTTTATAGAATTGCATCACCAATCACTTCACTCCAAAAGAAAGGAAAAATATTTGAGCGGACTAACAAGTGTGAGCAAGCTTTCCAGCTTTTGAAGGAAAAGCTCACTACATCTCTAATTTTGACTATACCTGATCTAAATGGACAATTCACAATGAAAATTGATGCAACAAGAGGTGTAGGAGGAGTGCTAATGTAGAATCGGCAAGTGGTATCTTATGAATCAAGGAATTTTAAGTAGTATGAGTTGAATTATGCATCATATTACTTAGAGTTAGTATCCATAGTTCACGCACTACACATGTGGAGACATTACCTCTTGGGGAAGTCATTTGAATTAAAGATAGACCACCTAGGACTCAAGTATATATTTTCACACAACCCAATCTCAACACTCAACAAAGGAGATGGTTAGAGTTCCTCAGTGAATATGATTTTGGCATTGAGTATATCAAGGGGAAAGAAAATAGAGTAGCTAATGCTCTTAGCAGTAGAAGGAATCTAGCAACCATGACTTCTATAAGGTGCAATTTGAGACAAGTGGTTCAAAATCTACAAGGAAATGAGCACTATTCTAGAGTAAAGAAAGCTTTAGAGAAGAACCCCTCATATCGTCATTTTGATGGATATGTGTTGGAATCATATGTAATTTTGAGATACTAGGGAAGAATGTACATTCCAAACTCAGGGGATTTGATAAAGTTGATTCTAGAAGAAATTCATAATGCACCTTATTCGGAGCACCTTGGAGTAACCAAGATGGTAGAAAAATTGAGATCTATATACCTTTGGCCAAGACTCAAGAAGGATGTAATTAAATATTTTGCTTAATGCTTGAAGTGATAGTGAGTCGAGGTTGAGCATGTGCATCCAGTAGGGATTTTGTACCTACACAACATACCTGAGTATAGATGGAAAATAATTAGTATGGATTTCATTCAAGGGTTGCCTATGCCCAAGAAAAAGCATGATATCATTTTGGTAGTTGTGGATAAGTTGACTAAGGTAGCACACTCCATTCCAAGAAATATTAAGGATGGTTCATTGGCATTAGCAAAGATATTTATCCAAGAGATCTTTCATTTGCGTGGAGTACCTGAGATGATCATATCAAATTGGGATACTTGCATGACATCTAGATTTTGGACAACATTGAATGCAATGTTGGGAACAAGATTGAATTTCAGTTCAACATACCACCCACAAATAGATGGACAAATAGAGAGAGTGAATCAGACAGTTAAAGACCTACTTAGAATTTATTGTATTGATCAACAATATAAGTGGGAAGAGTATCTTCCATTGGTGAAATTTTCTTATAAAAATTCCTACCATGCATCTTTGGGAATGACATCATTTGAAGCTCTTTATGGGAAAAAGTGTCACACACTTATTAGTCGGGATAAGGTCGAAGACAAAATTGTAATTGGTCTAGATATGCTTAGAGAGATGGATGATCAAATGAAATTAATCAAGGGGAGATTGAAGGAAGAAGCGGGTAAGAAAAAGAGTTATGAAAATAATAATAGAACTTTCAAGCAGTTTTCAGTTGCAGATAAGGTATTCTTGAGGGTTAAACCTCATAAGAGTTTCATATCATTTGGAAAATCTTCAAAACTAGCACCAATATTTGTGTGTCCTTTTGATGTATTGAAGTGATCAAGCCAACTAATTATAGACTTACTCTACCACCTGCTCTTGTTCGAATCCATAATGTGTTTCATGTGTCTCTACTTAAGTTGTATCATCCTAACACCACCCATATATTTGATTGGCATTCTTTACAAGTATAGGATCTAGGGGTGATGCTAGTGGAGCCCACTCAAATTCTTGATAGGTGCAACGTTAAGTTGTGCAATAGAGATATAGTGCAGTATAAGGTCTAGTGGGACCAATATTCTATGGATAGTGGCACATGGGAGAATGTAGAGGATATAGACCATTATTTTCCTCATTTGAATGCTTAGTTTTGATTTTTTTGTTGCGTCAATGTGATACTCCTATTTTTTTAGTGTGTGTCTAATCAAACATCAGGAATATGTCTCTTCTTACTGAGGAAGGATGTCACATCTCAATTTTTCTTGTATAAACTTTATTTTATAATAAATGGAATTGGATGAGATCATTAGACAATATGTGTTTGATGAATAGATTAATTTTTTTTCATAGATTAGATTTTATCTTTAAAATGCATGGTATTGTGATTAAAATAATGTTGAATTATTATGGTGTGAATATTTTGATTATTGATTATGGTTTTATGGACTAATCTATTAATAATATATTGAGTGCAAATGACTGTAGGAATAGGTTGGAGGTGAGAACATGGCTAAGATAGAGATGACCTAGCCACCCAACAATAGTTGGCATGATGGAAATCCTACGCGCATGCTCACATAATTGCATTCATCCTACATTGTGAATGATTATGTTGTGTATTGTGTTATCATGAATATGACATTCCTATTGTGCGTTATGATTTAAATAATGACTATGTTTTATAGATGTTTTGTTTGCAAAATTAATTTAAGTAGAAAAATAAAATATTTTATTTTTAATTTTTGGATAATGATAAATCTCATAATTTATATTTTTATATATATATATAAAATAAGGATATTATTATTTATATATAAATATATAAATAGTTTATTATTAAAAGAGAAAAAAATAAAATAAAATAAGTTTTTAAATTTAAAAAATATCTGCATGATAAATCATGTGATCTTGACATTAGGAGAAAGTCTAGTGTCTAAAAATAGAGACTGGAGTTGAATAACTTGCATGAAAATATTAAAAAAATCATAAATAAGAGGAGACCGACAAAGGGAAGGATAGTTTTTGGGAGATCATTATTGGTAGACTGGGGAGGAGGGACATTCATCTGCATCGAGCTTAGGTTGAGATTAGACTACTGAAAATAACCAAGGAGTAGCATAACAGGTAGGTCTTCAAGATCATTTCCTTTAGAAATAATTATACCAGTGTGTTTTGTTCCATTTCCATGCTTAAACGTACTTTCTAACTACTGCTACAATCTTTCCTATGAATGTTTAACACTAAATAATGATAAAACAAAGAGAGGATATCAGATCGATGCATGTTCATAATTGAATCAACAACTAAGACAATCATATTGTGATTGGAATATATGTTTCTTGTTCTTGAAATCTGATGGTTAATAGTAGAAATATGTGTAGCTAAGATCTCTTAGTCTTTGTGCCTTATGGATCAGAACATATGTCTCGACCTCTATATTCCTGTGTGATCTCCACTTCTACTGGGGCCTTTTAATTCCCATTGAATTGCAAAAGTATAGTGCTTAAACCATATAATCGACCATCACATCAACTTACTGCAGTGCTTGGATCATATAATTGACCATGTTTACAAAAATAGCAATGGTTGTTATAAAACTTGTGCAATGAGTATATGTATAATGCAGATTAATAGTTATGCATTATGTTGTTATATATATGTATACATACATAAATATGGTATGAGTATTATACTTGAATTATCGAATAGATCGTGACTATAACCATATTTGAATTCTCGTTACTGTTAGAAAACCACTTTGTTATTCCATAATCTCAACATATTTAAACAATAGTATACACACACATATGAAGCTATATATATTTATATATAAATATAGTGTACTTTCCATGAAATTAATACTGGTAAAAAATTTATTTCTACTGTGATGATTCCACAATAAAATTATAAAACTGAACATATGAAACTGTCATTTAATTATTATGGATCTGATTATTTTGTTTCAATCAGCATATCAAAAGTATAATTATAGTTATATATACACACACATATATATACATACTCAAATATATGTATGTATGTATGTATGTATATACATATAACTATATAAATATAATGGTACAAATATGCATCACATGTTATGAGTTTTGGTTTCTTATGGATTTAACCTGCATGACATCAAAGATTAGTTAGTATTGCATGTAATTTAAATATTTCATGAAGTTGAGAAATATCATTAGTTAGAGATCAAATTGCATGTCAATAATCAAATTTCATGCCACTTATACATTTAACCATCATTATGCATGAAAGGATTGAAATAACAAAAGACCTTCATATAATCATTTTGCATGAAAAAAGGTTATTTATTTTTACGATCATTGGATATATGCATGTTATATTATCTTTTATATGTGTTTTGACTTTACCTTTCTAGACGGGTGTTGAATATGGACTAATAGAGGGGAGTAGATTTTCTTTTTCAGATCTACCTACTATTTTTGCATTAATTGCTTTGGTTAAAGCTATGTGTACCATTGAAATAGATGGGTGTTATTTTATTTTCTTTGTCATATCTTAATAGTAGGTCATAACATCATGTTCATATGTGAAATGCATGCAGATATATCAAGTTGTACCAGATTCCATTCTACTAGCCATTTCCAAGTTGTTAGGCTTCTTGTGCAAGGTCGAGTATTCTTCGAGTCGGAAGAATTTTGGGGAAGTGTAAGCTTTGTGGTTGGACGAAAAAGAACTTGAGCCATGTTCTTGTTTCATGGTTTGTGAATGACCGTTGGGATAGTGGTGGTCAAAGACTCCAACTATTATGTTTCTTTATTTATATTGTTATGACCAGATGGGCATGAGATCCTGAGTCATATTCTTGCATAAATTATATCTTGTACTCTATAATACTTGATTAGATAGTATTTCATGTGATGATGTAACCTTATTTATTGTACTTAATATTCTGGATTAGAATCTTTTACATGTGAGAGGTAATATGTCAACTGTATACGTTGAAGATGTTTCATTTCATTTTTATATTAATGTGAAAATGAGTTATTCATGAGATAGTTTAGGGTCTTGAACCTTACACGTACTAGAATTTGAGCACCGATGAGTGCTACACCATATTCCCTAGTCTATGGAACCAAAGAAAATTTTCTTATTGATGTTGAATTTACTTTTGTAAGGGTGTCCTTGCGATATCTTGTTGATAATGAAGAGTACCAAGTATCCAAGTTACATGAGCTAGAGTTGATAGATGAACGATGTCACCATGCATTGAATTATTTATAGGCCTATAAAAATCTTCATCCTAGTTACAACAAAAGGATCAAGACCGAAAATTTGAAATAGGTGACCTATTCCTCAAATAAAATTAGAAGAATCAATGAGACCAAGATAACAAAGAAAAAAATGAACCTAATTGGTTGGGACCATTATTCGTCGCAACAAGATATGCATAAGGAGCTTACCATCTTGCAACACTTGAAGATGAGCCCTTACAAGAGCCCATTAACAATAGTCACCTCAACAAGTTGCATGCTTAACCCTCGGGGTATCCCAAGGTAAAAATAAAAAAGTAAAGAGAAACAATCCATCCAATGGTGAAAACCACTTCGGTGATGCCTTGGGAAAGTACCATGGTGAAATTTTTTTTACATGTGTCATGTGACAAAATCCAAAAAAATAGAAAAAATTGTAAAGATAAAAATCATCCTCTAGTGAAAACCACTTTGAAGGCACTTTAGAAGAGTACTATGGTGAAAACTTGTTTTCATGTGCCATGTGTAGTATGAACCATGTACCATCTATCAGGGTCTTATTCATTCCATTCATAATAAATTCAACATTCCATCTATAGTCACTTACCTATCATATTTTTGCCTATACACCTAGCATGGCTTGGTAATTTATCAGTGTCTAGTGTTATCCATCCCACCTAGTATCATAATAAAATCAATCCACTTAGTTCATAATAAATGATCCTACACCTAATTGAGATCATTTTTTATTAAACCCAGTCATCGAATTGGATCCTTGTTATTGCTTTAAATTGAAATAATCCAAATACATTAGATATTCTAAAGATCCAAAAATATTAGATATTCCAAAAATCCAAAAACATTAGATATTCCAAAAAATACAAAAACATTAGATATTCCAAAAAATCCAAAAACATTAGATATTCCAAAATAATGATGCAGAGCAGGGCTAGGCAGCAATGATTATACATCATGTTTTAAGATTAAGGGCTCTTATTCCTTCAAACTTCATATTTGCTTCAATGCCCTTAAGCATACACAAGGCTAAAACCTTCAGATTTGGTAACCAACACTCAAGACTCTTATCAAACCTTTGAGACACCTTTGAATATTCCCACATGACCTGTACAAACCCTCCATGGCTTCAAAGAATAGAGATCTAACCAACTTCTATGGTTTCCCTACTAAGGTCACCTAATTCTAGTAGATTTCCATAACTGATAAAATGGAAATAAATTGCAAACCAAACCTCATATCCAAAATATAAAACCTATTTAAAATACCCATTTGGAATTTATTCAACATATGTGAAAATAGGGGGTGGTTGTTTTGTAACACAAGGCCTTAAAATTGACTGTCTCATTTTGAGAAGAGGCCTACTTAGGCTTGCATGAATAGGGATTTATTGGTTCTATACATTTCAGGCTTTGACCAATGGTTTGAAATCTCAAAATATGATGTGGGCCCGGACTTGTTTAGACTATTCCAACCCTTACCAACCCTCCTCCAATGGATTTATTACAATTTCCAACTCCTATGGCTCTTTCAATGGTTAAAAACATGAAGAAACACAGCTAGGGCATCATCCAAATCACATCAAACTCCATTCCCTACTCCTGAAACTTTTCAGACATTGAACACAACCTATTTATAGCCAATCCATCAAGTTTAAGCATTTTTCACTTGTTGGAATGGGAGTTATTGCATTTTGTTTTCTCAAGGCTACCCTACCTAGGGTTTCTAGACTGTTTGGAGGAAAACAACCATATCTTGCTTATTTCCCAATGAAATCACATGAAACCACCACCAAATGAAAATAGATTCAAAAATATAACATCCACAATTGATTAGATGTCAATATTTGTCTTTACAAGACCGTACAATGCTTATAAACAACAAACAAATGTTCAGATTTGCAGTAACAGAGGTATATTTATTGAATTTCTCACAATTACACAATGTCCAACTTCCACCACCAACCTTTGTTTGACCATAAAATTCCTTTTTTAAGGTTTTCCAACCTTCCCCAATGGTTCACAACCAAATTTTCACCTTACAACTATTCATCTTCCATTACAAGACAAAATATGCAAAATATGCATTGACAACTTTTACCAAAATTGCAAAATGACTCAACAAACCACCTAACCACCTATTAATGGACTTAAACACACATAAAATGGTCTCATAGACATTATTACATGACCAAAACCTAAACTCAAACCAAAATAACAAAATGGCCTCATGGAGGTATGAACTCAACTAGGTGCTCCTGCACCATACTCCCGAAGAAAGAAGAATTCAAGTTCCTCTTGAATTGAGTGTAGTAACAGGGATCCACCTTTGAACTCTCTTGCTTGATGTCTTCCATCCTCTGCACTTTTTCTTCCTTGGAACAATTCCATGCTTTTATTTTCACCTTGGGTTTCTTGAACACTTGGCAAAGGTGTTTCATCTTGTCAATGCAAACTTGCTTCCCATCTATCTTGCTACCTTGTAGCTAATCATTTTTTCCCTAATGGACCACATACTTTTCCACACCACCTTTTTCCTCTTGCATATTCTGCTTCATCTTGAATTTAAGTCTATCCCTCCTCAAGGCTGCAATCACAACAAGATATTTGTGTATTCCTTTCTTGCTTCTACTTGCCATGTCATCCAACCAAATTTCTTGATCGGCATCATATCAACCTTCCAATACCTCAATGTTCCAAACCTACAAAACAAAACATGGAACCCCTTGTTTGAAATTGGGCCCCTCAACTTCATCTTCACCAATCTACTTGATCAATTCAAACACATAGTAGGTTGCACCCCCATACTCCAACTGCAAATGTGGAGTGCCTTCAATCACCTTGAAAGCTTTGTCTTCCCACTTTGCATGAGAACTAACTCCTTTCCTTGTTTTGTCATCTATTAACACATCAACATACTCTTGCAACAAGTATTGAACATCTAATGGAAATTGATCGATCCTAATTGTTGTTATAATAGTCATATGTTTACTTGCCATTTTATTAGCTGCCTCTTCCTATTTTCTTGGCTTTTGTTCTTCAATCAAGGACTCTTTAATGTCTGATTTTGTTGCTCCCACTTGTCTTCTTCTCTGAACAATTTTCTTGATAGGCCACATAACCTTCTTCTTGACTGGTAAATTCCAACTTTGCTGCTACATCTCAATCTTCACTCTTTCTTCCATCTTTTCTCGAATTTCCCTCATTAGTTCCAAAGCCTGCCTCAACTCTTTTATCTCTTAATCCACATCTATTTGTTTTTCCTTCTCTTTTTTCTTCATCTCTTTTTCCTCTCTTTTCATCACTTGTTTCTTTTTTTGTAAACCCTCACTCCACAAGTATCTCTTCCACACATCCATTCTTCACACCCACAACTATCCTCTACCCAATAGGATTCTAGAAGATACACTCTCCAAGATCTCTTCTACCCACTTCCTCTCAGTGGAAGAAATCTACACACCTTCTACCTAGCTTCATCACTATTGAAGGATACAACAAACCTTCTCTCACAAATTCCTCTTAGGGTCTTCTATCTCTGATACCAATTGATGTAGAGTAGGGGTAGGCATCAATGATTAGACATCATGTTTTAAGATTAAGGGCTCTTATTCCTTCAAACTTCAAATTTGCTTCAATGCCCTTAAGCCTACACAAGGCTAAAACCTTCAAATTTGGTAACCAACACTCAAGACTCTTACCAAACCTTTGAGACACCTTTTAATATGTCCACATGACCTATACAAACCCTCAACAGCTTCCAAGAATAGAGATCTAAATAACTTCTATGGTTTCCCTACTAAGGTCACCCAATTCTAGTAGATTTCCAAAACTGATAAAATGGCGATAACTTGCAAACCATACCTCATTTCCAAAACCTAAAACCTGTTTCAGATACCCATTTAGAATTTATTCAACATATGTTAAAATTGGGGGTGGTTGTTTTGTAACACAGGGCCTTAAAATTGATTGTCCTATTTTGAGAAGAGGCCTACTTAAGCTTGCATGAATAGGAATTTATTGATTTTATACATTCCAAGCTTTGAACAATGGTTTGAACTCTTGAAATATGAGGTGGGGGACTTTTTTAGACTATTCCAACCCTTACCAACCCTCCTCCAATGGCTTTATTACAATTTCCAACTCATATGGCTCTTTCAATGGTTAAAAACATGAAGAAACACAATTAGGGCATCATCCAAATCGCATCAAACTGCATTCTGTACTCTTGCAACTTTGTAGACATTTAACACAACCTATTTACAGCCAATCCACCGAGTTTAAGCATTTTTCACCAATTGGAATGGGAGTTATTGCATTTTGTTTGCTCAAGGCTACCCTACCTAGGGTTTCTGGACTATTTGGAGGAAAACGGCCATATCTTGCTTATTTCCCAATGAAATCACATAAAACCACCACCAAATGAAAATATATTCAAATCTCTAATATCCACAATTGATTATATGTCAATATCTATCGATACAAGATCGTACAAGGCTCATAAACAAGCAAATGTTAAGATTTGTAGTAACAAAGGTATATTTATTGAATTTCTCACAATTACACAATGTCCAACTTGAACCACCAACCTTTGTTCAACCATACTATTCCTTTTTGAAGTTTTTCCAACCTCCCCAAATGGTTCACAACCAACTTTTCACCTTACAACTGTTCATCTTCCATTACAAGACAAAATATGCAAAATATGCAAAATATGCATTGACAACTTTATGACAAACTTGACAACTTTTACCAAAATTGCAAAATGACTCAACAAACCACCTAACCACCTATTAATGGACTCAAACACACCTAAAATGGTCTCATAGACCTTATTACATGACTAAAACCCAAAACTCAAACCAAAATAACAAAATGGCCTCATGGAGGCATGAACTCGACTAGGTGCTCCTACACCAAATAAAGCATCAATTTTTTAAAAAAAAAAGCTAAAAAAACATAAATATTCCAAAAAATCCAAAAACATCAAATATTCTAGAAATTCAAAAACATTAAATATGCCCAAAATCCAAAAAACATGAAATATTCCAAAAATTAAAATAAAAAACAAATCAACACCTATACAAATTCACCCATCCATTATAAAATCATCACCACAATCAGCTTTGACAAAGTAGGCAAAAGAAAATGACACAATAATCAAAACGTAGAGCATTCATGACAAATTGCAAGCTAGGATCACTGTTGGAACAACCCACTACCTCAATAACTATTGCCTAAATCATTTAATTCATCATCCCAATTAATGCATTAACAAATATATCTTTTCTACAATAGGTATAATTCAGGATAACAATTACAATCTCTTTGGCAAGAGATATGGTGGTTGTGATATGTTTTGTCAAGTCAATCTTTTCTTTTTTATTTATCTTTTTGTCTCTTTCCAATGTTTACTTGAAGCCACCTCGATTTTTAAATATCTTGGTGTGTTTAGAGGAGCATGAAATGGGACATGGTCATTACTTTCGTATGTTGTGTTTATGGGATATTCTTATAATATGACCATGGTGAATACTTGTCTTGTGTATTTTGAGGTAGCTTCTAGCATAACAAACATCCTTTGCATATTAGTTTCTTCATACCTTTTGTGTATTGGGACTATTATGCTCTAAGTCTTATTCCCTTACACATTCAAACAAGGATTTTGTACGTCTAGTATGAATAAGGATAATCCTATTTGTTTGTAGAGTCAAAGTACATACAATAGATATGACATTACCCTGGTTCTTCATACCTTGATGCATAGTGTCTACTTGCTATAGAAAAACAAGGATTGCTCTCTATATTTTTTAGCATAACCAAAAGAACAAGAAAAATCATTTTTCCATCTATTTTCCAATAAACATCCCATATCATACCTATATCTTATATTTTGATATGTGATCAACATGATTATCTATCCATTATCATCCTACATCATTTCTTCTATCTTACTAATCATATTGAAACATCGGGAAAATGGAATGAGAGTGTGAAAGAGGGTATCAATGATGGAATGATCTAAAGGTTTAAAAACACTTACACTTTCCCTAGTTTCATTAGAAAAAGAGATCTCCCAAAGGTAGGAATGACTTTCAACCTTGAGGTGAGCCAACCTATTAGGAGATCTGTTGTTTTCTTATGACATAAATGACTGATTAACACTTTTGGGAGATGAATTAAAATGCATTAATAAATTAAACTATATGACCTAACACTTGAAATGCAGAATATTATGATAATAGAAATAAAAATGATACTTTGTAGGAAAATTTGAGAAGGGAAGAATGGTGTGCACTTGGCATAAAAAGTGGGTTATAAGCTATGTAGCAGGATTTTTTCACCCTAGGGTGAATGGGTCCTAGTGTAGGGGTCCAAAATCTAGTTTTGCAATCATCAAATCCTAGATCTAAGTTTTTGATTTCTACAAGTTTGACTATTGGAAGCCAGAGATAAAATCTGTAGGTGAGTTTTCGTGTCTTGACAACAATGTTGACAACTTTGAGAACTTTGCAAAATTTCTCTTTTGATCAATCTTCATTTCTTTTTCACCTGTAAATCTACACATACAAAGAGAGAAGAAAAATGTTTGTTTTTGGGTGAATGGGGGTTTGCCTTAGTCAAACCCCATGTTGGTAACTAAACCTTGATAATGACATAATGACAAATGAAAGGAATTAATGAATGAACAAAGCTTTGTCACGAATCACCAAACCCTTAATGGCTACCCTTAGAGGACTGAATTCTAACACATCTCTCTAAGGATTGGATCTTGTGTGAATTGGCTTGATTTATTGCTTGATTTGATGTGTGAATGCTTGCTTGAATGCTTGAAACCTACATCACAATGTTAGCTCCAACACATGACATAAACAAACATGAACTTTGACATGTTGACATGATATTGATTGTTGTTGTAGATGACTAATAAATATGCTCTTCAATGCTCTTGACAATAATATTTTCTCTTGTGAAGTTTGAATTATGCATGTTAAGTTTGAATTTATATAATAATTATGTATTTATAGGTGTTTACCTAATTTCCCAAAAATTAGATTCCACAAGCCGACATTTGAAACTTGAATTTGAATCATTAAAATGCTGCCAAAAACATATTGAAAATTGGGTCCTAGGAATTAAAGGGGGGCCATTTACCCTTGGGTGAATGGGTCCTAGGACCTAAATCCAAGACACTCAATTTCCAAGGTGTTTAAATTAATGTTGGAAATTATTTAATGTAGGTTTCCCTTTCAAAAAATGGCAATAATAAGGCTTTGGAATACATAATTTGGTCAATTAGAGGCTTAATTAAGTCCAATTAATTAAGGGGATGCAAACATAGTGTGAAATTGTAAAGGTATACAAATTTCTACACTACTTTTATCCTCCACTTTAGTGAGAGTATGAGCCCACTCTCAAACTCAGCGTATGAGCCCACACTCAAACTCACACTAAGGTAGACAAATAAGTCAAGAGAGGTCTAATTGTACAATTGTTGATGAGATATGATGACAAGGATCAAGGAGGTTGCACAATCCCCCAGGATCAATGATCCCATAGCAAACCAACAAAGGCACAAAGAGATACATGGATGCATTAGCAACACAAGATACACAATCTTACAATGTCAAATCAATACAAAAGGGATGAACTAGCAAGTTGTATTATGCCACGTCCATCAAACATGCTCACATGGTTCCATTGGCAAGCAAGTTGTGTTATGCTAAGTGGTAGTGAAAATATGCTCACAAGGGATAGTGCAGTCTGATATACACTAGGTGAGCCCCAAGGCAATAGGGTGAGAAACACACACTAGGTCTACAAGGTGTGAACTCACAGAAAGGTGGCATATGGGCAAGTCATGCCAAGTCTACAGTATCCCACACGTCAACCATACTAAAAGTTATACTCCCTAATAACTTTGATAAGGTTTCACAAAAAATATTCATAGGTTTCAGAAGGCTAGCAAGTTGCGTTATGCTAGACACATATGAAATAAAGGGACCACTATCAAGCAAGTTATGTTATGCTTGGTGGCCAGGAATTAGTTTAGGATAGTCAAAGGGGTTTTTCTTAGTTCATGAAATGTATCACTTTAGGGAACATCGCACTTGATATCACCACCAAGAGAGGACTAGCTGAGGGATAAAAGATTCACATCTTAGGGAATGTAAGCCATAGCATTACCACCAAGAGTAATTTCATATGCCAAGAAAGGTAACCCTCTTGAAGGACATCAAACACAATGCCACCACCAAGAAGAAACATCACATGAAATGAGAAGACCAAACTTTGAATAAGGTCATGTCATTATGAAAGCAATGAGTGGGAGGCATAATGCCCCCACTTTAAAGAAATTTCTAAACACCTTGCTGTGAGAAATTACTTTAAAGTAGAAGATGATAAATGCCAATAAATGAGAGCTTATTTGAGAAGCCTTATGCCAATGATGAAGTTGTCTCATGGAAAGGAGGTTTCCCCCCGTATGCAATTTTAAGATAACACATAAGGGATCTATAGATTTGGAGTCAGGTCGTATGTCTTTGCTAAAGTGTTATAATAGAGCTTGGAATTGTCGTCATTCTCCAAATACTCATAGAAAAACAAACACAAAGGAGGGATGACACATAGAGAGTGACAATAAAGGATAACCTTTTGGGTCAACATGGAAGAGACCTAAGTGTCTCAACGCCTTGCATTGTCCCCAAAAGGAAAACACAAGACAAGTGAAAAGATAATGGTTATGGAATATAAAAGAATGTAGATACAAATAGAAGAATGCCACAATAGATTTTGCTTCCTTTGTATCCTTGCACCAACGGAGTGATAGGGTTCATCCAAAGTAGGGTCACAAACATAATGACACACCAAGCAACACAATATGAGGGATCACATTACACACATGCAATCAAACAAGGAACATGAATAGAACAAAGCTAGTATGACACATGCAAACCAACCTAAATCAGGTCATCTGCATCCCAATCTTGTTCATCATATATGGAAGGAAAATAACTAGCCAAAGGGGCAACAATGAGTATTGTACTAGTAAAAATCACTAGGTTCAACATGTGATGAGTCACTCTTGTTGGGAGGATCATCATGTTTGTTGTCATCTAATCTCATGGAAGAGGAAAATAACAAATTCAGCTCATTATGTACTTCCTCATCAATCTTAACAATCTCATCATCATTATCCAAGTTAATCACAATAGGAGGTCTAATGACAATTTCCATAGAGGTTTCATGTCGTTGTGGTGAAGGTGGAGAATCACCATGCTTTGTTTGAGTTGGTATTTGATCTTTGGTTGTTGGTTTATTCTTTTCTTCTAATTGACGAGCAATAACATGATGTCTATGCCTACACTCTTTAGCATTTTGGTTTCTTCTTGCACATTTTTCAAGTTGTGATGGTGTAGGAGTGGGTTTATCAACCATTTCCTTCTTTTCTTCCCATAAGGGGGAAACATAAGGAACCGTCAAGGGTTGGGAAACTACTTTATCTTTAGGTTTGTAGACTTGTTTGATCTTAGGAGGCACAACAAGAATTGTATGGTTATCTCTTGGTCTCTTATATAGGAAATAGGTGGAGGATTTTTCATGGATTTTTCTTGGTTACTTGGAAGAGCTTTTGGTTCAATCATAGTTTCTTCAATGATAGGAGGTTCAATCATGGATTCAAGAATATTGTTAAGATATAATTTTTTTGTGTGCTTTTCCTTGAACTTTTGGTAAGATTTGAAAAAGAAGTCCTCATGAGGCTTAATAGGTTCCATGGGTCGGGCCAAAAGAAATCTAATGAGAAATTCCCATGGGAAGACAAAGGATTAAAATGTCTATGATGCACAGTAAATATTTCATTTCCAAGTGGAAATTTCAAGCATTTATGCACTATCGATGGGATGACATCCATGGAGTGTAGCCATGGATAGCCTAGATTCACATAGAATTGGTCCGACAATGGAATGATGGAGAATGAGACATTTAATTTTTTTGGTCCAACTTTTAATGGGAGAGTAATCAAACCTATCGTAGGGCAAGAAAAACCATTGTGTGTTTTGATCCATTCTTTCATTGTTCATAAGATTATTGGTAAAGTTCATGCACAAACAAGAATTCCTCGGTGATCACATTCACTACACACACGGTATCAATTAATATCCCATTAGTAGGCTTGTCATTGATTCTTCCAGCGATGTAAAGAGGACCAGCAGGTGCATGTTTTATTATGTCATTTTGTGAGAAAAAAACATTTGTCAAGAGACAAGTTGGTTTGGCCCTTACAAGGTTGAATATCAATGAGGTTGACCATAGTTTGTATATCATTATCATTATCACTCATGTTATTATTAGTCATATCTTGTACGTTGTCAACATTTATCACATCATTCTTTATGTCACTAGCTTTAACAAATGAAATGTTATGATTTGGCATTGGATTGGTGAAAATTTGCAAATTTTGGTTGGGTAGGGCAACTGAATTATTTCCTTGATCAGTAACACCACCAATCTAGATGTGATTAGAATCAATGAGGTCTTGCACAATATTTTTAAGATGCATACATCGTTCTATATCATGTCCATTTTTTTGGTGATAATGGAAAAAAATATTTGGATTATGGTTCATAAAGGCTTAGTTGTATCAAGAGTTCTAACAAGCTCGGTAAGGTGATTAAGTTTTTACCCAAGAGTTGCAATATGATGGAATGAAGGGTATCGGGTAACAGAGTAAATTACCTATTCTTATCCCTAAATTGATATGGATTTGTAATCTTTAGAACAACAACTTGAGACTCAACATGTTGATTTGTTTGAGGTGGTTTTATTTGTATAAAGCCTTTATTTTATTTCTTGAATGGTTGGAAATTATTATGAGGCACGAATTCATATTTTTCAGGACTGTTGGAGGAATTTTTCACTTCGCGATGACTAACCGAATTATGATAGTCACGGAGGGCCATGTACAAGTGAGTGAAGGAAGGGAATCTCATCATCCCAAGCTTATCTTGAATATTGCTTTGCAAATTTTCAATGAAAATTCTTTGAAGATCGGCATCAAGAATCTTAATGTTGATTAGTGACCTTTTCATCTTTATTTTTTTTACATTGCATTAAATCGAGTAAGGCCATCTTGGGACCAATGTGCACTTGGAAATGGTTGAGGAAGACATCAACAAGTTCATTGAATTAACTAATTGAATTATTCGGTAAAGAACAAAACCATTCCAAGGCTATATCTTTCAAAGATCTAGGAAAAAGCTTAGCCAAGATCTTGTCTTCGAAAATGAAGTCACTAAATAAGGTTATGTATGCTGAGACATGGTTACTAGGATCTCTTTTACCACCATATTTATCAAATCTAGGAATCTCTATGCCTTATGGCATTTTTGCTCTCAATATCTCCAATGATAATGGGTTTTGTTTGACATATTATGAAGGTTGGCCATTTTTATTTTTGTTCAATGTGGAAATTTGTTGTTGGAGGGATGAAACATTTTGCAAAAGTTGGTTAAGGAAAAAATCATTGGTTGTGTTTTGAGATAGACGTGAATAAGGTGGAGGTGTATATGTGTTGGGAGGACAACTGAATTGTAATTTTATAAGAGGTGATGGGTTAGGAGATATGATGTTTGAATTCACAAAGCTAAAAGGATTCCCAATGGAAATACCTAAATTTGGTTTGATGTTGTTAGTTGTTTTCCTTGTGGTAACAATTAAATGAGTGTATGTAGGAATAGAGGCCACAATTGTATGGGGAGGAATTTGATTTCATCCTTTACTTTGAGTGTAACCCAAATTTTTAGCACAATTATTCAATGTAGGAACATGATTAGCAATGATGTGAGCTAGGCTATGGAAAATTTCTATTCCTTATTCATTATCAAGTATTTTTCTCATGTTATCTATGATAGGAACCACAGTACCAAAAATATATTTAGCACTCTCAAAGTCTTATAATATTTCTAAGGCTTCATCCATTTGTTTTAGTTTTTCTTGAGGGACATGACAAATAATGGTTTCAACATCAATATGATTGGAGGTCATAGGACATGTTATTTCAGGTATGGATTCCAACATGGGTTGACTAGTGTCAACACTATGACGGAAAGAGTTAGAAAACATAAGATCCACGGCTAATGTACAAGCACGAGATGCCATGAGTCTCGAACTATGTCTCACTGAAGTATTGAAAATAAGATGCCAGGTTGTAATACTTATACAAGTTTCACCAAACCAAAAGTGTACCCAAAATGGATAAAAAGCACTAAAAAAATGTAGCAAACATCCAAAAGTAGAACACTCAATGCCAATATTGTTAAAAAAGCATAGGACAACTAAGAGGGGGGGTGAATCAGTTGTCACATAATTCAAACTTAAAACTTATTAATTCCACAACCACACTATTATGTTATTAAGTAAGAGCATGAAACACAAATAATAGAAAGTAAATCAGCACGATGAACACCAGATTTTTACGTGGAAAACCCAATGAGGGAAAAACCATGGTGAGGGTTAACTCACAATATAAAGATTATAAAACAGAGCCTCACTGCCAAGGGTTCATTGCCTAGAAGAGGACTCACTATCCAAGTACAAAGTCTCACTGCCTACAAAAGGGACTCATTGTCCACAAAAAGGACTCACTGTCCAATAGGGAGGCTCACTACCTACAGATACAAAAGAGAAAAAAAAGATCCACCAAAACAATTAACACATTCACATGATTGTAGAAACCTTAAGCTCACTACCTTCAACACAATGAAGAATTTCTATCACAACTCACTCACACACACACTTCTGATCTTATGATTTGTGGCTCATTTTCATCACTTTGCATCACACTGTCATACAATTCTTCATAATTCGACTTGATTTTATACCATCCTCAACCTTAGAAACTTTCTCCAAGGTCGACCACAATTATCTCATTTCATAAATTCAAAATAGGTCGGAAACTCAAAATTATCGCTGTGGAAAGGAATAAGAGTGGACCAATAATAAACATTTTTCAAGATCAAAAATAATGTCTAGGAACAACCACACACTTCCTTAATTAAATTGTATTCTTCAAATGAAGAGTAAACACCAAGTTGGCCAAATCTAATGAAAACACAAATGAACATTGATGTACATGCTTCCCAACAAGAAGATGACACACAGACACCATGAAACACTTCCTTATGCATGAGAATACATCTCAAAATATTCCAGATACATTTGCAAAAAAACAACAAACTTCAATCACTGAACACCTTTCACCAATCCATCCAGAATGTATAAACTCACACTGAAATACTGAAACATGACTTATGGATCACCAATTTTCAAACCTCTTTTCTAAAGCATAGAAAATACCTTCACAAGACATATTCCAGATCCGCAAGATCTGAAATGAAACAAAGGAGGACTACAAAGCAACAATATTTCTCCCAGTCCACAGAAGACCAACTCTACCAGAACAATTCACATACCGATGAACGTAACTTTCACGTACCATCAAACCAAAAGCTAAAACTTAGGAGATATTACCACTAAAACACCATCAACAATCCTCTAGAACTGCACAAGCATAGGATCAACATAGGAGAAATGCGGAGCACATACCAAAGCACATTCTGAACATTTCCATCATTTTGACTTCTCTTCTTTATTAATTTTCTCAAAAGCACTTGGAAACTCATCAAACCAACACATCTGCTACACCATAAAGATAGCTCCATGTACTCACAACATCTCAGCTATACATGTACAATTTGCAACATATTGAATTGTGTTGACATCAATAACAACATTAATGACAACACCACCAAACTTGCTCATACTTGCAACAAATATATAAAGAGATATTGCAATTTCTAGATCTAACATATAAGGATTTACTGATTTTAAATGTAGAAATATAAAATGATGTCTTTTGAATACAAATTTTTATTTTTGAATAATGCACTTGTTTTGACCAATTGACTTGAATGTAAACAACTACATAAAACTGAATTTTCAGAAACTAAAACTAAGATATGCAAATAGAAACAAATAATGCAGACAAAGATAGATTTATGCCCAAAAATTTGGAAAATGACCTATACAAGGACAAATTTTCCCAAGGGAAAATGGGTCTTTGCACAAGGGGTTGAAAAAATTAAACTCTAAGTTTCTGAGTTAATGTTTAAGGTCTCTATTTCAGGTTGCAAACATATTCTTTCAGTTACAGATTTTCAGAATTTTATGATTAAATGTAAATTCAATTTGGTGGCAAACAAAAAACAAAATGACAACTTTTGAGATGCAATTTTGATTGAATTTTTTGATGTAAATGATTGAAAGACACTAATATGCAAACTAATATGCAATATATATGCAATATTTTTGGAATTTTATGATTTTAAATGATGCAAAATGCAATTTTGAAACCCTAAATGAGATGCAAGACTAACTAATGCAAGTACTAGATCTAGTGTTTTAGAGACTTCCAAATCAAAATTTGTGATGCACAATGCCAGGTTCACCAAAATGAAACGTTGAGAAAATGGAATGAGAGTGTGAAAGAGGATCTCAATGATGGAATGATCTAAAGGTTTAAACACACTCACAATTTCCCTAATTTCATTAGAAAAAGAGATCTCCCAAAGGTAGGATTGACTTTCAACCTTGAGGTGAGCCAACCCTATTAGGAGATTTGTTGTTTTCTTATGACAAAAATGACTAATTGGCACTTTTGGAAGATGAATTAAAATGCATTAACAAATTAAACTATATGACCTAACACTTGAAATGGAGAATAGTATGATAAAAAAACATAAATGATACTTTGCAATCAAATTTGAGAAGGGCAGGATGGTGTGCACCTAGCATAAAAAGTGGGTTTTGAGCTTTGTAGTAGGACTGTTTTTCCCTAGGGTGAATGGATCCTAGTGCAAGGGTCCAAAATATGGTTTTGCAGTCCTCAAATCTCGGATCTAAGCTTCTAATTTATCTAGGTTTGACTATCAAAAAGCTAGAAATAAAATCTATAGGTGAGTTTATGTGTCTTGACAACAATGTCGATAACTTTGACAACTTTGCAAAATTGCTCTTTTGATCAGTCTTTAATCCTTCTTCACCTGTAAATTTGCACATACAAAGAGAATAAAAATGTTTTTTTTTGGGTGAATGGGGGTTTGCCTTAGTCAAACCCCATGTTGGTAATTAAACCTTGATAATGACATAATGAAAAATGGAGGGAATTGATGAATGAACAAAACTTTATCACAACTCACCAAACCCTTAATGTTCGTCCTTAGAGGACTAAAGTCTAACACATCTATCTAAGGATTGGATCTTGCATGAATTGGCTTGATTGATTGCTTGATTTGATGCTTGAATGCTTGAAACCTACATCGCAATGTTAGCTCCAAGACATGACATGAACACACATGGACTTTGATATGATGACATGATCTTGATTGTTGTTGTAGATGACTAATAAATCTGCTCTTCAATGCTCTTGACAATAATATTTTCTCTTGTGAAGTTTGAATTATGTGTGGTAAGTTTGAATTGATAAAATAATTGTATTTATAGGTGTTTATCTAATTTCTGGAAAATTAGATTCCATGGGATGACATTTGAAACTTGAATTTGAATCATTAAAATTCCACAAAAAACATATTAAAAATTGTGTCCTGGGACTTAAAGGGGACCTATTCGCCCTTGCGTGAATGTGTCCTAGGACCTAAATCTAAGACACTCAATTTCCAAGGTGTTTGAACTAATGTTGTAAATTGTTTAACGTAGGTTTCCCTTTTGGAAAACGGGAATAATAAGGCTTTGGAATACATAATTTGGTCAATTAGAGGCTTAATTAAGTCCAATTAATTAAGGGGATGCAAACATAATGTGAAATTGTAAAGGTATACAATTTTCTACCTACACATGTACTAACCATTCTATCCATGTATCATGACATAAAATAATAATCATTATGATCCTTGCATATACAATCATTAGTATCAGCATAATATCATATATATTATGTATCTGTAACCATAACATCATTAGGATATAACATCATCAATCATAGCATCAGGGTACAATCAACATATACAACATCACAAGAGTAAAAAATAAAAGAAAATCATAGCATCACATCATATCATCATCTATTGCATCATAATCATAATCCATCACATCATATAGAAACATCAAATAAGAATAATCATTGTATACATATATCCATCATATAACAAAATCAAATAAGAGTCATTAGTAAATGCATACATCAAATCATATAGATATCCATCACATGCATAAAAACATCACATCGTGAACATCATATCTGCACAACAAAATCTCATCTCATATATATATATATATATCATGTCATGATACATCATAAATACACAATGTATGTACAAAGGAATACAAAGATTCATGAATCTAAATATATACATGAGCCCATTGGAATAATAAAAAAATGTGTTTACAACATATACATCAATATACATAAGCTCCACTAAACTAAGCTCCCACCCTATGAATGTCCAGGTGAGGGTGGACGAGGAGGAAGAATTTCCCCTAGCTAAGCAATACCTTGCATTGTTGGTTGTGCAAATGCTTGTGCTCCTAAACCCTATCCTAGTTGTGTTGGTGCCAATGGTGGTAGTCCTGAGGGTGCCCCCATCCCTAACCTACCCTCCAATCTAGCTGACTGTGAGGCCCTCAATCAACTCCTAGTAAAGAAACTAGGATCCTTCATGTATGTAGGTACCTCCCTATTATAGAGAGTATAATAATAAGTAGCCTCATGTGTCAGCCTCCTCACCTCTCCCATCACCTACATCATGGGAACTCCACTCACCACCTTTGCTTGTTGATGTTGAACCATCTCAATGTCCCTCTTTGATTTCCTCTATGTCAATAATACTAAGAGGTTATCCATCTCCCTGATATCCATCTATCTCTTTGTGATCTTGATCTCGCTTGAATAAGGCTACCACCAATCAAACATCACCTTTGTCATCACCTCCCTCTTCTCCCCCTCTATCACCATTGTCACCACCTCCCTAATCTCCCCTTCCATCCCCACCATCTCCACCTCCTATGTCTCCTCTCCCCTTCCCACCCCAACCCTCTCCCATCATATCCTCTCCTCCAAAACCATCATCTCCACCTTGCCCGTGTTGTCTGCCATCACTATCTCCTCCCTATACCTGCACCTGCCCTCCATCCCCACCTCCACTCCACCACCCCATCTCCACCTGCAATACCTCCCTCATCCACTCTTTTCCTTTGCTTACACACTCTAGTTGGCTCTGTATCTTGTCTTTGTCTCCTCACTACCCCACCACTTGGATGTTTCAATTGAATCAGTTGATGTGCTAACTGCCATCTATCAAAATTCAAGGGGTATTCCCTGCATCTCTAATCACTACACCTCATACCCACTAAATGGGCACCAAAGACTCAAAATTTGTTATAGTTATATCGGGGGATATCATGGGCCTCCAATCACCAATCACTCATGTTTGTGCAAAAATATTCTCCTCATTGGGTAGGCCTTGAACCTCTCCAAACTAATGCTTGACTCACTCTAGTAAATATATCTCAATAATATGAGCTATATGCCCAATCAAAAGTTTGGGTTGTCGATAAAAAACCAAATATGTGTCATCATCAATCCAAGCCTCACATAGTCACCACAACCTCCAAACAATGGTATCTAGCTCATCAAAAACTCACCTCTAGTGGTTGAGGTCACCCACTAAGAATATTATTATTTTAGTATCCAATAATCACTAATTTTATTACCCAATAATGATTATTTCACCTTCCACATACCATTATTGAGTAATATTATCCACTTCTACAATATAAATTATTAATATATTTAATAATAATTAATTATTTAAATAATATTAAATATTATTTATATATTTATTTATAGTTTTAATAGTATTATATATTAATCATAATTATTAAATATATGATGTATTTAATATTGATGATAATATATATATATATATATATATTGATAAGGTAAGTGTTACCATAAAAAAGGGGGGTAACTCCCCAATAAGCTTTGTTAATCCTGCATAATGGATGAATTTCCATTCACCCACTTAGACATTACAATTATGCAATAGGCCTTATCTGATAACTAGGCCTTTATTTCACTCCTTGGTTTATAAAGACCCTGCTTTAGGTTCGACTTCATTAATTGAGGCTTGTTTCGCTTACATTTGTCATCCCTTATATTTGCATGGTCCCCACATACTTAACTTTTCCTTTTCTAGACTTTGATTGATTTGCATTCTGGTTTATATCATCTGGCATTGCTCACTTTCATGAGGATGCATGTGTCAGTTGCCACACTTGTGCATTAATTCCTCCTTATTTTGAGCTTACCAAAATTATTCGGTTCACCTATTGTGAGGTATTCCCTTCATGGTTTATGATTACCTTTCAGTTTGATCCTTTGGTATTTCAGTACGATTAATCTTGCCTTAGGATTCAACTAATACTTCTTTGATTTCACACTTTTTGGCCTTGTCTATTAAATTTAGCTTGAAATCTTGGTGACATTATGAGGAAGACACAATTCTCTATTTCAATGGAAACCCCCATTTTATTGACCTATGATAGGAGCCAATTAGCTTACCTAGGTCGAATCACATAGTAACGTTTAAATCTTGTTCTAAAGGAAAATGGCTTTCTTACTATGAAAAACGTGAGGCTCATTCTAGGGGAAAGGTTTCTAGTGTCTGAAGAATGCTACCATGTTAACACGGATATACCAGTTCATTTTCTTGCCTCCCTCCTTGACCTATGTGTTCCAAAGGACGTTATCAAGTGTATGACCCGGAAGTTGTTTTTCCCACATTTTATGCAAGCAAAATTTGAGATGTGACAGTACGATAAGCCCATAAGGTGGGGGTTGAGTTGGATGAGCCAACCATGAGCAACATCATTGACTGTCTTCTTTAGGATCTTGAGTATAGTTTTGTTAGATGCCTTAGCTTGACCGTTGCCCTATGGGTAGGATGGAATAGAAAAATGATGTTGGATATAGAATTGTGAGCAAAGACTACAAACATCTTGGTTTTTGAAAGTGTATCATTTTCTGCACGATAATGGTGTTGGGAACACCATATCGAAAAATTAGGTAGTTAAGGATGAACTTCAATATCTGTTTATTGGTGATGTAGGTTAATATGGGATGACTTCTATCCACTTTGTATAGTACTTAGTGGAAGTGTTAATGAACTTGTGGCCATTGGATGAAGTGGAGGGAATTTTTCCTATGAGGTCGAGTCCCCATTGTGAAAAGGGTCAAGGTGTGTTAATCGGTTGCAACTCTTGGGATGGTGTGTGAATTAGATCTCCATGCTATTGGCATTGTAGAAATTTCTTCACAAATTGATGTACCTCTTGATCCATGGTAGGCCAACAGTGTCTTATCTTCAATAGTTTTTTACCAAGGGTAGGGCCACTAGAATGTGACCCATAAACACCTTTGTGTACCTCATGTAGGGAATTTTTATCTTCTTTTGAGTTTAAACATCTAAGTAATGTACCATCGAGACTCTTTCGATATAGTGTGTCACCAAGAATGGTGAAACAAGATGAGTGACATATAAAGGTTTTCTTTTAGCTAGTGGTTAGGTTGGGTGGGATGGTGTTACCATGTCTAGGTAGATGTAAATGTCATGGTAACATGGTGAATCAAGGCCAACAATTTTTCACACAAATTATAACTCAAGGACATCGAAAATAGGAACCAAAACTTGTTCTACTAGAAATTCACATCTTTGAAAATTATGAGACATATCTAGGAGAGATCCAATAGTTGTCATATCATCTGCAACTTTATTGTTCAATCTGAGTATTTGTTCAAATGAGACTGTAGAAAAATATTGCTTGAAACTATCGATCATTCTCTTGTATGGGAGCAACTTATCGTCCTCTTTCTGGTAATCATTAGTAACTTGTCTAATTATTTACCGTGAATCATTGTAGACCTATAACTCTTTGATTTGCTACTGGATTGTCATTCTAAGTCTTGTAATAAATGCTTCATATTTGACAATGTTATTGTATAAGAGTGAATTTGCACCCCATGTGTAAATTCCCCCTTTTGCTCTCTCCACTTTAGAAAACCAAGTTTGGAGGCTTAATTCCACCTAAGCCTGCTACTTGCATCCCACTTGGCGCTTGTTTTGAGCATCAGTGGAGGCATTTTTGTCGGGGATGCCCACATGGCATGCAGACGTTCACGCGACGCGCTTACGTCCCTGGCAGATTCCTATGGCTAAACCTGCAGAGGTGTTACACTTCTCATTGGGAGTCAAGTTGTAACACCCCCTTCAGCCGACCGGCCTGAATATAGTCATTTTTTTCCACTCCTTCAAATTCACCCCTTCAACAAGCATTTCATCTTCTTCCAAGCTTGGAGCTCACTCTTCACAACTTCAAGCATTCAATCCAACACTTCTAGCAGCATTCCAAGCATTCCATTACAGCCAAAGCAACACTCCATCACTTCAGTAGAGCAAGTTTGGGACCACACCATTGCAGCAGAGGCTCGAGTACTCTCATTTTCTCCCCCAAGTAGCCTTGAGTGCTCTTGGTGGAGGTGCTAAGCTTCCCTCTCCTCTCCTCTATCACTTGGTTGAGTTAGCACTTTACTATTTTGTAGTGCTTTTGTGCTCTTCATTATAGTATTCTCTTTATCTCAATTTCTTGGTTGTCCGTGGAGGTGGAAACACCTAAACGGGGGTCTGACCAAGGTAGGCCCCTATATAGCCACCCAACATTTTTCTCTCTTTCTGTGTGTAGGAGTACATGCTTTTCAGGAGCTAGCTGGCGAATGAGTTCTTTTGTGAGATTCTCGCCACCCTTACTCTTGCATTTTTACTTTACCATATTAGAGAATATTTCATTTACTTAATCTCATTATTTTGGCCCTTTAGTAATAGTTAGTTGGGCCATTAGCCTATTTTGATAGGTTTGACCTTGTCTCTATTGTTGTCTGGTCATACGGACGCCAACACACTTTAGAGATGCCAACACGTCGCATTGTCATCCAAGGACCATGCTTCCTTCCTCGGGTAGAGAGCTCCCTGAGGTGCAGTGTTGAACCTAAAAATCGGCTCGCCTAGCCCCACTTCAAAATTCAGGATCACGGAGTGGTTGCAGGACTCTATAGTCCTCATCATTCTCATCCTCATATCCTAAACATCCCATTTAGCTGAGGTAAGTTAGGGTAGCTTTTTGCATCTTGGCCCTCCGTGACCTGGGGCCTTGCACATGGAGGTCCCCTACCTTACATTTTGGTGAACCTGACATGAACCAGTTTGGTTCTATTTTTATGATACTGACAGTTCCTTTCCTTGTACTCTAGGAGTGTTGTAGGTGCGATTGTTTTAAGGTTGTTTCCTTACAACCCAACCTGCGACCCCTAGTTGGTGTAGTTGGAAGGTTCCAAAGGTATTGCATGACGAAACCTTAGTTAGGTCATTGTCTTATCCTTTTACCTTTAGGGACTCTATGGAAGTACTATCTAGTGTGTGTTATGGCCTCCTTCATGCATCAACCTATCCCCCCTACGCAGCCTATGGACAGTGGTATTGGCATAACCTTTACTTCACAAGACCTACCGATGGGTTTCAACAAAGAACCATCTCCTCTTTATATTCCCGTGTGGATTAATGGGAACATCATATTGGGTGTTCTCATTGATCCGACGTCACAAGTAAACATAATCACTAAGGATATTATGCTTATCAACTTTTTACATAAATATGGGTATGATGCACCCGTGAGTACTATTCACACACATGACGGGCTTTCTATGCCCCCTTTAGGTAGTATTGTCCTATCGGTCCTAGTGGGACCTAAATCTGTGAACCTCTTGTTTGACATCATCCCTAGGTCCAAGCTCTTTAGGGTGAAATTGGGTATCCCTTGGTTGGTAGCGATGAATGTAGTACCCTCCATCATGCATAAATGTCTAAAATTTATCCATGAAGGTTCCATACACGTAATCCACGACACTGGTTATAGACCACCGATTACACATGGCAGCGACTCCTTGGACTACTCTTGGCCTGCGCTCATTGGTCCTCTCTTGCCTAGGACGAACCTTCTGCACCGAACTTATTAGAACTATAAGAAAGGGTGTCTAAGGCCGAAAGTTAGATACCCTCCTTCACCTTATGCTATTTCACATAGGGCTTGCTTAAAGGCTGACAACAATGCCAATAAGGCTCGAAAGAAGGAAGAAGAGAATCAATCCCATGATCCTCCTTCTTCCTCTTCCACGAGCCAGTCCGACGCTTCTTCTCGCTTTGTTGTGGTACCATCAGGTTTTGCTCCTCGCCTATAGGAGAATCCTATGGTGCCAGCTTGGCGAAATCCTAAGTGTCCTGCATTCAAGCTTCATGTTCTGCCGACGGAGCCTAGACCTGTTTGGTATGACAAGAAGAAGGTCTCCCAAGGAGAGTCCTCTTTGTCTCGACCTCCATGGCCTCCTACCACTCCTGCTCCCAAGGCAATGAGCGGGAAGAGGCCCGCAGTCGAGGCCCTTGAACCAACTCCTCCCACTATCTCGCAACTTGTTTCTCCTGCTCCCATTTAGGAATCCGTTCCTCTGCTGAAAACGGTCGTAGTGGGTGTTCCTATGGTTGAGCAGGAACCCTTTGCTCTTTCACAACCTTCGGCCTCCAACTCCAAGATCCAAAGAAACCACCTTGTGCATGAACGCAAGTGTCGGCGAAAGGCCCTCTTAGTCGAGCAGGCTGCCTCACAAAGAAGGGAGGAAGAAACAACCACGCCTGCTTCAAGGCCTCCTGCAGTGTCACCCTCTTCCCTCCCTTCTACTTCTCTCCAATTTAGTTCTGCGATGTTTTCGGCTTCCGCTGCAAGTGCAAATGTACCTAACCCCAAGGGGGTATAGGTGATCATCGCTCCTTTGGTGGAGCTACCCTTGCTAATGTCCGTTCTGGATATCCAACCCTTTCGAAAACCCATGGTTATGATTAATACCTCGGTTGTATCCACTGTGGTCTTTTCCTCCTCTTCCTATGCACCCCTAGCCTCGTCTGTGGGGAGTTCATCTCCTTCGATGAAGAAAGAGGCGGAGAGTGGTCCTTTCAACAATGAAGGGTGTCAGAGGGACCCGCCTTCTTCGCAAGGTGGTCCTGTGCTAACTTGTTTTGTCCTAGTGACGAAACCAGTCCCAGCTTCCCCTGAGTCCGTCACTGCTCTTGAGTCACTCAATGAGTCCAACGGTGAATCTCAAGCTCAGTCTACCCCATCCGCTAAAGTTAGACATGACACTCCTGTGGGGTGCATGTTTAACTCTATGGATGAAGTTTTGGCCTTGTCAACAATCTTTGCAAAATTGTTGACCTTAACTCCACAAGAGCTCAATGGGGAGGACCTCGAGGGGCCTTCTTCCTTAGCCCTTATTGTGGGAGGGCCAGACGCACCTCCTCTTAACATCCCTCCACTGCAGGCTCGTCCTCCTTCCCCCTACGATGATCTTGAGTGGGAAACAGATGACCTCTTGGCTGATCAATTTTAGGAGGAGGCCTCTTCTTGATCTTGTGTGTGTGTGTGTTTTGTGATGTGTTCCCCCATGATCGTGCTATGTGTGCCTGGATGACCCTTATCACCCTTGTTGGTGCTTGGATACAAGCGTGATTTTTGTGTCATAAACCTTCTTCTATTTGTATCATCATTCTTCCATGTTTCTACTTGATTTTCAATAAATTAGGGATGATGCAAAGCATTGGGGGCATTTAGCCTTCCCTTCCATGTTGACCCAATTTTTTATTTTTACTTTGTCTTCTCATGCATTCTTCACATGGCCTGATATAGTAGGGGGTTGATGACAGTTCATTTATATACTATTACTATACACGCACACACACACACATAGATATATATATATATATATATATATATATATATATATTTATGAGTAGTTCTAACCCCGAAATATCAGGCTACCCCTATGCCCTTTGTTCAGGTTTTCTTTCTTTTTGCTTCCTTTTTATCTTTCTCTCTTCTTTGCTTGAGTTGTCCCTCCTATGTGCGACAACTTTATTTCTTCAACATTTCGGTTTTCAGAAGATGCATTCGTGGCCAACAAATATTTTCTTAAAAATCCTCGTAAACCTTTCTTCAGAATTGTATTCTCAACTTAGAACCCTAACGGAATGTGTTTCCTTCATCATGAGTTCGTAAAGAAAGGACTTAAACCTTCCTCTGAAGTAGGAACAACTTTAATCTTCCCCTCACATTGGGGCATATTCTTCCTTTCAAATTCCTTGATGAAGTGGACATCTTTCAAAAGGATTCCTTAACGAAGGATCGATTTGAAAGAGAGAACATCTACTTCTGAACTATGTGTCCCTTGAGTGGAGCCTCTCTTCATGGCAGGTTCCCAAGGGATCCCTTTGAAATTTTTCAAAACTATTGACAGTTTGTGCAACTGTCTACTCACTTGCCTACATGGCTTCTTTCTGACTCTACGGAGTCCGCTTTCCTTTGAAATTCCTCCATGCAAGAGATCTTGGGGGTGGCTCCCCTGCAGGACTGAGAGCCTGTAGGGCATCTTCTCGGGTTTCCTCCATGCGAGAGATCTTGGGGGTTGCCTTGGGTGTTCTTCATGCTTGAGTTCCTGAAGAATACCTTCCCTATGGGACCGAGAGCCTGTAGGGAACTTCCTTGGGTGTTCTTCATGCTTGAGTTTGTGGAGAATACCTTCCCTACATGATTGAGAGCCTGTAGGGTGCTTCCTTTGGGTCTCCTCCATGCTAGAGTTTTTGGGGGATGCCTTCCTTGGAGGACCGAGAACCTGTAAGGCGCTTGCTTCATGGGGTATCCTCCATGCTAGATTTTTTGGGGGACACCTTCCTTACAGGACCGAGAACCTATAAGGTGCTTTCTCTTTTCAACTTCATAGTTTTGAGCAGCTATGGAGTCCTTTGCTTTCCCTACACCTTCAGGTACGCCAGATCGAGCTCTGCTTCCTCAACGGTTCAGGTATACATTTCTAACCTTACACTCTCCTTGATCTACTTTACCGAGCACTCATCAGTATATGTGCTCGCTAAAGTGGGGGAAAAATGTATATGAGTGAATTTGCACCCCATGTGTAAATTCCCCCTTTTGCTCTCTCCACTTTAGAAAACCAAGTTTAGAGGCTTAATTCCACCTAAGCTTGTTGCTTGCATCCCACTTGGAACTCATTTTGAGCATCGATGGAGGTGTTTTTGTCGGGGATGCCCATGCGACACGCAGACGTTCGCGCGACACGCTTACGACCCTAGAAAATTCATGTGGTTGAACCTACAAAGGCGTTACACTTCTCATTAGGAGTCAAGTTGTAACACCCCCTTCGGCCGACCAACTCGAATATGGCCGTTTTTCTCCACTCCTTCAAATTCACCCCTTCAACAAGCATTTCATCTTCTTCCAAGCTTGGAGCTTACTCTTCACAACTTCAAGCATTCAATCCAACACTTGTAGCAACATTCCAAGTATTCCATTACAGCCAAAGCAACACTCCATCACTTCGGTAGAGCAAGTTTGGGACCACACCATTGCAGCAGAGGCTCGAGTACTCTCATTTTCTCCCCCAAGTAGCCTTGAGTGCTCTTGGTGGAGGTGTTAAGCTTCCCTCTCCTCTCCTCTATCACTTGGTTGAGTTAGCACTTTACTATTTTGTAGTGCTTTTGTGCTCTTCATTATAGTATTCTCTTGATCTCACTTTCTTGGTTGTCCGTGGAGGTGGAAACACCTAAATGGGGGTCTAACCGAGGCAGGCCCCTATATAGCCACCCAACATTTTTCTCTCTTTCTGTGTGTAGGAGTACATGCTTTTCAAGAGCTAGCTGGCAAACGAGTTCTTTTGTGAGATTCTTCTCGCCACCCTTACTCTTGCATTTTTACTTTACCATATTAGAGAATATTTCATTTACTTAATCTCATTATTTTGGCCCTTTAGTAATAGTTAGTTGGGTCATTAGCCTGTTTTGATAGGTTTGACCTTGTCTTTGTTGTTGTTTGGCCGTATGGACACCAACACACTTTAGAGATGCCAACACATCATATTGTCGTCCAAGGACCATGCTTCCGTCCTTAGGTGGAGAGCTCCCTGAGGTGCAGTGTTGAACCTGAAAACCAGCTTGCCTAGCCCCACTTCAAAATTTGGGATCGCAGAGTGGTTGCAAGACTCTATAGTCCTCATCATTCTCATCCTCATATCCTAAACATTCCATTTAGCTGAGGTAAGTTAGGGAAGCTTTCTGCATCTTGGCCCTCCATGACTTGGGGCCTTGCACGTGGAGGTCCCCCTACCTTATAGTTATTAGTACAAGGAAATGCTAATCAATATACTTTTGGAATACAATCACATTAAGTTGTGATGAATAGGACTCCTGCCCTTGAACCAAGTGTATGACCCATCGAAGTACAATTTTGATTGGTTTGTAGGGGTGATGGTGAAAATTGCTTCATCTAGAAAGTTTGATATGAAAGGATTATCATATAAAGGTGTTTCTACTAATTGATCTGCAATGACCTAGATAGCAAAAGCAATGCAAAATGAATATAGTATGGATGTAATATTCTTCAAAATTCATGGGAGATTTAATGACTAAATGTTGGGTGTTTTATAACATTCACTAATATTTGAGCAATGGTGTAGGATGTTTGAGATGATCAATTGATAAAGTTGTTTCAAAGATCATGAGGAATGTGCAAGTGACATGTGTCAGGATGAAGGGATAAGATGGGGAGTTAAGTGGCTGCATGAATTAGATGACTAACTGCATGGGTGGATGAAGTGGAAGTAAGTGAGTGAACTGAGGTTGATTTTTAGTCAATTCACTAAATTTAGAGACATTCACTAAATTTAGAGATATAAGAATATTAATAGAATGATATATTTAAGAAGTTCGATGAAGGGAAAAGTCAAACTAAATAAATTAAATAATTTATTTAATTTTAGAAGAAATATTAGTTAATTAAATGTTAGAGGAGAGGGATGAATAATTTAATTAATATGAATGAAAGAATAATTAGAAATTTAATTAAATAATTAATATGGATGAAATAAAATTAGAAATAATTAAATAATTATAAATTATTTAATTAAGGTGGTAGGAGGAAAATGGTTAATAATTATGTTGCTCAGAAGAAATGATAGCTAGTCTTTTTTAGGCGTCTACTTATGTTATAGATTATTTATCATTGATAATTAATATTATTGTTGATGGGTGTTTTTGCACACTTTCTCAACACAAACAATGCGTATGTGCACTACCTCTCTTGAAAGGAAATCTCTAACAACAAGTTGCTGAAAATTGCCCCAAGGTCTCTCGGGTGTCAGGTCATGACTTGGATGGAATTCCTCAGTTGATGTTTGGTGTGATTCTACTGGTAATCACAGGGAAAACTTATGTAGTTGGATGTAGAGTGGATCTTAAAATCAGAAATTTCTGAGATGGAAGTTAAGGTGCACTTTGCTGTAGGTTCAAACAATAATCTAAAACTTCAATGTTTTCCTTAAGTTTTGGCTTTACAATGTGCAATGAACCTTAGCATAGGTTGTTTCTAAAAAAAGGAAAAAAGAGCAGGGAAGAGGGAAGGTTCCTGGATCTGCAACTAGCTGTGAACAGTGATCATGGAGTTTCTGCTATGGACAACTTCCTTCAAACAAGATTCCACTTAACCAAGAAACCTACAGTATCATGAAATCTGTGCTATCTTCAAAGGTTTGCAGATATTTTATCATTCATCCACCACATACATGCATGAATAAAGATAAAAGTTCAAAAGCAGCTTCAAGTTTCAGCCCAGACTAACTTTACAAGACCATTTACCAACAACAAACAACAAAAAGTTATGGACTGGAAGGCATCAACACAACATAAATTTCTACAATCACATAATAGCATTGCCAAATCTATCTAAGCAGTTTAAAGCTAACTAGAACAACAATGTAAATCTAAATAAAGCATCTAACAATGGGAGATTGAATCATGAAACATGTGAAGAACTCATAAAATGCACCAAGTCAATGTATTTTCATTAGAAATTTCTGCAGCATGTCTTTGCAACAACTCAACTCTCCCTTGAAAATGAGAGGAGACCCCCTATTTATAGTGCCCAAAAAGTAGAATGAATGGCCAAGATTTAATCTCATTGTGTGGCCAAGATTCACTACAAACTAGGGTTCTACCTACCCCCCAATATACTACAATTTAAAATACAACTTTGTCCATATCCCCATTTTGTCTTCTAGTGACAACATTGTAGCATTTTATCTTTTTGTTGATTGCCCTTTTTGTTGTAGCTATTCCTTTAGAAGCTCCTCACTAACAATAGGGTTGCCTTCTTGCTTCTTCAAAGCTACATACTCCATGAATTTCAAAATTATCGGTTGGAGTTTGTCAACCTCCATGATCTCGGACCGCAACACTTGATAACTCCATTCCTTGGAGTTGTCCTCAAGCCTTTTCCAGTCTTCATCATACTTGGCAGCGTGGTCTCTGAACAGTTCTGATTGGGTGAAGGTGTGGGCGGAAAAACTCATGAAATATGTGGTTATCTCTGTTGACATCCCGTCCTCCATCCCCTTTTGAAAGTGGGGCTTTATTTTCTCTGGATCAATTTGCACCATGGGTGTGTCATATCCCATCATCAGCCTCAAATATCAGGCACAGTCTTCTCTAATCTCTTTGACCCATTCAATATTTGGATCCACTTTATCAATTACTTGCTCCAACCTCTCTTCCTTGTTCTCAAAGTCCCATTTCCAAACATCCATGAGCCAATGATCATCCCTTTTGAACGCGAGTTCCTTTTCCCATGTGGCACTTGGTAGCTGGAGGATAGCCTCGATCTTTGGATAGGTGGACTGATGCGTCGTAGGGAAGTCAGTGCAAATTTTCTTCGTATTTTCCATAGACTGCTGCAAGTCTAGGAACTTGTTGGCTATTTGAACAACCCGACTGATACCCATATTTCTGACGTATAGAACCTGTTAGAACCAGCTTTATGTAGTTTTTTCCAGGTTCTTTCTTTTTTCTAGCTTGTCAATTTGTTCCTTGGAAAGCAGTTGGGGTGGAGTCGCGGATGTGGTGGGAATTTCTTCTGTTGAGGACCATTGCTGAATGTAAGCTGTCAGATCAACTACTTGTGCTTTAAGCTCATCCTTTGAAATTTTATCCTGCTATATTAAATGCACCACTGTGGCAATAGACCCCTCAAGGTGGTCCACCTTCTGCTCCCTGGTAGTTGTTCCTAAGTCAATGGTGGAAATATTATAGCCTACTCCTTCTTCGCCCACCACTGGCGTTGTTACCTGCACGGTTCTGGATCCAGAAGCATCCATCGTTACCTTGGATCTGATTTTGGGCTTCTTCTCTTTCCTGGTTGTGATCTACACTCGGGCTAAGATAGCCTCCAATCTCGCTCTTGGATCCTTCGGGGCAGGAGTTTTCTTTTCAAGTTGCCTCTCTAGCCATTCGAGCATAGCAGATTTTCCCTTGGGCGATTCACGATCATCGTTGCCCTTCTTCGTTTGGATATCCATTTGTTTACCTGCGGGAGCCCTTTCTTCCATTTTAGTGTCTTCTCCCTTTTCCTCATCGGAGTCCTAGACGAACACAAGGCGCTTAATGGGAAGCCTAGTAGGTAATCACTCCCGAAGACTTTCTTCTTTCTCAGTCTCCATTCCTTCCCTTTCTTCACCTTGTTCATCCTTGTGCATGTGCTCTTCGAGCTGTCCAATCTCGAGGCCTTTGTCATCTTGAGCCTCACCTTCAGTCCTGTCCTTGTCTACATTCCCTTCTTCTTCATGGGGAGGTGACACATTCTCCTACCGTTCCCCTATAGGGAATTCTACATTTTCGGCCACCTTGTCATCTTCTTGCCTTTCTTCTCCGAGAGGTGACCTTTCTGCCTCTTCTTTATCATCCCTCAATTGTCAGGCCATTTCCTCCTCAAAATCATCATCGAAGGTTTGTACAATAGTTCTACCACCTGCACCCTCCTCTTCATCTCCACTTTTGGAAGACCCTGTCTCTTCTTCTTCGTGAACCACCCTGTCAATTTGATGGTGTTCATACTCTGGGTGTTCGTGGTACTCATCGGCTTCTTCCTCTACCGCTTTTGAAGCTTCCATCTCCCGCTTTTCCCATTCCTCGGAGATTAGCATTGTGGCCTCCATTGTAGGTGGTCTTGTCCGGGGTTGTGAGGGTGAAGCACTGACAAGGACCTACGCTAAGGAAGCTTGGATGGTGGGATCCAGGAATATTTGGGAAATCTCATAGGGGACATTTTGCATGTGCCGCAAGAAAGCCTCTAGTAATGCGAGTGCGGGCATTGGTGTTGTCACTGCTGCCAATGAGAGCGATGTAGTGGGAAACATGGAGGAGGAGGAAAGCAGGGAAGTTGCAGCAGAGGAGGAGTCAACCATTATTAAGGGTCCGACCGACGGAGAGGAAGCGAGATGGACTGAGATGTCCACTGCAGGTGGGGAGGTGGTAACGATGGCCTAGGAAATAGATGGAAGGGCAGAAAAAATAGGGAGACTTGGAGGAGGTCCAGGCTTATCCGTTTTCCCTTCCTCACCCTCTTGAAGGGGATATTCTTGAATTGGTGGTTGTATTGTGACGCTTCCCGTCCATTTGGGTTTCTTAGAGGGTGAACCTCCTGAAGCTTTTCTTGAATAAACCTTTCGATCCGGCGATTGCTCCGCCTCAGTCCCTTTCCTCTTCTTTGATCTTGTGAGTGGAGGAGATTTGGATGTCCCTACTATTGAAGTTGTAGCAGCAACATCTTCCGTAGCACTAGGCTCACTCTTAAGCCCTTCATATGTTAGGACAACCCCTTGTTGCTTCAATTGGGCTACTTGTCTATCAACCCATTCTTTGGTACGGACCTGAATTGGCTTGGTGATAATATCGAGGTCATTGACCTCTTGCTCATCCTAGTCTATTACTGGTAGCAGCAAGTTAGCGACTACGTTATACCCGGGGTCCATGATGGTGCTTTCATCCTCTTCAACTTGATCAGGCACAGGAAACAATTGTACTCTTTTTATGAAGTATGTAGTCATTTGCATGCAATTCCTTGAGCGAACCTCCTTGTCATCCTGACAATCTGCCCAAAAATCCTCAATGTGATGCAAATGGGCGTACCCTGGTCCCAGTGCCCTCCTTACATGCCCATGTGGGTTCATCTGTGGGCGAGCAGTGAGTAGGCAGAAATGATACTCTGCCAATTCCTTCTCAGAATTCCCAGCACACTGGGAAGTTTGAAATTTGTACATCCCTTGACCGAAAGTTAAGGGATAAGAAATTCCTACCAAGTTTTTGCCGTCGAGGACTAAATGTATATGCTGTAGCTACCGGGAAAGCTCTAACAATATAATCTTATCGTTGGGGTATCGGGGCAACTTATTCAACCTCTCTATAAAACCCTGGGCACAAATATATGTAAGCTTGGGGTATTGTATGAATAGGAAGGCATATTGCTTCAAGAACGCCCGAGCACTATGAGAGACCCTCCCCTCAAAATCCCCTCTGAGCAATCTGATGATGTGGCCAATGAAGGCATCGTTCACCCTGCAATACTCTTTCTTGAAGTTCCTGAACTAGAGCTGAGGATATCTGTCATAGACCTTCAATCTTCGACCCGGTTCCTCATCAGGTGCCACAAACAATCCACTGTATTGCCTCCGCTCAGCCAATGAGTACACAAGAAAGGAGGTCATATAGAACCTGAAGGTCTTTTTTACATTCATGAATTGCTCATGAAAGAAGTCGCTTATGATGCCTCCCCAATAGAACGAGGCTTTTGTGGTGACATCTTCATCCCCACGAAGAATCTTCTCTACGAAATATACCATCCACTCCTGAAAATATGCAGCAGTGGGGAGGCCCATCACCCTACTCAACATGGTGACCAAGTCATGGTAGTCCTCGTGGAAGTCGCTGTGGAAGAGCTCTTGAGGAACCTTTGCAGCGCTGCCCCTTTTCTCTTTAAGCCAGTACTAATTTATTAGCTTCTTGCAGCCCATTGGGTCCTCATCCCATGTTGCCTTACATTATTCAATGGTAGGCATCTCCATCTCCCCAAAGGTGGGGATATGAAAGGTCTTAGTAATCACCTCACCCGACATGTCAGCAAGAATATTTTCGTCCCTATCAACAATGGTTTGTGTCTGTGGTTGATAGGCCTGCCGGCAAGCCATGACCAATTCGGGGGCTATGAGGGACGGAGGGAAGCCTGCAACTTTTACAATTCCACTTTGTCTAATCAATCTGGCATTGTCAGTTTTCGGGTGGACTCTGACCCTTTGCTTAAATTCATCAATATCGACGTGGCCGATATTGGTATTTGTGATTTCCTTCTAATTGGTGATGATTTTTGAATGTAGAGGCTCACCCTAGAACTAGTACTTCATTTGGTCTTTTTCCTCTTTTCCACGAGGAGTCTTGCCTGCCTTTTTCCCTTTGTCCTTGTCTACAGTTGCCCCCGAGTGTCCTGCACCCGATTCCATATATCTTGCAAACAGAGATGTAATGAGTACAACCAATTACGAAAGCATTAACATTAGTTGAAATCCCATGGACGAAATCCAATTAGACAATTTATCATTTATGAAATCAAACTTTTACTTCCAGATGTCGTTAATCATTTACTGGAGGGATTTTGGACAACCCGGGCCCAGGGGGCCAGACTTCCTTGACAAAAATGTTGTTTTGAAGGGAAAACAAGGTAGGGCAATCTGTGTGATTTCTCTCGACTTCATATTTTGGTGGTTTGAAAGGCTCATGCAGGAGAGGGTTAAATTTGAGCACGTGGGTCGAGATCAATTTTCAAATCAGAGGTCATTTAGATCACTTTTGGGGCACCTGAAGATATGAGGCTGAAAAGCTGTCAGGGCTTTGCTATTTCAAACGACCAGGAAGAAACGGAGTTCCGGGGTCAGAACTCCGGGGTCCGGGACCCGGGAGGTCAAAGGACGGCCATCGTAACCATAAACTTCAAAGGATTCAGGCTCCAAGGGGTGGGAAGCCATCAAGGTTTCGCCGTTTAGAACGACGATTGCTGAGCGAAAATCTGGTGGGAGCGGCTTGGTGGGCCGGTCCCAACATCAAGTTTGGCTGCCAGATTTTCTCTTAAGTTTCTTAGGCAATTAGGACAGGGGAACCCGAAGGTCAGAAAGACTAACCTACTTTTCCCTTGCGAACCGACGGAAAGGGGACGGAGTCCTGGCGGACGAGACCCGACGAGGGCAAAGATGCCAAAGTTTGATGTTAGTTGCTCCTCGCGACAGATGGAGGGTCGGGCCCCGGGAGGCGAAAGGTCACCATCAGATGGTTGTTTCGAAGGGGCGAAGTCGCCATGGAAGTCCACGGACCAGGACTCGGGGTCATGACAGAACAATTGGTTTGAGTTCAACACCAGACGATGAAAGACGAGGCGGGCCCTGGAGGTCGGGTGGATGGGGTCGCTCTGCCGTTTGAAAAGGGCGAAAGCAACCAAGCATCCTAGGGACGAAATCCCGGTGGTGCGGGGCTCTGGAGGCTTAGGTAGAGGCCAAATTTTGAGTTTTTCGTTTGATAAGTTCGACAGCGATCAGACGACAGAGGTTCGGGGTTGCGGGCCCTGGAGGCGGTCCTGCCGTCGGGTCAGATTGTTGTTTATGTGCTAAGTTTTGATGACGACGAGCCAGCGCAGGCCCATAGGGTGCGAATGCCCTGCACGAAGAATGGTGGTGGCGAGGTCCAGTTTCGGTTTTTCCTTAGAAGATGTTTTGGAGGTTTTTCCAGAATTTGGGCACATGGGCTTTTTAGATGTTATCGTGTTTTACCCAATCAAAGCATTTTTAGCCCATTTTGTTCATTATTTTAAATGCACAATTACAAAAAACCTCTCTGGAAGATGATTGGTCAACCTACCTCAACAATCCGGTGAAAAGATGTCAAAATCCACAAAGGATGACCATGGGCGTGAGGACGACAGACGACGGATGCACTAGGCTCCTCGAACTCTGCTCTGAACTCCTCTGGAAAACCTGGCAGATGAAAATGATAGGTCGAGCCAAATATTTATACCCCAATATGCATTCAATACCCTCATTAATGCCCATACATACGACAGGAGAGTTGGTGAGTTTAAATCTCAGACGACGGCTGGATGACCGGGGTATGGGAGTTGGAAGGATGCGGCCCTGCGGCTGTTTCTAAGTTCATTTTGGAAACTGTTGACGAAGGGGAGCTCAGGGCCCGAAGGGCGGAGCGCCGTCGTAGTTTGGCCATTGAAAATGACGAAGATAGCACAAAGTTCCAGGGATGGAAGTCTGGAGGGGCAGGCTTGAAGGGTGCGAAGGCAGCACAATTTCATCGTAAGTTAAAACAGGGCGGAAAATGAGGAGCCGGGTTTCAGGGTCTGGGAAGGCGAAAGCCTTCCGCCGTTCAGAACAGTGAACACCTGGAGGAAGTCCAGCTAGGGAAACCCGGCTAGGCGGGCCCGCCAGGCCTCAAGGTCGCTGGCAGAAGCAAACTGCCAAGGAAGCTCCGCAAGGCATCAGGACTTAGCCAAATGGAGGGGATGAAACAGGGTCAATTCAAGATGAGACTTTGGAGGCATGTTGACCATTTAGGACACCAAAATGGGGGCACGCAAAACGAGGCAGTGACAAAACGACCCGACAAGGCAAAAGAAAAGAGGGTCCCTGTTCTGAACAGGGCGTGTGTGCCGAGGGCACAACAATTACTTAGATTATATTTAATAATAATAATAATAATAATGATTAATTAAATGATCAAATATAATTTTAATAATATTTAATTATTTAATATGTAATATATTTATTAATTGTTTAAGTTTAATGTTTTAGCTTTGGATTAGAAGAAAGACAATAAAATTTTAAATTGAAGTTTTTAATCCCATGTTTCCATGATGCTATTTAAGTGTGTTTTAAATAGTCGTAAATAAATTAATCAGTAGCTAGCCAAAATAAACCAAACAACTGCTAATCAAAATAAGCTAAACAACTTCCACCTAGAGACTTCCCTAATTGTGAAAGCAATAGTAATTGTGGAGAGTCAAAAGAATGAAATACAATAGAAAAAAAACTAGAAGTAAAAGAACCCACAAACCATAGAAAAAATCACGGTAGTGTGTACTCTTTAAACCTAGCCCGTGGGTAGACATTGCCTCCCATACTCAAACTAAAACCTATTATTTGCATGCTCTAGTGCTTGACACTGAGCTACCTGCAATCTCTGGGTTATGATTGATTTCCTCCAACCAAATGCACATTACTGTCAAATTTTTATGACATTGAGCTTTGCATTGTCTTTGGCAAGAACAAATGAAAAATTTAGTGACATTCATTGGCATTTCTTATATCTTTTACCTTTATCATTAACTTAGTCTTGGGACTTGACTAAGGCTCACAAAAATTCTAAACTTCAACCTTTGCATAGCAAGTCTTATGGTGCTTCTTAAAGCCACAATTGTTTTCCTTACATTCGATATAATTAGATAAATTGGTTCTACAAGTGTCAAAAATTCAATTGAAATTTGATTCTAGACAAGATATTGTGATTGCACTCCATACACTCAATTTCTCTAGCTTTAGCCATATTTTCTCTTGTCTATAATCTAGTTCCAAATTGTAGCTATTAATCCTTTTTTATTACATCATATCAATCAAAGATAACTTATCACCTATTCAAAATACATAAATGAAATCCATTTTACTTATAATTCTTTATATATTTAATTTTAAACTCAATTAATTACTCTAATTAATGTATCATACTCAACTCAACTCTTTAATATGATCTATTTTAATTATTATTGAGTATTTATATATTTGAAGGGTTATTTTATTTCCATTCATAACTATAAAGAGTGATAAGTAGGAGGTGTTTTCCACAGTGTGTCAAATTGTGATATTGCTATCAAGATTCAACGTGTAGTTTTACAAGTCAACGAGTTTGACTCGTAAAACTAAACAGTTGAATCTCATTGACTTGTAAAACTACATAGTTGAACCTGATAACAATATCACAAGTAATATTGCTATCCGGAGTCAACCATGTAGTTTTACAAGTCAATGAGTTTGACTCGTAAAACCACACGGTTGAACCCTGATAGCTATATCACAACTATAATGACGTAATATGTCAAGGGATGAAGAATATTTAAATAATCAGTGGCCAAGAGGGCTTGGGCAAGCAGGGTTCTCTGAGAGCCCGTGTCGAACAAGTATAAACTAGATTGGTTGATGGCTCTATATCGCCAAGAATGTACGTAGTTAGCGACGTTTTCACAGATCTATTCCATCTTTTGTGGGAGATTCAGCTTTTGCAATGGAGGAGTTTCGCAAAAAAAATCTCTACGCTAAGTCTAGCCCTAGTTAAAAGTCTTTATAAACAATAGAATGTCATCCATTGCCAATCTCAATCTGAGGGCACTCTGTAAGGAGGGTCGTTTGAAGGAGGCTTTACACACTCTGCTTTCTTTACCAAACACTCCGCTAGAGCCTTCTACATATTTTCAACTACTGCAGACCTGCATTGATAATAATGCACTTTCAGAGGGTAAGCAAATCCTGTCTCACATCAATGGTGGTGGACATCCATTTGCCACAAACATTTCCTTACAAAATAAAGCCATTAACATGTATGACAAGTGCGGAAGTGTGGTGGATGCTCGCAAAACTTTTGACGACATGACTGAACGAGATGTCTTCTCATGGAATATGATAATAGCAGCTCACAGAAGACATGGGCTTTGTCAAGAGGTATTCACACTTTTGCGCCAAATGCAACAAATGGGTGTGGAACCTAATCAATTCACCTTTGCCAGTGTCCTCCCAGCTTGTGCGAAAATGGGAGCTTTAGATCAGGGCATGGAGATCCATAAAAAAATAATTGAAAGTGGGTTTCTATCGGATGTTGTAGTTTCAAATGCCTTGGTAGACATGTATGCAAAATGTGGAAGCATATGCAAAGCACGCAAATTGTTCGACAAAATACCTCGACCAAATGTGATATCATGGAATGCCATGGTTACTGGGTATGCACAAAATGGTGTTCTATATGAGGCTTCAAGGCTTTTCAGAGAAATGCCTCAGAAAAATGTAGCCTCTTGGAATACAATTCTTGTGGGATATGCTCAAAGTGGTCATCTTGATGAGGCTTTAAGGCTTTTTCACGAAATGCCTGAACCCAATGTGATTTCATGGACTGCAATCATTTCGGGACATGCACAACACGGGCTTGTTGAAAAAGCTTTAGAGTTTTTTAAGCAAATGCAGTTGACTGGCGTAAAGCCAAACTCAGCAACCTTTGCCTGCATCGTTCCAGCGTGCTCAAAGATGGGATATTTGGAACTTGGTATGGAGATCCATCGAATAATAGTGGAAAGAGGATTTTTGTCTGACATAATGGTTGCAAATACCTTGATAGATCTGTATGCAAAGTGCGGAAGAGTACATAAGGCACGTAAATTATTTGAAAAAATGGATAATCCAAATGTTATCTCATGGACTACAATGCTTACAGGGTATGTACAAAATGGCGTTCTTGATGAGGCTTTAAGGATTTTCGAGGAAATGCCTGAACGAAATGAGGTTTCATGGAATGCTATGATTGTAGGGTATGCTCAAAATGGTGTTATTGAGGAGGCTTTAAGGCTTTTCAAAGAAATGCCACAACCAAATGTGGTGTCATGGACTGCTATAATTGCTGGGTATGCACATGATGGGCTTGTTGAAAAAGCTTCAGATATTTTTAAGCAAATGCAATTGGCAGGTGTAAACCCAAACTCAGCTACCTTTACCAGCCTGCTACCAGCATGTGCCAAAATGGGAGCTTTGGAGCAGGGTATGGAACTCCATCAACAAATAATTGAAGGCGGACTTTTGTCAGATGTTGTGCTTGTGACTGCACTGATAGACATGTACGCAAAATGTGGAAGTATACATAATGCAAGCAAATTGTTTGATAAAATGTCTTGTCGAGATGCAGTCTTATGGAATGCAATCATTTCAGGATGTGCACAAAATGGACGTTTTGAAAAGGCCTTGGAGATTTTTAAGCGAATGGCATTGGCAGATGTAAAGCCAAACAAAACAACATTTGTGAGCATCCTGCCAGCTTGTGCTAAACTTGGAGCTTTGGAACAGGGTATGGAGATTCATCAAAAAATAATTGCAAGCGGATTTTTGTCAGATTTTGTAGTTGCCAATGCCCTAATAGACATGTATGCAAAATGCGGAAGTATACAGAAGGCAGATGAACTGTTTGATAATATGCAACATCCAAATGTGGTGTCATGGACTACGATAATTGCAGGATATGCAATGCACGGCTATAGCAAGGATGCCCTCAGTCTCTTTGAACTAATGAAGCTCTCTGGAACCAATCCCAACCATGTAACCTTTCTTTGTGTTTTATTTGCCTGCAGCCATGCAGGTCTGGTGGATGATGGTTGTAACTACTTCAAATGCATGAGTGACTCTTATTGCATTATGTCTACAATGGATCACTTTGTATGCATGGTTGATCTTCTTGGCCGTGCTGGCTATATTCAGGAAGCCCTTAACTTCATAATCAAAATGCCAACAAAACCTGATCTGGCCATATGGATTTGTTTGCTTGGCGCTTGTAGATCACATAAGAATGCAGAGTTAGGAGAATATGTGGCAACACTCCTTTTTGAGCTAGAACCTAACAATGCTGCACCTTATGTTCTTCTGTCAAACATTTACGCAGAAGTTGGCGAGTGGGGTGAAATTCCAAAGATAAGAAAATTGATGATAGATAGAGGAATCAAAAAGGTACCTGGATGTAGTTGGATTGAAGTCCATAAAATTGTACATGCTTTCTGTGTAGGAGACAAGTTACACCCACAAACACAGGAGATCTATGCAAAGTTGGACGAGCTATCTTGGGAGATGATGGCAGCTGGATACATTCCAGATACAAAACCTGTAACAAATGATGTGGAGAAGGAGGAGAAGGAATCTCTCCTCTACCACCACAGTGAGAAGTTGGCAATTGTGTTTGGGTTATTAAACACACCTCCAGGAACAACTATTAGAGTTGTCAAAAACCTTCGAGTATGTGGTGACTGCCACACTGCAACCAAGTTCATTTCCAAGATTGTCTCAAGAGAAATTGTTGTGAGAGATGCAAAAAGGTTCCATCATTTCAGCCATGGACAATGTTCTTGTGGCGATTATTGGTGATGCTAAGTGAAGCAAGCTATAAATACAAGTTTTGCATTATTAGAAGTGTATGTTCTTTGGACTTGCACCCATAAGAAGAAATTAACTTAAATGTTTTCTTATTCTGAAAACGTGTTATTTCTACTTGTTTGGAGATCTAGAGCATGTCTTTGCGTTGATGAAATCATATTGTTTAGTGTGTGTAGGGGCTGATCTTGGCGAGCATGCATTTGCCTTTTTCTTCAAAGGAAAGTTGATGGCACTTGAATGGCACATTTTTTCTTCCCTGCTAACGTTTAACTGTTAATGCTCTTGAGACTGCCGGTTAAAACTGAAGTCTTCAGAAACTGTTAGTTGCCTGACTGTTTAATTAAAAAATAACCCAGGTAAACAGTTAAAGTGCTGTTTCTCTGCTTTCTTAATGCTAGATCTTCATCGTCATCTGCACAGCATCACAGAGGAATTCTATCAGAGCCTGGAAGTGTCTCTTTGTGGGAATGGGAGGAGAGGAATGAGTGGGCAGTTTTCCTTGTGGGACCTCAGGATTTTTGAGACATCGCATTTTTTCCACAGAAGCATGGTCAGTTTGGATTTGCAAATTTCTGCCATAAGAGTATGAGAGGCGAATAGTGGGACAGGGTTTCATTGTCCAGGATGTCACATCCGTAGTCGGCCACTTCCACGGTGGACAACTGTGGGGAAACATAAATAAATAAAAAGGTAATTAAAAAAAAACTTCATTGATTGAAGGGAGGATGGAGGAGATAGATTAACTGCGAGGCATGGGCACCTGAAAGAAAATGAACTGAAGAGGACAAGGAGGAGTATGGTGCAGGCATGGGTGCCCTGGTATGTGATATGGATCTCCATCTTTTATAAATCGACTAGATGCAGGTGTGGATGTCTATCAAAGCGTAAAGGATGGAGGAATTTTATTAGAGAAAAGAGGGACGAAAGGTGCCACTTCTGTGCAGTGATGGGAGAGCCGATATTTCTAAGAAGAACCTCCTTAAGGATCCTATTTGCTCTTTCGAATCCATAATGGAAGACCTCATTTTTAAACCACAACTATTCATTGAGCTTATGCTTTCAATTAATCCAATTACAATAGAATGATAACAAACACATTTCAATAAAGTGTTGGTTCTGTGCCAACATTAGTGTATGAACACACACCAAACCACACAAGGAGCCTTCAAAGTGGTTGAAGGCATTCAAAGTGGGCATATGGTCTATGTGCCAACATTCAAAGTGGGCATTCAATTTTGGTGGTTGAAGGCACAGATAGGAGCCTGAGGCATATGGTCTATGTTGTATCAATGGAGCTCCTTGATTTCTGTGCAGTGATGGGAGAGCCGATATTTCTAAGAAGAACCTCCTTAAGGGTCCTATTTGCTCTTTCAAATCCATAATGGAAGGCATTCAAAGTGGGCATTCAATTTTGGTGGTTGAAGGCACAGATAGGAGCCTGAGGCATATGGTCTATGTTGTATCAATGGAGCTCCTTGATTTCTGTGCAGTGATGGGAGAGCCGATATTTCTAAGAAGAACCTCCTTAAGGGTCCTATTTGCTCTTTCGAATCCATAATGGAAGACCTCATTTTTAAACCACAACTATTCATTGAGCTTATGCTTTCAATTAATCCAATTACAATAGAATGATAACAAACACATTTCAATAAAGTGTTGGTTCTGTGCCAACATTAGTGTATGAACACACACCAAACCACACAAGGAGCCTTCAAAGTGGTTGAAGGCATTCAAAGTGGGCATATGGTCTATGTGCCAACATTCAAAGTGGGCATTCAATTTTGGTGGTTGAAGGCACAGATAGGAGCCTGAGGCATATGGTCTATGTTGTATCAATGGAGCTCCTTGATTTCCCTAGCCTTGCCAAATGCTCCAACTCTTTGTTCAAGAGGAGGCCAAGAAGCAAAGTGGATTGGCTCACATTCTTGCTCTTAAGGGCAATTAGTAAAAGTATATTCAAGCTCTGGTTATTATTGGCATTGCTCTTCCAGAATTTCCAGAAGGGAGATTCAACCTCAACTCCTCTGGCTTTGTGGGCACTCACTCTCTATTGATTTCGATGATGTAAACTTTGAGGAAAGATTATCTTAGGTCATTGTGCTACTTTTATGGCGATGTTGGCTTCATAATCTCTCCGCTTTCTCAGAATAGGAGTATCAAGACTTATATTGCAGGTTATAAACCTTTAAATGGCCTACTTTGCATTATCTTATTTTTCTAGAATATTGTTTTGTTTCATTCTCTAACTGTTATCGTTAAAAAAATAATGCTTTGTTCTGATACTATTTGCTTGTTCACATTATATGCTCTCTTATGTCAATAGTTCTGTTGAAATGAAGTGGGCTCTTTTTACATGGTATGTGACCAATAGGATACATGAGCTTGGTTATTGATAAGCTTTGTTTTGTCAATTAAATCTGAAGTTGGGTCTAATCCACAATGAATGGAACTATGGATAAAAGTGCCAAGTTCCTTGATGTGGAGATTTGGTTTATGAGGTTTATCATTGATTAGAATTATTTTAAATGTGAAGAACTCAAAAAGAGTAAGGTCTGTAATAAATCAGTAGATGTTATTAAACTAGATACTAAATTAATGTGTAATAACCCCACTCCATTGGGCGATTATATTCAAGTTTAAATTAGAGATTTAAACTTATCTATTAGAGATGGTTATGGTGAGCAATCTATATAAGAAAGAGGAGCAGAGACCATATTTACAAGGCCACGCTGCAAATTACAATTGAAAGGCAGCGATTTAATAGGAAAAGAAGCAATGCTATTAGTTAATGAAACCAAAGTCAAAAGCACCATATAAATATCTTCCATCACCCAAGACAATGTGTATCGATGATCATTTTAAATAGATAGCATATGCGGTTACTAATATTGAAATATAATGATAGTCAAGACAGGGATCGTATATATTTCTAAAGGCAGCGTTTGAAGTTTATGAAAGCATCTTTAAGGGCAGCGATAGAGTTGAATATGACAGCAATTAAGGCTAAGAATCAATTTGTTTTATCTTCTGGAAATCGTAGGAAGGAGAACCTCAATTATTCTCATACTACTCGATCTATCATTGCTGCCAATCATAAAAGGATAATAAAATAAAGTATAAAATAAACTCTACTTCAAGAAAGAGGTCAGCAATTTCAATTGAGGGGATAATGTTAATTAATTCTAAAATAAATGATTAGAAGAGCATCGTTTAATCATGAAGAGAAGAGCGATTAATAAAGAGACACGCCCTTTGTCAAAAAGATGTAATGAACAGCTGTGTCTATTGATCAAATCATGGGTATGAAAAGGGATATGTTTCAAATCAATCATCATCTTTTAAGTTTGCAGATATACACCTCTTAAGCAGCAGATTTAATGTGCTCCTAAGGAGCTCAGGATCATTTGTCATGGGATGCATGAGTAACTAGAAACACTCAGAAACAGTGCTCTCTCTCCAAGTCGCATGAATAAGAAATACCAATCAGAAACAGCAATATAATTCTAGCAGCAGATTACTACACCAATTATTTGCATGCTCTTACAGGTCCAAACCTGAAACAGCAGACATTATGCTGCCATATAAATCAGATTAGCATAGTCAATAGTAGAGTTGCTCTTTGACAAACTTGATGTCCTAATCTACTAGATAAAAGCAAAAATTCATGGTAAATCTATAAGGGACATTACATAATGTTTATGTGTGAGACATAGTGGATACCCTTGTTAGGACAGGAATATGGATACTATTGTCAAGTGTATGGATATAGCTAATTCATGATTTGGCATCATGCAAACTGCTCAAACTTTAGAAGTTGAAACCTTGTCAACTCTTAGTAAAAGGGAAGTGTGGCCATAATGGTTATTGAATTAAGTTGATTAATAGGCCTAAGAATTTGGGTTTTCTATTTATCCAAACCATGACAAGTTTATATAATTATGGGTTAATCCTTCAAGATTAAATTATTTCTTTTTGAAGGGCTTGAACTTCTGAGTATACAAAAGGGGAAGATGATGTATATTCTTACCTTAAGATTTTACATGAAATGAGGTGGAATAGAGTTGTGGGTTAAAAATATAATTGTATAGACCTCTTTATATATTATGAACTAGGAACATGATTACCTAATCTGAGTTTTGGTTAGTTGCATAATAATGTAAGTGATGATGACTTTTTTTAGTGGTGCTAGAACCACATTGTACTAAATATATTTTAATGTTACAAGTTGATACTTTTGGTAATCCACTTTGGATTTGGGGTTAACGGCCTTACAAGACTACGTGATTTTTATTGATCTCGAGTATAAGAACCTTGATATTGGAATTATCATGTGAATTGAGGAAGGTTACTTAGGTTAGTATAGTTGTATTGAACTATGGTATGAAGCATATTAAAGGGAAGGCGATTGCCATTTTATTTGATGGTATTGTTGAGATTGAGTAAAGAGATAAACCATTTGTAATCATATTGTGTAGCATCTCCTAATATCTTACTATGGACCATAAAGCTCATATTTAGTATAAATGGCAAGTGAAAATATTATTTAGTCTGTGAACATGACTATTATAAGAACAAGGGGTTGCATCATAAGAGGTTGCTGGATATAGTGTTGCTAACTATCTTTAGTATGACTTGGGAATTAATCATGCTTAAAGTGAGTTTATAAATATGGTTGTAGGTCTTTCAAATTTTAGATGATTGTTGTGTGGCCTTGTTGACGCATGTTGTGTTTCCAATCAATAAGGATGTGGTAATATGACATGATTATGATATTGATATCATTGAGTCATATGATGGTAGGACATCATGTGGAGCCTTATTGTAGTTTTGCATAATTGTTGCATTGTGAATATATTTTTTAACTGCTACTACCTTGGGCTATGATATGATGATTTATATTAGATTGACTATGCTGTTATGCATATTTTTTGTGCATGGATTCAATTTGGACAATGGGTCTTTATAAGACACTATTGTCTAAGGGATATCGTTGAGGATGGGTGGTATTTTAATGTTCATCTAAGTATAAAGATGGCTGATTATAGGGACTGTTGTATGTAGAGGTAGTTCAAGAACACTATCTTTACTAATGTGCCATCTTAATTTGTGGAACTGATTTAGTTGAGTAAAATCTTTATATAGTTGAGTTTTGTATCATCTTCATAATCTCCTTAGTTGAGACAGTCCTTGGCTTTTTTAGCAAAACTATATATATCAAGGTTCGGGAATCCTAGGAGAACTACATGGACTTCAATTCCATTTGGAAGCAGGTATGCAGGCAGTCATTGGTTGAAGGATGCCCCCATGACTCGAGTTCGTAAGGGAGGGTTTAGGAAATAGCTCCAGGGGTCAAGGTTGTTCCTAAACTTGATTATCTCTCCCTTTTTAGTATGTTTCATCATGAGGCTAAAATTCATATTGAATGGCAGTGATCTCACCTTCCAATTAATATGTCTCTACTATGTAGGTTTGAGCCAATGAAGCTTACCTACTCTTGAGGTTTGTGGTATTTGGCTTTCTAAAATCTACTCCAATCTTAGATGAACTTTTAGAGTCACTATCATTATGGTCTATCTCAATGTGAGGGTGTGAGGATGCCTCTAATCTTATTTGAACTAAAATAATCAGAGTTATGTGTTGAACACAATGGCCTTGTGTCTTGGATCATTGTGGTGCAGGAGCACCTAGGTCATGAGATGCCTTCAAAAGGCTAATATGTTAAATTTGTAATGTTCAAGTCTAAACTGATGTGTTAAGGCCATGTAATGCCTAATTTGATGTAATCAAGTCATGTAATAGGTCCAAGAAATGAAAAAAAAATGCACAACTTGTAATATTGTCAAAATTGCCAAATATGTAAAAAGAAAGAAAAAAAAGGAATATGAAAAAGACAAAGTGGGAACTTGAGGGGACAGGTCGGTGGAAGCAGTTGAAGGAATTGTTAGTGGTAGGAAACTATTGTATTCATGTTGATAAAGATGTCTCAAAGTTGGAATAGGGTGTAGAAGGTAGTAATGATGATTTTGGTGTTTGTATTCTCTATATGTGTTAATGATGTTTGACTGCTAAGAGTAAGGTAACTGGTAAAACAGTGTTTGTAAACATGACCCTGGTATTGTTTCAATTAGTATGTTCATGATTATACTGTCATGGAAATCTGAAACAGGTATTAAAGGGAGAAGTGGATAAATGGTGGTCATTTTGTCTTGTTGAGGAAAGTTGAAGTGAGGAAGGATATGGTGTATGTCTTGGTGTCTTGATTCAGAGATTGTTGAGCAGATTAATGTTTTGTTTCTGTCAAGTTGATGCTGTTGATGGCCTGATAATTGGTTATAGTAAGGAGGTATAGATGGTTGTTAATGTGCCTTGGTGATTTGGTATAGGTGTTTGATTGTTTTGCCTTGAAGGGTTACAATTGCAATGCAGATTGATATGATGTAAAGTAGAGGATGTGAAATGGTTCTCTAATCAGGTTTTGATAGTCACTTCAATGCTGTTTGAGTTATGGTACAGGTGTGTAGAACTGATATGATGAGTGGCTTGTTGATAGCCTTAAAGAATTTGATGAATTTTGCTGTGATGGAAGATGAGTTTTGGGAATTCTTGAAGTCTATGTAATTTGATCTTCTCCTGATTCTATTTGGGATTGAAATCCCTGTTGAAATGAAATTGTTGATGTTGTTATTGGATGCTCTGCATCACATTGACAAGTATAGGAGGGTATAGGTTATCCTCAAGACTTGGTGAGGTCTATTCTTCTCAAAGGGAATGATAAACTTGGACCTAACATGTTATGAATGAGTTAGGAAAACATGTTAACGTGTATTTAATGATGATGTCGAGATGAGCTAGTGGGATTTCATGGTGTGAACGAATTTTATTATGCATGGGTGGTCTACTTGCTCTAAATAGGTATCCAAGTTGGTGCTGAGTTGAGGATGGAGTTCCTCATGTACACCTATGTCATATGTAGGTAATTAACAATAAGTATTACCGAATATGGTTGGATTTTTTTCCCTTGTATCTATCTAGTGGAATAATTGATATTCATGATTGCATGATTTACAAAAGGAGACGAAGGCTCCTTATAAAGAAATTACAAGACGATGTTTCTAAAAAGAAACAATCCTAAACTGAAGAAAACCTAAGGTAAAAAGCGGAAAGAAGCTAAAACAGACTAAAGCATAAACGAAAGTTACTAAAAACTAATTGATGACTAACTAAAGCTAATAAAAGAAAAAGATGACCATTAATATTACATTTAATATTTTAATACCCTCCCTTAATGGTCATCTTACAAACAAAAACTTAGTCTACCCAAATTCTTCATCGAAACATATCATCGATGACTGATATCTGGAGAAGCATAACCGCCTTGCGATTACTAGTCCTTTCCTGCAGAACAAACAAATCTAGACATTGACACTCGAAAACAATGAGCTTCCACTGCTTCCAGGTAGTAGAATTTTTTGTTGAATCACTGTTTACTTTCCAACATGATGTTGGACAAAGTAGCCATCTCTCCCATTTTCCAAAAACCCAAAAAATGAGGTAAAGTCTGTGATCAGCTGGCATAAACTTTGGACATCAGCTGGCACAACACTCACGAACTGTAAGATTTTTCAAAAAAACCTTCAAAAACTCTGAAAAGTAAGATTTTTTCAGAAAAAATCCTCAAAAAACTTCTGAACTGCAAAGTTTTTATAGAATTTTTTTCAAAAACTCTTTAAAATCTTCAGGTGCATGATTTTTTGTTGAGAAAAAAATGGCCCAAAAAACTGGTCTGCGAACCCTAGCAGCAACCCATGATTTTTTTAGATGGGAAAAAATATCAAAAAAATCTTCATAAAACACACTTAGTAAATTTTTTCAGAAAAATTTTTGAACAACTCTTTGCATGAATTTTTATTTTTCAACCAGAAAAAATCCTGTAAAAAAACTGGTACAATTTTTCAGAAAAAAATTGTAAGAAAACTCCTTTGCTAATGATCAGCAGATAATCCATCATTGGAACTCTTCAAAAAAAATTGATTCCCTCAAAAACTTCAGAAACCCTTGAAAAAATTCTGCAATCTTTTCAAAAAAAATAGCTCCAATTTTCAGAAAAAAGAGCCTTGAAAATCTTCACCAGAAACATAACAAAAAATCCACCTTAAAAAAATTTTCCTTTCAAAAACCCTTCGATATTTTTTTTATTTTTTCTAAACCCTTTAAAAAAATTTCTAAAAAATTTCTTCGATTTTTTTTACTACAAAAAAAATCGGCTAATCAAGTTCGAGCTTGAGCTCTGATACCATGAAAAGATAATTGATATTCATGATTGCATGATTTACAAAAGGAGACGAAGGCTCCTTATAAAGAAATTACAAGATGATGTTTCTAAAAAGAAACAATCGTAAACTGAAGAAAACTAAAGCTAAAAAGCGGAAAGAAGCTAAAACAAACTAAAGCATAAACGAACGTTACTAAAAACTAATTGACGACTAACTAAAGCTAATAAAAGCAAAAGATGACCATTAATATTACATTTAATATTTTAATAGAAATGTATGATATGCTTTATGATTGGTACTATACAAAATGTTACATACTAAAAAATAGGATATTGTTTAATATTAATATTGTGAGTTTAGTTTCCATCTAATAAAAATGTGTTCCCTAATAACCAGTGTTACCCCAAGTTTTCGGGATAGGGACGGCAGGGGATGGTGGGATGAGTCCTCAAGTTTTCGATTTTTCAGGCCAAATTTGGGGACGGTGGGGGGACGACTATATAAAATATAGAAAAATTTAAAATATATAGGGAAACTTTAAATATTCATACGAAAACATGGATAAAGCATGCATATATACATTATAGAAACTTAGCATATAACATTTGTGTTAAGAATTCATTGTCAATACTCAATATGCATTCAAAATTCAAAATTCATTGTGAATATGCATGTGATATTAAACATAGTACATTGCTGCCGCCCCTTGGCCGTCCCCTGTTCCTGGGACGTTTCTGAGATGGGGACGGGGGGATTTAGACCCAGGGACGCGTCCCCGTGTAACATTGCTAATAAGAAGAAGTGAATGGACTTGATTACTTATTAATTAGTATTGTTTATGTTTATTTGTTCGTATAAGACCATCTCATGTGGGTTCAATGTGATTCTTACGTGTTTGAAAAATTTGACCCCAAGACTTATAGAACTTTGTATGTAAGTTTATGGATCACTTTATGTGGCATATAACTAGTTTAACTTGCTTAGAATTTGCGAATCCTTGTGATATCTTCATTATTTGTTCTTGGATATAAGATGACCCCACTTGTTAGAATTGAGTTTGATATGGGTGTGGATAGTTGGTTGTCAATAGTATCATGTAGATGATAGATGCCAGGTGCTATCCACCATATCTTATGGATTAGTCGGCTTGCATTGGTAGCATAGAGTTGAAGGATGCTAAGAGCTATCCATGATATGATGTAGGCGCAGTCTAGTTGACTTTCACTGCTATTGTGCACGTGACAGATGCCATGAGCTACCCATGGTATGATAGGGCTTAGCCATATTTCTGTTTCACCATTATTATGTAGGTGATAGATGCTAGGAGCTACCCTATACTAGGTTGGACCAACTTTTGGTAGTGGCATGGAGTCGATAGATGTTAGGATCCACCGACTTGAAAGGTTCATCAAGTTGTGGTAATCTTATTAATGGCCTTATGTGATGTGTGTTGTTACACTTTCTCTTTATCCAACGATGATTGCAAGTAGTATGAGAAGCTTGCTCATCATCATAGTTGATGCAGAGAACGGAGGAAAAGGATGGGACTCATAGTGTAGTATGGGCTCCACTGACATTCCTTTTTTTGGCTAGGATGCACAGAAAAGGTAAGTGTTAATGAACCAGGTATCTACTTCCTATTGCTAGTTGGTCATTATGTATGTGTGAGCCAATCATTTTGTAGCTATGTAAAAATGGCCTCAAGTACTATGCACATTATTATGTTTATGTCCTTGCCAATGATGACGAAAAGTAGTGTGGATTGCTTGCTTGTCATCAAAGGTGGAGGTGGATTGGGAAAAGGAATGGTACCCATGATGTAGTATGGGATGCACCGACATTCATTTTTTGGATGGTATTTACTCACAAGCTTGTGTTAGTGAACTAGGAGAAGGAAAAAATGCTTATAGAAAGGTTGCAACTACTTCCCTTTTGCTAGTTGGTTACTATGTGTACTTGTGAGGTTGTTTAGTTATTCACATTGTGTGTATGTGTTGAGTGCTTGAGCTAGTCACATTGTGTATATGTGATGCATACACCAATTATCATATTGTGTATATATGACATGTAGATGTGTATATATGTGACATACGTCTAAGCTTGTCATTGTGCATACTCGTGATGTGGGCATGAGCTAATCACCTTGTGTATATGTGACGTATATTTGAGCTAACTCCCATGTATACCTATGAGGTGTATAAGAGCTAATCACATATGTGGGTGTGGCCCAAGCGAGGGCTAGTCATGTTGTGTAGAAATGGTGTATGCTTGAGCCAATCATTGTGTGAACATGTGATGTTGGAATGATATGCTCCCTATGTGGTTTGTGTGTGTTCATAAACTAATGTTGGCATGGAACCAACACTTGTTTGGAATGTGTTCGATATCATTCTATTGTAATTGAAATAAATTGAAAGAAAAGTTTAATAAATAGTTGTGATTTCAAAGTGAGATCGAATATTTCATATAAGAGGAGAGGATGAATTCTCTCTATCTTTGGTGTATGAACTATAGAGCCTCTAATTCCTAAAAGGGATATGTAGGTGGGGTCATCACAAATGAACCCTTGAGGATTAAAGTCTAGGCCTAGGAATGACCTTGACCTTGACCTTGGGAGATTACCTCATTTTAGTGGAAGCATATGAGTGGTGGTGTAGAGTCTTCACCGCAACTATTGTTGGAAAAGTTATGAAGGCACTTCTAAATTAGATGGAAGATGCTTGGTTAATTCAATTGGGAGTTTTTGTGAATTGAATAAGAAAAAAATAAAATTAAAATTAAAATTGTAGTATTCTAAGGGGTGGTTTTTACAAAGGATTGGACCATTCAGCTTCTTCTTTGTGACAATAACAATTGCAAAGCATTCTGCTTCTTCAAACAGAAATGGAAGATAAAAACCTTAGATTAAACCTCAATGTTGGCCTAATGCAGGAGCCTCCTTGGTCACAAAAGCTATCTGCATCAAGCAAAAAAAATATATCATGTAATTTTCAATATTAGAAGTAATTAGAGGTCAGGCATGGTGTTTGTGCTCATTTTTTTGTGTTCATTCACTAGTACTTTTATGTATGTATTCATCTTCAGCTTAGTGTTTGAGTGGTGTAGCTGACAAATGAAAGTTTTGAAGTGTTTCTCTCAAACTCTTAACCACCTCTTCCACTTGTAGCATTATGGATAAAACTACTTGGAGACAATCCAGTGTTTGGAGAATACAAAGATGATAAATGACAACCACAAACTGCCAGCAAAGAAAATAATAAATCAAAGAGGACAACCAACCATTTTTGAGGAAAACATGCCCCAAAATTGCTCAAACTGTCATCTGGAGTGAAAAATAGGGAATGCATTGAATGAGAGAGGGATGGGACTATTTTGTGAAGGGAAAGGCAGAAAACCAACAGGCGGCAGATAAGGGAAATGAGACCGACAGAGCCCTGAAAAATGGAAAAAATTTGAAAGTGCTCAGAATGGAAAATCTGAAAGTGATTTTTGTTAATCTGAGTGTGCTAATGAAAAACGTCTATCTGTTTTTGTACAGGAGTAATCATTTGAGAGGTCTAACCATTTGAAGGTTGCCAAAAACGTCATTTTGACAGAGCTCCTTTTTTATGTACACTAGAATGAATGAGTATTGGCTTATTTCTTAAGACTTTGTTGTGCTTTAAAATAATTTAACTGGGGGTTTATTTATCTGGAAGTAGAAAAAAGGAAAAAATTAAAAAGGCTTCTTGCTTCTTGTTGTTTATGGAGTTATGCAGTTTCTAGAGGCAGAGGAGTTGTGTAACTAAGCTCTGAACATTTATGGGAAAGGTGACAACGAGAGAGCTTTACTAAATATCTAGTTGTTAGCAAATTGAAAAGAGGTCGAAGTGGTATGTGTATTTTCTGTATCTATTTTACTTTTATATGCTCAATCCTCATTGTTCAAGCTCAGTGTGATTTTCTGCACATTAATCATAGTTTTTTTATTTAACCACATTAGTAAACAATCATAGAACCGATATTTGTAAATGTTTGTGTTGGTGAACCATTTGTGATTATGCTGGCAGCTTGGTGTGTTAATTTGTCTTGAGGGAATTTACTTACGCTGGAATGATTAGGTGGTCCTTAATTGGAACCCCTTCCTTGATTGTATCATGGCCAGAAGTTTATTTGAAAAGGCTCAGTTGGAGGCCTTCTTTTGTTCTCAAATCTCCTCCAATCTTAGGATTTTTAATATATTCAAATGAGCAGTTTTTCAACTTCCCCCAGTAGTTTTAGAGGATCATAATAGTGCATGGTATGGTAGCAGGGGAAGGAAATAGACTCCTACAAAGTGGCTGTTTAAGGCCACCACAAAATACAAATCTACGATTTTGTTAAGAGTTCATGGGAAATTGTATTCACATAGCCGAGAATATTCTGTTAAGTAACCATCTACTTGTCTAAACATAATTGATACTATTTTGTTACCAACTAACCAGAGTAAATGGGTGTCATCCACCATATCTATACATAAATTAGAGAAGAAAGATAAAATAGTGGTAATTCAAAAAAATAATTTAAATAATACTTTTCTTTTAAAATTAGCAGTAACCATTTACTTGTATAAACAGAGCTGAGATTATTTTGTTACTAACAAACCAGAGTAAACGGGTGTAATCCACCACCTCAACGGCATAAATTTGAGAAGAAAAACAAAATACAGGCAATTTTTAATAATTTAAAATAATAATTTTCTTTTTTAAATGAATGGATTGGCGTTACATATATCCATACCAGCACTATTAGTCTTTATTGGCTATGTCTGCTGATTTTCACAAGATGTTTAGAATGCTTCTGTTTGAAGTTGTGTAGAATTTTTTGCATCAACACAGTTTCAACCAGAAGAATTTTCTACATTTTATTTAGTGCTTAAAAGCATGTAAATTAAGCTTATATTTCATTTAGTTAGTGCTATTTTATTTGACATTTCAGTTATTGGCACCTCCAGTCTATCGTTAGTTAAAAACAAGATATTTCCACAGTCCATGTAGATGTTTAGAATGCTTCTGGTTGAAGTTGTGTAGAATTTTTTGCATTAACATAGTTTCAACCAGAATGATTTTTTACATTTCCTTTAGTCCTTAAAACCATGTAAATTTAAGCTTAGATTTCATTTAGTTATTATTATTTTATTTGACATTCCAGTTATTGGCACCTCCAATCTGCCATTCACGGCCTGTAATGCCCCCTTCCAGATTTTTCAATAAAATAACAGATTTACAACTTAAACACAATTTTCACCAAACCATATCCAAACAGCAACAATTAATCATACTCCAACAACACCAATAACTAGCTAGACAATCACATAAACTTGCACAAAATGAATCAAACTCCAACGACTTATATTGATTAAATCTGGTTCTCTACAACAAGGGACTGTTATGATAGTTTTTATAACAACAATGCACAAATTGAACAATTGAACTTTCCTGCAAATCCTTGAAGCTCCAATGCACTCCCCAAGTGAGAATGCCCTTAAGAAACAAAGGGTTTTCGTCCTCTGAACCCAATAACCAATGGGTTTTTTGTCCACTGATCACTCTCTCCTATGGGTTTTCATCCACATAAGATATCTTGAACACAACATGCTCCAAAAGAGAATGACATAATATGGATGATTGCAATTGAAATGTTTTCTTAGTTTTATATGCTACTCATCCAAAAGATCAATTAGTCGGCCTAAACCCAAGTTGGCGCCAAGGCTCAAATTTGAATTCTACATGCTACATCGTAGGTTGGCCTTAGTGGGCCTTTTGCACATTACATCACAAGTCGGCCTTACAAGCCTTAAAGACTTTCTTGTCAGAGGTTCAAAGCTTCTCCTTCCTTCCGACTTGGCATGTGTTGGGTTGCAACATCAATCCCTGACCTTTGATAGCTCCTTGGCATTGATTGGGAAAAAACCCTGATCCTCAACCTTCGACAAGTCTTTGGCATGCGTTGGGTTGCAACCTTGATCCCCGACCTCTAGTAGCTCCTTGGCATGCATTGGGTAGTAACCTCGATCCTTGACCTCCGATAGGTCGTTGACATGCATTAGGCCACAACCCTTATCCCCAACCTCCGATAGCTCCTTGGCATGCATTGGACAACAACCCCAATCCTCGACCTCCGATAGGTTCTTAGCATGCATTAGGAAACAACCTCGATTCCCAACCTCCGATAGCTCCTTGGCATGCATTGGGCCGCAAATCTGATCATTGACCTCCAACAGGTTCTTGGCATGCATCAGGTAGCAACCCTAATCTTTGACCTCCAACAATTTCTTGGCGTGCATCAGGCAACAACCCCCATCCTCAACCTCCGACATATCCTTGGCATGGGTTAGACAACAACTTCGATCCCCAAACTCTAATGACTCCTTGAGCAAACAGGCTTTCTTCTGATTTTGAAAAAAGGGACATGACAAGTCCTCCCTCCCCAAGATTGCTTGTCCTCAAGCAATGTATATTGGGATACTCAATTATCTAAAGTCCTGTATCTGTTAGATGATGCAACTCTTGCCGAAGGGCACTGTGCAGACCCAAATGTTTAAGCGTCTCCATGCCAATGTCATGAACCCAACTATAATGCCCATGTAATCTGGATCCTGTAGCTTTCTATCTTTGACTTGGATCAAGCAGTGAAGGCATCCAACTCCTCATACACTCCTCTTTGACATGATAATGAATGAAAATATCCACAAACTCCCACAAGATCAAGGGCTGGCATATGAATTTGCTATCATGTTTTTGTTGTACCACTCTAATCTCATGATGATGATAACTCCCTTGAGTTCTGGGGGCTCTTACCACTATGTTGTAGGCTGTGACCCTCATGAGTTTGGACCAATAAGCTTGCATACATGCTAGAAAGAAGTTGCAATCAACAATATTTTTCCAATCCTCATCCAAAACATCAATGCAGTAGCTTAAACAATTGCTTTTTGTAGATCTAATAGCTGAAGCCTTTCACCAAGAACATGATTCATGATAGTTTTCCAAAAATCTGTAAACTGGTAGCCGAATATGATTGATAACAACAGTCCAAAATTAGAAACCCTAGAAAAGTATTAAAATGATAGAATAGTTGCAATACTGAAAATCCCTTGCAAAAATCAGCAGCATAGAAGTTGGGAACAACCACGCAATGCCTGAAAATATTCCAATCGCAGCATCAAACTGAAGATCACTCAATCTTGCGGTTGAATACACCTGTATGGACTTCTTTCCCTTGAACTTTACCTCTACACCTTACTTTTCAAAGAAATGTGACCAATGTATGTCAACTATGATGTTCACCTCTTCCAAACTGGTGTTATACCTTGGACTCCAAAGACTCTTACCATGATGCCCCAAGCTTCACCAGTTGAAAGATAATTCATATGAAATTGTATATGGGCTGGAAGGTGGCTATAACAGTCATATTTGGCTTGAAATCTCTTTTCAAACAGTGATATATCAGTTGGAATACTGGCACTTAATTTTCCTAAAGGATGATACTTTTTACACACGAGGCAAAAGGACCTTCCTAAAAACATCATTGTAATACTGTATTTCTTCACTCAAAATCAGAATTGTAATGGTTAGAAACCACTCTGTACTAGCTACAAACACCTCAAAAATAATAGTGGTACGGGAATTCCACCATGTGACTGGGAGTTCTTTGGCTGCAAGGAAAGTGTGGGAATTGCTAGAGATGTTGAGGGTAGCAGATATAAAATCTGGAACCATATTCAGAATGACCCATGACTCATATCTATTACAACCAATACTCATCATCATTTTGTCAAATTGGTGGTTCTCAATAGGAAGGTTCCATCTTACAATTGTTTTATTTGGTGGCCACTTTAGAAGTGTAATGTTGAACTTATCCACATGAGACCATACACCATTTGAATCAAGCATCTCACCTTTGGAAGTTGTGTTTGTCACCCCAATGGTCTTCCATGCTGACCACTAATAGTTCTCCTCCTTGAGGCCTAGAAGTCTTACCTCCTCTCCCTTGGGTTCAACTTCATAACAAACTCTTCTATGATATAGAAGTTGTTGCATTTTGTGTATCCATCTACTATGTTGACAAGCTATTGTAGCCACTTGTTTTTTCTTATCCACATCAGTGCTATGACTGCTCTTCATAGAAGAACCTTTCCACTAACATTACCATGCAAGGAAATCCTCTCAAAATGTATCACTCTAGTGCTGTTTATAACTTGAAACATAAAAACCAACACTAAAAATAATGTAACAACTTTGAGTATGATAGACCTGTTCAAAAATCAGCCATGTGATCATTGTAGGAGTGGTAAACAACCATATACAGATGAAGAACTCTCCATGAGAAGTCACCAACTATAAATTGCTCTTCTCCATAGCTAGGATTCCCTTTAAAATGACTTGTGTGAATGCTAATGAAGTAATGTAGTGATTGTTAACAATGATGACAATAGTGTTAGGACTAGATATTAGGTCCACCACTGTCCTAGGAATGCTTCCCTTGTGATAAATATATACCACCTTATCATAAGTCAACCTCCTCGTGCTTTGTTGGAGATCATTCATCCCATCTTGCTCATGCTTTGCCACCCTAGCATACATCAAAACTTCTCCTTGGCATCTTCTTGTGGTTCCTCTAACTCTTTCAATGGAAACACCATGCCTCCTTAACTCATAATGATGCCTCCTACTCAATGGTAATCCTTCTCTAGCATCAAACTTTCTGGGGTAACTATCTCCATTTGGTCTTCAAGTGTAGTGGAGTGACAACTTAGTGAATGTGTCCATTGCTCTTCAATATCCATATTGGCTCCTCCCATATTTGTCATGTGTGAACCAAAAATATCCTTTTCACAACTACAAACTAACCCATCAACAAGTTCATCAATCTTGGAGCAAAGGAATTCGAATGTATCTTGGTCAACCTCTATGTAGTTGGTGTGTATCATCATGGACTTTTCTTCCCTCATGTCAACCATTGCTGAAAGGGCAAAAAAGTTAGAAATTGTGTGGTCCATTTTGGGAAACTCTCTATCATGTTGCAGATCTTCATCAAGCACCCCATAAACCTATGAGACTTCATCAAGAGGATGTGTCAACATGTTAGTCCAAAATATGTCACTGCATACCTCACTTGCTCATGGTCAAGCTTAATCGTTGTTCTCTCCACTCATAAGGGATGGAAAATATATAGCCAATGGTGAGAGTAGCTCCGTCAAAGACAGTCTCCTAGATCCCACACCATCACATGTGAATGTCCTTGATCATAAAGAAAGATATCCTTATGCCCCAATCTACAGGTTATAACCTCCATCCTTCCAATATCGTTAGGGTTTTTGTCATAAACTTGCAATTCCTCCTTATGGGGGTCAATATTAGCCGAATCATTCTTCACAACAACATAATGAATACCTTGCAAATCATCATCACATGGTCCAATCATTTCCATACATTGCAAATCATCATTACATGATGCAATCACTTCCATATCTGAAAATTGGGCAAATGTTTCTTGGACATCATTTGCAATTATTGACACATCTTCCACACACAATATCAGCTCTTCATCAAGGACGATGCTCTGTTGATCTTGGACCTCACTACCTTCTGTAATTGAGGTGTCCTCTTGTTCTTCCTCTAAGACATCTTGTGACTAATTTTTCTTCCTGCTCTACTATCGCAACTTCTTTCTTGACCTCATCTTGTGATTCTAGATCTAGAGTGCTCTTTACTATTGTAGGTTCCACCGTCTTGGGATTTCCCTCTTTCAAGAATGATCCTTTTGGCTCTTGCTCCTTGCACCCTCTCCTCCTTCGCCCATTTCTTATTTTCATATCATAATACTCCTCAAAAGACATGTCACAACATATTGTAGGATCCAGGACAACATATTCAGCGTTATATCTTTCCCTTTCATCCTCTTGTTGTGGGTGTATAGGTTGTTCTTGCTTCTTGGTTATTACTCTAGCCATCTCTTTTAAATCTAGTTTTTCTTCCTTCCTCAAAAGCATTCCCTTCATCTTTAGATGATTCATGAGTGCAATCCATTCCTTCTGATATGCGGCCATAGTCTTCTGACATTCAAGCAATTGTTGTAACAATTCTGATATGATTTCTTCAAATGTCTTCATCTTTCTCTGTTGGTTCACAGGATGGAAAAATCTTGGCTTTGATACCGTTGTAATGTCCCCTTCCATATTTTTCAATAAAATAACAAATTTACAACTTAAACAACAAGCTTCATCAAACTATATCCAAACACATACAATAAATCATACCCCAATAGCACCAATAACTAGCTAGACAATCACATAAACCTGCACAAAATAAATCAAACTCCAAAAAATTATATTGATTAAATCTTATCTCTACAACAAGGGACTGTTATGATAGTCATTATAAGTTATAACAACACACTACAAATCTGTAACAACAATGCACAAACTGAACAATTGGACTTTCCTGCAAATCCTTTAAGCTCTAATGCACTCCTTGAGTGAGAATGTCCTCAAGAATCAAAGGGTGTTCACAATTGATCACTCTCTCCTATGGGTTTTTGTCCACATAAGATGTCTTGAACACAACGTGCTCTAGAGGAGAAAATGGCATAATATAGAAGATTACAATTGAAATGTTTTCCTAGTTTTATATGCTACCCACCCAAAAGATCAACTAATATGGGCCTAGACCCAAGTTGGCGCCAAGGACCAAATTTGAATTCTACATGCTACATCACAGGTCGGCCTTAGTGGGCCTTTTGCATGCTACATTGCAAGTTGGCCTTACAAACTTTCTTGTTAAAGGTTTGAAGTTTCTCCTTCCTTTTGACTTGGCATGTGTCAGGCCATAATCTTGATCCTCAACCTTCAATAGATCCTTGATATGTGTTGGCAGAAACCTTGATCCCCCACCTTCGACAAGTCCATAGCATGTGTCGGGCAGCAACCTCGATCTGTAAGCTCCAATAGCTCCTTGGCATGCATTGGGCAGCAACCTCGACCCTCAACCTCCGACAGGTCCTTGCCATGCGTCATGCCACAACTTTGATCCCCAACCTCCGATAGCTCCTTGGTATGCATTGGGCAGCAACCCCAAGCTTTGATAGGTCCTTGGCATGTGTTAGGCAACAACCCCCATCCTTGACCTCCAGCTCCTTGGCATGCATCGGGCAACAACCCCTATCATTGACCTTTGATAAGACCTTGGCATGCGTTGGGCAGCAACCCTGATCCCTAACCTTTGATAGGTCCTTGGCATGCATCGGGAAACAACCCCAATCCTTGACCTCCAACAAGTTTTTGGTATGCGTCAGGCAACAACCCCGATCCTCAACTTTCGACAGATCCTTGGCATGGTTCAGACAACAGCTCTGATCGCTGAACTTTGATGAATCCTTGAACAATCTTTCTTCTAATTTTGAAAAAAAGGGAAATGACACGGCCCAAGTAGGAAAGAAAAGAAAAATAAGTTAGAATGGTAAGCAAATTAGGCCGTTATTGGTGTAGGAAGTGAAAGGCCCATCGTCTCCACCCAAAATTCTTACCGTCCAAACCAAAAACAGTTTATTTGGCATTTCATATGTTGAGTTTGACTAAAACTACATGGTTGAATCCTTATATTAATAAAATCATTTCATATGTTGATTTTTTTCTCATGGAATGAAGGATGTGGCATCAAATCCTAAGCCAAAATCTTCCCATCTAATGAGATTGAAAAATATCTTGAGGTCTACAAGGCATCTCCATAACAAGGGAGTCGAATTTATTTATTCGATTATTTAAATAAAATTTTAAGTATCTTAACTTCCAGCATGTTTTTTCTTCATTATTTTTCAAGATATCAATGTGGAAATTTTAAAGCTTTAGTTTTTGAGTTCAGTTATAATTTATCTAGAATGGACTACATTTATTTATTACCTTTGCATTGGGTGCTAGAAATTTGAAAGATTGATTGGAGCAATAAGGATGGTGAGATAATCTATAAGTAGAGTGCTGCAAGCTTAAACACCTTAATGCTTTTAGTGTGTACACATATGTCGGTCGCATGTTTGTTCACCGTTGGACTGGGGATTCTTGTGACAGTATTTTCTTAAATCCATTAATATGTGTTGAAATAAGATCTGGTACATTCTTAAATTTTCCTTTGCCTTCAAATTTTGAAAGCAGATGAAAAATTGAAAGCTGTGAGATTATCTCTGGCCAAGGAAAGGGTAATTTCAGAAATAATCTCTGTTGAGTAGCCAAGCTTTAAACACTTTCTTTCTGTCAGAGTAAAAGGTGATAGTAATCTAGAAAATGAAGCTTAGCATTTCCTGAGAGTCTATGTATTTGCAGATATATTTATATAGATATTAAAACGTTCTTCATTGATCTTGTATATATTTAACTAAGATCTTTATTATCCTTGTATCCAACATTTCTTGATCTTCTTGAACAATTATTTTAACACTGATTTTTCACTTTGTTAGATTGTCATTAAATTGTCTCATCTTTCTTTTACTTTCACTAATTTTTTAAATTTCTTTACATTCCCCATTATCATTTATCTAGTAGAAAAGGTTTGTCTGTTCTCAGAATTTCATAGAAAAAAGAGAAAATTATCTTACTGGGGTGAAAAGAAATTATAAAAGTATGCTCTACCTATCTTGGGCATGCTCACAATATAGTAAATCTAAAATGCCAAAACATGACCAATTTGGATGTAAAAATTTGTCATCTGTTACATCCTGATCAACTCGAGAATAAAGCAAGGAACCAAATTTTAATTTCAATATTATTATTTTCTTTCTTGCCATCCCTTGGGCCTTGTGCCTCCTATCCCTCTAACATTCTTCTACCTCTTTTTATACCTGTTGGGTCTGCAACAAACCAATTTTTCATATCCTTGAGCTCTTTATCCTGATGATGGATCACAGAGTGTGATTCGAAACGTTTTACACACAATCGAATCCAGAAACAACTATTGATATTCTTATGGATTGTGGAAATCTAATAACATTGAAGGAACCAAAGACAAACACACCCCAGAATAGATGATATTGAAAAACATACATGAAAAGATTGGAAAGATGGGAGAAATGCAAAGTAATCTCTTTTATTTTTATAGAAATCAATCATCCTGTAAAGCTCGAGCAATCTATGGCTTGATATTAAAGGATAATTCTGATCTGATTTCTTTGCAGCCAATTTTCAGAAATAACCTTTACTTTGTAGCCAATTGACCAAACTCTTTGATGAAATATGATAGTGATATTGAAAGCCAAGCATATAAATTAGATTCCTTCACATACTTTATTGTGGTGTAATTACCACCTTTGGTTACCACAATTTTTTAAAACCAATTTCATTATACTTTCAATACCCTCTTAATTGACCAAGCAACTTCTTTCTAATTAGAAGAGCTAATTTCATAATCTTATCCAACTATAGCAAAGACATTATCTTTGTACCACAAATGTACAATCTTGCACTATAAAGGAAAAAATCACATAACATGAACAATCCCTAGACCTAGAACTATTTTTTGAGGGTTCATTCAAGATGGTCCTACCTACTTATCCCTTTATGAGAATCATAGATGTCAATTCACAAACCAATACAAAAAGATTTCATCCACACAATTGCGATGAGATCTTCAACCTCAATTATTAATTGAACTTTTTTTTCTAATTCAATGCACATATAATAGTATGATAAGCAATGCGTTCTCATCAAATGTTAGTTCTATACCAATATCAAGGTATGAACACATAAAACCACCTATATCAATACTTGTCTTTTTATGAATGCATAAAACATGAGTTCTTTTGAGGCATCATTTTTGCTTGGCTTGCAAATAAACCTTGTCCAAAACATATGGCAACTTAGATGGCTCATATTTTATTTTCTATGGATCTCAACCATCATCTAGATAGGCCATCATGTAGAGATGCCATTAGAATTAGAAATTAACATTGGCATTATTCACAACACATGTGAAACCTAGAATTTTTTTGTGCAATTCTCAATGAGAAAGTTAGCCCATATATCCATTAGGGTGTAGTGGTATTCATGCTCCTTATTGATGTTATTGTGAATACAATAGTGTGAGAAAATGTATTTGCATGTGAAATACCATGTGTAGGAGGATTAGGTCCCATATAGCCAAAGTACTCCAATATATTGAGTATAATCAAGCCACTAAAGTAGAAGGGTTTACCATGAGCAAACACATCTTGCATGTTTTTTATCATGTCATGCACCAAGTAATAGTGAAGTCATATTTGGCCTCATTATGCCCAATATCATAGGTAGTAAATATCCTTAGTGTCATTTCATTTGGCATATATTTTAATAGAATCTTTAAGGCCAATAAGATCACAAGCTATGAGAATACAAACATCATCAATGTCACATGTCCTCAATTCTCTATCCCCATGCTTGTTGCCAACCATTCCATAGGCATAGTCACTATCATTCTTCTTCTTCTTCAAGGCTTTGGAAACATTAATTTTTGAGTTTGAGGCTTATGCATAGGGCAACCCTATAAGTTAAAAAATGGATGATGATGAGATTGTAATGGATATGGCATTCAAGAACAATAATCCACAACCAAATCAACTCAATAAGAAGTGCACTAATTTGATTGGTGTATAAAAACGAAAATTGACATAGGTACAATACCATGGTTTCACTTAGTGCTTTCCAAGTTCATTTCATCCATAGCTATGATCATCATTTTTGGGGTCAACCACTTCCTTCTCTAGAGGTTCTATGAACATTTTTTAATATTTATCCATGAACTAGTTTGTGCCTGCCAATTTGTAGGTTTTGATTTTGCCCCAAAGATCTTTTTTTGGTGCATCTTGCAGAAAACTTCATAAGGTTGAATCTAAGATTGATGAGTGTTGTAGTAGCTTCAACACTTTCATCAACATCCTCCTATGTTGAATGAGGATTTTTCTTAGCAGATTTTTTCATTCTTTCCCATTGTTGTCAAGTATAAATACTTTTGGAAATTTAAATAATTGGCTACAAACATTGTAATATTATAGACTTGAAACAATCATTGTCACCCAATACTATAGTCATTTACACAGACATAGCTACCAACAAATTTAGTATAATAATAATGTTCAACTTCAAAATTGAACTATTATATCATTAATACCAGCGAATTTTGGGTAAATTTTGGTAGAGTTCATTGTGAATACTCTGTTGGTAAAAATACACCTAAATATTAACTATTTAAATAGGCTTAGTCAAGAAAAGGGATATTAAAAATCTCTTTAATAGATACTCTTCAATCATAGTACTAAGTATTTTACAAATCATTCATCTTGGTAACTTCATAGTTAAGTTAATTGAAAAGACATTCCATGCAATCTCAATTCAAATATTGGATATATCACCACTACTTATGTGTATGCGAATCATTGCAATAAGCTCATTCAATCAAATCACCTTAATATAAATGAGATTTATTGCATGCAACATTAACTTCATGTCATTTTTCTTAAAGATGCAACCTTTCCAATAGTGGAACACAAAATTCATGGATTTCTTTTGCTCATTAAAAATGTAGGCCTTCCAAGTGGTAGAAAAATGAGTATATAGGTACCTTAATAGTCTATTGTTGTCACATTCCTAACTGAAAGTATGATCAAAATCTCCTCATAATTGCTCAACAATATTCATCAAACATGGCACAACTAGCACTAGTACTAGCAATTGGTATCTAGCATGCTTATAATGGTGATTTGAATGCTCAAACTCTTTAGTTCTATGTATATACTAAAAAAAAACCATCTTTGTTATCTCTATTTGACACAATGCTGCCTAGTGGGGTCCCCACACACATAAGGATGGATTTATTTTCTTGGACAAATGAAACTCATACCTTACAAAATAACACATTATAAAGTGGCATGCATTCCACTCACCATTGCACACTTTTTTATAAAGAACTGGATCATCATGAGGTGCATGAAGTAACACACATGTGAGCTTAGCTTTTGATAGGTATGCACAATTATTTTGAATATGTGCAAAGTTCTTTCAATATCAAAAGTGTTCAAATTTACATTAGAATAATACAACTTTCATGGTACAAAAACACATTGATTTAACACAAATGCATAAATATTTAATAATAACCATCTACCAACTGCACAAGTTCATGTGAAACAAGAAACAAGGAACGACTAAACTAGATTCAAATCCAAGCTATCCTAAGAAAGAAAAATTTAAATGAAATAACTATTTCCCTAAATACCATGGTTGGAATGACCTTATTTGTGGAGATCTAAATAGATATTATATATCAATGTGGGGCATCTATTTAACATAAGTTCATAAACATATACCATTTACTCAATCATTTAATACATTTCTATTTAATGTATCCATAATTACAAAATCATTCAATGCAATGTTTTTGTTAATGTATGGTCCCAACAAATGAACTTTCCATCTTGCCTAGATGTTTTTGAAAAAACTATCAAATAATAATAAAAAAATTCCTAGCTAGAATTCTATATGCTTGATGGTGATTATGCCATACTTTCTATCTCTATTTTTACATGTGTTGGATCTAGAGTGCAAGATGGTGCTTCTCTTCAAGTACTTCTAACTCACTTAACTATTCTTGAATGGAGTTATCATCATCTAACCAAGCAATTCGCATAATGCACAAACTTGGTATAAAAACTTTATAGGTATCACTACCTCTTTTCCAAGTGTTAGCTAAAATATAATATACTTGGCCAATCCTTTGGATTTTGTGTTGTATGTGCAAAAAATCAAATATGCTCTCTCAACCCAATCCTTCCTTCCCACATCACACACATTTAGTAGAATATTTTCTAAAATCTTATTGAAAGCTTCAACAATTCCATTTGCTTGTAGATGGTATGTTGTGCTCTTATGGTGTTGGGTCATCAAGGTGCAAAATACCAGTTGTATATCTAACATAATCAAGTGCATCCCTTGATCACTAATCAAGCTTAATGAGTAACTAAACCTTGTGATAATATTTTCAAAATAAAATTGTATTGCAATACCAACTATGCAATCATGTGTTGGTACAAATTTAGAGCAATGTATTGGATAGTCTATAGCAATAATATTGTAAGATGCACCAAACTGGTAGATTATAGGCTCAATTTGTCCAAAAAAATCTATGACCCATTTTTCGAATGGTTGTTAGGCCATAATGAAATTGAGTGGCGACTCACCTCCTTTGTTAAGCTTACTTATGCACTAATAAATGCCATAAATTAAAGCATAGTTATGTGCATCCTTGAGTAACATATGATATCAAAGTATTGCTTGCAATATATCTTGTACTATTATTCGCCCTTTGAAATGACATCCATCTTGTTTACCAAATACTTAAGTCCTCGGTGGTTTATAAATAACACAAAAGGTGTAGTAAGAAGATATTGTTTAAAAATTTCTCACACAAACCATTTCTAGTGCTTCATGTTTTGTTGTTGTATACTTGTATTAGTAGCAACTAGTATCCTACTTGTTAAGTAGAATGGATGATTGATATTTCCTTCATCTAATCATGTCAAAACAACTGTAACCTTTGTACTTTGATGTGTCAACATGGATGTGAAATAGTGTATTCTAATATGGAAACTATCAAATTGGTGCAATTGCCAATTTTTCTTTGAGAGTGTCAAATAGGTGGTTGATGCACATTTGTTTAATAAAATGGTTCTTCTTTTCATAACAAGTCCTCTAGAAACACAAAAATATGCACATAGTTTTAATGAATTTGTGGTAGCATTTAGTGTCCCAAAAATGTGTGAACTACATGTGCTTCAATGATATTGAATTAAAGAATAACACCTACTTTTTCTAGATCTATTAGCTTTCCTTCCTTACAAATGACATGGCCTAGTATATTTCTATATGGTTCCATGAATGTGCATTTATTTAAGTTCAACGTGATACATAATTGGTGGCATGGGTCAAAAATCAAGTGCAACATATCTAAGTGGTTGGCTACCATTTCATACATGATTCAAGCATATGCATAGACTTATAGGAAATATTTAAATGTGCTTACCCTTGTATCAAGATGAATATGAAATGGTTTACTCTAGTATAGAAACTATGAAATTGGTACAATTGTCAGTTTTTCTTTAAGATTGTCAAATTTTACATTTGATGTGCTTTTGTCTAATGAAATGACTCTTATTTTAACAAGTCCTTCAAGGGCCCAAAAATATGTGCATAGTTCTTAATAAATTTGTGGTAGTATCTAGTGTGTTCAAAAAATGCATAAACTACATGTGATTTAGGGATAGCCAATCGAAAAATAATGAATGATTTAATGAGATCTATTAGCATTACTTCCTTGATGATGGCACGACCCAGTAGATTTCCATATGGTGCAATGAATGTGTATTTCTTTAAGTTTAGCTCAATTCTTAATTGGTGGTATTGGTCAAACATTAAGTGCAACATATCTAAGTGGTTAGTTACCATTCTATACATGATCCATAAATATAAATAGATCCATAGTAAATCATGGCTAAAATATTTAAAAGTGCATACCATTATGCGTAAGAAATAGTTGGTGCATTCTTGAGTCCAAATGACATTAAATTGTATGCAAAACTACCCCTCAATTGCAAAAAAAATGGTCTTTTTTGTATTTTCTTCAATATGAAATTTGATGATATCCAAAAAAATTAATAGTGAAGGTGTGTATCTTCCTACCAACTACTCCTTACAAGATTCCTTCAATAAATGGAGTCATAAAAGGGTTAGTTACACAATGATTATTTAGTTCTTTATAGTCAAAACAAATCCTTATGCACCCATCTTTTTTATAAAAAAAAACCATCAAGCTAACCCATTATGATTCATCAACTTGAAAAATTACACCACATTCTAGCATCTTATCAATTTCTTCTTTGAATCTTGTGAATAAATTTATATTTTAGCTGATATGGTTACATCCTTTTGTATGAAAAATGAAAATCAAGTTCAAATTCATTCTAGACTATTCTCCAATGCCCATTTTAACCCTAAAGTGTGATTAATGAAATTAAATGTATGTTTGAAGTCATTCTTGAGTGTGTACCAAAGGAGTGCGAGACCATTTAGAGTGCACACAAGCTTTTGCATCCAATTTTTAGGAGGATAATTTGCAATTCTATGAGCCCAAATTCCTTCCCACATTATTGTATGTGCTTGTGCAAAATTTTGACCTATGTAGCAAAGTGGTTGAATTGGATCATGAAATTAATAAATAAATAATATTCTAAAATATGAGCAACATATAATGATCGATTAATGCAATTCTCACCATCTTTCCAGAGTATGTTGTAAAGTGCAGGGGATGGTGGTTAAATGTTCAAGCTCCATTTGGAATTCTCATTCTTTAGAATCACAAAATTTGACTAGATTGTCAATTTTATTAAAGAATGGCACAACTCTAATATGAAAAACTTGATGTATGCTTAGAATACTTGAACAATATTTTTTCTTTGAGTTCACAATACCATATAGCCATCTTTCAAGCTAAGTATTCAAGTTGGCCTTGAATGCATTGTTTTAGTGTATTATCCCCTTAAATTTGGTTTAATTATCTTTAATTTACTTGCTATTACTTAGTATATGTCTTCCAAAACATTTTCCTTAGTGTGTACTTTCAAAAAAGGCTCTTTAGTAGTGTGATCTAGTGGTATGATAACACATTTTTCATTTTTTTAAAACTCATTATGTGATGTCTAAATTGCAATCAATTTTAGCTTGCAAGTACAAAGGTCATCCTAAGAGTATGATTTTAATCAAAATTGGTCATCTTAATGACCTCAAATTCCACTTGGAATTTTAACCCTTAAATATCAATCTCTATATCTTTTAATAACCCAATAGGTCTTTCCTAGGTATTATGAGGTTATGAGATAAACACAAGGTGACCCATAATTTCCTTTCTATTTTAGTTAATATGCTAATGTTAGAACTTATATCAATTACTAATTCCTTTAGTAGCAATTCATGTACTAGTAAATATAATTAAAGTTCAACATCATACCCTAGCTTCATTATACATATATCACCTTTCACACTTCAATTTCTTAGCATACACTAATTGAAGGTAAGCCATGAGAAACAAGATTGTCTATAAGGGACAAAAAAATTTAATACTCCATTTTGGAGTAGCTTGAGGATTGAATAGCTCACATTCTTCTCATCATACTTAATTTTTTTTTATGCAATGGTATTTTGCAAAGAAACATTGAGTAATTTTGTACCTCCCATGTAAAATTTAGTGTAATTTGTCTAATTATAATTGTTTTTAATTTCAAAATATAGAGTTACCTTTTCCTTCAATGTGTACATGGTATCTTGTTTTTCTTCTATTTTGCTCCATCCCCCTACTCCTCTTTGTGTAAATAGATGCACATCTTTCTTTGATTGACTATCAATACAACCTTTATGAATCATTTATGCACCTTTCTTGTTTTCTTCTAGCTATCGTGTTCACCATCACAATAGCCACAAAAGAGAAAACATGCATACATTCATAAAATATGACCATCTCAACAACTAAAACATGCCACTAGTGTTTGAGATTGGACATTATTTTGATCTCTAGTAATACCACCTCCTCTTCTTCCACATCCATACCAAATGAGGCATTAGCCCTAGCATCCTTAATATTGATTTTGCATGGCATGTCCTTGATTATACACTCCACATTGATTCTACATAACATATCCTTAATTTTTATTTTGCACAACATATTCTTGATTTTGGTTTTACATAGGTTGAGTACTTGTTGTCATGATTGTTGGGAAAGGTGTGTTGTTCACCTTGCATAATTCTTAAAATGTAGAATTAGTATTTATTTTTGGTGCACCTAGGGAATCTAGGTATGTGTGCATCACATGGGTTAGGCATTCTTGGAGACACTTTGTATGTTGTACATAAAATCTGGATAAATATTTAATGAGTTAAACATTAAAAAGATAATTAATATTAAGAAAACTTAGTATCAAAAAATAAATCAGGGGAACATGATTTTGTAACCTTATGGTATTAGGCAAATTCTTTATGTAATACCATTTAGTGGTTTTCTACAAGCTTTTTTATACAAAAGAAAGCACATAATAATTTTTGAGGTTGGCTATCATAACCTTTGGCTTGTTGAGTAATGTTGATTGAGAATCTCTTGTAACTTGTATATATGTAAGGAGAGGAAGCATGAATTAAGTCGTGTGGTTACATGATTCTCATTTTATTGTTCACATGGAGTGCAATTAGGGAGTTTGATGTTTCATAATCCTTGCATGGAGAATTTGCAAGTGTATACTAATATTTAATTATGATATAGTACATTGAGTGTGCGAGTACTTTTAAAGGCTAGGTTTCTCCCCTTTGAGGAATTTTCTAGGGTATATCTTATGTCATCTTGACAGTATGGTCTATTATTTTGAATGTGGATTATGAATACTTGTTTGCATATTTTCTCTCTTGTGGATATGTGGAAATAGTTTAATGGCTATAAAAATTTCTTCCATTTAGTATTAGAGCATGGTTGTCAAGTTGTGGGAGGAGATCTCCTAGTATTGTTAACCCTTGGAAGGATTAATTCTTGTGCAAAGTTGAATTTGTAGTCTTGTAGAAAAAATAATGAAGGCATCTTCAATGTTATAGGTGTATTTGTAAACTTGGGTTGTTGCATTTCTTGGGTTTAGTGAAGATTCAACAAATGAGTTTTTTGTTTGGGCTCTTCCTATGATGGTTTTGGGGGTTAATTTTATTTTTGAAGATCTCCTAGACAAAATTAAACCCCATCATTGTGTCAAAAAGACCCAAATTTAACCTATGGATCAACATAAAACATGATAGGGCTTGGTTATAAAAAATATTTGGTCATTTTTAGGGCCAATGATGAATCTTTGATTGTACAACCTGTACATTTGTACAAAATCCATAATTTTGCATGATTATTTTTGTGGTTTCTAGGCCATTGCAAAAATTCTATAAAAATTTTAATCATGTAGGGATCGTATAGGTCTATAGATTTTAGTTTTTAAATAAATAAAAAAATGATTAGTTTGTAGGTATGGAATGAACACCAATTGTAAGGAGGATGACACAAGGCTAAAGGGGTTGAAGCCCCTAGTTGCTACATGGCCCAATAGGTGGTCAAATGAAACTTGGAAGGGTAAAATTTCTAGGGTTTAGGGTGGTCATGTTGCTAGTAGGCCACTAAACAATGCCACCACCATGGGGAGCTACCATTGACACTCCACTAGGGAGGTGCCTAGACCTCACTACCACCTCTTGATGCCTTTTCCTCACTCTTTCACTATTGCTATAAAAAACACAACTGAAGAACCACTTGTTAGCCACCCACTTACCACTTTCTAGCTATCAGTGATAGGCTTGAATGCACTTAAAGGAGCAATTTTTTTGGAGAGCATACATTTCACCTAGGAAATTAGATTTTGGGTTCTTAGAGTCAACTAAAATCTCTTTTCAAGTATTATATCATGTTATTAGTAGTTTTTTGATATTTTATCATTTTGGATAGAAATAATAATTGGAAATTATTATTTATTTTCTTGTTGCAACATGCCATATCTTGTGCCCATGGTGTCCAATTTTGGACCTCTCATAGGTGACTAGGATATTTTTTAAGCAATTCATAGTCGGTCAGGTTTGGAGACGTTGATATACAATTTTTTCAATCACAATTCTATTTGAGCTATTTTTTGGTTCCTTTGATTGTGGTACGTTGTGGGTTTGCAATAGATTGAATCTAGAGGTGATTTAATGTTTCAATTATGGTAAAAATACATTTTTATCCTTGGTGATTTAAATGGAAGAATGAGGTGAAAATGAGGAAAATGGTGTTAATAGGTGAAATCAAGATACATGATATGCTTAAGAAATTGTTAGGTGTCTACATTTTGTCCCTCTTTGAAGTAATGTACTTGTTGCATTGTTTCAAAGACTTGATGCTTCTCAATTTTTGAAAAAAAATCCTATGATTTTCCCTAATGCCCTATTGTGCCCCAATGGACAAATGAATGCTAGTATGCTGCCCCTTGAGAGTTCGACTGAAAAAATTGATTTTTGGGTTGAGATCACGACAAGGTGATGGGAGTAGTTTTTCTAAGAAGAGGATGAAAAATAAGTCCTAAGAATTCTCAATATTGATCAAGACTGATAGCCAAGGCTAGAAAAATGAGTTGCAGAGTGAAACCCTAGGTTTTACTTGCAAAACTTCAACTTTAAGCAAAATAAAAAAATTTGCAAAGAAAGAAATAATTTAATCTAAAGAATTGAACATAATTCAAAGCAATTATGTAACATTCCCATTGTTCTACTCAATAATTTTTCCTATGTTTTACCCACAAGTGAATAGTTTATGCATCTAACCTTTAAGAGCAATATTTTCTTTTCTTTTCCTCTAAATAATAAATGCACATTTGAAACATATTTCAAACTTTCCCATTGCATACAAAAGAATTCCTTTCATTGATTCAAATAATGATGATACATAATTTCCTTATGACATTTTATAATTACAATTTCAATAGAGATGGATACAAATTACAAACATAGCTTAAACAAGCTTACAAAATATATAAAGTTCAATGGTCTAGGAAATCCCCCTCAAATCTTGGCTGCCAACTGATAGGGAGAAGCATCACTCAAGCACTTTTCCGCCAACCACGAACTTTCTATGGTCTCCTGCACATCTACCTAACTAGTAAGATGGCCCTACCCTTCGACGAAGAGATTGGTTTGATAATGTAGACACCTAGAAATTACCACTAGGCCTGCCAATTTATTAAAATCCCTTTTTCATCTTCGATAATTATAATTATTTAATTATTACCCAATATCATAAATTCTTCTATTAATTAAATAATCTAAATTATTTAATTAATTCATTTTAGCCTTTTCTGACACAAATCAATTAAATCTTATTTAATTAATGACCCGCCTTTTCACTCACCTTTTTAAATTAAATTGCCTTTTAAACAAAATGATAACTTGATTTTTCCTTGTGTAATTAAATAATGTTGTCATTATTTAATTATTCACTTTCCTCTTCGAACTAATTGATTTTGTTGAAAAATCGGTTAGTTTCCTCTTTCACTTTCGATCTTATCTCATCTCGTCACATCTAATTTTGACTATTGATCGAATTAATGTCTTTTCATTCTCGACTGTCCATTTTCCATCTGTCTATCTATAAATACCATCTTCATTTATCATTTTGGATCATCTTATAATATCTTAGAAAATAGGGAATTCATATGCTATTGTGCTATTGAGATAATATTTTTCTTCAATATTTTGCTTTGTCCAGTCATAGGCTTATTATTGCAGGTTACAAATCTGAGGGCATCAATCATTTGGTAGCAAAATGGAGAAGAGATATGGAGATAATTCAATGGATGCATGAAGGATTGAGTGAGATTGTTTCATTTTATTTTATGCTTTTATGTTTTCATTGTTCTCGATAGTTGATTGGGGTTTTAGTGTTTATTGATTTAATAATGCTTTAAACTTGAAAATCTAACCCTGATATAGATTGTGAACTCAACGTGAACCAAACATGCAACCTTCTGATCATGGATACTATGTGCATGAATGTTGTTTGACCGTGATTCTTTGTGAATGTTGTCTGCTAATCACAAATACTATTTGCAGTTGACGACTCATTGCATGACATCGCCCCTTTGCATTGACATGATTTTTTGAATCATCTATTGATATATATTCTCTAGTTGATTGCTTTCTTGAAACATCTGCTTCATTTAATACTTGTGTTGCCTTGAGATCAGTTGTTTTATTTTAAAAAAATTTCCTTTCATTTTCTAAGTTCTTATTTTGTCCGTTTATGACTTGTTTAGAAGCGGGTGAATTTTTTTTATAGGCATTTTTCAAAGGTTTATTTTTTTAAATCATCTAGATCGGTTGTTTCATTCATTAAATTTTTCTTTTCATTTTTGAAGTTTTGATTTTCTTTGTATTTGGCTTGTGTAGATGCTGGTGGAATTTCTTCACTTACATTCCTCGTAGATTTATTTTTAGAGTCTACATCTGCAATTTTCTTTGAATCGCCATGTGTAGGACCCAACCAAACCGAAAGAACCCTACCCTAAAGGCGAAAAGGCTTGTGAAAATGACGAAGAGTTTAAGGAAGATGCTAAAAAAGGATTCATAGAAGCCAATTGCAACAGGTCCATGCTCGCATCGGCAAGGGTCTGGTTCTGACTATCTAGAATAACATTAAAGTATTTTTTTCCCAAGACTCAAAAAATAAAAAAACTCTCGCTTGTCAAAGACTAAAAATCTAAACTACTAACTAATTCGGTGTAGGATGCAGTCAAAGGAATGTGATTTGAAACTAAGTGTATTCATTTTATTAGATCACTTTTTTGGGGGGCTTAAAAAGAACTTAGAAGTGTATGCCATGTCTTCTTTAGCTTTTGAATGTTTTTACCTTTAGAGGGCCTGCCACCTTGCTTCAAAAGGTGGGAACAACCCAAGTGATAATGGGCTAAATCCAAGCTCTTCCAAACCGCTATATAAATGTGTGGTTGCGATGAAAATTGTGATCAATGGGAAGTGGTATGTGATAGCTCTCCCCTAGTATCTTTATGATACAAAAATCCCTTGTTCTAAGCATTGGGAGACCTCTCAAGGGAGTTTATCATAGTATCCCCTAAACCAGATGCCCTTACTAGAAACCTTTGTGTAGAAAGCCAAAATCCTTCTATTTGTTGGCACAGGAGGTCGGACCTCTGAAGCCGTCCCACACTTTCATGGTTCATTGTAGAGATGGAAAATTTCTTGAGATCCTTGTGGTCTTAGGGAATTCAAAACTTGGTATGCCTGAGAAGTGAGTGTCATGGAGGGGATCTAGTGCTACCAAGTTCCTAGGTCATCCGCTCTAAATAGGCATGATTGGCAGAAATCCCAACTAGGAACCAATAGATATTGCCCTGGCCAACCATAGGATTTGTTGTTGAACGCACATGAGTGTCTTCTTTAAAAATAAAATTTATATTATGTCTTCTTGTTTGTTAACATAACAAATTTCCAAAAACAAGATCACCAAAATAACAATCTTTGAAAACAACATTGCTAATCACCAACTTGACCAAAAACAAGAAAGTTCAAACACAAAATATTTTCCCAAAATTTGCAACTTGTGTCAAATTTCAAAGTTATCATCCAAGTCCTTTCACAACATGGCTTATCATATGATTGGATACCTTGCTTCAATATGTATGTCACTTTAGGTTAGACTTTGCATTGTCCAACCTTAGGTCTTAGAACATATTTCATATCGCCTTTGCATTTACCATTGTCTTCTTGCATTTAGGTCCTAAGCTTATTTCTTCTTGGGTCATAATATCCTTATTTTCATATCATATCCTTAGTTTATCCTTAGGTCATTTAATATCCTTATTTTCATATCATATCCTTAGTTTATCCTTAGGTCATTTAATATCCTTATTTTCATATCATATCCTTAGTTCATCCTTAGGTCATTTAATATCCTTATTGCATATCATATCCTTAGTTCATATCCTTGTGTCATTTAATATCCTTATTGCATATCATATCTTCAATTCATCCTTAGGTCATTTAATATCCTTATTGCATATCATATCCTTAGGTCACTTCATATCCTTATTGTATATCATGTCCGTAGTTCATATCAAATCCTTGCATATATTAGACTTCCAAAATTGGATTTACCAAACTTCCAAAATCGAATCTTTAGACCATACCTTAGGTAATTGTTAGGAAGTCTTGGCCTTTTCCTAAATTTATCCCTTCTATCAACATTATCTTGTCAAACCTTGCTTAGTATCCAAGCAATAGGTGAGACATTGTCTATTTGTCCTCTCATTTTGGTCCTTTGTCCTTTAAGGTCCATACTTCATTACAGTTTCCAAGGGTACATCTTTAGCATTACATTCCCAAAGTTTGTGAGATCCTCAAATAGCATCATCTAGGTTGCATTATCCTTTAGGGTTGCATTCACTATCCCTTAGTTGCATCTCATTGCATTTCAAAATCCCAAAAATACCAAAAAATAAATAGTTGCATTATATTTAGGCATACATTATTTAAAAATACCAAAAACATAGCTTAGGTTACATACCTTAGGCTTAGATCATACCTTTGCATTGTCATACCTTAGACATCATATCACATACCTTAGTCATACTCCACTTTTCATCATACCATCACATTTGCATCATAGTGACATTACCATTCACCTTGATATGCTTGCTAGTCAAGTTGAATACCAATTAATCCGGAATGTTCAAGCCCAACAAGCCATAGAATTCAAAAGACAATGGATTAATTATCTATCCCAATCACCCACAACCCATAGTCAACCACCCATCTATCCCTCTTACCAACAACTCATAAACCCTAGTCCTCCATCCATCTACCCTCACTATCAAGAGTCCCTTAGCACAATCCATGCCCTTAATCCACCAAAAACATCCATTAATCACCCCTATACTAACCTTGACAAGGGAAACCAACCTTCCACAAGTCCATTCCAAGCCACTACATCCTATCCTTGTCCATCATCCACCAATCCATTCCTATTCACTCCATCCCAACCTACATTTCATCATGAAAATCATATCCTTGTCCAAAGTCACATTTCATTGCTTAAACTTGAGGATACATGTCAAGAGGAAATCCCAAGGCATGACATCATAACTTCACCTTCATGTCAAGATTGAAGTAGTCCATCCCATGACCCCATCCTTAAGTCCATTCAAGAAGTCCTTCTAGATAATCATGGCATCCAAAATACACCTATCCTTGATCAAGATCCTATTCCCAATCATGTTGTCCAAGAAAAACCCATCTTTGACCAAGACACTACCATTGATCAAGAAATCCAAAATGATCCGCTCATCGACCTTTATGCCATTCATGATCAAACATTTGAGGTTGATCCTACCCAAACTCCGAACACTGCCATTTTCCAAAATGAGACACTTGCCTCCTTTAGACACATAGATTATCTTCCTATAGAACAAGAGTCTTTTACTCTAGATATATTTGCAAATGATCAAGCTATAGCTGAATTAACTGGAATCTACAACAATGACCATAAAGACAATTTCAACATTGACTTTGAAGCACCGGTAGAATCATCTGAATCCAATGTTTCACAAAATCAGACCAAAGATGTTAATCAAAAATATATCCAACATGTAAATGAAGCTACACCATCTTATCAACTAGGATCATCTATCTTTGTCAGAGCATGCTTTCTTGTAGATGAGAAAATACTGAGCAATGATCTCCACATACACAATGATGGGTTTGCATCTTGCTTCCAAAATGAAAAATACCCCATCACAAAGAGAATCTGTCAAAGCATGCAGTATCAAGGAAGAGGACTAGGCCTACACGAGCAAGGAATTCTAGAACCAGTACAGTTTCAGGAAAATCCTATACATCAAGGCCTTGGCTATTCTTCAGTCAGAGAATCAAATGATGTTAGTGGTACCTCCTCGATATTGGGGGAAAATTTATCTGATACAAACACCAAAATAGGGGCCATGAGTAGTCCTTGTCATAATATTTCTTCCAACACTCCTTCCATCCACACCATAAACCGTCATTCCAACATGAATAAACCTTCCATTTGGAACCAACAAAAAGAAAATGATTACAAATCCAAAGTTAAAAATCAAATTTCAAAGGCCATTGAATCAAACAAAAATCCAAGTGGACAAATGAAATTAAAATGGATCCCAAAGAAAAATGGATCAAGAAAATAAAATATTCCAAATCCAAAAGTCAATCAAAATGTGGAGCCACAAGAAAAGAGGTCTCCCACATATAATACATGTCCACCTCCTTCAAAATGGTCACCAAGCAAGGCATATAAAAGTGTTGGTTCCAAATGCTATCCTAATCAAAATTCCAAACTTCACCATCCAACATCCCAAGTTTGGAAAATAAAAAGTGATTCATCCAAACATCCAAACAATCCTTCCACATATAGCATCATCCATCATTCCAAAAATCATACCTCACGAATCTGTCATATCTTGGCAACAACTCTTTATTGTAAGGACTCTCATGGCACTCTATCACGATGTGCGTATTTTGATAAGGCCAACTCTAGTATCAACAAGGATCACAATGACATCAATCAATTGTATGCAAGTGTTATGATCCTAACAAGGAAACTACTTCATAAAGGTCATTATTGGCATACCATGACCCCAACCTTTACATTGACACCATTCAATAACCAGCTAAAATAGCAAGGCCATCTAGAAATATCAAAAAAACAAAAAAATCAAGAAAATAGTAAAGAGAAAAATTTTGTCCAATAGTCAAAACCATTCTTATGGCGCTCTGGATAAGTACCATGATGAAAACCTGGCAAATAGGCGTCATGTGTAAAATAAATTATCTATATGGACAATTACACTTAGGGGCAAGTTGTCTCATTTTCCATACCCTTTCGCAAGACATTCCTTATGACATTTCCATCTATCCATGTAATCCATATCATTTCCATCCATTTTCCCACCTACCTTGATCTTGATAAGGACTGGGGTACAAACACAAATCATGCTTTGAAAAAACTCTTGACATTTATATCCTTTGGTTATACACTATTCATGAAATATCATGTCATTACCTTCATAGCCTCATTGTCCCTATGCAACATAGTCCTTGGAGATCATATGATAATTCTTCCAGCCAATAATCCTCATGTCTCCTATCTTTTACCAAAGCCACCCATCATTCTTTCATACCTATCACATGTCTTGGTCTTCCCTTGTCAATGGTCTAAGGATTATAATCCTCCTATCCAACATCCCTCCATCATCCCATCTAGTCCTAACCAAGTCATTCCAAATGCAACAAGTCTAACCCATAAAATCTTGCTATACATCCTAGTGCATCATCCAAAAAATTTCTTGGCCTTATTTCTAGCCTTGCTGTAAACCTTGATCCTTTAGTCACATTATCTTCATCCTAATTTTGTTTTGGGATGTGTCCTTCCCACGTCAAACAATGTTGTCATTGTCATCATCACTCGTCAATTGGTTTTCAGCTTGACTAGGGGAAAGATCATGTTTGTCCTTGGATTCTTGTGCATGCTTGCTTGCTTTCTTGTAGGCATCATTCATATGCATTTGTCATGGTCCTTATAGTGTATCATCCATAATAGAATCCACACTTCCCCATATCATCAAAAATCCAAAAAAAATAAAATATTCAAAAAAGACAAAAAAATCATAAAATATTCGAAAATCCAAAAAAATCAAAACATGTGAAAAACCCAAAAACATCCAAATAACTTTCAAAATCCAAAAAACAAATTCAGAGTCAGTTGCGTCAGTCTTTGTCATTGTCAAAATACGTTTCCTTTGTGACTGGACGTAGGCAAGACCATCTGTCGATGTGCCCCCGAGGCATTAGGCTAGTCCTTTAGGTGTTGTCAAATAAAATCATGATTCAATCCTTTGTCATTGAAACAAAGTCAAGGTTCATGTCAAACTACGAGGTCTCTGTGCATTGCTACGTAGGCAAGGTCATTTGTCGATGAGCCCTTGAGGCCCCCTAGGTCAGTCTTTTAGGGTTTGTCGGTCAGTCAAAATAAATCAGACACTATCAACTCAGACGTGACATAATCATCTGAACTTCAAACACAAATCCTAAATCAACAATACAAGCAAGCCAACAAGTCTCCAAGTCAAAATAGTCATTTGTCACATCAATCAAACCAGTCAAATCAATCAAAACCAATGGTCTTATACAGGATGTGTCCTTCCTGAGAACAGACCTTGTCACTATCACACTTTGTCATTTTCCTTATACAGGTAGTTGCATGATCGAAACTAGACTTGACGTCTTATACGACATGTTTCTTCTCCTGAAACTAAGCCTTGCCAAAATAGTCAAACCATCACTCACTTTGTCCCTTAGCACACTGGAAAACACTTATTGGAAAATAATTTGAATGACTATTGACCTTGTTGGTTTATTTTGTCTTACCTTTTTGGATTTACTTCAGTCATGTTACTAGTCACCTCAAGGATGTCCCGTGATGGAGTTAGAGGAGCGATGATGTCTCATGACTTGTACTAGGGCAACATGACCCTTAGTGTGAGTTAGGACATTCCTTGTCTGTGACTGCCTGTTTTACAAATGGATGACCTTGCATACCTTGGTCTATGCCATACCATGGTGTTTGTTGTCCATTTTTCATATTTTACCGCCCAATGATGATTAAATGCAAAAGCCTTGCATAGAAAAATATATATCTGCAAATTATCTCAACTAGCACTATCTCAACATCCATGTCTTCCATGTTAACAGTCATCTTTTTTTCTCTAACATTTCTTCTAGTCTGCATCTTCATTACCCTTATCTATTTTCCTCTATCCCTTTTTCCTTCATCTTCTATTCCTCTCATCCATTTCGAGAGCACACTCGTGTTCTTTGAACCTACCTGTCCTCTCGAGGGGGCATACCACTACCTCCTTGTCATCCTTCCTCATCCTAATTTCACTAGGGCATATCTTTTTCTTTGACACAATGTGATAAACTGCATTGTATCAAAGAGGGGCAAATGTAGACACCTAGAAATTACAACTAGGCCTGCCAATTTATTAAAACCCCTTTTTCATCTTCGATAATTAAATAATATTAATTATTTAATTATTACCCAATATCATAAATTCTTCTATTAATTAAATAATCTAAATTATTTAATTAATTCATTTTAGCCTTTTCTGACACAAATTAATTAAATCTTATTTAATTAATGATCTGCTTTTTCGCTCACCTTTTTGAATTAAATTTCCTTTTAAACAAAATGACAACTTGATTTTTCCTTGTGTAATTAAATAATGTTTCCATTATTTAATTATTCACTTTCCTCTTCGAACTAATTGATTTTGTCAAAAAATTAGTTCGTTTCCTCTTTCTGTTTCACTTTCGATCTTATCTCACCTCATCTTGTCTAATTTTGACCATTGATCGAATTAATTTCTTTTCAATCTCGACCGTCCATTTTCCATATGTCTCTCTATAGATACCATCGTCATTTATCATTTTGGATAATCTTAGAATATCTTAGAAAATACGGAATTCATATGCTATTGTGCTATTGAGATAATATTTTTCTTCAATATTTTGCTTTGTCTAGTCATAGGCTTATTATTGCAGGTTACAAATCTGAGGGCATCAATCATTTGGTAGAAAAATGGAGAAGAGCTATGGAGATAATCCAGTGGATGCAGGAAATATTGAGTGAGATTGTTTCATTTTATTTTATGCTTTTATGTTTTCATTGTTCTCGATAGTTGATTGGGCTTTTAGTGTTTATTGATTTAATAATGCTTTAAACTTGAAAATCTAACCCTAATATAGATAAAATCATAACAATAACCTTTTCTGAGCTTGGTTTTGTGTCCTATACATTTCTAGAACAGACATACAATGGTTCTTACTTACATGTATGACATACCTTATCTAGTACGTAATCCCGAATCACAGTGAAACTGACAATGTAAATAGTGGCTACTTACACTACTTTGGCCAAAGTTTCCATCACCCTAAACTTAGAGTGGATGTCACACGTTCGCCCACCATCCTAGCTTGATTTGGTATAAATGACCATTATACTCTATATCTAGGTTACCCCCCTTCCCATGGATTAGACAAATTCCAGGAATAACCCACATGACATCACATAACAATATAACTATACTACCAAAGTGATTATAGCAACTTAGTGCACAACGCTACATACGTCTAGAATAGACATCATACATATAGCGAAGATAACTACACATAGTATAAATACGTTGCACTCAAATAAACTCCCATATATAGGGTACGTAAAGACATAACCAATAAGATAGGTTCTACAACATATTGCATAACCATGAGACAAATAATCTCAAACAAACACCACAACATATTCAAAAACACTATTTTCCCAACATAGTAAATAAACTAAATTATCCTTTCCAACATAAAGACAAAGGTATAAAAACTAGCATGCCTATATAATGCTCCAATTGATTAAACTCCCTCCTAGTATGTATCCTCAAGATCGATTGAATCCTCCTCCAAGATCCACTTGAATACCCTCTTCTAACTTCTCACTAAATCCCACAATAAACACAAATACGATATACTAAAATAACTCTCAACTCACAACAAAATAGCATCAAGATAATCAAAATGAGAAGTGTAGCAATTGGTAGAATGGACACCTCTATTTATACTAATCTGTGAGCACCTGAAGGCTACAAACAAGTAAGTATTTCTACCACCTTTCTTCCTCATGCAACGACTCACTCACATGTTTGCTACACATGACAGTCCTATAGCTGATTCGACTTGATATTTGGGACAACAAACTCAAAACATGTTTCCTAATTTGAATTCCATTGCAAAATGTTGCCAAGTTTTCACTTGACTGATTTGAAACACTTATTTGCAGGTTAATACAAATTCAAAGACTTCTTTTACATTCCAAATTCTATCAAATATGGTGCCACCTCTTTTTACTTGGTGCCACCATCTCAAGTGCGTCTTGTTGACATATTCTCATGTTTCAAACAACTTTTAATTCCATATTAAAATGTTTTACACAGTTGCAAGCTTTCCTACGTGCTATGTTTTATATTTTACTTGGTCATATTTACTTTATGCACTAGACTTTATCCCTCTTAAAGCTATGATTTAAGCTTCATGTGCCCCATGATATAATATATGCCTTGTTGCATATTATTAACAATAATGATCAATGCTAACTTTATTCCACACACACACACACACACACACATATATGTATATTATATATATATACACATACTTATCATCATAGTATATATATTGTAAGACAGGGGGACCAACCACGTTCATGGCCCTAGGTCACGGAGAGCCAAGAGTAGAAGGCTGCCCTAACTTACCTCAACTTAAAGGGGTGTTTTGAAATGAGGGACAAGAATGCTGAGGACTATGAGGTCCTTCGATTACTCTGTAGACCAAAAACTCAGAATGGGGCTAGGCGAGCCAATATTTGGGCTCAACGCTATACCTTAGGAAGCTCTTTGCCCGAGGACGAAAGCGCGGTTCCGAGGTGACAACGTGGTGCATTGGCATCTCTCAGGTGCGCTAGTGTCTATATGAGTAGAGGACCGAGAGTACAATGAGAACTGCCAGAAAATGAGTTGACATCCTAGCTAATCACTTCCAAAGGGCCAAAACAAAACTATGAAGTAGGCAAGATATGAAGGAATATGATAAAGTAAATATACAAGAGTTAGGGTGGCAAGAATGATCTCACAAAGGTACTTGTTCACCAGCTAGCTCTAAATGCACGTCCACCTGTACACAAGAAAGAGGGAAATTTGTTGGGGCCGTATAGGGGCCTACCTCAGTCAGACACCCGTTTTGGTGTTTCCACCTCCACGAACAACCAAGAGAGTGATAATGGAGGAAAATTATGATAAAGGAGAGTGAAAGAAAAGAACACAATAACACTACAATACAATATTATGCTACTCAACCAAATCATAGAGGAGAGGAGTAGAAAGCTTAACACCTCCACCAAGAGCTCACTAGCTAATGAAGGAGAAAATGAGAGGACTCAAGCCCCTGCTACAATGGTGTTTGTTCCACATTTTCTCTATGGAGTTGACGAAGTGTTGTTGTTGCTGCTATGGAGTGTAAAGTGCTCCTTGAAGGATGAAAGTGCAAGAAGTGAATGCTAGAATGCTTGGAGAGATTGTGTAGAGGATAAAATGCATGAAGAAGGAGTGAATTTAAAGGGGAGAATGAGGGAAATAACCATATTTAGGTCGGTTAGTTGAAGAGAGAATTACAAATCAACCTCCAATGGGAAGTGTAACACCTCTACAGGCTCCAGGCTCTAGACACAGGAATCTACAAGGGACATAAGTGGGTTGCATGGACATTTGCGCACTGCACGGGTGTCCCTGATAGTTATTCCTCTGCCGACAAAAAAAAAATGCCAAGTGGAATGAAGGCAGCGGGATTATGTGGAATTTATCTTTCGAATTTGGTTTTCTAAAGTAAGGGTAAAAGGGGAATTTGAATAAGGGGTGCAAATTCGCTCATATACATTTTCCCCCATTTTAGCGAGCAAGAATATTGATGAGTACTTTGATAAAGTAGATCAGAGAAGTAGTAGAGTTAGAAATGTATACATGAACCATCGAGGAAGCAGACTGTGATCTAGAAAACTCAAGAGTGTAGGACAAGTAAAGGACTTCATAGCCTCGTAGAACTATGAAGCTGAAGAATGAAAGCGTCTTACAGGCCCGCTGACCTGCAAGGAGGCGACCCCCAAGATCTTTCACATGAAGGAAGCCCCAAGAATAAAGTGCCTCACAGGACCACAAACCTACGAGGAAGGTGTCCCCTAAGATCTCTCACATGAAGGATACCCAAAAAAGCACCTTACAAACCCACAGCCTGCAAGGAAGCGTTCCCCAAGATCTCTCGCATGGAGGAACCTAATAAAGCACCCTACAGACCCATAGACTTGTAGGGAAGGTGTCCTTCAAGATCTCTCACATGAAGGAAACCAAAAGAAAGCGCCCTACAGACCTGCAGACCTGTAGGGGAGCCACGCCCAAGATCTCTCGCATGGAGGAATCTTAGAAGAAGTTTCCTATAGGCCTGCAGACTTGCAAGGAGGTACCCCCAAGATCTCTCACATGGAGGAAACCAAAGGAAGGGGACTCCACAGAGTTAGAAAGTGACTTCACAGGCGCACCTATAAAGCGACATGTTTACCCGTAGATAGAACATGTCAAAAAGTGGCCATGCAGGCAAGTAAGAAAACAGTCGCGCAAACCATCAACAAGTTGGAATTTTTTTGAAGGGGTCCCTTAGAAACCCAACGTGAAGAAGGGGGTCCACTCAAGGGATGCACTATCCGAAAGAAAAAAAGAGATGTTTCTTTCTCGAATCAATTCATCAGCAAGGAATCCTTTTGAAAGAGGTTTACTTCATCAAGGAATTTGAAAGGAAGAATATGCCCCCACGTGAGGGGAAGATCAAAGTTGTTCCCACTTTAGAGGAAAGTTCTCAAGTTCTTTCTTTACAAACCCATGATGAAGGAAACATGTTTCATTAGGGTTTCAAGTTGAGAACACGATTCTTGAAAAGGAGTTTATGAAGATTCTCAAGAAAAGATTCATTAACAACAAATGCATTTTCTAAAAATCAAAATGATGTAGAAGTGGCGTTGTCACACATAAGAGGGACAACTCAAGCAAAAGAGAGAAAAAAAAAAAAAAGGAAACACGAGACATTATGAATAAAGGGCACAGGGGTAGTTTGATATTTTAGGGTCATAATTGCTCATAAATATATATATGTATAGTAATAGTATATAAAATGAACTATCATCAATCCCCTACTATATCAGACCATGTGAGGAATGCACAAGAAGACAAAGTAAAAATAAAAAAATGGGTCAACATGGAAGGGAAGCCTAAATGCCCCCAAAGCTTTGCATCTTCCCCAATTTGTCGAAAATCAATCACAAACATGGAAGAATGATGATACAAATAGAAGAAGGTTTACGACACAAAAACCACGCTTGTATCCAAGCACCAACAGGGGTGACGAGGGTCATCCAGACACACATAGCATGATTATGGGGAAACACACACACACATCTATTCTAAAGATAAAGAAGGGGCCTCCCCCTAACACTAATCGACCAAGAGGTCGTTCACTTCCCACTCTAGATCATCATAGGAGGAAGGAGGATGAGCCTGCAATAGTGGAATGTTAAGAGGAGGAGCGTCTGACACTCCCGCAACAAGGGATAAGGAAGAGGGCCCTGCAAGGTCCTCTCCACCAAGCTCTTGGGAAGCTAAGGTCAGCGATTTCGTGAAGATCGCCGACAAGGCCAAAACCTTGTCTAAAGAGTTAAACATGCACTTACCAGGAGTGCCATGTTTCACCTCAATGAACAAAGAAGGTTGCACTCGAGATTCACCGCTAGGCTCACCGAGTGATTCGGGAGTGGTGACGAACTCAGGAGAAACCGAGAATGGTTCCATCACTGGGATAGAACAATTCAGCGTGGGACCACCCTCCGGGGAAGGTAGACTCATCTTATGTACTTTGTTGCTAGAAGGAGCACTCTCCACCTTATGCTTTGTCGGGGGACGTGAACTCCCCATGGATGAGGCAAGAGGTGCGAAGGAAGAGGAGGCAGAGAAAATTGTAGTAGACACCACTGAAGTATTCGTCATATCTATGGGTTTCGAGAAAGGCAGGACATTTGGGAGGGACATCAAGAGAGGAAACTCCACCGAAGGAGCAATGAACACCTACACCTTTTTGGGGTCAGGCACGTTCATACTCATAACAGAAGCCAGAAGTGATGCAGAACTAGACTAAATGGAAGCATAGGGGAGGAGAGAGGACACATCAAGAGGCCCTGATATAGGGGTGGTTGTCTCCTCTTCCTTCCTTTGTAAGGTGGCTTGATTAGCCATGAGGGCCTTTTGTCGATGCTTACACTCGCACACAAGGTAGTTTCTACGACTCTTTGAATAGGAGGTTGGAGGCTGTGAAGGAATGAAAGGCTCCTGATCAACCATGGGAGTGTCCACTACAACCGTTTCTGGTGGAGGAACAAACTCCTAAATGGGAGCAAGAGGAACATGTTGATTAGCAACGAGGGGAGTCAACTCAAGTGCCTCGGCATTGGGCCTCTTCCCATTCACTACTTTTGGAGTAGAAGTGGTAGGAGACCGCAGAGGTCAAGACAAAGAGGAATCTCCATGGGGACATTTCTTCTTGTTATACCAAATGGTCCTAGGCTCCGTGGGTAGAACAGGAAGTTCAAACACGAGACACTTGGGCTTTCGCCAAGCGGGCATCATAGGATTCTCTCGCAAACACGAAACAAAATATGATGACACCTCAGCCGGGTGAGAGGAAGCATCAGGCTGAACAATGGAAGAGGAAAAAGGAGGATCTCGAGACTACTTCTCTTCTTCCCTTCTATGTGCAATGGCGGCATCAATGTCAGCTTTTAGGCAAGCCCTATGTGAAACAACATAAGGTGACAGAGGGTATCTCACTTTCGGCCTTAGGCACCCTTTCTTATAATTTTGATATGTTCAGTGTAGGAGGTCCATCCTAGGCGGGAGAGGACCAACAAGCATAGGCCAAGAGTGAACCAAGGAGTAGCTACCACGAGCAACCATTGGTTTATAAGCGGTGTCATGAATCACATGCACGAAACCCCCGTGGATAAAATTTAAACATTTATGCACTACCGAGGGTACAAAATTCATAGCTACTAACCAAGGGATGCCCAACTTCACTCTAAAGAGTTCAGACCCAGGGATTATGTCTAACAAAATCTTCATGGATTTAGGTCCAACCAAAACTGGCAGGACAATACTACCCAAAGGGGGCACGAAAAGCCCGTCATGTGTGCAGATGGTGCTCATAGGTGCATCGTACCCATCTTTATGAAAAAAGTTGATTAGCATGATCTTCTCAGTTATAATGTTTAATTGAGACGTCGGATCAATGAGGACACCTGCTATGATGTTTCTATTGATTCACCTAGGGATGTAGAGAGGAGATGGTTCCCTATTAAAACCCATCGGCAGGTCCTATGAAGTGAAGGTTATACTAGTACCATTGCTCACAGGTTGCACAAAAGGGATAGGTTGATGCAGGAAAGAGATCATTATGCACACTGAATGATACTTTCATAGAGTCCCTAAAGGTTAAAGGATAAGACGGTGACCCAATTAAGGTTTCATTATGCAACACCTTCAAAACCTTCCAACTACGCCTACTAGGGGTCGCAGGTTGGGTTGCGAGGGAAAATCCTCACAACACTCACACCTACAACACTCCTAGAATAGGAGGAAAGAAATTTTTAGTATCGCAAACAAAACCAAAATGGTTCACGTCGGGTTCACCAAAAATGTAAGAGAGGGGGACCAACCACGTTCAAGGCCCCAGGTCATAGAGAGCCAAGAGTGGAAGGCTACCCTAACTTACCTCAACTTAAAGGGGTGTTTTGAAATGAGGGACAAGAATGATGAGGACTATGAGGTCCTTTGATCACTCTGTAGACCTGAAACTTAGAATGGGGCTAGGCGAGCTGATTTTTGAGCTCAACACTATACCTCAGGAAGCTCTTTGCCTAAGGATGAAAGTGTGGTTTCGGCATGACAACGCGACGCACTGGCATCTCTCAAGTGCGCTGGTGTCCATACAACTAAAGAACTGAGAGTACAATGAGAACTACCAGAAAATGAGCTGACAACCTAGCTAATCACTTCCAAAGGGCCAAAACAAAGCTATGAAGTAGGCAAGATATGAACAAATATGATAAAGTAAATATACAAGAGTTAGGGTGGCAAGAATGATCTCACAAAGGTACTCGTTCACCAGCTAGCTTCGAATGCACATCCACCTGCACACAAGAAAGAGGGAAATTTGTTGGGGCTGTATAGGGGCCTGCCTCAGTCATACCCCCGTTTTGGTGTTTCCACCTCCACGGATAGCCAAGATAGAAATAATGGAGGAAAAGTATGATAAAAGAGAGTGAAAGAAAAGAACACAATAACACTACAATACAGTATTATGTTACTTAACCAAATCATAGAGGAGAGGAGTAGAAAGCTTACCACCTCCACCAAGAGCTCACTAGCTGATGGAGGAGAAAATGAGAGGACTCAAGCCCCTGTTGCAATGGTGTTTGTTCCACACTTGCTCTACAGAGTTGATGGAGTGTTGTTACTGCTGCTATGGAGTGTAAAGTGCTACTTGAAGGCTGAAAGTGCAAGAAGTGAATGCTATAATGCTTGGAGAATGCTTGGAGAGATTGTGTAGAGGATGAAATGCATGAAGGAGTGAATTTGAAGGAGAGAATGAGGGAAATGGCCATATTCAGGTCGGTTAGTCAAAGAGGGTGTTACAAATTGACCTCCAATGGGAAGTGTAATGCCTCTATAGGCTCCAGATGTAGGAATCTTCCAGGGACGTAAGCGCACCATGCAGACGTCTACGCACCATGCAAGCGTCCTCGACAGTTATTCCTCTACCAACACACAAAATGAATGCCAAGTGGAACGAAGGCAGCAGGCTTATGTGGAATTTAGCCTTTGAATTTGGTTTTCTAAAGTGAGGAGGGTAAAAGGGGAATTTGCATAAGGGGTGCAAATTTGCTCCTATACATATATATATGTATATATATCAATATATATTTATATATATCAATATATATTTATATATATTTATTTATTTCATAAGGTTTACCAAATAAATTAACAAACATATTTATATAATATATAAATATAAAGAATAATATTACGTATATACATATATATACAATTATATATATATATGTTACTATAGCATTACACACGCACACATATACCACATATACATATATACGTAATTCCATTTCATCATCTTTATAAAACACTCATACATACAATCCCATTGATCAACATACATACATGGGATGCATATATATATATATATAAATGTCAATTTAGTCCACTCGGTATTCCCATGCATATGGGTGATCCGTCCATGAGCATGTGTAGGTATGTGTACCTACGTATACTCATGTATGTATTCTCTCACACGTGTGAGTTTACCATAGACATGTACACATATACATATATCTCACTGATACCACCATAAGCATACAAGGAAAGACTGGCCCATGTCATCAAGACTTAATCGCAATTCTCAATCACAACATTCTCAACAAAGATTACTTACCTTTTCCCAACACTAACTTGAGTCTCTATGACCAACTAGGACATGTGTGTGAATACTTAGTTAGGCTTGTTAAGGGTTACCAGACCAAGTTCTTCTCTTGAGTGATACTTCCCCTCTCTTTTGGAGGATCGAACCCGTTCTTGCACTCAACTTGACACATCATAACAATAGTTAGTTGAACACAACATAATCATATGCATCATACATTTCATAGTTAGAAACATTATAAAATATCAAATTGCATCAATCATTCATTCATCATATTTCCATTCAAGATTCATTAAACATTTTCATATAAAGATTCATAAAACACATAAAACATATTCATTTATTCAAGCAATTTAACCAAAACAAGTAATAGTAAATAGGTAATATTGCTCGTGGTGTAACATATTAACCAATTAGAAAGTGCAAACCCTCAATCCCATTGTGGATTGATGCATAATTGTGATGTGGATTGCTCAATTAAATGCATAACCCATGTTGCAAAAACTTGATATGAGAGGATGTGATTCATAAAATAGGCTCTAAAATGTTCAATAAATGACTCAAGAATTCTTCAGAGTAAGGATGCTATGAACATTGTGAATGATTTTCATGTTGATGAAGGCTTGTTTTATAGATTTTGGAAATTTTGATTAACAATCAAGATTCGATCTGAGGATCAATGGATGAGAGGAAAACAAGGAGGTGAGTGTGGATCAAGAAGGATCAATGGTTGAGGATTCATGAGAGCTCAAAATATCCCTTATTTCATGGAAATAGGTTGGAGATATTTTGAATTGGAGGGAAAAATTTGAATTTTACAAGGGAATGTTCTTTGAGAATATTTTTTATGCAAGTTAGAGAGTTGAAGGAAAATTAGCCAATTAAACAATTATAAAAATTATTTAATTGTGAGGATGAGGTGAATTAATATTTTTAATTAAATAATTGGGAATTATTTAGTCAAGAGGGATTATTAGTGTGAAAATGATGAATTAATCAAATAACCTTAATTATTTGATTAATAGGGGAATACAGTGAATTTAACTAAATAATTAGACATTATTTAATTAAATGGAAGAATTAGAGTGAAAATGAGGAAAATGATGTTAGTACATGAAATCAAGATGTGTGATATAGGTAGGATATTTTTAGGTGTCTACAATAGTGAATGAATTGTGTGCACAATGTCTCATAATCATATTTATCATATAATATATAAATCGTGGGTGTCATCCAAATTAATGATCTATATATCAAAATAAATGCTTAACAAACTCATGTAGATGGACTCTCCTTATTCATGGTTCTAACCAATCACATCATCCATTTGGAAATAGTGTTGGAAAAGCCATATCAAGTAATCCTTCAGTGACATACTCATGTTCTCTAGAGATGTTCCAATTCTTGACCAATCAATCAGTGATCCAAGTTCTAGATTAGGGTTATTTACCCATGCATGAATTAGTTCCATCTCTCTTTGAAAATTTGGTGGCTTAGATGCCATTGATGTAGTGTGATCAATAATGTTTCCTTCATTCATCTCTATCATTGGACCCACAAATATATCTTCATTTGCATTAGAATCAAACTCAATATGAACAGAGTACAATTGGTCAAAAAAGTTTTCATTTTGAATTGCATATAAGTTCACTAAGATAAATTTCATTAATTTGAACACTGCTATGAAATTTATCATGTTCTATTTTATATTTAAATGATTTGTGTACTTTTTGTTGACAATAAAAATTATAATCTATTCTACATTGATCCTTCTTTCGAACAATAATAATTGGTAAATCTTTTATTTGGGACATGTGCACTAGTCAAGATGAGGGACAAAAAAGTAGCCACCCCACTTTTTGGTCCCATAAAAGAGAAAACATGAGTGCATTATAATGAAATGCACTCGAATTATGGGATTGTATTCACATAACACAAGCATGTTTTAACACGCTCACACTATTGTTTATTTTTGAAAATTTTCTTTCTCTTTCTCTTCAGGTGAAACTATATACATAAATATTTCTCTTTCTTTTTCTCTTCCTCTTCCAGTGAAATTATAAGTCACATTTATAATAGAAATTTATTGTCTTATACTTGAAGTTATATTTCATGTGTATAGTTTCAGAATGTTTGGGAATGGTTTCAAATTTCTAGGAGTTATAATACAAATTCTAAGTTTTGGAAGATTTTATAATTTTTCATACAGTCAAAATTCAATAATCAACAGGTCAAATCTCAATAATCAGAGGTTAAATTCCAGTAATCAACAAGCTCTATCATATTTCTCTATCTATCTCACTCTTTGTATATCCCTTACATTGTAGACCTCTCTCTTTCTCACTATATTCATCCCTTTATCTACCTCTCTCTCTATCTGACTCTCTCCCTCTTGCTTGAGCTCAATAACTATCTCTACCTATCCATCCCTCTCTCTCTCTCTCTCTCTCTCTCTCTCTCTCTCCCTTTCCTCCTTCCTCTATGCTCTTCTCTCCTCTCTCTTCCTACTTCCATGTCTGTCTCTATCTCACCTATCCCTCTCTACCTCTCCCCCCATCCCTCCCTTCACCCTTCTCTCTCCTTCTCTCTCTCTTCTTCTCTCTCTACCTTCTATATCATCTATCCCTCTCTACATCTTCCTCCCTTCCTCTAAGCTCTCTCTCCCTCTCCTCTCTCTCCTCCTCTCTATCTCACCTCTCTTTCTCCCTCCTTACCTCTCTCTACTTTTATCTCTCTATCTCACTTATCCCTCTCTACTTCTCTGTATCTCATGCTCTCTCCTCCCCCCTCTACTCTCTATATCACATATCCCCCCCTTATCTACTTCTCTCTATCCCACCTCTCTCCCCCTCCCTACCTCTATCTCACCTATCTCTCTCTACCTCTACCTCCCTCCCTCGCTTTTTCCTCCTCTCTCTCTATCTCACTCTCTCCTTCCCTCTCTATTTCTTTTTATCTCTCTCTCTCTCTATCTCCCAACTTCCTTCTCTCTCTATCTCTCTCTCAATCTCTCCCCCTTCCTCCTTCCCTCTCTACTTATCTCTATATCATCTACCCCTCTCTACCTCTCTAGAGAGAGATAGAGAGATAGATCGAGATAAGAGAGGGAAGGAGAGAATGATAAATAGAGAGAGGAGGATGAGGGAGGAGAGGTAGGGATAGGTGAGATAGAGAGAAGTAGAGACAAAGAGAGAGAGGTGATAAAGAGAGAAGTAGAGGGAAGTATGAAGGGAAGTAGAGAGAGGGGAGGGGTCAGTAGGGAGTGAGGGAAGGAAGAGAGAGAGAGAGGTGAGGGGGGAGTGAGGGAAGGAGTGGTAGGTAGAGAGAGAGGGGGAAGAGAGATAGAGAGAAGTAGAGAGGGACAAAGGTAGGGAGAGATAGATAGAGGTGAGATATAATTAGAGAGGAAATGATATATATATATATATATAAATATATATATATATATATATAGAGAGAGAGAGAGAGAGAGAGAGAGAGATTATGTGAGCCTACCAATTACTAAACTTTGACTAAGTCTAAAAAATTATAAGATCTTCCAAAACCTAGAATTTGCATTATAATTTCTAGAGATCCAAAACCATTCTCAAACATCTTGAAACTATATACATGAAATATAACTTAAAGTATAAGAAATTATATGTCCATATATAAATGTCATATGTATATAGTTCCACTGGAAGAGGAAGAGAAAGAGAAAGAGAAAGAGAAAGAGAAAGAGAAAGAAAAAGATAAATTTTGAAAGCAAACAATAACACAAACACATTATGACACACTCAAATTATTATTTTCTTTGGAAATTTCTAATCCTTTGGCTTGGATTTTCCTTAGGCTTCCAACAAAAAGGTTTGAAGTGACTTTTAAATGTCCAAAAATGTGTTTTTGCAAATAGTAAAAAATGACATAATCTCGAGTGTGCTCCCCATCAGGTTTGCACATGTTTCATTGTCAAGTAAAAAAATACCATGATAATGTTAAGCTCTCTCTTAGCTTTATAACCATGTAATTTTTTTCACTTTTTGAGTATGTTAAGGTTTTTATCTTTAATTTCTTTTGTTAGTGTATTTTTTTTGTCAAAAACCAATGTGTGATCTTTTTGAATTTATTGTTTGACCATTCATCAAAATTTCAAATAAATTACATTTTTAGAAACTAGGTTCCATTCTACACATTAAAAAAAATATTTTCAATCATTTTTCAAAAAAATTAGGGGGGAACATTCTCAATTTTCTATTTTTCAGGATGTGTCCACTTTGAAAATTAGTAAAAAATCATATATTCATTAAAATATTAGCAGAAAAATTAGGCAAAAACTACATGGTGTTAGCTAATTTCTCATTGAAGAGATTTTTGAAATCCTAAAAAAAGGTTAACATTTTAGGTGGGGCACACCAAACTCTATGTTATATTTTTTTGAAAAAAATAAGACCATTTTGTGTGGCCCCCCTTTTTCAACCTCTTAATCTCTACAATTTTTTTTTTAAATTAGTAGTTTAGAAAGTAGATTTGGATCACTACGCCTCTTGTTTTCGTTGCATCTTCAAATTTTGAGTGTAACTATCTTCAAAATTTCATCCAAGGTTAGTCTTTCTTGATTTCATAAAAAATTGGCCACTTAAGAACCCTTTTAGGTCCCCATCTTTGTGCACTTACCCTTTGATGTGGTAAAATTTTAGCTATTGAAAGGAAATATGCATCCACCCAAGATATTTTCCACATAGCCCAAATAGAGAAATCTATGCAAACAAGTATTCATAATCCATATGCAAAAGAATAGACAACATACCATCAAAGATGACACACGATATACCTTGGGAAAACCCTCAAGAGGGAAAAAACCAACCTCCAAAAGTATCCATCACTCATGTATTGTTCAACAATAAACATTACAATACGTCTTCAAAGTCCTCCATGAACAACTTTGAAACATCAAGCCCTCTCCAAAAAATCCATGTGAACAAGCATGTAACCAGACATCCCATGCCATGCTTCAAACCCTCATAAATGCTAACAAGAGCTAACCTCAACCCCTTAGTCAAAAATCCAACTATCCAACCTTAAACAATTGCCCATGTGGTTGCTTTTATAGAAACAAGCTCCTACAAAACCACCAAGTGGTATTACATAAAACCATGTGACTAATACCATGAACCTACAAAACCATTAACCCCACATTTAATATTTCCCAATACTTTATTTAAATTACTTTCCCCAATATTGAATAAATACATTTTTACAACTTAACTTATGTCCCAATGTTACATACAACATAAAATGGCTCCAAGAATATTAACTCCTAGTGATGCACACACTTCTAGATCCCCTAGGTGCACCACACACATAATAAATAAATACAACATTATAACATTATGCAAGGTGTACAAAACCTAATTCCTAATAGTTATTTCTCTTGTGGAAAATTCATGGTATGTCCTTTATATTTATATAGACTTCCAATTGCATGTGTGACTTGAAGAATTGGGTTGATGCATGCTATCAATATTTCCTCAATTTTCATTAATTTTCCAAGTTCTAATGGTTGTGGACTAGGATCCATGTTGTTCAATGGTGAAAAATCGGTGTTCATGCTTCTCTTGTCAACATCTATTACAAATAGGGGCTAAAAGTACCCTTACAACCTTCATTGCAAGATAACTTTCTTGACAAATATAACACATACTTGGTGTATCAAGTTTATCTAGTCCATGTTGAAATATCATTTGTAAAGTTTTCAAATCAATCTCAACATTTCTATTAATATTAAATCTTTTGTGATCCCTTATATTTTGTGGTCTTTGCAATTATATTTGTCTTCTTAGTTGATATGTTTTTTATTAACGATAAACAGGTTTTGAAGGGTGCCTGAAACCCTGAACAAAAAGAGATAGTGGTAGTAAAGATGAAACAATAGACTGCCCACCCAAAATACGAAAAAAAAGATGATTACCAGAACATCAACAGACCATCAGCAAAAAGCCACAACTAAAAACAAAAAATAGTAAAGCAAACCAAATGGCCATTAGAGAAGTTCCTTGAGAATCTTTGCTACATCCAAATCCTTAGATGCCAACCTATCACGCATCTCCATAATTTCCTCAACATCACGACCAGGGACCATTTTGAATTTCTTGGTTTTACTCTGAGTATGCACACCCGGTCCAACATCCAAATCCGTGGTATGCATTTCCATGACAACACTCTGTCCCCTTTACTTAGTCACATGTTCTTCAAAAAGTCCTCTACCAGTCCATTCCTTTGCTTTTTGGTTGAGGAAGACCATACCTTCAGTCGAGGCCTCCAACTTCTCCTTGCTAATGTTAATAATCGTGTCCAAGTCCTTTCAGAGCTGCTTATTCTGATTTTCCAACAAATCCATCCTTTGTCCATAATCATTCTTCAAATTAGCAAGCTCATCCACCACACATCCAACTTTGGAATTTAAAGACTTGGTCAGCCCAAAGATAGAATCCTTCTCCTTGAGACTATGCAGAGTGGAAATGTTGCAATTGGAAATAGTGTCATGCTTATTGTGGAGGTCCTGCACCTCTTCCACGAGCCACATCAACAAATTAAATGAGATATCAACCCCTTCTTTCACCAAACTAGATGCTTGCAAAAAATCCATAGCCCCCCAAAACACACCCCTGCCCTGATGCGAACCAGTTGGAGGATCCTCCTCTTGAGATACCTCAGGGAAAATCTTGGACTTGCCCATGTCCTTGGATGCTGACACCTAGGCAGAATCATCCACATTCACCACATAATTCCCCTTGCCAACTATAGGGTACCCACCATCACCAGAATTCCCCATTCCATCACCCTGGATATTCTCTACCACCTCCTGAAATTTATCACCCACATCCTTAGAATGGCCCTTGGCCTTCTTACCACCAAAAATTCCCTCCTCAACACCCTCCACAAAAGCCTCCTTGAGTTTTTGTTTGACACGCGAGAGGAGAGATTTTTCCTTGGAAGTTGAGGGTTTCACCCCTCTAGACAAGGGGATGTAATCCAGGTTAGTGTCATAACCATTGGACCAACCCTCCGACTCCTCTTCAATTTCCATTCCCTCACTCTCTAGAATCTCTTCAATCTGACATTTCCCACTCCCCTTCCTCTTCTTTTTTGAAATAGGGGATCGAGGAGGTCTAACAATACAATTAGCTTTAATAAAATCTACAATGAGCAACATCAAGCCCTCATGCAGAAAAGGGTTTCTAGGGTTCTTCTTGAAACTCCAAATTCCTTCTTCCAAAGACATCAAAAGGTAAAATGGGAAGGACAGAAGCTTACCATGTCAAAAGTGATTCAACAACTAAAAATGGTGACCATACAGTGTTGTGTATCTACCATCGAGGGTAAAGTACCACATCAATGCCACCGCCACATCCTACCAGATGGGTTTAATCTTGGTCCTGTCATAACCCCCATAGTACAATCTAACCATTTTAGCCTGTTCTTTGTCCTAGAGAAAGTTTTTCCTGGCCAACCATGAGATATTCTTATCCCTGTAGAATTTCCTGCCTTCCATCGACATACCTGTCACTTCTGCTATGAAATATTCATTGATGGTAGTATCCCTACCAAACATGCTAAGCACAAGTCCATGCCAAGCATCAACAAAATCCTTGGATACATTGGCCTTAAAGCCATGCAACCTCTCCATGAAGGGATTCACACCACCTCTCTACATAATTTCCCAAACGTTGGCATTGGATTTGATATCATAATAAGAAAGAAGCTTTGTTCTGCACCTATCCCCACCCACCATCGAAGCACTTGCAGAAAGAAACCACAAACAATGATAGAAAAACAAAGAGGCAAGAGGAAGATTAACACCCAGAAAGCATGTGCAGCTACCAAGGACGGTATCGATAGCAATAATGAAGAAGAGGCTTATACAACTCAGACTTGAATGACCACAAATTCCAATAAGCATCAACTGTGCGAATAGTCTAATCAACCAGAATATTCCATAATGCCCACCCATTCCAAAAGCCAAGGAGGTGGCCAAAACCAATGAGCTAATGTGAGTCATTATGAATAAGAGTGCTTAATTCAATAAGTAGGACGCCATTCACATCCCAAGACCTTGTCGACGTCACCCCAAAATTCGCCAACCAATCAACCATAGAATTCGCCTCTCTATAGGCATGATATATATAAATTTCATCAAATTCACAACTTAAAGAAATGGCATCCAAAATGAGATTTTTAATAGTCCAAGAGGGGGGGACCCTTTCCTTAGGCAATTTACAATATTTAGGGAATCCCCTTCAATCCAAAGCTTAGAGATCCCTAAGTCTCTAGCCAACTTGATGCTATGATAGGCTGCAACAACTTCAACAAAGTGGTTTTTCTGGATTCCTAAAGGGAGCACCACTGCTGAAACAAACCTACCATTGTGATCTCTCAACACTCCCCCACAACCAACATGACCTAGATTACCTTTAGCCGAACCATCAAAGTTGACTTTGTACCAGCCAAGAGGAGGAGGAAACCAAACCACCCCATCCCTATCTAGATTAGCCTTCTTCAAGGGTTTAGCAATATCACAAGAAAGTTTCCAATGGGTTGCCACCGGGGCATCACTATCTGAAACCATCACTCTTCCCAGAATATCAATTTTCTCAACCACCAGCAAAAAAATTTCCGTAATAGAAGAAACAATTTTGAAAAAAAGGGAGAGAGGAGAGAGGGAAGCATCCCTAAAATTTTTGTTGTTCCTCTTCTTCCATAAACCCCAAATAATATGAGGAAGCATAAGCGACCAAAGCAATCTCAAGGAGGGATTAGAAGAAGGAGCATGCCATTGGAGCCAAAGCTCCCAAACCGAAGCAGGAAAAATACATTCCACTCACTAAAGATTAAGAAAGAGAGACCATACTTCCTAAGAAAAATTACAGCCAATAAACAAGTGAGAACTGCCCTCCACATCCATCTTACATAGGTAGCATCTGTTGGGCATGGAGAACCCCCTTTTCCACAGATTGTTAATAGTTAAGATCTTGTCCTGCACCGTTAACCACAAAAAATATTGATCTTGGGGATCAGCTTCAAAGACCACACTAAACCCCATGATAGCTTGGGTCCCACAAAGTCATTACAAGACTTAAACACAGACACCACCTAAAACAACCCATTCGGGAGCCTTCTCCAAATCACCATATCCCTCTAGGGGGAAACATGGATGTGAATACTAGAAATATCATTAAATAGATCCACCAGTGTAGGAAAAACCTCATGGATCTTCCGCCATTCCCTATTCACAATATAGTCAACCACATGGCTCTCGAACTCTCGAATGCACAAGTCCCTCCAGGGGGTCTTCTTAGTTGATATGTTAACTCCTCTTGTGAATTGTTATTTTCTACATGATTTTGAGTATCAACATTCATTTCATTTTGAAATCTATTATTTGGTGTTTGCAACACAGTCTATTGTAATAGAATTCATCCCTTCATAACTAACCTCAACATTCCCATGAGATTAACGATGTGTTTGAACTATTTGAGAGTTGCACACTTGTATTTATTTTCTTTCTATCTCATTGAATTGATCTAAATGCATATTTCTTTACATTCTTGTTCTCAATATTTATTGGCCCTCTTAAGATGTTTGTGCATGATGTGTTATCATCTCACCAAAATATCTAATTTTTGCTTCAATCTTTTCACATGTCATATCTATCCTATGTTTAACATGTCTTTTTCTATCATTTTGGTTATGATGATTTCTTATTGATTGTCTTTATGCATCACTCATTTGTTCACATCATTGTCTCATATAATTTTGAGCATATTCTCTTTGTTGTTCTCTTTATTACTCTTCATTTCAAAATTTAACCTTGACAAGGCATCCTACAAATTATAACAAAATATATTCATCAAGTTATAATGTACATTATAAACAACTAAATGTATAAATAATTTGAAATTTTGATTTTTAAATTGTTTGAAGATAAAAAATGAATACTATTTTTAATGTTGAATAAATAAAAACAATTATTTTTCTTATCTTAATTACTAATATTTACAATAATTTATATTCAATTCTCTTAAAAATTAAAACAAAATCTAAAAAAATAATAATATTAAACTATTATAATTAACATTTATAATATTTGATTATTTTATAAATATTATGTTCATATTATATATTATTTATTTACTTTAAGAGCTATTTTATTATTAAATGACATCCCTATGTTTATTATTAAATATTAATACTTTAGAGTATATATATATAATCTTATTGTATTTACTACATATTTAAAATGTTTGGTATTTTTATTTTATTTTATCTTGTATCTTTCTTCATCTATTTTTCACCATCTTATTCATGTTAATTTTAATATTTTGTAAGTATTAAAATTTTATTCCTACATTAGATTTTACTTTTTCTTACGTTAAAATAATTTTAAAAAACTATTGACTTGATTATTTCTTATATCCTCTTTTTTCTTCTTTCTCAATCACACTATTTAATAATAGTATTTTATTAATTATAATATTAAAAATTAATATTAATAATAATATAATAGTAAGAATAATTTAATAATAAGAATAGTTTAATATTATAATAATTAAAATAATATAAATATAGTTTTCCTATGATGGATCACATAAAACTACAAAATTTGAAGATATGGATTGTGGAAATCTAATAACATTGAATATAAATATAATAATAACAATAGTATTTTATTTTTTTTGTTACAACAGGGTGTCCCCGCGGCCCCCCACCCAGCGTCACCTAGAGGCGAGCGGGGGGGCGAGACTAGTCCCTGCGAGTGTTTGCAACGCTGGCCACCACAACCACCAGGTAAGTACCGAGAGCGGAATCGAACCCGAGACCATGAGGAGCCATCCCACAGCCTCAAGCCAATCCCACTACCCGAGCCGGCTATAATAACAATAGTATTTTAATAAATATAAAATATATTAAATTAATTAAATATACTAATAATATAATAATATAATACTTACTATAATTAAACTTTCATTTAATATATTTTTTTTGGATACACAAGATTTGAGTTATATATTAAAGAAGGAGAGTACAAACATTTGCAAACACAGGAAATGATCCGCCATCAAGCACCAGCGAAACCCAACCCAACCACCTGTTCCAAAAAAACCCCATAGACAAGCCAAAACAAGCCAAAACGGGAAACCCAATCAACCATAACCGATTAGAACAAGAAACCAACCTCCCAAAACCCACCACCCTGCCACCTAAGCCGGAAAAAAACCCTGAAGGCCAGAAAGGTTTGGCCCCATCTAAGTACAAACATAACCCAAGCAGCCAAAATTCACCCAATGGCCATTAAGAGGCCAACATTACAAACCCCGAAACTTGAGAATACCATTGAACCAGAGATAGGAGACCTAAAATTACCAGAACCATTATCAACAAGAAAGACACTCACAGAAAGTTGTTCAAGGCAGCAAAATCTTTGAAGACCTTTACCCACTCGACACCACCTGTCGCTAATAGATCGAAGAATTTCTTCAAGAATTCAATAGCCACCGCCGCCACCATTCTGTGTTTGCTCAACGCCAGACCGCTCAAGTCAAGCAGGAACGGAAAAAGCTTCACAACTTCGTTTGATCCCCGAATAATTGCGAAGTCGCTCGGCCTTGGAACACCTCTACCCTCCACAACAAAGCTCAACACCTCATCTAAATCACCCACCATGTCCTTTTGAAACATCTTTACCAGCAACAGTTTAGCCTCGGCCTTAGACTCGTCATTATCCAAAAGAGAGGCCAAGAACTGAGAGGAGATGTGAAGGTTGTCTCTTCCGAACTCCTTGTTGGCCAAATGGCCAACACCTAGGACCATTTTTGTTGCCACCAAGACCAACGAATCCTTGTTTGTGAGAATCCACTTCAGCTGTTGGTCTTTGATTTCTTTGAAAGAGGCTTGTCTAGCCGATGATTTTAGAGAGATTGGCGTGTCCGCCCCAAACTTTGCCACTCCATCCACAAAGACCTCTATGAAAAAGCGAGAGCGCTTCGCCATGAGCGCCACCACCGGAACAAATAAAGTCCGCCACTAAAACCACCATGAACCAAACGAAGCAACATAGATGAATGAAGAAAAGAAAAAAAACTACCAATCTTAAACACTGTAGCTCAATTACTGCCAGGTACCAATCTGCCGCCACCCTTACTAATGACTACCATCCAAACATGCCACGCTTAATCTATATTAAGCGGTCTCCAAGTAATGATTTATGCGGCTTCCTCGAGCTTAGGGAAGATAAATGTCACCTAAGCCATGTGATTGACATCCTTGTCACGCCCGTCTACATCCCCCTTAACCCTTTCCATTTTGCCACCTTGGCACCCAACTGGCCCTCCGAACAAACCAATGTGGAGAAGTAATAAAGAAAGGGGGGAGGGGGAGCCCACCCAACCTTCCACAACTCTCATTTAATATATTAATAGCAAGAGGTCATGAGGTTTAGTTTACCAATGCACTAGACACACTGTAGTTTATAGGGGCTACCCCCCTTAAATAATAATAATAATAATAAAGTAATAGTATAATATAATTATAATAATATACCACTAATATTAATAAAAATAGAATAATATAATAATAAAAATATAAAAAATAAATATAATATTATAATATAATAATAATATTATTTAATAAAAATATTAAAAATATTTGTAATTTAAACCCTTAATCTAACCCAATCATTAATAATATAATAATAATCATCAAATAATAATAATATTATACAAAATTTAATAATTTTAATATAATATTTTATAAATTAATAATAATAATAATAATAATTCAATTCATGTCTTAGTAAATTGGGGCTTTTTATGTATCACTAATAATATGATTAGCCGATAGGCTACATATAGTGTAAGATTTAAGCCTGAAATAAGTCTTAGGCCTCCAAAGTGCTCTTAAGTCATGGAAAACAAGTTTTAGTTGTTTAATGGTAAACCAACTGTCATTTAATGGTAAAAGCCTCGAAAATCTCACTTATCATGTAAAAGCCAATAAATATTGATTTTCCAACTAGATGGGAACATTCTATTTCCATTTGCAATGTTTTTTATCAATTTGCTGTCAACTTTTTTTTCATTTGCATTGCTTAATGTCAACTTTCTTTTTTCATTTGCATTGCTTTATGTTTTAAATATGTATGCAAATGTTTCAAAATCAGATAATACTTAACTTAAGGAAAAAAATCTTTTTTTTTCTAAGTTTATTTCATTTCATTATTTAGCACTTATTATTAATTGTTTAATCTAACCACATACAAATAGAATTTGTAGCACATGGCATCCATACATACCCATGCATAAACACGTACTCTCTAACATATTAACATACATATAGATTTCTATTGGCATAATCCTTGAACCTCCTTTAGGTGCAAGTGCTAGTAATAATCCATAGGAACTCTCCATACGCTTTTGTCTACTCTTGTAATGTTGTGATCGATGATTAGAATCCTCCATTGTTCCCCTTTCTTTGGTGAAGATTGTTGCGATGAAGAAGGTTTTCCCCCAGCGTGGACTCCATGGCCTTCAGAAGAGGTGTTGAGTTCAAAAGATCCTTTTGGTTTATCCACTGCTCCTTTAAGCCCTAATTTGCAATGTCAAGCTAAGCACTTAGTGAAAGGTGTTAGTGCTTCAACTGGAGACAAGGTGCACAAAGATTTGCCTCCTGCATGTGCCCCAAACACTCAACAAGGTTCTTCTAGGGCGTGGGGCAATGGCTCTCCTGTCTGTCACATAGGGGGTGGGGTGACTTGGTCATCCAAACTTGTCCTGATCACCTCCCCCATTGATGGTTCCTATCATAGTGTGAGTAGAAATGATGGTTGTCCTCTTATTCTCCATCATTCTTCACATATATCGAAAAATTGCATAGAAGACTCCACTCATGATTAGGAGGAATTCTTTCAAGATCATGCCCTAATCTGCAGATTTGTGAAAACATGGTCAAGGTTCTGTGACCTTCACAATTGGATCACGACCACTTGGAAAGATGACCTAGAGGAAGAGCTTTGCATTTACCCCTATGCTAGAGGTTTTTTAATTCTTCAATTCGACTCCATCAAAGTCAAAGTGAAGGTGGTAAAAAATGGTCCATAGATTTTTCAAGGGGATTTCTTGTAAATGAAACCCTGGTTTCCATCCTTTGATCCTCACATAGAGACCTTCTCCACTGCTTTCCTCTGGATTCACCCACCTTATCTCCCCTTATAATATTGGGAATTGGAGTACTTATGGGCCATTAAGAACGGTTTAGGAAAGTGTTATTTAGAGCATAAGAAAAAATCAACTATGTAAGTCCTACATGCACAAGGATTTGTGTGGAAATGGATCTCTCCAAAGGCCTACTTGCTGAAATATCTTTGAAAGTGGGCAATCATCATTGGAGGCAGTCAATAGAATATGAAAGAATTGCTTTCAAGTGAGGAAATACTTCTCAATAGATCATTCCACCCCCCAATGTCCAAAAACAAAAGTGCATGATCGGGGAAAGAAATCCATGCGACCCACCTAGTGGACTAGGGTCGAGCCCCATCATTATGTTATTCTTCCTGATGATCAGAATGTCTCAATTTTTGTGCATGCCCCTCCGTTGGTAGAATCAAAACCTTCCTCTCCACTTAATCTACAAGACTCATTTTCTGGGGCTCCTCAAGAGGCTTCCCTCAACAAACTTACAATAGAAGATTCAATAATTTCTATGGAGGAAGCTACCTTTAAAATTACGAACAATTCAATGGTTTCTTCCATGCCCATGGCTTCCTCTATGAAAGGTGGATTGAGGGTAGACAACACCAAAGGTAAAGTTGAGCAAAATAGAAAGGTTCATCCTCAACCTGATCAAGGTTGGATAGAGGTTAAGAGGAAGAAATCCCCCCCTTTAAAAACCATAGACCAAATGACACTCAATCATCTACAAAAAAGGAAAATCGTGAAATGAGTAAAAACACCATTGTTTAAGGGTCTATTGTGATTTCAAAAAAATAACTTAGTACCCATGTTAATATGGGATGGTGCTAATCATAATAAAATATTTTTTTCATAATAAGTAGTGAAGTAGTTTGAGACACTTCTTTGCTAAGGGTATGCATTCTTCCATTATTTTGTTTTTAATTTTTATGGGGTATGGCTTCCTTATATCCAAACTCACCAAGCAAAAAAATTAAAATTAAAATAATATAATAATAATAATCAAATAATAATAATATTATACTAAGTTTAATAATTTTAATATAACATTTTATAAATCAATAATATATTAATTACAATTGAATTCATGTTTTTTTATTAAAATTAAAATAAAAACCTTCAATATTATAATATATATTATTAAAAATTATATTAATTTTATTAATATATAAATATAATAAACTATTATATATTAATTAATTTATTAAATAATAATAAAAAACTAACTAATAGTTATATTATATAGTATAACTATTAATATATAGGTAAAAAATGATTATAATTATTAATATATTATAATATAATAACCATATAATAATAAATCCTAATATATAATAATTTTACTATAACTATAATAATATTAACAGTTATAAGATGATTATACTTATTGAGTTATACTATTATAATATAATAATATTATATATAGAATAATTATAAGAATAGCCATAATATATATTAATACAGACTTATTAATATATTATAATAATACATTATAATAATAACTCTAATTAATATATTAATACATTATAATAATAACTCTAATTAATATATTAATACATTATAATAATATAACTCTAATTAAAAAAAATTACAATATAAACTCTTACATTATTTATATAATATATATGCTAGTTTAAAACCAATCTCGCAGAGTAAATTGAGCCTCGATGCTTCCGTAGCTTCTCATATTCTACTCATATTCCACCCAATCCAATCTGAAACGCTGGTAGACATTTTCAATGGAGAATCGACACAGCTGCAGGAGAAAAGGAATTGCAGACCAAAAGCAGTGGTAAGCGCTAGCTAAGAAGAAATAAATCCGTCTAAATCATACTATGTCATCCAGTGCCTACCTCAATTTCAATCACAATCTCAGAACACTATGTAGAGAGGGTCGCCTGAAAGAAGTACTGGACATTCTCCTTACTACCCACAACCTTCCAGTAGATTCTTGTACATACCTTCAACTACTGCAGACCTGCATAACAAAGACTGCGCTTTCGGAGGGTAAACAAATCCACTCTCACATTAATGACAGGGGACTCACATTTGCCCGGGACACTAGTTTACAAAATAAACTGATCAGTATGTATGACAAGTGCGGAAGTTTGATGGATACTCGTGAAGCTTTCGACCATATGACTGAACGAGATGTCTTCTCATGGAATGTGATTATTGCAGCTTACAGAAGACATGGGGTTCCTCAAGAGGCATTGGCACTGTTTCACCAAATGCTGTTAATGGGAGCCCAACCCAATGAGTTCACCTTTACCAGTATGCTGTCGGTGTGTGCTAAAATGGGAGCTTTAGAGCAGGGTATGGAAATCCATCGAAAAATAATTGAAGACGGATTTTTGGCGGATGTTGTCGTTGGGAATTCCCTGATAGATATGTATGCGAAATGTGGAAGTATACAGAAGGCACGCGAATTGTTTGACAGAAATCCTCAACGAAGTGTGGTCTCATGGAATGCAATGATTTCAGGGTATGCACAAGATGGTGCTCTTGACAAGGCTTTAAAGCTTTTCCAAGACATGCCGAAGCGAAGCGTTGCCTCCTGGAATGCCATGATTGTAGGATATGCACAAAAGGGTGTTCTCGATGAGGCTGTAAGGCTTTTCAATGAAATGCCTCAACCAAATGTCGTTTCATGGACTGCAATCATTGCTGGATATACACAAAATGGATTTGTTGAAAAAGCTTTGGAGTTTTTTCTAAAAATAAAATTGGATGGTGTAAAGCCAAACTCAACAACCTTTGCCAGCATCCTCCCAGCATGTGCTAAAATGGGAGCTGCAGAACAGGGTATGGAAATACATCAGAAACTAATGGAAAGCAATTTAGCATCAGATGTTAAAGTTGCAAATGCCCTGTTAGACATGTATGCAAAATGTGGAAGCATACACATGGCAGAGAAATTGTTTGACAAAATGCCTCAACGAGATGCCATCTCATGGAACTCAATGATTGCTGGTTATGCACAAAATAGACTTTTTGAAAAAGCTATAGAGTGTTTTAAGCAAATGCAACTGGCAGGTGTAAAGCAAAACTCAGAAGCCTTTTCCAGCACCCTTCGAGCTTGTGCCAAACTTGGAGTTATGGAACAGGGTATTGAAATTCATAAAAAAATAATTGAAAGCAGCTTTTTGTCAGATGTCATACTTGTGACTTCATTGATTGACATGTACACAAAATGTGGAAGCATAGAGAAGGCACAAAAAGTGTTTGACAAAATGCCTATCCGTGACGTGGTGTCATGGAATGCAGTCATTGCTGGTTATGCACAAAATGGGTTAGTTGAGAACGCCATAAATATTTTCAAGGAAATGCAATTGGCAGGTGTAAATCCAAACCTGACAACATTTGCTAGCATCCTCCCTGCTTGTGCCAAACTTGGTGCTTTAGAAGAGGGTCTTGAGATCCATCAAAAGATAAATGAAAGTGGATTTTCATCAGATGTTATAGTTGCAAATTCTCTGATACACATGTATGCAAAATGTGGAAGAATACAAAAGGCACGCGAATTGTTTGACAAAATACATAATCCAAATGTGATTTCATGGACATCGATGATTGCAGGATATGCAATGAATGGCTATAGCAAGGATGCCCTCCAATTTTTCGAACTGATGACACAATCTGGAATGAAGCCCAACCATATAAGCTTTGTATGTGTTTTGTTTGCATGCAGTCATGCAGGTCTAGTGGATGAGGGTTGTAAATATTTCAGTGCCATGAGTGACTCTTGTTGCATTATGCCTTTAGTGGATCACTATGTATGCATGGTTGACATTCTTGGCCGTGCTGGCTTTCTTCCGGAGGCCCTAAACTTTATCGTCAAAATGCCTATAAAATCTGATGTAGTTGTGTGGATGTGTTTGCTCGGTGCTTGTAGATCACACAAGAACATGGGGCTCGGAGAATTTGTAGCAACACTTCTTTTTGAGTTAGATCCTAAAGATACCGCCCCTTATGTTCTCCTGTCCAACATTTATGCAGAAATGGGCAGGTGGGATGACATTCAAAAGGTAAGAAAATTGATGAAAGGTAGAGGATTCAGAAAGATACCTGGATGTAGTTGGATTGAAGTCAATAAAATGGTACACACTTTTAGTGTGGGAGACAGATCCCACCCACAAACACAGGAAATCTATGCGAAATTGCACAGATTGTCTAGGGAGATAAAGGCAGCAGGGTATCTTTCAGATACACGACCTGTCATGAATGATGTGGAAGAGGAAGAGAAAGAATCACTTCTCTGTCACCATAGTGAAAAGTTAGCAATTGCGTTCGGCTTGTTAAGCACCTCCCCTGGAACAACTATTACAGTTGTCAAGAACCTCCGTGTTTGTGGTGACTGCCACATTGCAACCAAGTTTATTTCCAAAATTGTTTCTAGAGAAATCATTGTGAGAGATGCGAACCGATTCCATCATTTCAAACATGGTGAATGTTCTTGTGGAGATTTTTGGTGATGTGATGCAGGAGCATCTTGAGAGGGCAGGCATTGAAATAGAAATCAAGTAGCAGGGAGTTGTGACTATTGTGGAGCATTAGACAATAATTTGTGGGCACTACTTTAGTTACGGTCGAAGGAATAATAGCAAAAGCTAAAAATGAATGGAGGAGTTATTGATTGTGGGAGAGTGGCGGTCGTGTCTTTTGGCAAGGATAAAGACAGTCACGATCAATATGATGGTAGTGAATGTTACAGTCAAGATGGGGATCCTGAAGAATATGAAGAATAAAGGCGATATGATGGAAAGATAGAGTGAGGCGTAGGAAATGGGTGGTATGCGATGGAATCAAAGAGAAATTTGTAAGTTTGGTGGATATAAAATCAGATAATAGCATTTGAAAGAAGCTACGTTGAAGTTGGAGGATGGGGAGAGGAGCTGCGTGGGAGTTCTTAGCAGAGGAAAAGAGAAGCATGGGTTGAGGAAGTAGTCGCCCATTTTGGGCTTTTATTTCAGTAAGCAATTTACATTTGCCTCTCTGCGTGGAAGAGAGGTGGAAATTAAGGGAGGAGTGGGCGTTGAAAATGGAGGGAGTGTAGCGCTACCATGGGAGGAGATGGCCCCATGTTGGGGTTATATAAACAGCAATAATATTTAAAAATAGCCTTCATAAAATTGAATTGGCAGCGTGGAAAACGAGTGGAGAGAGTGGCGTAGGAGTTGAGGAGAAAGAGGAAGGCGTTGGTTAAGGAAAGCAGCCCATTCTTAGGGTTGTTCAAACAGCAATGACAGATTTTAAAAACAGCAATCTAAGGATACACAGCAGCGTGGAGGTTAGAGGGAGAAGGCGTAGGGAATGGCATAGAAAAGAAGAGAGGTGCTGCATAGAAGGTTAACAGAGTAAGATGAGAAGAATGAGATAACTGTTAAGAAGAAGAAATATACAGTAAGGGCTATGAAAATGGTTGAATTTTGCAAAGTTTGTCACTAATAATTTGTAATCTTTCTAGAGTTCAATATAAAATGCAGATTTGTTATCTTCTTTATATGTTTATCGTGGTGTAGAGTTTTTGTTTCTTGAGTTCAATATAAATAGTGGTGTAGGCTGCAAGGATTGGTTGCCCCTAATTAGGTACCCGATCTTTGATCTGCGTCATGATGTATAGTGAAACAAGCAAGAAACAGAAACTTTATCTATATCAGGATGCATGGTATCAGACAGGTTGCAAGGAATTGGGTTTTATTTTCAGTTTCTGGAAATTCTTGTTGCTGAGTGATTGAAGAGCTAGAACAGGCTGTGGACTAAATGAGATTGCTAATAATGTATAATCATCTTTGTCCAATGACTCACATATTTGATACAAATCTGCAATAAGTTTTATTTTTCCCTCTTAATAGAACAAAATATGCTTCCAATCATTGCTTTGCATTTCCTTCTTATTCTTATTTGAATATTTCATGTTATTCTATGAATGATCTAGGTCGATCATCTTTATCTAGCTCATTAGAGACATGGGGAGGAGTTAAATGACATTTGACATGGGTATTAAAACCATAATGTAGACAAGAGAATGAGACAATGGCTTCTCTCTACATATTGCCATTAGGGTGACTCGGTTCCATGCTTCCAACTTATGAAACGTCACTTCATTTTGCTCCAACATCAAGGATCTCTCAAATATTATTTCCTATGGAATGAGGGTTACATATGCTTCACCAATTCCCTTATTAATTCTCTAAAATTCTTAGCCTTGGAATTTTGTAAAGGTTCTAGAAGAACCACCAAACTCCCCCTCTAGAATCATCCAACCTAGCCCCTTAGCCATGGTTTTTCTTCAATAGACATCTTTAGATCATACGTTCGTATGCATGCATTGTATATGATAATACAATTGACCCATCTGTTGAGGATTTTCATCCCTGTTGTAGAGGACTAATAGACTAGAATAATGAATTATTAAGATTATGTATTCAATTAACAACCAACAACATATACCAAATCTAATTGTACACACATGAAAGTAATGAAATAGTATGCAGTCACAAGATTGCACAAGACACAAATCTTTATGTGGGAAATCCTTACAAGAAAAAACCCACCACCAAAAGGTGTTTACAATTGTACTATTTAGAATCAACGCCAATTCAATACAACAAGATCTATGGAAAATATTTTTACAAAGTATTAATCTATAACATTTAATACCCTTCTTCTACAATCACTCAAGTGTTTGAAATTTTTTTATAGTCTCAATCTATAGCACACCCTTCTTCTACAATCATAAGTGTTTACACACCAACAATGTACAAATGTGTTTAGTGTTTATAACAATGTGTTTGTAACCTTGAGTAACCTTGGTGTACTCATAGAATGACAACAATACAATTAACTCATGGAATACTAAGAGTCATGTAACCATATTTTAAACATGTGTGATGTCAAGATACCACACTTACCACCAAGTATGATGTTCCCACATGGACAAGATCCTTGTAAAATTTACCACTATCACACACTATGAAATGGTTACATTAATCACAAGTGGACCTACATCATTGTTCATTCTTCCAACAAATACTAAACACCTATGTAGTTTGAGTTCTTCTTCTAGATATCTTGTAGTGGCTATCACAACATCTCCATATGTAGAAAAGCCATCTATGTTACACTACAACCACTGCCATAACATCACCACATGTTAATCAACATAAAATGTTATACTCAAATGCTAAAAACTCACCACATTTCACCATATTCTATCACAAACAAGACTATAAATAAAATCTTTCCAAAAGGACTCTCCCAAGTGAATATCACATAAGTCCAAACATTCTCCCACTTGATATTTCCATATATGAGATAAACTACTAAAGTATTTCAATCTAAGAGGTTAGTCTTATGCTTGAGAAGGGGACACACCCATTTCATCTTTACACAACATGTAATTTAGAACACTTACAAGTTTTGTCAAAGAGTCTACAGTGTTTACTACAATATCATTTTTCTTCATTTGGACTTTATTTTTCTTAACCATCTCCCTCACAAAATGATTTTGCACATCAATATGTTTTATTCTTGCATGGTAATTACACTTTGTGAATCACACTTTGAAATACTATTTGACTCTTAAAACCAATAGTACTACTTAATCTCATTAACCACATCGTTTTCTTACAAGTATGTGTTGCAACCATATATTTTGATTCATTTATTGACAAAGCAATTGTTAGTTGCCTCTTGTTCATCCAACTAATTGCTCCACCAAATAGAATAAACACATATCAATTTGTAGACCTTTGGTTGTCAAGGTGTCTAGCCCAATTAGAATCAACAAATCCTTGTGCACTCAACACTCTATCCATGTCATTAGTACCATGATAAATCAAGAAATTATTTAGAGACATCTTCAATTGCTCGAACACTCTTTTTACTTGTGTCCAACATTATTTATCTAGCTATGCCATGAACTTGCTTAGAACTCCCACTACTTGGCAATGTTAGATCTTGTGTAGATCAGCACATACATGAGACTTCATATAAAACTTGCACAAGGAGCTTTCATTATGTCCTCCAAATCCTCCATAGATTTAGGACATCATTCCATACACAACTTTGTGTCAACTAGTAGAGGTGAACTTATTGGCTTACTATCTTACATTCCAAACCTTTACAATACTATCTCAAAGTTTAGCCATAACATCCTTTTACTTTTATCCCTACATATCTAAATTCCAAGAATATATTTAACAACTCCTAAGTATTCCATAAAAAACTCACTAGCAACTAATTTTTAAGTTTCTAAATTAATGATTTATTGTTTCTAATGATATGCAAACATATAAAACAATGATCAAAATATGATCATTTACCTTTTTGAAGTATACACGATCAACATCACATCTTCCAAACCCCATTTCTAGCACGTGTTCCAAAATTTTGGTTCCACATCTGTGGGGACTACCTTAACCCATATAGATACCTATTTAACTTATAAACCAATTTATCTAAGTTACCTTTCACTTTGCATCCTTTAGGCTATTCCATAAATATTACCTCCTCTAAGTCTAAATGTAAGAAAGTTTCTTGACATCTATTGGGGCTCTTCAAAAATTTATAAAACATTTTCAAGTATAGGCTCATGTTGTGTTTTTGCCCTAGTTTTTCCCTCCTTCAAATTGAGAGAGTTTAAAATGCATCATAAAATCCTACAGAATCTAAGTGTTGGTCATTTAGGGAAATTTTGTCTGTTTATTGACACCCAAGACCTAGTTCAAGTGCTAATAGAGAGGGAAAAATTGTTGTGACAATGATAAAGTTATTAAGGGGCTTGATAATCTTAAAATAAAATATAATTTATTAATAATTTCAAAGGTAGTAAAGTGTCCAAACAAATGCGGCAAATATTTTTGTTCTTTTTCTAAACCATTCAAAATGCCAAATGAATAAAGGAAAATGTTGTGATTATTCTTGTCACTTACCTTGTGGATTTTCCATGAATGCAGGGACTTCTCTTAACTACCTTGCATCCTTTTTGATTTGGTGTGTCCATTTTGAAAAAAAATTGAGTAGGATTTTGGCAAGGCCATGGATTTTGATGTGCTACAATGTTGCGACTTAGAGGTTTTGCCTTGGGTGTATTTGAGAACATTTTTTAAGAAAATTTGAAGAGGTTGATTCTTAGTTGCTCTCTCCAAATGTTTGCAAGTGCTAGGATTTTCTAGGGTTTCAATTGTGTAATGTCCAATTACAAAAAGGGGGTGAAGTTTCAAAGCATCTGAAGGATAAAATTGTATTGGTGTGTTATATATTGAGTGTCTCCAATGTTGTTTTTATATCTTTAGGGTATATTTAACTTTATGTTAAGGTTATCCCTTGTCACACTTGTTGATGTGAATGTAGTGATCATTTGATAAATGTGACAACATTTTTAAAATATTACAAACATTGTAATAATTATTTGTTCTCTACATATATGAATTTATGTAGTTTGATTTTGGATAATTAAGTATTATTTGTGTGTTATACCTATAACATGATAGATTTTATGTTTGTATCACTTAATATGTTCTTATATTCATTGTTTTTCTTTCTATCAAATATGATTATATAAGCTCTAAGATAAATTGTAGTCTGGGAAGAATTTAGACTTCTTCATTCTCCAAAAATAATCAAAATTCTTAATCAATAGTTTAGGAATAGAAATAAGTTATGTCAATTCATGATTATGCATTATAATCAAGGAAACATCTAAAATAAACCTTGAAATAACTGATCTTAAGTGGATCATGCTCGCACATGTTTATTAGCTATATAAAGTTCTTTTGCAACTAGTTATACTTAACTTAGTGACAAAACTTGGGGTCAATAATTCATTTGGGTATATAGTTGTTTGCTATTTTTGGTTGTTCATTTTTTTTTTATTTAAATAATTGTTAAGGTATACCTCTTGGATCACCCTCCTAATTCTAAGCTAGGCTCAAAGAGTAGGAAAGATAACTCACTCTCCTCAATTGGCCTTTAACCCTCCATAATTTGTGGATGAACCTTGGTTTTTCTTTCATTATTATAACCCGTGGCCTTGAAAGTTAAATTGTGTTATATGATTTTGGAGTAGTAGTTTTGGGACCCAACCAAATGGTGTCATTGTTGGAGAGAATTTAATCTTAAATTTATTGTGAATACCCTAGTAATTCAAAAAGTTCAATGTTTAAATTTGTTGTGTGTTGAAGTTGGCATCCTATCAATTTACACCAATAGATGATACTAGGGATAAGAAAAAAAATTGCGAGGTTGAAAATAAATTGAAGACTTCACTAGTGTATGGAGCCCAAAATCATTATTTTTCTTGGAGGTTCATTTTGTTTAAAGGATTTCCTCATTTATGAGATGGCAACTATGTTTTTCAAGACCAAAGTTTATTTTTGTTGTTCATGTTTCATGAGCAAAAATCAAATTTTCAATAACTGTTAATAAGGTATACATGTTTTTCCTCTAGCCTTTGAAGCATGGTTTATTTCATGATAAAGAAACAAATTATTTTTAAACATTTTTTTTCTACCTTGCATGGTAGTTTGTAATATGGTTGACTAGAATGGACATATTATCCTATGATTTTTCCTTCATATGTGTCATATATTTCAACCCCTAGAAACTATATTGGATCAAATGCCCATTGTTTTTATGAAAAATGAGTATGCATGCTATTCAAATAACCCTACACCTTGTAGAAATTCATGTTTAAAATTACTAGCATCTATACTTAAAATCAAGTTAAGGATTAATGCGATATGAAAAAAGGATCAATAAATTCAAATATTACCCTATTGTTACACAAAAGGATATTTATCCATACATTCCAATTCCAATATATCTCATTTACAAACAACTTGACCTTTCTTGGGTCAATTATGAAAGACAAACTATGATTGTCTAAATTCTACAAATTGTTACCTAGGTTTGATGGGTACGATTCTTTATGAGGGGATGCACATGTTGGAGTATTTTCAAAGCTCATGAAAATTTTTTAGTTTTACAATGAAGACATATAGATGATTTTTTGTTTAGGTCACTATATCGAAGGGCTTGGAAATGGTGTGATTTTTTTATAGAAAATTCCTTTGCTTCTTGGAATGACCTTATGGATACATTTGAAGAGGATTTTTCACTAAACCTAGATCCTATTGTTCTTGTTAAAGATAGAAAATATCAAATGGAAAGACAAAGAGTCTAGCATTAAATTTAACCACATGTGTGTTGTTTCCATTTACAAAATTCAAAAAAGGCTTACAAACCTAACACACTTACCTATATTGATATGTTTCTTGAAGCCTAAAACGATAGTCTAGGTTTAATATGAGAATAATTTGAGTTGAAAAATATGCAACAAGAATACTTATTCCTTGATTACATTGAAAAACTGAAGAATGATATGGTTGCAAGGTCAATGTCCTTAGATATAAATTTTGTTGGTAATGAATAGGTTGTTGTGGGTAGTGATAAAATGGATGTGGCATGTGAGGTGAGCACAAAATAAAATGATGAATGTGTTTTAGGGGGATAGATGATGGTGTTGGTGTATTATGTGACAATAGTATAGATGATAATAACATTGTTTTCACCTACCTTTAGTTGGATGGGTTATCCATGGATGATGCTCATGATGAAATAAATGATGACTTTAAATTTGAGAGTAAATAATATGACCCTACTATTTATATCAGTTGTGTGGATAAGGAAGGTATGTGTATAATAATATTACCATGCCATGATGAAATAAATGATTACTTGAATTAGCTCATGGAGCTAATTATACAATATATGCACATTTTGATGATGGAAATGGTGAATAAGAAAGCAATTTTTATTTGATATCTTGCCTTATTTTGTCCCTATTTTTGACTTTGGAGTTGACAATGTTTGTTTTCATGGGAAGACCTAGATGTAGCTATACTAGATGATAAAATTGAAAAAAAGGATGTTAGAGCAACTTATGATCTTAAATGTGAAATTTTTTCCCTAGATGAATATGAAGATAGTGATTGTTTGAATGCTCATGAGGACATGTTACTTTGGTGCAATAAATGTAGTCTTCCTCATGTTGATTACACTTCAAGAGGGTTATTAAATGATGCTAGTACATTGCATATGGAAGATGAATTGTGTCATGTGCATAATTTCAACACTGTGTGTGTCATAGTAGATTGGAAAGATGAAGTTGAAATAGTAGGACAAATTGAATAATTAATTCTTCTTATGAGGTGTCTCATGGTTATGATTATCATGTCGATATTGGTAATGAAAAGGTGAGTCAAATGTATGATCCATACATGTAGAAGATCAACATGTTTGACAATGCTCTGTGTTGGCTGCTTGTTATCCATAGCTTAATACGAGTAGTGTTGAGTATGAAGTTTTTATTTATGATGAGGATGTAGCTTCTTGTATTATGGATGATGGCGTTTCCAAATTTTAATCTTTTTTTGGGTTGAACATACAATTTGTGATGATGTTGAGCAACAACATATATACCAAGTTGAAAATTAGCTTGTTCCATGTGTTAATGTTCCAAAAACATTTTCAATTTGATTTTCTAGAAGAAGAGCTTCCTTGTGCAAATCAACAAGGTAATGAGGAAATTATTTTATTGCAATGTGAATTAGAAGTGTTCACTTTTTGCCTCAATTCAAGTGATGAGGTTATCAAGTTTGAAAATGTTACACCCTTAATATTAGAGTACATAGAGTTATGAATAGTCAACTTGTGGCTATATTAACTCTTAATTAAGTCATATTATCATTATTAGATTGTTATTTAGTTAATTAGTTTGACCTAAGTCTTATATAGGGTTATCTAAGTCAACATGGATGATATCTTTGGCATAAGTAGGGTATATATAGAAGGTAGTGAGTCTTATTTGTTTATCAGTTTGTGAATTGTGTTCTCATTGGAGATATGTGGAGGTTTTCCCCTTGAAGTGGATTTTTATTATCAGCTATTATCAAGTATTTTTATAATATTAAATATTATATTATTATCTTGCGCAATTTATTTCATTACAAGTGGTATCAAAGCATGATCTTGGCACTGTGAAGGAAATAATTTTTCTCAAATTTGGAGGTCATGTTAAGAAGTGCATATCTCTCATATTTTGGTAAAAAAATTTAACCTTTAAAGGTTTTTTGAAGAACATATTGAATCATCTATAGTCTAGATTTCAAAGGAATGGGAGCATAATTGAGATATTTATTACAGAACTAGGGTTTCTACCCAATTTTTTGGAAAGAACATATATCCAAAATAATAGTAAAGTCATTGCTATTTTTAGTGGGTTTTTTAAGAAGTAATATGTGTGCCTGCATTCCAAATTTCAAAATAATTGGAGCATAATTAAGTGACCTATTGATTATTTATGGTTTCCAAAACATTCGCTCTCAAGGTTGCAAATCAACTAATTTTTGGGAGATTTTTCTAGGAAAATGCGACCTAGGCCTTGGTAAGTTACAAAAATAAATTCATATTATTTTGACTTTATTTTTGTGATTTATTAAAAAAATATTTTTCTTCCATCATGATAGGGCCTACAACAAGAATGCTACCACACCTGAGAAATCTTCAGATAAGGATGACATAGAAGTTGAGGATATTAAAACTAATAAGGAAATCAATAAGGTCAAGGGTGAAATTTCTTCAATGAAGAAAGAGATGACTAAGGTAATTTCATCAATGAGAATGGATATGCAGAAGGAGATGAATAACTTTTCAAGGAAGTTAGAAACACTTATTCAAGCGCTGAAGTATAAGAGAGAAGATTTTCCTACTAAGGTGGTAGATAATTATTTTAGTGGACATGAATTTTTGGGGCTTGATTCAAATCTCAAGAAGGATCAACTCTTTAATAATCCTTTCCCTAGGCAATTCATACCCAACTCTAAGTTGGATATAAGAAAGTTTTATGGAAATGATCCAAACAATTGGCTTTGCTAAATGAATAAGTTCTTTGATCTTCACCTGCATGTTCCAAGTCAATAAAACGTGGCTGACATCATTATACTTGGAACCAAACCATTTTATTTGGTATCGTTGGTTATATGATGAGAAGAGAAAGAAGGTTTGTGTAGCCACACGGTCAATTTTTCAAGAGGAACTTGCTATCCACTACGGAAGTAATTTTATAGTAGCTACTTCTGCCAACTCACTAAATTAAAGAAAATAAGTACAATGAAGGACTATACTCATCAATTTCAAGCCCTTTGTCTAAGAGTGAGCAATTTTATAGAATAAAGTTTGAAGGAATTATTTCTAGGAGGTTTAAAGGACTACATAAAATATGAGGTATGTCTGTTCCAACTACAATCCTTGTCACAAGTGATGCTTATGGCAAGGCAATTTGAGGAGAATTTTATGGATAATAGGTGACAAGGGATCATAAACATAAGAGAAAGGAGCTCTCTTACGCATTCATTGTCTCAACCCACTAGGTTGACTCCACAAAAAATTTAGGAGAAGAGAGAAAAAGGGCCGTGTTTCAATTGTGATAGGAAATATTGTTGAGGACATAAATGTAGTGAAAACAAATATTCTATATTGAAGGTCCAAGTAGGGAAGAAGAGGAGGAATCAATATTAGAGGGTGATAGGTAATTAGATGAGGAGTCATGTGATTCTCAAACAATCATTTCTTGTCATGTACTCTCAAGTTTTAGTGCCCCACAAACTCTTAAGGTAGTGGGGTTCTTAAAGAAGTAGAGAGTAAAAATGTTGATTGACTTGGGTAGTAATAAATTTATCAACAAAAATTTGGACTCATATAAATTGTTTTATATATCTAACTCTAGAGTTTCAAGTCTTTATCGTAGATGGTGGTACTACTCGTTGTTCTAGGAAATTTCACAACATTAAATTACCCATAGGGATTATCATCTTGATAGTCCAATTTTTCTATCTCAATGGGTGTAAAAAATATTGCTTTGGGAGTACAATGGCTCACTACTTTAGGAGCAATTGAGATGAATTTCAGGAGCTATTTGTGATATTTTAATCAGAATGAAAGATAGTGGAGATAATATGGTTGCATGAAAAGTCCCCATAGATGGTAATCTCTCATCAAATGAAAAAATTTCTTAAGAAAGGAGTTGAGATATTTGTGGCCCAATTGTGTTCATTAGAAGGCTATCAATCAAATGATCCTACCCATACATATTTACAAGCAATTATAGATCATCACTCAATAGTTTTTTGAGATATTCCTTATAGAATTCCTCTTAAGAGGGATCATGATCATGCCATACAAATAGTGCCAAGGATCCAACCACACAACATCAGGCCTTATAGATACCCATATATACAAAAAAAGTGATTAAAAATATTGTTCAGGAGATGGCTAGAGGTAATAATTATCAGGCATAGCCAAAGTGCTTACTCCTCACTCATGGTGGTGGTGCATAAGAGGGATGAAACTTGGAATGTGTTCCTAGACTATAGATTTCTTAACATGTACACCATCAAAGTTTAGTTTCCTACTCCAGTCAATGATAATTTACTAGATAAATTGAATAGAGCTATATATTTTACAAAGTTATATCTTACATCAAGTTATCACCAAATTCAAATTTAGGAAGAAGATATTTCTAAGACAACATTTAGAACTCATGAGGGTCATTATTGTTTTTTGGAGAAGCCATTTGGTCTTACCAATACACCATATACATTTCAAGGTTTGATGAACTCCACCTTTAAGAAATTTTTGAGGAAGTTTGTATTAGTTTTCTTTGATGATATTGATTTAGAGCAAGAAATGGGAGGAATATTTGCAACATGTAGATCAAGCATTACAAGTTCTCAAAGATCATCAACTCTATGCTAAGCCATCCAAGTGCACTTTTGGTCTCAAAGAGATGGAGTAATTAGGACACATAGTTTCACATGAAGGAGTAAAAGTGGATCCTAACAAAATTAAGGCTATCATGGAATGACATGTTCCTAAAATCATTAAGAAATTGAGGGGTTTGTAATAAAACAACTTGCACAATAATATAATATGAAATATGATGTAAATACTTGATAATAATTTTCCACTTTGAAGGAGAAACCTCCTAATCCACTTCAGTGGATACCTCCAATAATCTTTAATAAGAACACAATACTCAATATGATGATTATAACCTACCTATACCTCCTATATATACCAAACTTATGCTTATGATATCACCCAAACCAACCTAGATAACCTTATATAAGCCTTAGGCCAACCCAAATAACTAAATAGTTCAATATAATAATGATAATATGACTTAATTAAGCGTTAAGGTAGCCACAAGCCGACTACTCATAACACAATGCACACTATAGGGTTAGGGGCATAATGTTTCCCTCCTATTTACAAAAGCGTTGTCCTCAATGCTAACTTTTTCTTTTTCTTCTTCGTATCCTTTTTTAATTTTGCTTCTTCTTCCACTGTTGCTTCTTGTTCTTCTTTTTCATTCTCTTGTTCTTTCTCTTGCTCTTGCTCTTGTTCTTTTTCTTGTTCTTTCTCTTTCTCTTTCTCTTTCTCTTTCTCTTTCTCTTGCTCTTTTTCTTGTTCCACTTGTTATTTTTTTGTTTCTTCTTTTTTGTGTGTACTTATTGTTGTGAAGAAGTTCTTAAAAAATAATTTTGCAATAAATCACACAAATGAAGTCAAAATACTTTGAAACTATTTTTCTAACTTACCAAGGCATAGGTAACACTTTCCCAAAAAAATATTCCAAAAATTATGTGTTTTAGCCTTAAGAGAGAATTTATTGGAAACCCTAATTCTAGAATAAATCACTTTATTATGCATTTCTTTTAACAGGAAGATTATTTAGGTATTATTCTAAATATTTTTTGGAACAAAGATTATCTTCTGAAAAGCAACAAAAAATGGGTCACTAATATGTTGGGATATTACTTAAAGATTGTATATACAAAAGGGAAGGAAAATATTTTAGAAGATGCATTATCTAGGAAAGATTAGGAGGAAGATTTATTGTGTGTCATTTGAATATTACAATCAGATTGGGTAGTAGAAGCCAAAGCAGAGTGGTAGAATGATGTTTTCACAAGTAATCTCATTCAACAATTACAAAGTGATCCTAATAGTTCAGATAAGTTTTGTTGAAAGGGAGATGCTTTGTGGTATAAAGAGTGATTCTACCTTTGTAAAAATTCCACTCTTAAACAAAAGATTCTCATAAATCTTTATGAGTCTCCAATGGGTGTTCATTTAGGATTTTTGAAGACATATCATCGAGTCAAGAATAGCTTCTTTTGGGAAGGGATAAAACGTAATGCTCAAAAATTTGTGGCTAAATGTTTGGTTTGTCAAATAAATAAAGAGGAGACAATTAAGATACCGGGTCTCTTGCAGCCCTTAGTAATTCCTAGCCAATGTTTGAAAGAGTTCTCCATGGACTTCATCATAGGGATTCCAAGATCTAAAGGTAAGAATGTCATCATGGTACTAGTAGACCGCCTCACTAAATATACACATTTCATTATATTATCACATCCTTTTACAACAAGTATAGTGACAAAATATTTTTTGGAGAACATACAAAAGATACATGGTACACCTAAGGTTATTGTCAATGACCAGATCCTATCTTTACAAGTCAATTTTGGAAATATTTATTCTCATGTTTGGGTACTCAATTGGATCATAGTTCTTCATGCCACTCTTAATCTAATGGGAAAATTGAGGTTGTTAATAAGTGTTTAGAAGGATATCTATGCCGTTTCACTTCAAATAAACAATATCAATGGGTAAATTAGATATCACTAGTAGAATGGTGGTATAACACTTCCTTCCATAGTTCATAAAAATGTCTCCATTATGGCACTATATGGATATCAACCTCCTTCCATCACATCATCTTTGAAGGTATCACCAAGAGTTTAGGCATTGGAGGAACACATGCTTCATCAACAAGAAGTACTTTCAAGACTCAAGGGGAATCTAGTCATGACATGAAATAGAATGAAACAACATGCAAACCAACGCCATAGTGAAATAAATTTTGAAGTTAGGGATTGGGTTTTCTTGAGATTGCAACCTTACAAGCAAATTCCATTGAAGCAATAAAACAAGAAAAAGTTATCTCCAAAATATTATGACCTATACCAAATCATTCAAAAGATAGGTATTGCCACCTACAAGCTTGAACCGCCACCAACAACAAAGATGCATCTAGTTTTTCATGCTTCTTGTTTGAAGAAGGTAATTGCGCATAGTATCCCTACTCAAATAATTTTACCAAAGCTCGATGAAGAAGGAAGAATCATATTGAAACTAGAGTTCATTCATCAAACATGCATAAATAAATGAAGGACTAGAACACTCACTGAGGATCTCATCCAATGGAATAATTTACTAGTTGAAAATGCCACATGGGAGGACAAGGAGTTCATTCAGAAGCATCCACATTTGATTAGAATTGAGGACAATGCTTCTCTAAAGAGGGGGGAGTGTTACACCCTTAATATTAGAAATGACACTCTTTTCATTCTTTACATTCAAAATACTCACAATTAATTCAATATTTTTTGACAAAACTTCAGTGTGGTGAAAAAAATGGCTTGCATGTGGCATTCTCAATTCTATCACTAAGGAAATACTCTTTTTTACCTTGCTCCCTTCTTTTAATCACTTCTTACCGAGTTTGGAAGATTTGTCTTCAAAAATTATTAGTCTATGAGAATTTGATTAAAAACTATGATTTTTTTAAGTGCCCCTATTGACCACATTTGCTTGAACAAACTCATCACTACCAAAGTTCTTTTTCTTCCATGCCTAAATTTTACATTTCAAAAATAGGTTTCCCCTTGACTTTTCTATTGTAAAAAGATGTATATGTTGTTCTTAAGGTTAGTACTGACTTTTAGTTATCAAAAATCTCACTCATTAGAGGTAGATTAACTTTCATCTCCTTTGAAAATTAATTTTATGCATTTTCATGTTCTATATTCTTCTCATCCTTTCCCTCATGTTGCACGAAAGCAATCTTTGCTACAACTTTCAAATCAACATCATATTTTGTTTGGCATTCATGTTTGGAACTATTTACATGTTTATGTTTCTCTTTTCCATCAACCTTCAGTGAAGTATTATCTTCAATCAATTCAAAAACAATTATCTCAAGTTTTAGCCTCTTTTTCATGCACATATTTATTTTTATGCACTTCCTTCAATGACTACCTATGTCTTCAAGCCTTGTGTCACCCTTTTCTAGATAATAATATCCTTACATTCACAATGACACACCCTTCAAGTGCATAACCTTATTTTGGGAAACAATGCACTTCCAACATGCCTATTTCAAAAGAACAACTCACCTCTACCATCATATCTTCCACCACTATCATCATATCTTGCATTTTTGTACAAATTTTTAATATGCATATTTGCATAAAGCACCCACTCTTCCACAACAACAACATGTTGGTCTTCTCTCCTCTACTTTTTGTCCATCTTAGTACGATTTATGTTCATAATTTCAGCCTCAAGGTGTTTCTCTCAGTGTTACAAGATTCATCTTGACTTGCCAAGACTCGACAAGTATCGAGGCAAGTGACCTTGACTCAATCCCGGGGACTTTAGACTTGGGTACCTAGTGGGTCCCATGGGCTAGACTCAAACACAATCAAGGAAAGAAAAAATTAACAAAACATAAAAGTGTTAAAACAAAAACACTTAAAATCATTTTCTACACCCTAAAAACACATTCATTTTGTTTTCAAACACAAAGTGAAAAACTAGTTTTTGAGCAAAAAATGCATGCCATTGGAGAGAAAACCAACACATTGGTTAAGAAATAGTGATTGAAGATCATTTGGGAAGCTTTATAGTAGCCCTTGACACATCCAAAGGAGTCCAAGGAGGATTTGGAAGAGCCCACTATTCATTTGGATCCTCCTATCATCATTTTGGAGAAAATTTGAAGAGTTAAGTTGTATTTTGATTTTTTTTTGTTTTTTAATTTTCAAATTTTTATTGTGCTCTATATTTTTTTTCTTTTTAGGTTAATGAAAAAAGAATAATCCCTAGTTGTTTTTTGTGTTTTTTAAATTTTATAGCTACAAACCTTAAATTATTATTTTTTAAAAATTTAATATAATTAGAAACTATAATTTATTTATTTTCATTTATATCTTATTGTAGTATACTTCACATTTATAAATATTTTAAAATTTCAACCACAATGTCAAACCCAATTAGAAAGTATTATCATTAGAAAGATGTCATTCATAGGGAAAAAAATAGGAGATAACATGTATCCATTGCAAGACAAAAAGATTTGGGGGATTAATTGATTGACGTATCGTCTTGCACATACTATGTTGTGATATTGAACCATGCCCACTATTGCATCTTAAAGTTATATATGCGAAGTGCAAAGTCAATTAGAGACTTTTGATAAACAAAAAAAATATGAAAGAGGCGAAAAGAAGAAATAACAACCATTGATCGAGAGATTTTTTCTATTTCTCCATTTCTTATATATGTGAGTAGTGGTATTGGTAGTGTAAGTATTGTGCCTAGAATTCATGGATCTTCATCTATTTTAGATTCACATTTTGTCCCACACACTACTCCAAATTCCCAACCATAACTTGAGAGTATGAATTGGAACAAGGATAAACATGACACCACAAGAAGTGCAATTAAAGACCTTTGGTTCTATTGCATCATTCAATTTCATGTAGCTAGGTAATTATTATTATTTTTGTTTTAAAATGTGGTTTGATTTCTATGTCTATTGATTTTTTTCTAGAAATATGTAGCATTGTAGATTTTAAAGTTGAACTTTCAATTTAGATACTTATTTTATTTATTTTAGGTGTCCTTATTGGAAAAATTATATAATAGATGCTATTACTATTTGTGGGGTAGGGTTCAAAGCCCCTAACGATGAAGATATAAAGGGATCAATTTTGAGTGAAAAGGTGGTTGATGTGAAAGCTAAAATTGATGAGCAAAATGACACATGGAAGAAAAAGGGTTGCACCATCATGAGTGATGGTTGGATCAATATAAAAATATAACAATATTAAATTTTCTTATGTCTTTCTTAGGCAATTGTACTTTGTGAAATCCATCGATTTAGTGATTAAGATTTTTAATTTCTAATCTATTGAATTACTAATTTTGTTTCTTTCCCATTTTGTACAATGTTATTGAAGTCAATTGGTGCTTCAAGAAACACAAGACTTATCCTCCTCTAAGCCATAGATGCCAACATAAGACTTGTTGTGATGTTGTGATGAGTGATGCAGGCTCCTCTAAGCCATAGACATATTTTTAGTTTTGATATTTGTTTTGATGCCATGGATTTCATTATTGATGAGATTTGTGTGCATTTGATAGTATTTATAATTTTAAATTTATATATCTAACAATGTTGTTTCTTTCAATTAAAAAATAAAGTTTATTTTTATGCTCATGTGATGGATATATACTTGTGTATATGGTCAAAATAGCATCTATTTGATTAGTTTATAGTATCTTTAATTTTTTTTTAAATGGTGCATGAAACAAGTTTTAAATCCTTAAAATCTTTGTATTCCATGGTTTTTTCAATTTGCCAAATCTTTGCCAAGTTTGGGCGTTGAGTTCAAATCCAAGTCAAAAATCAACTTGTGGAATCTGAGTTTCTCTACAAATTTGTCTTTTCCTCTTATTTCATTTCTAATTGTACAAAATACTTTCATAATTTCCTTGATACCTCCAATCACTGAAATTGTCCCAATGTGTGTCCATCTTCCTCTAGTTGTCATTTTTTACTCTAGATAAACCAACCTTGTTTATTTTGTTGACTGTTTTGACCCATACAACTCTCCACTACTACTAGGGCTATGTGCAATAATACAACCTTCTTAAAGGGTAAACCTCTTTAACCATTTCCTTTGGCTTTGCTTGTAACTCTTAACAATTCATTCACCTTGAACTATACTGCTCAGGGCTCAGACAGCTGCTCCATGCGCATGCACTGATTTAACTCACTCTGATTATAAATCAAAACTCTAGTTCAACTTTCTTGGAGTTGCTGCAATTCACTTCTTGTGCTTGAGTACTATAATAAAAATTGCCCTCCTCTAAACCAAATCTCCCTGATCACTTGGATTGCTCAACTTCCCCACTCTAGGGAGGAACTTTTCCATTCTGATCCCGGACAATGCAACCAAAAGGCACAAGAACACAAAAGAAAATGCACAACAATATAAGGCAAACATGCAACTGAGAAGTGCAAGTGCACAAAAGAAAATGCACATCAATTTAATGCACACAGGGAACACAATTTCATATCCACGAGCTTTTATGATTCAGAACTTGTCCATTGCTTTTTCTTTTATCAATGCCAATAACAACTCTTTTTGCCTATTAGAAAATTGCATCTCATCTTCTTATATAGAGGATTTTACATGCTATACTTATTTCCAGGGAATCTACTTTTCTAAGAACGAAGCTGCTCTCTTGCTAATAAGAATTCTTCACCCTAGAGCTGCTTCTAGAATTGAATCGGCATTTCCCTGATTCCACATATTCTAGAGCTTCATTTCCTGCTTTTCAAGAAATTGTATGTTTTAAAACTATAGTTCTTGCTTCTAAGAACTGTGTTCAAGAGGTACTCTTATTTTCTCTAAAAAATCCTTGAAAAACCCTTCCATTTCGATGCTCTTGCATCGTTCTCTCTAGGTTGAGAGAAAATAGATTAGTTTTTTGCCTCCAAGCTTTCCAAGTTTTACTCCTGAAATACCCTTCTCTCTTGCATCATGGGCTATGTGTTCCCCAAATTTTCATGAAAAATAAGGCCATCTATTTATAATCAATTATTGGTCTTTTGGGCCATGTCATTATGACTCTTGGCCTGTGTAAAAACTAACCTTTTTTGGGTATGGATTCTATGATTTTTCTCCTGCAGAGGCTTGTGGTCAGTTATGGGATATGGTTCTTCACCAGGTTTACTTATTTAATAGCTTATGTTTTATTTGATATAATGTAATGATGACTATTTAAAAAACTACAAAGCCTAAGAAATAAGTAGTCCATCATTTAAAACGAGTCTCTTTATCAGTACATTACTCCTACAAAGAAGCCATATTTGGCTTACAAGTCCTTCAGGAATATAGTCCTCTGCAAAAAGCAAATGAATATGTTCTCTAATGGGGTTCCAGTACATTTTTAACCTGAGGAATTAAGCAATAGTCACTAAAGAACGGATATCTCAAGCATGTGGGTGATTTGTTTACGGGCTAATGCACGTAAAAAGAAAAATGTCCATAATACAAAGTTTAACAAATCACAGTTTAAGAAAGAACGGGTATTTCTCCCTCTTCATTCGTACAATTTCACCCAATACCCACCTCAGGGAATCCTGTCGAGATGGTCGCTTGAATGAAGCTATACACATTCTGGTTAGTGCGCACAACCCTTTAATAAACTCTTCCAGATATATTTATCTATTGAAAACCCGCATTGCCAACAATGCGCTTTCTGAAGGTAAGCGAATCCACTCTCATATCAATAACAGGGGATTTGCATTTGCGGCAGACACATTTTTACAAAACACACTCATCAACATGTATGACAAGTGCGGAAGTTTGGCTGATGCTTGCAAAGTTTTTGACCAATTGATTGAACGAGACGTCTTCTCATGGAATATGATAATTGCAGCTTACCGAAGGCATGGGCTTCCTAAAGAAGCGTTCACATTGTTTCGCCAAATGCAAAGAACAAGTGTTCAACCAAATCAATTTACCTTTGCCAATATCCTCCCAGCATGTACCAGTATGGGAGCTTTGAAACAGGGTACGGAGATTCATGAAAGGATAATAGAAAAAGGGTTTTTGACAGAAGATGTACTTGTGACTTCCATGGTAGACATGTACGCAAAATGTGGAAGCATACACAAGGCACGCGAAATGTTTGACAGAATGCACAATGCAAACGTGATCTCGTGGACTGTTATGGTTGCAGGATACGCACAAAATGGCGTTCTTGACGAGGCTCTGAGGCTTTTCAAACAAATGCCGCAAAGAAACGTAGTTTCGTGGACTGCTGTCATTGCTGGATTTGCACAAAATGGACTTGTTGAACAGGCTTTGGAGATTTTTAAGCAAATGCAGTTTTCGGGTGTAAAACCAAACTCAGCAACCTTTTCTAGCATCCTCCCAGTGTGTGCCAAAATGGGCTATCTGGAACAGGGTATGGAAATCCATCAAAAAGTAATTGAAAGTGGATTTTTGTCAGATGTTGTACTTGTGACTTCCTTGATAGACATATATGGAAAATGTGGAAGTATACAGAAGGCACGCGAATTGTTCGACAAATTGCCTCTGAGAGATGCAATCTCATGGAATGCAATCATTGCCGGATATGCACAAAATGATCTTGTTGAAATGGTCTTCGATATTTACAAACAAATGCAATTGGCAGGTGTAAATCCAAACTCATCAACGTACACTAGCATCGTACAAATGTGTGCAAAAATGGGAAATTTGGAACAGGGTATAGGCATCCATCAGAAACTTATTGAAAACAATTTTTTGTCAGATGTTGTACTTGCAACTGCCCTGATAGATATGTATGCAAAATGTGGAAACATACAGATGGCGTGCAAATTGTTTGACAAAATACCTGAACGAAATGTGATATCATGGACTGCAATCATCACTGGGTGTGCTCAAAATGGGCTCGTTGAAAAAGCCTTGGACATTTTTAAGCAAATGCAATTGGCAGGAATTAAAGCAGACTCATCAACTTTTGCCAGCATCCTTCCAGTTTGTGGCAAACTTGGAGCGTTAGAAAATGGTACTGAGATCCATCAGAAAATAATTGAAATTGGATTTCTGTCAGAAATTGTAGTTGTGAATTCCCTAATAGATATGTATGCAAAATGTGGAAACATACAGAAGGCTCGTCAAGTGTTCGACAGCATGCATCAGTCAAATGTGGTCTCATGGACTGCGATGATTGCAGGATATGCAATGCATGGATATAGCATGGATGCCCTCAACCTGTTTGAACTAATGAAGCACTCAGGAACCAACCCCAACCATGTCAGCCTCATTGCTGTTTTATTTGCATGCAGCCATGCAGGTCTAGTGGATGTTGGCTGTAAATACTTCATTGAAATGAGGGAGTCTCATTGCATTACACGTACAATGGATCATTATGTATGCATGGTTGACCTTCTTGGCCGTGCTGGCTATCTAAAAGAAACCTTAAACTTTATCATAAAAATACCAATAAAACCTGATATGGTTGTGTGGATGTGTTTGCTTGGTGCTTGTAGAACACATAAGAATATAGGGCTAGGAGAATTTGTGGCAAAACTCCTTTTTGAGCTCGATCCTAAAAATACTTCTCCATATGTTCTTTTATCAAACATGTATGCAGAAGTAGGCAGATGGGTTGACAATCAGAAGGTGAGGAAATTTATGAAAGAGAAAAGTATTATAAAGATCCCTGGGTGTAGTTGGATTGAAGTTGATAAAATGGTACATGCTTTTTGTGTAGGAGACAGATCACACCCACAAACACACAATATCTATGCAAAGTTGGAGGAACTGTCTTGGGAAATGAAGACAGCAGGGTACATTCCAGATACAATACCTGTATTAAATGATGTGGAGGAGGAGGAGAAGGAATTACTCCTCTGCCACCATAGTGAGAAGTTGGCAATTGCGTTTGGGTTGTTAAACATGTCCCCTGGAACAACCATTTGAGTTGTCAAGAACCTTCGAGTATGCCGTGATTGCCATAATGCAACCAAGTATATATCTTTGATTGTTGCAAGAGAAATTATTGTAAGAGATGCAAACCGGTTCCATCATTTCAAACATGGAGAATGTTCCTGTGGAGATTATTGGTGATGCTAAGCAAAGCAATCTATGGACATAGGATGGCACTAGGCTGAAGTGGATGGTGTCCAAGTTGCAGGGGTAAGAAGGAACTAGATTTTATTTTCAGTTCTGGAAAAAGAGTTGTTGCCAACTGTTTGTAGGGATAGGCTCTGGTATTCATTTTATGAACTTATATTGTATGCTATGCATCATACAATAGAAATACTGATTTTGTATTTGTTAAAGCTGTGTTTGAAAAGATGGAGGAGGTGGAGGGAGAATTGGGAATGTGACAGAAGAGGTATGCTTTAAGGAAGTGGAAAGCTAATCAGCCAGCAGAAAAGTGAAAGAAAGGTTTACAATCAAGTCTTTCTCCAGAATTGTTGCAAGAGAAATTGTGGTGAGAGTTGTGAACTGATTCCATATTTCAAACATGGAAAATATTCTTGTAGAGATAACTGGTGATGCTAGGTGAAGCAAGCCATAAACAGAGGCTTGCTAACAAGGTGCATGGTGTCTGACATGAAGTGGTAAGAAGGAGCCAAGTTTTACTTCCATTTTCTAAAAGAGAGTTCTTTCTTAATGCTTGGAGATATACACTGCTGCTGACTTGATGAAATCATAGTGTACTATGCATCACTGCCAACATTTACTTATTCTGTGTCTATCAAACCCTGTTTTATAATACAATGGAAGATTCATGAGATTGAATTGCTTTTTCAGGAAATCTGTACAGTTCTGGACTGAAAAGCTGTAGGAGGTGAAAGAATGAGAAATGTGGAAGGAAAAAAATGCTTGAAGGAAATGGAAATCTGCTCAATCAACAAGAATTGTGAGAGAAGGGATTGCAATTTATCAATTGCTTTGATATCATGAGTAGAGCATTTCTTGATCGTTCTTTACAGTACCTTTATCATTTTGTAAATGGTATTTCTGTCTGTATCTTTTTTTTAATAGATTAATAAGGAGCATTAGCGGAGCCCACAGCCAATGAGAAACAATACTGCGAAGTGTGCACTTTCAAGACTAGCATCCAATCCCACCAGCGTGGAGGCCTAGTGTTCTGGCCCAGGAGGGGATTGAACCCAGGTGGACAACAAGCCACAAATCTCAACCATTGCACTACGCCATCAACATCATCTTTCTTTTTATATTAATTCTACCATCGTTTTCTTATGGCAATTCTGCCATTTGTCCTAAATTATACGTAACAAAGTGCTTATGCAAAAATCAACTTGTCCATATAGATCTTGTGTTTTCTATGGTCATTGAATTCCGGATATATTTTGGATCAAATAAAAAGTTCTAAAAACTATCATTTGATTTGCCACCCAGGCACATAGAAGATCATGTTTGAGACCAAAGAAATTGTACCATGAAGATCTGATTACACATACAATTTTTTTTTATTAAGGGTAAAAGAAGGATTTTTGAAAGGGCCCTAACCCTTTTATACAAAGTTAGAATGATAGGTTGATGAAGCCCAATCAATAAGAAGATGCAGAAACAAGGAAAAGAAGAAAAAAGACAGCAAAACATCTGCAAGCAATCAGTACTATACCCCAAGGGACTGAAAACAAGAAGCAAAGGGCCGAAAGCCCATGTAACACAAAAGATCAGCCATATCATGGTTGTCTGAAACCAAAATGTTCCAAGGAACACTAAACAACCCCTGCCAGTGGATCCTTAAAACCAATTTCCATCTTAGCAAGAATAGCCTCCCGAGCGGCTGAAAGGAGCAAAGGGCTAAGCTTCTCTCTTGAAACCATCATCCTTTTTTCTTTACTTGAACTGGTTGAACTCTGCATAGCAGTAACTTGGGTCTCCTCAACACGCCTACATTTTGCCATTTCTCTTTCTATAGAACTCTAGATGCCGCTCATTGATAGCCCTACTAACCTCATTAACAGGAGGTTGAGGAGGAATCATGTGTTCTTTCTTTCTACAAACAGGCTGTGAAAGTTTGTTTGCTTCGGCACCTTGTCATAGCATGGCCCACTTTGAACCAACTTTTTCAAACCAAAAGTGAATCCTCAAAGACAATCCATTGCACCCAAATTCCCAATTTGGAGGATAAAGAAATCTCAAGGAGGAGAACTTTGTCCACCTCCACGATAGTACAAAGCCAAGCAAATAGCAATCATTTCTTGGACTTGGTGACCACATCCAAGATATCAAAAGTTGTCCAAAAGAATTAGCAACCCAATAGTACCTTCTCCTAGTAAGTCAACAACAAACTAGGATGCTTGACCCCAACAAGCATCTTGTTGACACTTTCTTTTTTAGGTTCAAAACTTGGAGTCCACTTCTTGAGTAATAAACTTGCTTAGCCAAGCAACCAGAGTCCATTTGAGAGGATCTATATGCAATCATCATGGCTCAAAAAAGAAATAAAAAAGTAGTTCCTAACTTTAGAAATCTTCATCGGGCCTCTAGGATTCCACTTCCATAGATCCCACTTTCTAAACACATCAATATTTGGTCAAGGTCCCAAAAATTTAGCAAGTGAATGCTCACATATGGAAACTTCTCTATCAACAACAAAATCAAGGACACAAAGAAAAAAACTCTTATCATCTTCCATTGGAGCCAAAGATAAAGTGGAAGGGGAAGTGATTGTGCCTTTGACAATGTCCACCTAGGTCTCACCAATAACCACAATTTACTATTTTTAGCATGTTTTATGTTTCTTATATTGTAAAACAATATAACAATTGAATTTGAAGTATGTAATCAAAGTAGAAGGCACACATCTCCTTTACAAAGTTTTCTTATATTGTATGCACTTTCTTTTGAAATAAAGATAATTTTGTTCATTTGTTTAGTAATTATCAATTTTGTATTGTTTAATTTTTTCCAATTGTTGCTTATAATACATTAAGTTCCTCAATTAATATATTGTCCCCTAAATTATGTGCTTACTTTAGATCAGTAGTATCAAAATCTATTCACTCCCACATGTACCATTGAATGTGGTAAGGATATAAAAAACTCAAGTTGAAGACAAAAGATTTGTTGGATTATCTACTTGATAGATGCAAACAATCACATATGGGTATTGGAGAACACACAAATGTCTCTTTGGATCCCTTCAAGGTGTTAATTGAGGCAACTCTAGAAAGATTAATAGGTGGAAATGATGAACTAGATTACATAGATGATCCAAAATGCCCCAAGCATATTGTGAGTCCCAATAGACATACCATTTCACTATCCAACCCCCTCAAAGTTCCAAGTAAATTTTGATATCCCTCTTTTTAAGGAAATTTTGATGAGGTATTGTTGATTGGATTTCCAAATTAGAAAACACCTTAATAAATAATTTATCATTTTTTTTAAAATCATTCTCAAAGCTAAACCCAATGTTCACTAATATAAGAGGTTAGCTTTCTTACCAACGAGGAATGGGAGGAATTCCACTTTGATGAGGTGATGAAGATAAATTCTACTTGGGAAGATCTCATAGGCAACAAAAGAAGAATTAGTCATTACAATAATAAACCAACACTTTCTATGTGTTGTTTGCAAAACTTTGCATCAAGGAATTTGAGTAGCACTAGATCTTTAAATATTATTGATTCAACAACATCCATAACCAACAATTGACCAAAAATATTTTGTTATTTTCTTGGTTTTTCTTTATTTTGTAAGTTTTTGTTTTATACATTTGGCAATAGAGTTTGCACTTCCTCTTATGTCGTCCTTTAGGTCCTAAGATGGTATTGTGTTAGCACAAGGGGTTTTGGTTATGTGAATCATGCCACACTTATTTGCATAAGGTATTTATAAGTTGTCCATAAGATGCAAGTATGAGGTGAGTAGTAGCAACATGAATTTGCTACTTCATCATCAACTATTAGGGACTCCTCTAGTTAGGATTTTACTATTATATCATTTGAATTCTTGACCATCAAGTTCCTAGGAGAATGAAGGAATGTTGCAAAAGAAGAAAACATTGTTGGCACTCAATTTGATTTTAAAAATAAAATCATTTGCTTCATGCCAAGTTAAAGGGCCATTCATAGCTAGAGCTTTAGATCTCAGACAATGCCAACCATCCCTAACATGTTAGAAATAATCTAAGTCCACATGGATCAAACATGAGCAAATATAGTATAATTCTAATGATGTCCCAAATTTGAAAGGGTTGTCTGAATCCTTGGAGATTGTAATGGGTTTTTGTTAGAACTTAAATGCATTGAAGTACATTCTTGAGACTTATTGTGACCATCTCACTCCTAGAATTGTTCTACCTTTTAAAAAAATGTATGAGATCATGTGATCAATAGAGGTTTGGCCTTGTCACCTTGTTGTATAGTGTTGATGGGTGTTTTTGCACCTTCTCAACACAAACAACATACAATTATGATATCTCTCTTGTAAGGAAATTTCCTGCAACAAAGTTTTAGAAAATCACTCCAAGGTCTCTTTGGTGCCAAGTCATGACAATGCTTGGAATAGTTCAATTAGTTGATGTGATTTGTTGGTAATCACAAGGAGGCCTTTATGGTTCACTAAGCATGGGAGTTTGGGTCTGCAAATGGAGTTTTATAAATTCTTGAAATGAATGAACAGTTGTTGCAAGTTCAAAACAACAAGCTAAAACTCCTTGCTCATCATATTTGGATTTACAATGGTGTTGAAACTTTGTTTTAACTTCAGATTTTAAAGAAAAGGAAAAAGGGAAAAGGGGATAGAAGTTTTCTAGACCTGCAACTAATGATGAACAATAACAATGTAGAATGCTATAGTGGACGAACTTCCTAAAATTGAGTTCCACTTAACCAGGAACAACCCACAGTCTCATGAAACTAGTGCAATCTTCAGAGGGTCATTGCATATTTCTAGACTGTTCATTCACCATTAAAGCATGAATAACAATTGAACTTAAGTGCAACACTATAAATAAGCTCAGACTAACTTTACACAACAATTTATCATCAATAAATAGCTAAAAGTATGAGTTGAAAATGCATCAAACATTGCAGCATACATCCACCATTAGAGTACAACAATGAACTACTAACTAATAACAACTAACAACTGAAAATAAAAAAGCTGAAATACACTATTTGGAGATAGAATCATGCATGCATGGAGAAGAAAACACAAGAAACCATCAAAATAATATTTTTCTCATATATTTTCTACAGCGTGTCTTTACACAACAACTCATCTCTCCCCTTGAAAATGAGAGGATTCCCCTATTTATAGTTTTCCAAAAGTGAAATGAATGGACAAGATTCATTTACAATGAGTGGTCAAGATTCATTTTCACTTAGGGTTTCACCTACCCTGGGAAATATATTGCAATATAAAAATAGACTTTTGTCCCTTTCCCTACTTTGTCCTCTAGTCTATTTTGTCTTGTAGTTACTTCCAGCTTTTGCAACTATTTCAACAAGTATTCATCATCTATGATAGGCTTTCCAGCCTCTTTCTACGTTGTTGCATACTCCACAAACTTGCCAATCATGGCTATGAGTTTCTTTTTTTCTATGAGCTCGGATTTGAGGATCTAAAAGGCTATCTTCTTGATTCTATCAGTGATTTTCTCCCAGTGCTTGGTGCACTTTGGCGTAGCCTTTATAACCTGTTCTGATTTAGTGAAGGCCCTTGCAACAAAATCCATGAAATCTGACGATAGCGTGTCTCCAACCCCCTGTTCCATCTTCTTATGAAATAATGGCTTGATCTTCTCCAGATCTAGCTCCAAAGCTAGCATCTCATAGTTTTTCATCATCTTTAGATAATCTCCACTATTTGTCTGATGTTCCATGACCCATTCATGATCAAGCTCCAGTTCGTGCAATGCCTTTTCCAAGATCTCTTTCCTATAATCAATATTCATCTGCCATGTATTGACTAGCCAATGATCCTCTTTTGGAAACTCTAGCTCCTTTGCCCATGTTTCTCGGGAGAGCTTAAGGATACCTCTAGCTTCGGATAGGTGATTTGATACAACTCAAGGAATTCTTGGCAGGTGTTAATCATTTCCTCCACTTCTTTCTGTAGGCTCCGAAATTTATTGAACACCCTAGCTGCATGTCGGATGCCCATATCTCTGTTGTATATTATCCTGTGAAACCAGTCTGCAGTGGACTTGGTCCAATTCTTCATCTTTTCCATTTTATTTATCTCTTCCTTGGAGAGGAGAGCAAGCACAGATGATTCCACTAGGGCTTCTTTCTCTGTCGATGTCCATTGTTGGATGTAGGCAGTGAGGTCTGCCATATGTGCCTTCAACTCTTCCTTCGTAGACTGATCTTTATTCATTTGTTGTATAATAGTGGACACTGACCCTTGAAGATCATCCATCTTTTGTTCACGGGATGTTGGGCCCAGGTTCATCGTGGATATCTAGTAATCTTGCCCCTGAATAGTTCTCACATCTTTACTTGCTACTGGAGTAGCTATTTATAGTGTTTGAGATGCAAAAGCATCAACCGTGATGTGGGATATGATTTTAGGCTTCTTCTCCTTAGAGGTCCTTTCCTGAGCTCTAGCTAGTATGGCCTCCAATCGTGCCTTTGGATCAGCAACCATAGGAGCCTTCTTCTTTAGTTGTTGCTCCAGCCAGGTGGGGACCTCTGTTTGTTGTTTTGGTGATTCATGATCACCTTCCTTTTCTTTGTCCCTTTGAGGCTTATCCTCTTCATCACTAAGAGCTTCTTCATCATTCTTTTCCTCCTCATCTGGCTCCTTTTCTTGTGTAGGATTTCTTGTATCAGGCTCAGTGGAGGCTTCATTTTCTTCAGCGGTATTTTCCTCTTGTGGTGCCCTGTCTTTATCTTCTTCATGTTCAATCTCAACCTTATGTTTGGGCTTAGTGCCCTTCCTTTTTTCATCATCTTCTTCTTCTAGTTTATCCTTTTCTTCCTCCCATTTCGAAGGTGCTTCTTCTTGCATCAAGCCCTTGTCTTGGCCATTCCGTGGAAGCTCTTCAAGTATCTCCAGATTGATATCAACACTCATTTTCTTTTCCTTGGAGCGATGCTCCTTTGGGTGTGCCTCTTCATCTTTGTGCTCCTGGGGTAGTTCCTCATCCGGCTCTTGGTTTGATGTTTCAACTTCATAGTGTTTTTCAAGGCCCTTATCATCTTCTTCCTCATAATTTTGTGGTCCGTCATCTAAAGCCGCCTTGTCTAACTTTATATTTAGTCTTCCCTTCGAATGTTCAAAATAGTCATATCGATCAAAATCATTAGGCTCATCAGCTATGTCCCTCACAGCCTCTTTGTGTTGCTTCACATTGAGTCTCCCCATTTCTTTTGAGATGTGCATTGTGGCCTCCATTTTTGGCGGCTTGGTAAGTGGCGAGGAAAGAGGCAAAGCAACAACGAGTTGATTCATTAGTGCTTAGACTTTGGGGTCAAGGATTACCCCGGAGAGATCAACAGGCACATTCTGCATGTATGTTGTGAAAGCTTGTGGCAAAGTAGGTGGTGCCATAGATTTTGATGGCATGGATGGCGGAAGAGTGGAAAATGTAGGTAGTGGTGGCGGGAGCGAGGATGATGACAACATGGAAGTAGACGAAGAGGAAGAGTCTAATACCATCACTAGAGCAGTGGGTGAGGTAGAGGTGAGGTGGATTGAGATGTCCACGACAGGTGGAGATGAGATGGGAAAGATTTGGGAGTGGAGGATGATGGAGGGGTAACAACAGTAGCGGTAGCGAGAACGAAAGTGGTGGGAGGTGGCCAGTGAGATTGCTCAGCTTCCTCTTCTTCTTCATGGTGTTCCTCTTCCTGGATAGTAGGCATCTCAAGCACAAATATTCCAATCCTTTTCACCCTTTTGGATGACTGGCTCTCTGTTGCTTTCCTAGAATACAACTTTTGTTTATCCTTGCATTCAAGTGCATCTTTTCTCTTCTTGGATCGAGTGACGGGTGGAGACTTGTGAGCTTCGCCCGATGAACCTGTAGCTGCATTGATGTCTATCTCACTTTCAATTTCATCCTCAAGCTCCCCATATGTGAGCTCAACACCTTGCTATTTCAGTTGGGTTATTTTCCCATCCACCTATTGCCTAGTTTTGTGTTCAATGGGGTGAGTGAGAATGTCCAGGTTAGTGACCTCTTCTTCGTTCCAATCAATGACTAGTAAGGGCATATCAGCCAAGGCAATGTACCTTTCATCTAAAATGTTATCGTCTTTGACAACTTGGTTAGGCACTGGAAACAAATTGATGGACTTCACAAATTGAGCGATCATTCTCATGTAATGCCACACTAAACCTCTTTTTCATCTCCACAATTCACCTAGAAGTCTTCAACGTGAGGCTGGTGGGTGTGTTTTCTCCATACTTGCTTCTTCAATTTACCATGAGGATCCACTCTCCCTTTGTCTATATGTAGGTCCAAGTGGTATTTCACCAATTCCTTTTCTGAGTATTCAACACATTGGGCAGTAGGGCAGGAGTACATTTCTTGTCGAAATGTAAGGGGATATGGAACCCCAACTCGATGCTTGTCACTTAGCAATGTATGGGCAGTTTGTAGCTACCGAGTAACCTCCAACAAGATGATCCAGTCATTTTGGTAGTGTGTTAACCGATAGGGTTTTCCTGAGAACCTTTTTGCCCTGATGTAGGTGAACTTTGGAAATTGGATGAATAAATATTCAAAACCCTTTATAAAAGCCTTGGCACTATGTGTCACTTTTCTTTCAAGGTCTCCTCCCAAGAGTCTAATTATACGCCCAATGAAGGCATCATTCAATCTTATGTATTCCTTCTTGAAATTTTTGTACTACAATTGAGGATAGTAGTCATATACTATAAGTTCCCCTCTTTTGGTCCCCAATGTTCTAGCACATAATAGTATTTTGCATGGGAATTTGACTGCTAGGAGATAGACCAAATATGAGGTCATGTAAAACTGGGAGGTCTTCTTTACGACCATGAGCTGATTATGCAAATTGTTGCTTATCATTTTGGCCCAATGGAAGTTGGCGGTGTCGCAGAGGATTTCTTCCACAAAGTAGAACATCCATTCTTTAAAGAATGTTGCAGTATGTAGGCCCATCAATCTGCTCAGGAGAGTGACCAGATGATGGTATTCTTCAAAGAAATCGCTTATGTACAACTTCTGGGGCACCTTATTAGCACTGCCCCTTTTTCCTTTAACCAATGTTGATTGATCATTCTTTTACATCCAAGAGGATTTGGTTGCCATACCTTTTGGGCAAACTCTTTTTCTACCTTCTCCATCTTTTCAAAGGTTGGAATTCCAAATGTCTTCCCAATAAATTTAGTAGATATTTCTACTAATACCCTCTCATCTTTGGAAATTATCTTCCTATTATGAGAGTGGTAGCACTCTCTGCAAACCATTACTAACTTCGGAGCAACCAACACGGGAGGGAAGTCGGGTTCCTTTGTAAGGCCGCTTTCCTTTATTTTCTGGGAATCCTCTATGGTGGGGTTCACCATTACCCTTTTCTTGAACTCATCTATATTAACATGCCCTAAGTTTGTATCAGAGACTGTGTCCCAGTTAGACGCGAGCTTAGAGGTGCACTCCACCTCATGAAATTGCTAATTCATTTGCTCCTTTTCCTCTTTTCCCCTAGTCGTTCTTGCAGGCTTCTTTCCCTTGTCCACTTTTCCCACTGGCTTCTCTAATGGTCCCTCAGCAGGTTCCATAAATCCAACACCCAAAAGATGCAGTAAATGCGTTGATAGATTAATAGGGAAAATCTCAGTTAGATCTTGCAAAACCAGTGTTAGATGCATTTACAAATCCACAAAATATCATAATATTCATCCTAGTTTACCAGTTGAAGCTTATTTGAACCATTCAAAAGAACATGGGCTTGGGGATGTAGGTTTCCCCTTGGTAGAAGCCATTGTGAAGTAAGTCGTTAAGGAACAACGTGAGAGCCTCAAAATCTCATAGATGGCCACCCACAAGGCTTGGTGACTTGGTCATTTTGTGTGGACGACATTGATGGGTTCCTGGTTCGAGTGGTGGCGAGCGGTGAAATTTCATCATATATGAGTGGTGCTAAGGTGACAACCTTCCATAGCCGATGGTCCACAAGAGAGGATCCGCATAAGTCACCCACCTCAAAGTTTAATTTATCAGTCATAAAGTTTCGACTTTGAGGAAACATATTTTGCGGGGCACACGAGGTAGAATGTCGATGATGCTTCGGTACTAAAAGCGAATGAGGGGTAACGACCTTTTGTATAGAGCAACCCACCTTAAGAGTCCTGCGACAAATTAATGGACCAGTTAACTTGGGAGTCAAAACTTAGATCAACATCCTTGTGGCAAAGGCCCTTGAAGGGTCCGCAAAGTGGGGAAGCCCACCATGTTAGCCACTAGGAATGACGTTTATCGGATGGACCTCGCACAGAGGAATCCCACAAGAATGAACCTGTAAGGTGATGAAGAGTTAGCAAATTTTCAAGTGTAATTTATGGTTTAGACTCCATATAGGTTGGGACGATAGGAGACCCTTCTAGTTTTGCTATTAGGAACGACAATGGGCCAGCGGAAATCTGTGCATGGGCCCATGCAAATTGTCAAGGGGAACTCTCTCAGAATGAGAGATACAAAGCAGTGGCATGTGGGATTCCTTGCATTTGTTTTAGCCATTGTTTTAATGAGAAATCCAAAATAAACTTCAACATTGGGTGAGATTAGGGTTCAACAAATTTTAATTCAAACAATTACAAAAACCCTAGCCGAGAAATCATTTTCAACAATTTAAATGACTGATGAGGAGAAAATTGTGCGGACTCATACCTTAAGATTGTGTGAAAAACTAAGATGAATCTGGCCCAAGTCCTTCGAGGAACCAGACACGCATAGGAGATGCTTTCTCTCTTTCCAAATTCAAAACACAGGGTGAAAATGACAGCCAGGACACGGTCTATTTATAGGTGATATGCCATTAATGTGCGCATTTAATCCTTAGTACGGTGGCAACTAGGTTGGTGAGATGCGAAAACCCGTGTTCAGTTGGATGCCCATTGACGGCCCGAATGGAAACAGTGGATGTGAAGCCCATCATGTGGGAAGATGTTAAGGATTGGCCACTACTTTGCGGCGAAGCGACAGTGGCGGTCCACAGAACAAGACCCACAGATGCGGGTCCGCCTAGCTGGGTGGACATAATGGCCAAAAAGAGACAAAAATCCGCAAGTCAAACTCCGCAAAGGATGAAAACTTAGTGAATTTTGGATAGGATATTTTGGTCAAAGGGAATTTGATGACTCTAATTCATGTGGCCAATTTAAGCTCAGAAATAAGGGCATGCAAAATGAGGCAAGAGGAAAAATGACCCAACAAAAGTGAAACAGAAAGAGGGGGTCCCCGATTCGAATGGGGCGTGTGTGCTATAGGCACAACAAATGGCGACTCTACTGGGAGAATGCTCCCAAGCATTCCAATTGTAAGGATTCATCTGAAACCCAATATCTTTGGTTTCTCAAACTAAAAGCAAATTTCCTCAAATGAACAAAAGACTTCAAGGAGGATAGAATCCTTAGTTGAATTGAATCACAAAATATCTCAGGAGTGTGTGCAGTGAGTCCGTTCCTCTCCCTCAAAAACCATAGAGGATAGTGGTCAATGAACCAAGGAAAGCTTCGTAGATAATCTAACCCCAAAAGTAACCTAGACATTGTTCTGCTACCAGTTAGGCATCCATAGCCCCGATGGAATTGTCGTTGCAATCTGTATGAGCATTGCTCTATTACTAGCCAGACATCCATAGCCCTTGATATAGTTGCTCACACACCCAAACAGTTGTCTATTTTTTAATATTTATTCTTTTCTTTGATACTTTTTTGCTCACAACATATACTATGGAGAAACCCTTTCAAGAAAAAACTCCACCAAGAATCAATGTATTATTTAATCTTAGAATAAGATTACAATAATCCCAATCCTTGCTTGAGATGCTTCTTTTGCCTTCAACAATTATTCTTCACAACTTACAATAAAATCTAATAATAACTCTCTTCAACTTGGTTGAGATAAATAACTCTCTTCAAATGGATAATAACTCTTTTCAACTTGCTTGAGATAAATATGATTGTGTCAAAACAAGTACTTCGTCCATTTGGGCGTCCCAAACTGAAGTCATAACTCAACATTGAATCCAAAGATATCTTGTAAGCTTATCCTCAAAGTTGGAGCCCAAGAATGGGCCCACTTAACTTAGCCTTATAAAATATCTTATCATGCAAAAGTGTTAACTCCAAGATGCCAACTTGGGCGCCCAAGGTGGGTCCAATTCAATCTTTGTTAACTGAAACATATCTCTCCACCATTCATGCAAATATCATGCATGATTGATCATCCCCACTTAACTGAATGTATCACCTGTTATTTGTCATGCAACTCAAGTCATTAGTCATGCATTCCAAGTCAACTGAATTCAACTAGCATTCAACTAAAACTAACTATATGCAACTGAAGATAATTGAACCATAACTGAATTGAACTGAACTGAACTGAACTCCATGCATGTAAACATCAATCTCTAACTTCTAGGATATTTACATGCATTACAAAAGTGTTAGCTTTTGCTCCAAACAATTAACTTAACTCAAGGTGAATTCCACCTTCCATGTGGGTGCCCCATGTGCTCCTATTTTGTAGGAGCTCTGCTTGGGCATCCCCACATGTTCCTATCATTTAGAATTAATTACAAATGTCAATTAATATGTTCATTTCACTTGAATTTAATCTCTTTCTAATTTTAGTGTTGGGGAACACTTTCCAAGGACTTAGGAGATACATGAAATATGTTTAGGATTGTAATTAAATGGCATTCTATTCCCAACATTCTCCCACTTGACATTCTACAATGCAATTATTCTAAACAAGGAATCATTATTATAAATCAAGTACAAGACTCAAAGCCAATGGCCTTCCTGCACCAACTAATCAATACATACCAACTTCAAATGCAACCTGCATAATCATGAAGCTCCAAGCAAATGATTAAAACCAAGAGAACTTATCTGTAGGAACTGGTTTTATATGATAATTTGTAGCATTAATTAAAGTGTCAACTTTCTCAATTCATACCTCCCCACTCTCAACCATTTCTTGCACAAAGTGATACGTAACATCAAAATGCTTAGTACGAGCATGATACATAGGATTTTTGGCTGAACACATAACACTCTGACTATCACATTCAATTTTAAAGTACTTGCAATTAAAACCAATACCTTTCCGAAGTCTATGTATCTAAACTACCTCTTTGGAGGCATGTGAAACCGTCGAGTGTGTTGAACTCACATCCAACCAAGGTGTAGGCTTCTCGGTCTTTACTGTTGAAAAAGCTTTTCTTACAAGTAACCATTCCAACATATATCTCTTACCATGAGATAACTCAAGCCTCACCTATTTCTCCAAGTATCCATGAGGACCTATAACCAACCAATCCATGCCAAACTCCAGATGCAACATAGCAATATCATAAAGTAATCAAGCAAATGATTAATGTACCCAACACTTAAAAGAACTACACAAGATCAATGTCAAAGCTCCAATCATGAATCAGGAACATAAACATGACAACATGATCTAACCATCTCCTATTAGGAGATCACATGCACCATAGCATATATACATCTTGGTCTCAAGAGAACAAGTACCATGCCAAAATCCAAATGCATATGAAGAGTAAACCATGACATAATAGCAACCACTCTAAACCAAGAAAAAAAACTATATCCCCAATCACATGAAGATAACCTTACCAATGATGCATCCACGTCACACCAACAACTCCCACTAAACCGTGGTGCGAGCTACACATGGAATCATGAATACCATCCTCCTCATGAAGATCACTCTTTAACATCAAGCAAAGATTCATCACTAACATTTTTACATGAAATGATCAAACCATGATTACCGTCATTTGAGGATTCCTCTGTAGAAGAATTAGAACTCTTTTTATTGTTCTTACAATCCTTCTTCACATGTCCCGATTTACCACAGTTCCAACACTTTACCTTACTCCATCCTTCTGAATTACCCTTCCCTTCTTTGTCTCCCTTAGGTTCCTTTTTTGTAGGCCTACCTTTTACAAACAAGGCATCTTGGATTTCTGATTTAGACTTCCTCCTCATCTCCTCTGATAAGAGAACATGAATTATATTGTCCATCTTCAGATCTACACCACTACCACTGATAGCAACAATTAGATTTTCCCAAGATTCTGGTAAAGAACAAAGTAACAATATGCATTTATCTTCATCTTCTAGCTTTACATCTACAGATGCTAACTGCCTTAGAATCAACTTAAAAGCATTCAAATGATTTGCAACAAAATCACCATCTTTCATCTTTAAAGAATACAACTCTCTTTTCATATACAACTTATTAGTAAGACTTTTCGTTTGATAGATATCACCTATTCTCTTCCACAACTTATATGCAGTAGTTTCTTCTAAAACATTCAAGAGAACAACATCAACAAGACATAATCTTATGGTCCCTCTTCCCCCCTTATCAAGCTTAGCCCAATCCTCATCTAACATCGTTGTAGGTGACTTTGTCTCATTATCAACTAACCACTGATCTCTCTCTTCAAGGAGATCCTCCATTTTTAGTTTCCACATTTCATAATTAGATCCATTGAATCTTTCAATATCTAAATGAGAATTAAAACTCATTGTAACAAACTTATTTTCCAAAATCAGTAATAACACAATAGTAAAAGCTCCCACTACAGTAAAAAAATCTTCAATCTTTTAAGAGAAAGGCGTCCCAATACTCTACCCAACCTCGGCTCTGATACCAAACGTTAAAAATTGGAGGTAATTATGTAGCTTTAAAACTTGTAAAACTATTATACTGTAGATCTAAATAGGTGTTCTTTGTTACAATTTCTTTGTGGATGATTATTTGTTTAATTCATTTGAATGCTTGTAGAAGTAGACAGAAGATTGTAGAAGAATAAGACTAGAAGAAAGAAGTTACACGACATATACCATGGAGAAATCCTTTCGGGAAAAAAATCCACCAAGAATCAATGGATTATTTAATCTGAGAATAGATTACAATAATTCCAATCCTTGCTTGAGATGCTTCTTTTTCCTTCAACAATTCTTCTTCACAACCTGCAATAAAATTTGATAACTCTCTTCAACTTGCTTGAGATAAATAGGCAATAATCAACCTTGTAAACTTGAAAGAGTTACAATTACAAAGCTCAATGCTTATCTCACAAAACCCATGCCTATTCTTTGCAAGTAAATTTCTATCGTGAAGAATAATGTCAAAACAAGTCCATCCATTTGGGCGTCCCAAACTGAAGTCATAACTCAACGTTGATTCTAAAGATATCTTGTAAGCTTATCCTCAAAATTGGAGCCCAAGAATGGGCCCACTTAACTCAGCCTTATAAAATATCTTATCATGCAAAAGTGTTAACTCCAAGATGCCAACTTGGGTGCCCAAGGTGGGTCCAAGTCAATCTCTATTAACTGAAACATATCTCTCCACCATTCATGCAAATATCATGCATGATTGATCATCCTCACTTAACTGAATGTATCACCTGTTATTTGTCATGCAACTCAAGTCATTAGTCATTCATTCCAAGTCAATTGAAGTCAACTAACATTCAATTGAAACTAACTACATGCAACTGAAGATAACTGAACCATAATTGAATTGAACTGAACTAAACTCCATGCATGTAAACATCAATCACTAACTTCTAGGATCTTTACATGCATTACAAAAGTGTTATCTTTTACTCCAAATAGTTAACTCAAGGTGAGTTCCACCTTCCATGTGGGCGCCCCATGTGCTCCTATTTTGTAGGAGCTCTTCTTGGGTGTCCCCACATGTTCCTATCATTTAGAATTAATTACAAATGTCAATTAATATGTTTATTTCATTCAATTTTAATCTCTTTCTAATCCTAGTGTTCGGGAACACTTTCCAAGGACTTAGGAGATATATGAAATATGTTTAGGATTGCAATTAAATGGAATTCTATTCCCAACACGATGAAGACTTATCTGAGGAATGAAAAGAGAGTGCAACAAAGTGGTCCTTTTGTCAAGGCCAAGCACATCCATCGCACCAAGACCGAACAACGCCCTCAACAAAATGAAAGCTAGGAAAGCGAGCGAGAGCGAAGCAAAAGCAAAGCAGAAAGCGGAAGACCTACCCTAACTATATACAACTATATACAAAGGGTGAGCTTAGGTGGCTCAAGCAAGGAAATAATGCTTGAGGTACTGCTCATTTACTGGCAACAAAACATCCTCTCTAGTGAGCGTTTTAAGTCGAAAGACATTATCTCCTAAGATCTCAAAAATCTGAAAGGGGTCAAGCCAGAGCTTGTCGAATTTTTCATGTCCCCCTTTCTTCTTGTGGGCCTTGTCCCAACATAGGACCAAATTTTCAATCTTAAAGGCCTTAACTTTGGATTTACGGTTGAACTATCTCTTCACTACACCCTAGTGTTTGGTGAAATTTTCTATTGCTTGGGTATGTACTTCTTCCAAATGAAGTAGCTTAGGTAAGCAAGCCTCATTGTGCTCTCCCTCCTCATAATAGGTATTGATGAATTGTAGCATGGGGATCTTGAGGTGGATTGGGAAAACAGGCTCTAGGCCATAAAAAAGGAAAAAAACGGAGTTTCCTAGGGTTGCCTTATGACCCATGCAATCAACCCATAGGAAAAAATGCAACTGGTTATGCTAGTCTTTTGGGTTCTTGTCAAGCAGTTTTCACATGCTAATCAACAAGTTCTTATTCGTGGATTTGGCTAGGCCATTCCCTTTGGGATAATAATTGGATGAAAATTTAAGGACAATCCCATAGTTAAATACCCAAATGGAAAATTTGAGGGAAGTGAATGCAGGACCATTATCACAGACCATGGAAAAGGGACAACCAAAACAGATTACAATAAATCCTTCAAGGAAATTAATAACTACTTTAGATGTACATTTCCTACAAGTAATTGCTTTAGTCCATCTAGTGCAATATTCAAAAGCGATCATAATGTACCTGTGGCATGTAGAGGATGGTGGGTTTATTGGACTAATGAAGTCAAATCCCCACTGAACAAAAGGCCTTACCTCAACAACCAATTGTAATGGAACAACAACGTACCTCTCCTTAGTGTCAACCATCTAGCAAATGTGACAGGATCTGACGTGATTGTACGCATCTTTGAATAGAGTTAGCCAATAGTACCCTGCTTGTAGGATCTACTGAGCTATTGATGGATCGGATCCATGTCACGTTCCGAACTTATCATGAAACTCCTTCAACACTTGGGCTATTTTTTCCTTTCCCAGGCATCTAAGATAAACTCCCTCATGATTCATTTTGTTTAGTATGGCTCCTTGCAGCATGTAGTTGTTACTTTTCAATCTTATTTAGCACACTTTTGTATTCCTTGCAACCGCAATGGACATTTGTTGTTCAATAGATAATACATGATGTCATCATACCATTCATTTAGGGAAACATCCTCCAAATGATTTTGTTGCACTGTGAGCTCAGGTTTTGTTTTTTCCATCGTGTGAGTGAGAGCTTGTCCTTAGACCAACTTCATGGCTGAATCTCCATGTCATATTCCTATAGCAGCATGACCCATTTTGCTCTTCTTTCTCCTAGTTCATTTTGCATCAGTAAGGTCTTGACGACAAGGTCCAGAACAATGGAAAATACTTTGTTCCTCATGATGTAGTGTTTGAATCTCTTGACTCTGCACACCAAAGCATACACTTGCTTTTCAACATTGTGGTATCGTAATTCAATGTCCTTTAGTGGAGCACTCATAAAAGCAATGGGATGCTCATTCCCTTCATCATCCTTCTGCGTTAACATGTTGGCGCACGAGTGATCAGAAGCGAAAGAATAGATGTAGAAAGGCTTCAAGTAATCTGGGTTGACCAACACTGGAGCATCTGCAATAGTTCGCTTAATTTCCTCAAAAGCCTGTTTGGCTTCCCGTGTCCATTCTACTTTAACATCCTATTTGAGCATAGCGTTCAACAGTTTAACTATTTCTGCAAAGCCTATGATGAACTTCCTAACGAACTTGATCTTCCCAAAGAAAAAATTCATTTCCTTTTTATTGCTTGGAGGTTGAATTTTCAAGATGGCCTATATGCGCTTCAGATCTATGAAGATTCCCTTTTATGAAATCACGTGCCTTAGCAGTTTTGCCTCAGTCACTCCGAAGATACATTTCTTTAGGTTTAGTGAGATGCTAAACTCTCTGCACTTTTGGAATACTTTGCATGTCAAAGATGTGGTCTCCTCTTTTCTTTGAGAACATAGTAAGGTCGTCCATATATATGATGATGCACTTTCCAATGAGATCTTTGAAGGCTATGTCCATGGCGCGCTGAAATGTCGCACTTGCATTGATTAATATGAACGACATCCTTTTGTATGCAAACGTTCCCCACTTTGTGATGAAATCCATTTTTGTGCCTATCTCCATATTGTACCATCACTTGGTTATATCCAGAGTAGCCATCCAAAAATGACATCATTTGTGAACCGTTTACTATTTGGAGCACTTCATCTAGTGAGGGCATCAAATAGTTTTCATTTTTAGAAGCTCTTTTCAGATTCATGAAGTCCACGCACAATCTGATTTCTCTGTTCTTCTTTCTGACTGGGACTAAGTTGGCAACCCATGTGGAGTGTCAGACAGGAAATATGATTCTGACTAAAAGCAACTTTTGTACTTCCTTGAAAATGATAGGTTCCAATAGTGCATTAATCAGGTGCTAACAATGGTAGAAAGGTCTCACATCTGGTTTGAGGGGGATGGTATGAGTAATAATTTATGTATCATATGTTTCGAGATCCTCATACCCCCAAGTAATCACAACATGATAAGTGCACAAAGCGTCCACAATTCCTTTTCCTTTCGGGTGCACACTTTGCCAACAAAAACATTTTTGAGCTCCTCTGCAGTACCCATGTGAGCATCACATTGGTTATTTATGGACTCCTTAGTTTGTTGATCTTGATCTCTTATGTGATCTAAATCGAATATCCTTTCTAGCTGAACCATGCCCCTTGGTATTGTGTTAGTCTTTAGATTGATCACTCCTTCAATATCAAGCTCAACCTCCTCCGGTTATCCTTCACCAATAACTTGTGATGTAAATATGTTTGAAATGGTAATGAAGTCAAGGATGTGTTCATCGTCATTAAAAACTTGAAAATGAGTGACATTGTCAAGCACTGACGGGGTAGAAGTGAGCTCTACAATGAATTTCTTGAAGCCAGTCAAGGATAAGGGCTGAAGGGTGTTGGCTGCTTGGGCCAAGACATCCATGGTCTGATTCTTGCTATAAGGGATTAGCTGAATGTTGAATGCATCTAAGCCTTCTATGAGATCCCATACCTTTTGTCTGTAGTTTTTTAGTCTTCTATCATGGCATGAGTATAACTTCCTAACTTTTTTAACCACTAATTCTGAGTCCCCAAAGACTTGTAACATTTTGAATTTATTTCTCAATGCTAAAAGTAACCCATGGACCAATGCTTCATATTTCGCTACATTATTTATGCAATAGAATTGTAATTTGTGGGTAGCAAAATATGTCTTACCCGTAGGGCTGATGAGCTCGAAGCCTGCTCCCGCTCCTTGCTTGGACTTGGAGCCATCGGAACGCAACATCTAGAACATGGAGGGACTCTTTCCTTCAAAGCTAATGGAGAAGACCTCCTTTTTTGCTGGTTGCTTGTCTATCTTTGCATCCTAGGGTGGCTACTTCTACTCAGGCTAGCTTTGATTTTGTTTTCCTACCATATTCTCTCATGGAGTGATCTACCCTTTGACATGCTCTATTTCCATTTGACATAAGCAACATTCAAATTCGGAATGGGCTGCATTATGCACTTTGCACCAACTAGGCAGTAGTAATTCTTTGAAATCCATTCAACCTCCCAAACTGAGTTGATCTTGCACACATTTATGCATAAATTTTTAGAAGCCATCAAACAACCCAAGGTGGCCATCCTCTTGGAGTTATTCATCTTCAAACTCAACTAGGACTTTGGTGTTGTTAGGAAGGGAAGCTAAATTAATGGGGACCTCCTCTGCTTCCTCTCCTTCTCGACTTTGGTAAGCAACGGGGAAGTAGTTAGCCAACTCCATCTTTGCGAACAACACTTCATTTGTGTGGTTATACTCTGTGATCATGAATTTCATCCTGGATTCTCGGTCAATGTGGATTTGATTAAGTAGCCCCTTCCATGGAAACCATAAGTGGGAGTAGTTAGTTGTTGCATGACCATTAAGAGCCTAAGTGAATTCCCTCCCCAATATGATACCATAAGTGTCTAGGATGTCAATAACTTGAATGTCAATGACCTGCTGCACTCGGGGGTCAACTACGACTTGCATAGGGATTTTGTTCAATTCCCCCACTATTTCACCTCATTCTTATCAAGTTGAGTCACCTTTTGTTTGGACGGGGTCAAAGTTATTCCTAGTGCCTGACATACTGCAAGTGGCATGACTTTGGTAGAGGCACTTAAATCTAGTAAGTAATTATGGATATTTTTCCTGAATATATGAATTGTTAACAAGAAGGGAGGAGACTCCAATCTTCCTTGAAACAGTCCCACAAAGACATCAACTTGGGCAACTTGAGTCTTATCCTTGTCATTGTTCCTATCTCTTGTTTGTACCTGGCTTTGCTCTTTGGTCGGAGGTTTGTCCAATGGATGACTTGTACTAGTTTGTTGGTTAAGGGGTTGATCGAGTTTCTTTCCTATGATTTCCCTAATAACTGGCTCATTATTGGAGGTGTCAAATGAAACTCTCTTTGCAGACACCTCTTGAGCTGGTTTTGATGGAGTAGTTCCATTCAAAGATCGAAAAAAGGCATTTCTAACCACAAGCACCCTCAACAATGCAAAGGTTGATAGACTCACTTTGACTTTCTTTAGTTCATCTACTACATATTCCCCCATTTGTTCGACCTCTTCCTCAAAAAAAGTGTGTTGGGAAGCATTAATGGTTTGGTTTTGAATTGCATTGGGTTGCCTATTCCTATTAAAATATTGAGTAGGCACTTCAGGATAGGTTAGATTATTGCTAGCCTTAGGATTAGGTGGGGTACTAAAATTATTAAGAGGGGTGGAGGTTGTGAAAGGACCACCAACTTGTCTATTTCGTAAGTTGTAGGGGGTCGCTCTTTGGTGGAACATGTGAACTTCATCCTCACGTGGCTCTTCCTCATCTTCGGGACCATCATCTACTAAATCAAAGAGCTGAGATAAAGAGCTCTTGGTACTTACCTCTTTTGCTTCTCCTTGCTTAGATGTGGCTCCCTTCTTAGGAGAGTTGTTGTCACTTTTTGGGAAAGGAGCTTTGTTGACCACTAGCACTAAGGAATCATACGGCTCCGATGGAACAATATCTCTGCAACTTGCACCATCAAGAACATTTTAGACCTCCACTTGGAAATTTTTTGTAGTAGTTTGAAATTTTGAGCAGTCTAGCTTGGAATGCCTATTCATCTTATGAATTTGACACCATTTGAAAAGGGCAGCTTCAGCCAAGTAAACTCCACTTGTGGATTTCAGTACTGCCGAATTGATCAAGAGGTGTGGGAATGCCTTTGTTGTTTGGCCTAGTGTTCCATGTTTTGTTTTTCCTTTGTGAAGGTCTTCTTTCAATGTTCTACCTTGAACTCTGACCTCTTTCATAATTCTGGCCTGAGGATGTACCAAAGTCACGATTGTCCCGGTTGAGGTTGGCTTGGATGCTCCTTTGAGAAGCCTGAAATTGGTTGTTTTGATTCCTCAGATGAGTCATCTTGGTGGACAAATTCTTCATTATCTCAGTTAGTTCATCAATTTGATCCTTCTTTGCATTAATCTATTGAGGCATTGAATTTTGAAGGAACATGGGCTATGCCAAAGGTTGGTTATGTTGGGCAATTGGGAATTCCAAGTTCTCCAGGTACATAGGCACTTGAGCTTGTTGGGAATAAGTCTTCTGTTGTGGAGGCTACAAGTAATGAGGCACTGATGGAGATTGATTTAGTGGCGGCCCTGGGTGTGGCACTATTGGCAACTGGGGAACTTGGTTCAACATAGGCATCTGATGAGCCAAGGCATGAGTAAGCCCTTGGATTTGAGTAGGGTTGGTAGCTAGCCCCAATGATGGCAATGGACTAACAATGTGCTATCCCAAGTTGGTACTTGCTTTCACTGCTTCCGCATATGCATCCATCAATCTTGCAGGCGGTTGGTGCATCCTCTTAACTAGGGAAAATGTGAGATTATCCAAGGCAGCATAATATACTAGTCTAGCTGAAGGATAATCAACCAAATAAGGCAACTACAACTTCATGTAAGCTCTATGAAATCGGTTGTTAAATGAGTTGATAGGTTCGTTGACCTCCCTTCTTACAGACATGAATTGCTGGTACGACTCTGTGGGGTTGACAGGGACCTTAAATTTCTACAGGAATGTGTTCTTCATTTGATCCCAAGAAGTGATCGACTTGTAGGTAAATGGATATACCAATAAAATGCTTCATCCCCCAATGAGTAGGGGAAGAGTCTACAAGCCACGTCTTCATGTTCGATCTACATATCCTTCAAGGTTGTTTGGAAGATCCTGATGTGTTCTTCTGTTGTCCTCTGTGGATCACGTAGATGAAACTTGGTGCAAAATCCTTCTAGATTTTTTGGCATGTCATGGTAGTCATTGAAGGAAAAGGGCAATGGATTATCGCCCAACCAAGCCATTGTGGGAAGTGGAGGTTGTAATGGATATGTACAGTGCTTTGGGGTTGAGGTGGGGTAGCAGCTGGGACATCGCCTTGTGGGTGAAGTGCGAGGGTGAAAGCAACACCTTGGATGTGGGAGGTGAATGGGGAAAATGTTGTTTGGGATGAAGGAGAAGATGGAGATGGAGGGATGGAAGGAATTGGAGGAGATGGAGGTTGAGTGGGTGGGGTTGAAGCTGATGCTTCCCCTTTCTTGGCTTTCCTAGCCTTAGTAGGGGTCTTTAGCTCTTGGAATTCTCCCTTATCTGGTGTGGACCTGAGTACTCTATGAAAAATTTGAGAGGAGAAGGAACCAATTCGATCCAACTTAGCCTACTTCCCTCCATCTAGCGCCAATTTTGTTGATGGGTGTTTTTACACCTTCTCAACTTAGACAACATACAAGTATGCTATCTCTCTTGTAAGGAAATTTCTTGCACCAAAGTTTTAGAAAATCACCCCAAGGTCTCTTGGGTGTTAGGTCATCACAATGCTTGGAATAGTTCAATTGGTTGATGTGCTTTGATGGTAATCACAAGAGGGCCTTTATGGTTCACTAAGCATGGGAGTTTGTGTCTACAAATGGAGTTTTATAAATTTTGGAAATGAATGAATAGTTGTTGCAAGTCCAAAACAACAAGCTAAAATTCCTTGCTCATCAGATTTGGCTTTACAATGATGCTAGAACTTTGTTTTAACTTCAGATTTTAAAGAAAAGGAAAAAGGGAAAGGGGATTGAAGTTTCCTAGACCTACAACTAATGATGAACAGTAATAATGAAGGATGCTACAGTGGACGAACTTCCTAAAACTAAGTTCCACTTAACCAGGGACAAACCACAGTCTCATGAAACCAGTGTAATCTTCAAAGGGTCATTGCAGATTTTTAGAATGTTCATTCACCATTAAAGCATGAATAACAATTGAACTTAAGTGTAACACTATAAACAAGCTTAGACTAACTTTACACAACAATTTTTCATCAATAAACAGCTAAAAGTATGAGCTGGAAATGCATCAAACACAACAGCATACATCCACCATTCGAGTACAACAATGAACTACTAACTAATAAATTGTAATAACTGAAAATAACAAAGCTGAAATACACTATTTGGAGATAGAATCATGCACACATGGAGACGAAAGCACAAGAAACCTTCAAAATAATGCTTTTCTCATATATTGTCTATAGCATGTCTTTACACAACAACTCATCTCTCTCCTTGAAAATGAGAGGATGCCCCTATTTATAGTTTTCCAAAGTGAAATGAATGGAAAAGATTCATTTACAATGAGTGGTCAAGATTCATTTTCACTTAGGGTTTCACCTACCCCCAATATATTGCAATATAAAAATAGACTTTTGTCTTTTTCCCTATTTCGTCCTCTAGTTTATTTTGTCTTGTAGTTACTTCCAGCTTTTGCAACTATCTCAACAAGTATTCATCATCTATGATAGGCTTTCCAACCTCTTTCTATGTTGTTGCATACTCCACAAACTTTCCAATCATGACTATGGATTTCTTTTCTTCTATGAGCTCAGATTTGAGGATCCGAAAGGCTATCTTCTTGAATCTATTAGTGATTTGCTCCTAGTGCTTGGTGCACTTTGGTGTAGCCTTTATAGCCTGTTCAGACTGAGTGAAGGCCCTTGCAGAAAAATCCATGAAATTTGGCGATAACATGTCTCCAGCCCCCTATTCCATCTTCTTATGAAATAGTGGCTTGATCTTCTCCAGATCTAGCTCCAAAGTGGGAATATCATAGTCTCTCATCATATTCAGATAATCTCTGCTATCTGTCTAGTGTTCCTTGACCCATTCATGATCAAGCTCCAATTCATGCAAGCCCTTTTCCAAGATCTCTTTCCTATAATCAAGATTCATCTGACATGTCTCGACCAACCAATGATCCTCTTTTGGTAGCTTTAGCTTCCTTTCCCATGTTTCTCGAGAGAGCTTAAGGATACTCTCCAACTTCGAATAGGTGATCTAATGTAGCTTGGGGAATTCTTGGCAAGTGTTCATCATTTCCTCCACTTCTTTTTGTAGTCTCTGAAATTTATTGAACACCCTAGTTGCATGATGAATTCCCATATCTCCATTGTATATTATCCTGTGAAACCAGTCTGTAGTGGACTTGGTCCAATTCTTCATCTTTTCCATCTTATTTATCTCTTCCTTGGAGAGGAGAGTAGGTGCAGATGATTTCGTTGGGGCTTCTTCCTCTGTCGATGTCTACTGTTGGATGTAGGCAGTGAGGTCTGCCACTTGTGCCTTCAACTCTTCCTTTGTAGACTGATCTTTATTCATTTGTTGTATAATGGTGGACACTAACCCTTGAAGATCATCCATCTTTTGTTCACAAGATGTTGGGCCTAGGTTGATCGTAGATATCTGGTAATCTTGTCCTTGAATGGTTCTCGCATCTTTACTTGCTATTGGAGTGGCTATTTGTAGTTTCTGAGACATAGAAGCATCAACTGTGATGTGGGATATTATTTTAGGCTTCTTCTCCTTATGGGTCTTTGTCTAAGCTCTGGCCATTATGGCCTCCAATCGCACCTTTGGATCAACAACCATGGGAGCCTTCTTCTTTATTTGTTGCTCCAGCTAGGCAGGGACCTCTGTTTGTTGTTTTGGTGATTCATGATCACCTTACTTTTGTTTGTCCCTTTGAGGCTCATCCTCTTTGTTACTAAGAGCCTCTTCATCATTCCTTTCCTCCTCATCTGGTTCCTTTTATTTTGCAGTCTTTCCTATATCAAGCTCAGTGGAGGCTACATTCTCTTTAGTAGTATTTTCCTCTTGCGGTGCCCTCTCTTTATCTTCTTCATGTTCAACCTCAACCTTATGTTCGGGCTCAGTGCCCTTCCTTTGTGTATCTTCTTCTTTTGCTTTATCCTTTTCTTCCTCCCTTTTCAAAGGTGCTTCTTCTTACATCAGACCCTCGTCTTGGTCAGTCTGTGGAAGCTCCTCAAGTATCTCAACATCGATATTAGTGCTCATTTCCTTTTCCTCGGAGCGATGCTCCTTTGGGTGTGCCTCTTCATCTTTGTGCTCCCAAGGTAGTTCTTCATCTGGCTCTTGGTCTGATGTTTCAACTTCACAGTGTTCGTCAAGACCCTTAGCATCTCCTTCCTCAAATTTTTTTGGCCCTTCTTCATTAGAAGCCAATTTGTCTAAGTTTATGTTTAATCTACCCTCTGGATGTTCAAAATAGTCATCCCGATCAGAATCCTTGGGCTCATTAGCTATGTCCCTCGTAACCTCTTTGTGTTTCTTCACGTTGATTAGACATAGAAGGCATCATTCACTCTTCTATATTCCCTCTTGAAATTTTTGTATTGCAATTGAGGTTAGCAGGCATATACTTTAAGTTCCCCTCTCTTGGTCCCCAATGTTCCAGCACAAAACATTCCTTTGTATGAGAATTTTACTGCTAGGAGATAAACCAAATATGAGGTCATGTAAAACTGGGAGGTCTTTTTTACGACCATGAGATGATTATGCAAATTGTTGCTTATCATTTTGGCCCAATGGAAGTTGGCGGTGCCGCAGAGGATTTCTTCCACAAAGTATAACATCCATTCTTCAAAGAATGTTGCAATATGTAGGCCCATCACTCTACTTAGGAGAGTGACCAGATCATGGTATTATTCAAAGAAATCGCTTCTGTACAACTTCTTGGGGCTCCTTATTAGCACTGCCCCTTTTGTCCTTTAACTAATGTTGATTGATCATTCTTTTACATCCAAGAGGATCTTGTGGCCATACCTTCTAAGAAAAATATTTTTCTACCTCCTCCATCTTTTCAAAGGTTGGAATGCCAAATGTCTTGTGAATAGATTTAGTAGATAATTCTGTTAATACCTTCCTGTCTTTGGCAATTATCTTCCTATTATGAGAGTGGTAGCACTCTCTACAAGCCATTACTAACTCCAGAGCAACCGGTGCGGGAGGAGAGCCGAATGCCTTTTCAAGCCCACTTTTATTTATTTTTCAGGCATCCTCTGTGGTGGGGTTGACCATCACCCTTTGCTTGAACTCATTTATATTAACATGCCCTACGTCTGTATCATAGACTTTGTCCCAGTTGGACACGAGCTTAAAGGTGCACTCCACCTCGTGAAATTGGTACTTCATTTACTCCTTTTCCTCTTTTCCCCTAGTCGTTCTTGTAGGCTTCTTTCCCTTGTCCACTTTTCCCACTGGCTTCTTTGATGGTCTCTCAGCATTTCCATAAATCTTGCACCCAAAAGATGTAGTAAATAAATTGATAGATCAATAGGGAAAATTTCACTTAGATCTTGCATAACCAGTGTTAAATGCATTCATAAATCCTCAAAATATCAATATGCATCCTAGTTTACCATTTGAAGCTTATTTGGACCATTCACAAGAATATGGGCCTGGGGATGTGGGTTTCCCCTTGGTGGAAGTTGTTGTGAAGTAAGCCATTAAGGAATAGCATTGGAGCCTCAAAATCCTGTAGATGGCCACTTGCATGGAAATTTTTGCATGGTATGTTTGATGGGTAAATCCAAAGTAAAATCATTTGAAATGTGTGAAAATAGGCTATAAGGCACTAGAGGCTATGACATTAGACCTTGGTGCTCTTGCGGGTTTGAAGCATGCGAGTGTTGTGGGGCAGAAAGCCCCTAAGGTTTGACTATTAACTAGTGGCCTTGGGAAAACAGTGTCCTACATGCGGAGTTCCACATAGTAGAACCCGCAGGATCATCTTCCTTCATGAGTTTACTTAAATCCTCTAAGTTGCAACTTGTGGAATCGAGCAGTGCAGAATCCACGCATCAGATTGCTACTAGATCGATGGAGTTAAAATGATAGTGAAACGTTGACGTCCTTCTGCATGCGTAGTTCTACATGACAGAACATGCATAGAGATTTTCCTTAATCAATTTAGTTGTGAGCTCTTTTTGATGCATGGGAGATGAGTAGTGGAAGGTTGTTAGGGCTCTATCATTAAGTAGCAACTTTGTGAGAATGACACCCCAACAATGGCGACCCGCATGATAGAGGGACAAGATTTCTTCACCATTAGAGAATGGTCATAGAGTGATAATCATCCACAAGTGGCAATCCGCATAAGCGGACCCACAGAGGCCAGGTGAACTAAAGGTTTGTTTGGAAAACTTTGAAGTTTGACTTCAAGGAGAAATTTCCCACATAACCCACATGGCGGGACAACACGAAAATTCTTCCATTAAAGAACGACGAGGATGGCATGATGGTCCGCATAATACAACCCACAGATGTGGGTCCACAAGGCTTGGTGACTTGGTCATTTTGTGTGGACAACATTGATGGGTTCTTGGTTTGAGTGGTGGGCAAGCGGTGAAATTTCATCATATAGGAGCAACGCTAAGGTGACAACCTTCCGCAGCCGATGGTCTATGAGAGACGATCCACAAAATTCACCCACCTCAAAGTTTTCTTTATCATTCATAAAGTTTTGACTTTGAGGAAACATATTATGTAGGGCCCACAAGGCGGAATGTTGATGATGCTTCGCTACTAAAAGTGACTGAGGGGTAATGACCTCCCGCATAGAGCGGCTTGCCTTAAGAGGCTTGCGACAAATCAATGGAACAGTTAACTTGGGAGTCAAAACTGAGCTCAACATTCTTGTGGAAAAGGCCCATGCGGGATCTGCAAAGCAGGGAAGCCTGCCACGTTAGTCGCTAGGAATGATGTTTATCAGACGGACCTCGCATAGAGGAATCTTGTAGGAATGAACCCATAGGGTGATGAAGAGTTAAAAAAAAATTCAAGTGTAATTTATGGTTTAGACTCCATAGGGGGTAGGGTTGGGATGGTGAGAGACCCTACTGGTTTCACTATTAGGAACGACGATGGGCCAACAGAAATCCATGCTTGGGCCCACACGAACTGTTAAGGGGAACTCTCTTAGAATGAGAGATACGAAGTAGTGACATGCAGGATTCCTTGCATTTGTTTTAGCCATCATTTTAATGAGCAATTCGAAATCAACTTTGATGTTGGGTGAGATTAGGGTCCAACAAATTTTAATTCAAAACAATTGCGAAAACCTTAGTTGAGAAATCATTTTCAACAATTTAAATGACTAACAAGGAGAAAATTGCGTAGACTCATACCTTAAGATCACATGAAAAACTGAGATGAATTCAACCCGAATCCTTTGAGGAACCTTATGCATGCAGGAGTCTCTTTCTCTCTTTCCAAATTCCAAATGTAGGGTGAAAATGATAGCCAGGACGCGGTCTATATATAGGCAATCCACCATTAATGTGCACATTTAATCCTTAGTATGATGGCAACTGGGTTGGTGAGATGCAGAAACCCATGTTTGGTTGGATTCCCATCGAAGATCCATACAACAATAGTGGATGCAGAGCCCACCATGCAGGAAGATGTTAAGGATTGGTCGCTACTTAGAGGCGAAGTGACAGTGGCGGTCCGCAGAAGGAGAGTTGCAGATGTGGGTCTACCTGGCTAGGTGGACATAGTGGCCAATAGGAGACAGAAAACCGCAAGTCAAACTCCGCAAAGGCTAAAAAATTACTGAATTTTGGATAGGTGATTTTGGTCAAAGGGAATTTGATGACTCTAATGTATGTGACTAATTTAAGCTCAGAAATAGGGGCATGCAAAATGAGGCAAGAGCAAAAATGACCTAGCAAAAGTGAAACAGAAAGAGAGGGTCCCTAGTCTGAATGGGGCGTGTGTGTTATAGGCACAATATATAGCTTTGTCATTAAAATTTAATAAATATTTGTGTCATCCTATTTTATCTTCTTGTGATCTACATTGTTTTGTGTGAGTTGAGCTAAGTTTCCTAGTTTGACAACCCATAATTGGGTTGTTAATCTTTCCCTACATCAAATCGTATCAAATTAAGATGTTCTTTATGCTTAATGAAGATCTCTGAGGATTTTTGTGTGGTGTGGCCTATAGTCACATTCAAAAAATTATTGACTTGTAGCTAATAATTTCATCCATATTAGTTGTTGCTCATGGTTGATGTGGGGCCACCAATGTCATTGGAAGAAGTGATTGAATTGTTAAGAGTAATTCAACAGATTGTGGATCTAATGGAAGTAGATCATCACAAAGGGTTTGTCTAGCAAGAAGATCCCAGTGATTTGGAGGATGATAAGAGAGATGAAGAAGAATAGGAGCAAGAGGAACAAGAGAAAGTGATAGCATTTAATACTGATGTGGGAGAGGGGAGGTGGTTGTGAGCCATCTCAAAGATTGGAAGAAGTGCATGTGTAGTGTTATTATGCCTTTTAGAATAATTGAATTTGGAAGAACTATTCAATTAGATCACCAAGATGGATGAGTTCTTTTTTTGCTATTATATATAGTTTAACAATAGCAAAAAGCATATACATTAATTTTTTACATTATAAATCATAATTAAATCTGCTATGCAAGGTCGGAACTGCACTACCTTATAACTATTCTATATTATCATATTTAATAGGATTTTTTAGGATGATGCATTACTCGATGAGTTCTTTAAATTCAAAGACATCTTAGATTGGTAGAGGGTAATGATAGCCCAAACAAAGTTAAAAGGGCAAGTCATTTAATGGTGGAAGGATTTATTGTTGTAGAGAGCGAAGTGCAATAAGGAGAATGCCACCCATTTGGGATTGAATGGTCATCAAGTTGAAAGGTAGTTTCTAGTAGGGAATTATCAATTGGAACTTTTAATAAATATACATAATTTGTGGTAGTGCACAACTAACATGAAGGAGTATAATAAGGAATTTTACAAATGGACCATCAAATCTTGACACCATGATTCAAGCTAGGAAGAGATATCATGCTATATAACTAATTCAAGGATTACCATACATAATGAGATATATATGCTAAGACTCCACACCATTGAAAAATATTACTAGTACATCTTGAAGGCCAAGGAGAAACTCAATATTTTGGCTATAAGGTCATAGTTTCTAGTGGCAATAACAACAATCTTTTGTTTATTGAAATGGTGGAGAAATTGGAGTTGAAGAGAATGGTTCACCCTAATCCCCACAAATTTTATTGGTTGTAGAAGGGACATCATGTTATGGTGAGTGAACAATGCCTGATGAGTTTAGAAATTTGTTCATACAAGGATGAATTACTGTGCAATATCATGCCCACAAATTCTAGACATGTCCTCTTGGAGAGGAATTACCAATTTAATAGGAAAGTCGTGCACAATGATCAAACACTATAGTATTGTTAAGAGTGTCAAGTGGTATACGTTGAATCCTTTATAGAATCCAAAGGAAGATTATGAGGTAGAATAGCAAGTAATGATGATTTCAAAGGATATTTTAAGTGAGTAGGAGTTAAGAGAAGTGGAAGTGACAATTATTGAGTGCATCACAAAAGAGGATGTCACACCACATAAGGGGTTGCATTAAGAATATGAAGGGGTAGCATGGATAAAAATTCCTTTGGAGTTGGGGAAGAATGTTTATAAGGCTTAATGAGTGATTAATGTGATTATTTGAGGTAGTGGAAGGTCTGGAAAATAGTAGAGAGTTGAGTTCAAAATATAGTACCATACAATTGTCCAAGAAAGGACCTAGGAAAGGGAAAGATAAAAATGCTTACTATATTAGTTGAGAAGTAATAAATTGCTTGGAAATTCTAGCATGCTTACAAAATACATCAAACTTCTTAGAGGAGAATTCACCACCATTATCTATATTAAACACCTTTATTTTTATATTGATCTAATTTTCAACAAGAACTATCAATTCCTTAAAATTGAGAAACATCTATGACTTGGTCCTAAGAAAATATATCTGAGTATACCTAGAATAATTATCAATGAATGTAAAATAATATAGACTTACCAATGGATGAAATATGCACAAAACCACACATTATTATGAATCACCTCCAAAGTCATCTCTAATCTAGTGTTTCCAAATTTAAACTTGAAGATGTATCATAAAATTTAGTGCCCTCATGAGACTATCCATGTCATTAGGAATTTTGTCTCATGAACAAGAGTGTGTTGTAAAGATACCAAATTTGATGTAGGCTTGGAAAGAAAAAAATTAGATGATATATCATGTTCTTTCTCTTTTATCTCATGTGTATCCTCAACCTATGTTGTATTATAATCAAGAAAAATAATGGGTTGACAAACATTAGAATGCACCTTATCATTTAAGTTTATATGATTGTCTTACTCTTGAATCATCCCTTTATCCATAATATATTTAATTTTATGTTTGAGTTCAATGCATAATTTTCATGTATGCGATGATAAGCACAAAAATATTTATCCATATGTGATGCATGTTTAGACATCTATTGGATTAACTAGAGGTAGAGAGGATTGTGTTCCAAAATTTATTCCAATACAACATTTAGAGGTTCCTCTCAAGTGGTGATTTCTTTAAATCTTTTTGATTTGACATGTTCATGATTATCATCATTAGTTGCATCATTATTGTCCACATTATCAAAATGTGACAATGATGTTAACTCATGAACGAAGGGGAAATGTAGAAATATGTCAATATAAATAATATCTTCCAGTAAAATGCAATCACATTTAGATACAATAGGAAATAACTATGAAAACAATGACACTTGTAATACACTTAGATTTTAAAGAGTCAAACTAAACTATCAATAAATTCTTTTAAGTTCATCATCTTCTAAGGTTGAACTCATGTTACTTGAAATCAAAATATGTAATCTTTACTTGGCTCTTATTATTCTTGCTTACATTTTATGATGTTAGCAACATGTGCATTAGATTCAATATTATAATTAAAAAATTTAATAAAAGAACTAGCCAAATCCACAAAGGAAGTGAAAGAAGTGTGTGGTAATGAATAACACCATGTGAGTGCATGCCCACTTAAGCTTGTTGGAAATAATCTAGAAAATAATTAAAACTTGTGAAAATAAGGGGAGCATAGAGTTTGGAAGTATTGTATATATAATAATGGATCATGCTTGCCATCATACCTTGCAAAGGAAGGTGCCACAAATTCACTTGGTGTAGGATAAGTCAAAATATCGTTTGCTAAAGGATTGTGCAATATTACTTTGATAAGATATTTCTATTTAAATACTTGCTCATAAATATCAATTCACTTTTTTTAGATGGATAATCCTATTAATGAGGGAGCTCAAATAAGTATTCTCAACATGTCCCATATCCACTTGTGTATGCATGACATGCATGTATTAATGAGAGAGGATAGACAATATGTATCATCAATGAGGCACATTATCCTCACATATACTAAATAAAAACTATGCAATACTCATATTGTTCTCCATCCTCATCTATGTTGAAGTCATGTGTGTGTTCAATATAAGGTATAGAAGAATGCCACAATGTCTTAAAGATACCTCATTAGAAAACACTGAAAATATTCAAAGGAGAATCCCCATAAACATCAAAAGTGTATATCATCATGATGCATAGAAAAATCCATAGGACCCACTAAGAAAGGGTCACTAGAAGAAAAAGAAGGTGAATCACGAGTAAAACCAAGTCTAGGGCCAATAGTAAAATAATCTACGAAAGACCCTTACAAATCATAGAAATATGTAAAATATGTATAATAAGTATGACATGAATTAAACTGTTGTTTAGCTCTAGCAACTAAAATAGCAACAAATGCATGCATAAAATTATGATCCTCATGTATGTAAGCATACTATGAAGATAGGAATGAGCTAACATGCAAATTTGCATCTTCATTTTTTTCTAAATGAATCTATCATAGGTATATTAAAAGAATGTGGATCATATGCTAAATTATTGTGAACCAAAGAGTCATCATCCGCATCATGGGAAAATAAAGAACTATGATTACGATCCTCACTAAACATGGCACCAATAGGCCATGACCCACAAATTAGATAAGAAGGGATATCAAACTCATGTGAAGGTGAAACATGTGTATCTGCATCGCTAGGATCCTCAAGGAAAGACAAAGCAAGGAAGAAACAAGTAGGAGAACCCATAATTGAACAAGGAAAGCTAGAATGAGATGTATAAAGGATATGATCACTAGGTATAATAGTATCATATGAAGGGAGATCCATAGATGTATCATGAGAGGTTTTAGAGCTAAAGTATCATCAACATGAACTAAGGCATAAGGAGGAAAGGTACTCGAATGTAACACATAGTCATGCCCCATACACATCATTTTTGTTGGTCATATTAAGATTAGATGTAACATGAAGCACATGGACAAATGAAGTAAGGGGATCCAAAATAGAGGGATAAGGAAAATAAACTCTTTGGAGGAGAAGAGATCATAGACATGATGAAATGGTACCTCCATAAAAGGCACATCCCTATGTATATGATAAAAATACATGAAAGTATTAAGGATGAGGGCTTCAAATGAAACTTGAAGCATAAGAATATATCAAAATTGGTGAGACATGCATCACTAGAAGATAAAGCCAAAGGTCTATGAGAATCAATGATAAATGATATAACACAAATGTGCAATCCAAAAGTGAGTAGGTAAGAATCAAATAAATAACAAATAAAGAATCCCCAAACCCTAATCAAAATAACACAATTGAGGGTAAATCCAAATCCTAATCAATATATGAAAGATGCAACAATTAAAAATATCAAGCTTGAAACCTAATGTAGAAAGAACAAACCATAAGAACAAAGCCCTAGGCTATATAAGAAAGTTGGGTTCACCAAAAATGTAATAGGTAATAAATATTTTTACTACAATTTACCCAAGATAAATAATTAAACATTAATACACCTAGGATCATGAGCTAGGACTAGAAACAATACATGCTAAATTAAATGAAGTTAAATATGATGCTTGACTAGAATTTAGTGATGGTAAAATGATATTGAAGATGTAAAGAATTGATTCATCAAACAATTAGAATTTTAGGATTTAATTCATCAAGTGTCTCAAATTCTACAAACTAACTATATGATCTTCCTTGGTTCAAATTTGCATCTATAAAATTGATCTCTACAATCATAGAACTAATCTAATGTGCAAAATTGAGCTTATACTCACGAGAATGAATTAACATAATTTTGAATTTGAAATCTACTCACCTCAATCTTGAAATGGTGGAATCTGAGTAAGGATTGATGGTGTTTACAATTTTTTTGGAGAATCTACAAAGTTGCATGGGTCTCATTCTCCCCAATTAGACCTCCAGCAAATTAACTTTATAACTCCAAGCGAAAGATCAAGAACAATAACCAAGTGTACTATGGACCTAAGATGATGTGATGATGTAATCTTTTGATAATATTGCTATGATACTTTCATACATACTTTATGAGAGTTTGTTTGATTAGCATAATACATAAATCAATATATCCTCTAACAACGATCAAACACATAAATCAACACAAACATAGATATAATAAATTAGATTACAATAACTAATTAGAAAAAATAAAGAGTATAATTTTTAAAAAAATAAAATAAATCCATAACCTACAAATTTGATCCAAATTTATGCAAAAATATATCAATTATAAACCATTCAATGCATGTAAGACACTCAAATCGAAGATGAACCAAAGTATTTATCCCCTGTTTTTTTTTTTTGTGAAATAATGGAAACGAGCATCAGGGGAAACCAGTCGCAACATTTTTAATCTGGTCCTGATAAATTATCATGGCTTTTGCAATGGAGCCTCTTGTACTTGCTTTCATGGCTTTTGCAATGGAGCCTCTCGTACTTGCTTTCATGAAAGTATAATTAAAAAGCTTTGAAACAAACCCATCTCAAATAGATCATGTCATCCATTGCCCATCTGAATCAAAATCTCAGAGCATTATGTAGAGAGGGTTGTCTGAAAGAGGCACTACACATTCTGCGTACTACCCACAACTTTTCTGTTGACTGTAATACTTATCTTCATCTCTTGCAGACGTGCATTGCAAATAAAGCTCTTTCAGAGGGTAAACAAATCCACTCTCACATCAATGAAAGGGAACATAAATTTGCCACAAACACTTCTATACAAAACAAACTTATCAACTTGTATGACAAGTGCGGTAGTTTCGGGGATGCTTGCAGAGTTTTCAGCCACATAACTGAACGAGACGTTTTATCATGGAATATGATAATCGCAGCTTACCGTAGACATGGTTGTTCTCAAGAAGCATTAACTCTGTTTCATAAAATGCAGCATACAGGTATCCAACCAAACCAGTTCACCTTCGCCAACATTATCCCGGCCTGTGCTAAAATGGGAGCTTTAGAACAGGGTATAGAAGTCCATCAAAAAATAACAGAAGGTGGGTTTTTGTCAGATGATGTGGTTGTGACTGGACTGATAGACATGTATGCAAAATGTGGAAGCATACACAAGGCGCGCCAGCTATTTGACAAAATACGCAATGCAGATGTGGTTTCATGGACTGCTATGATTACAGCGTGTACGCAGAGTGGCGCTTTTGGCGAGGCTTTAAGGCTTCTCGAAGAAATGCCTCAGCCAAATGTGGTCTCATGGACTGCAGTTATTGCTGGATACGCACACAATGGGTTTTGTGAAATGGCATTAGAGATTTTTAGGAAAATGCAGTTAACTGGTGTAAAACCAAACTCCGTAACCTTTGTCAACACTCTTCCAGCTTGTGCCAAAATGGGAGCTTTGGAAGAGGGTATGGAGATTCATCGGAAAGTAGTAGAAAGCGAGCTGTTGTCGGATGTTGTAGTTAAAAATGCACTGGTAGACATGTATGCAAAATGTGGGAGAATACAGAAGGCATATGAATTGTTTGACAAAATACCTCAACGAGATGTGGTCTCATGGACAGTGATGATTGCTGGGTATGCACAGAACGGACTTGCTGGAAAATCTTTAGAGATTTTTAAGAAAATGCAGTCACTAGGTGTAAAACCCGATTTATCAACCTTCACGAGTGTCCTCCCAGCTTGTGCCAAACTTGGAGATTTGGAACAGGGTATGGAAATCCATCAAAAAATAAAGGAAACCGGACTTTTGTCGGATGTTATAGCTTCCAATGCCCTGATCGACATGTATGCAAAATGTGGAAGCATACAAACTGCACATGAATTGTTTGACAAAATCCCTCAACGAGATGCAGTCTCGTGGAATGCAATCATTGCTGGATATGCACAAAACGGGCTTCTTGAAAAAGCCTTGGAGGGTTTTATACAAATGCAATTAGCAGGTGTGAAGGCAGACTCGGCAACCTTTGCCAGCATCCTACCAGTGTGTGCTAAAATGGGAGCTTTGGAAATGGGTATGGAAATCCATCAAAGACTAATTGAAGGCGGATTTTTCTCACATATAGAACTTGTGACAGCCCTGATAGACATGTATGCAAAATGTGGAACCATACAGAAAGCATCCGAATTATTTGACAAGATTCCTCAACGAGATGTAGTCTCATGGAATGCAATGATTGCTGGATACACACAAAATGGCCTCATTGAACAAGCCTTGCAGGTTTTTAAGCAAACACAATTGGCAGCTGTAAAGCCAAACTCGGCAACCTTTGTCAGCATCCTCCCAGCATGTGCCAAAATGGGAGCTTTGGAGCAGGGCATGGAAATCCATCAAAAAGCTATTAAATATGGATTTTTGTGTGATATTATGGTCATGAATGCCCTGATGGACATGTATGCAAAATGTGGAAACATATGGAAAGTTCGTACGTTGTTTGACAAACTACATCAACCAAATGTGGCTTCATGGAATGCAATGATTGCAGCATATGCAATGCATGGCTATAGCAAGGATGCCCTCAAACTCTTTCAATTAATGCAACACTCTGTAACCAACCCTAACCATGTAAGCTTCATTTCTGTTTTGTTTGCATGCAGCCATGGAGGTCTATTGAATGATGGCTGTAAATATTTCAATGTAATGAATGATTATTATGGTATCATGCCTACAATAGATATCTACGTATGCATCGTCGACCTTCTTGGCCGTGCTGGATATCTTGAGGAGACCCTAAACTTTGTTCTCAAAATGCCATTAAAACCAGATGTGATAGTCTGGATGTGTTTTCTTGGTGCTTGCAAATCATATAAAAGTGTAGAACTTGGTGAATTTGTGGCAACAATCCTGATTGAGTTGGATCCTAAAAGTGCTGCTCCTTATATTCTTCTGTCAAATAGTTATGCAGAACTGGGCAGGTGGGGTGACCTTCAAAAGGTAAGGCAAATCATGAAAGATAGAGGAATTAAAAAGCTACCTGGGTGTAGTTGGATTGAAGTCCATAAGATGGTACATGGTTTTTGTGTAGGAGACAGAAAACACCCACAAACACAGGAGATTTATGCAGAGTTGGAGAAATTGTCTTGGGAAATGAAGGCAGCAGGGTATATTCCAGATACAAGACCTGCATTGAGTGACGTGGTGGAGGAGGATAAGGAATCACTCCTTTGCCACCATAGTGAGAAGTTGGCAATTGCATTTGGGTTGTTAAACACATCCCCTGGAACAACAATTAGAGTTGTCAAGAACCTTAGAGTATGTGGCGACTGCCACACCGCAATCAAGTTTATTTCTAAGATTGTTGCAAGAGAAATTGTTGTGAGAGATGCAAACCGTTTCCATCATTTCAAGCATGGACAATGTTCTTGTGGAGATTACTGGTGATGCTGAGGGAAGTAAGCTATAAACACAAGCTTGCACTATAACAACGTGCATGGTTTCATGCTTGCAGTTGAAAAAGAGAGTTTGTTAATATGGAATGAAGTCCTATCATAGGGGTAAGAAAGAATCAAGTTTTATATTAAGTTTCTGAAAACACTATGCTTTTTTAGTATTTGATGATCTAGACCATGCTTTAGCCTTGAAATTATGAAAGTTGTATGGTCATCACTTTCTAGATTACTGTTGGGGTATTTGTTAAACCCTTTTTTATAATATCATTTGGAAGGTCATGGCATTGGTACGTTTTTCAGGAACCCTGCATGGATCTGCACTGAAATGCTGGAGAAGGTCCAAGAATGGGAAATGTGAAAGGAGAGGGACGCTTGAAGGAAATGGAAAACTTGGCCAGCGGGAAATATGGGAAAGGGACTCACAATCAAGCCAACGCTGGCATATGATAAGTGGAGCATCTCTAGATTGTTGCCTACTCCTATCTTCGCAATTTGTATGTTATTTTTGTCTAGATTTTTTTTATTATCCTGTGCATACTTTAGGTTTGCCATCTGGGACTAAATTATATGTACCAAAACATGTCTGTATTTATACTTGTTTAGGTGGATTCTATGTCATTCATGGTGAAGGAATGCGAAGGACATTTTGCGGTGAATTAAACCCTTCGATGAACAGGTTAACTACTAAAGGCTGTTGTTGAAAATCTTAATCCAGGGATTGAGAAGTTAGGAATGAAAAATCACAAGATGTTCTTTGGGGGTATTTAAAGATCCATCTTACAATGCATATAATCTGATTTTTCTCCTAGGCACAATATAGTTAATCTACTTCTATTATTCATTTTTTATTAAATAACTAATAATAAAAAAATATAATACAAAAGTAATGTTTTTTACAATGAATATTTTGCTTTGTTTGTTAGAATAACTTGTGTTCATGGAGTGCACACTCTAAAATAGGAAGAGAAATACACTGAGGATGTTAAAGCACTCTAAATACAAATGACATGATAATTTGCAAGAAATAGGAGGGCTCATAGTAAGGCTAGAAATTGCCATTATGTTTTTTTAATTAATTTAGTGTTTATTCACTTAAGTATGTTCTAGGACCAATTTGTCCCTTTTTGAGCCTTCCACTAGATCTTAACTTTTCCCACCCTTAAAACCCCCTCCCCCCAAAAGTTTCAAATCAAAATTCAAAAATGACATCCATGTGTGAAAAAATATTAGTGTTTTGGACACATGTGCAACCCTAATGTTGGTGTCTAGGTCAATTTGTGATCCAAGCCCAATTTTGAGCAACTTATGCTATATCTCATCATCAACATATGTCTAGCTCAATTTGTGATCCAAGCCCAATTTTGAGCAACTTATGCCATATCTTATCATCAACATATTTCATGCCACAATATTCCCTTGCAAGCACACTTCACACCAATATGCATTATACATGAAGACATAGGCACAAGCATCAATTGATCAACTTTATGTAAATTAGCATAATGCAACCATGCACACACTCTTCAATCACATCACACAACTTCATGGTCATATGCCATTTCATGAGTATGTGCATCAACTTTGACAACAACTTTGTCAACTCCTTAGTAACAGTTATCTACATTGTATATGATTTGCATGTGGATAAATGTCCATTTGCACCAATACAATCAATGTGGCTCCATACACATCTAACATTTGGCAATGCCAACTCTACATGATCATGCCAACCAACTAGCACCATACAAATTTGACATCTAGCACAACCCTAGCCACATGGAAAGCATAACATACATGCATGGCATCTGTCAACTTATTGTGGAAAGCTTAGTTGACAACCAATTGTATAAATACAACTCATTGTACATTATGTAAACTAGTCTTCCTACTAATTAGCTTAGTCAAGCTAGCTAACATGGTAGAATTATGCCTTATGGTTTCTTTGGTGAATTAGATGGACACTTTTTCTATCTATTACAAGACCCACTCTCTTTCTAGATTCTTTATAATTATGTATCATACACCTTTGAAGAATACATGACAATATTATTTATGCCTTTCTCATTTCGTTGCCTTACCTTAGTCATGACATTATATAAGAATGCTTTTGTATCTCAATCTTTCCATTGGAAGTGTATCTACCTCCATTGGCTTTTCTTCATAACTATTCCTAGATGCAAAGTTGTCCTCCAATTCTCAAACTATAATTGGATCATTGGTATCATAGCTTAAAGGCTCGATCTCATGTCACTTGTTATTAGACACATCCATCTAGATCCTTTTCCGTAACGCATAGAAAGAAGATACATAGTTAATTTTCCTAAAGGGACCCTTAGTTGTCATCCCCAAAATAAAATAACTATTAACGTTTAGAGAGCTAGCTTCTTTGACATAGAAAACATCAACTACAAGACATGCACTTCACTCATGGACTTGCAATTCTACATTGTCCTCAATGACCCCATTGTAGCCAAGGAAAAAAAAAATTCCACAACAAAAACTTCATCAAGATTTTTGTGTCATGTGGTGTTTCCTTATGCTTGCTTCTACAAATATGAGCAAATTTGGAGAGAAGGTTTGAAATCCTTCTCAACTTCATTAGCACATAACAATGGCTACTAGATCCAAAGCTTCACTTAGGTAACATATGCCACAGAGCCTACCTCAACATGGTCACACTCTACCTTTTGCAACCAATGTAGAAGTACACTACGTGATGTTGGCTACATCAAGAAACAATGTTGTGACCTAGGCAACACTACTACCTAGTTGGAGGAAATATACATCCTCTACCATGTGCCTTTCAAATGCCCACCTTCTATCATGTGTCATGCAAGGGATATTTTAATATCCACACACCTTTAGATAGATTATCAACATCTCAACATACAAACCCATGTGAACCACAACATCCACAACAACATATGCAAGAACATTCAATTGTTCCTAAGGGCATCATTTTCCTTTGTAGTAATATGCTAGATTCACACAATTTGCATGACAATCTCTAGCATTGGAATGACAAATGATAGCCTTTGCAACCTCACAATTGTAGCAAGCCATGTCAATATCCAGATTAGAAACTTACAACTCTTGGCAAGGCTGCAAACACATGGAGCCTTTGTAGCTTCACTTCAATGCTCTTGGTCTTACTACACTAGACTTGCATTGCACCAAACAAAAACCACACCAAAGCACTTTTCAACAATGTCATCCCACACAACACACTTTAGCATTATGTGCCAACAAGCCACTTCTTCACTGACAACATTCTTTTGGATTGTCTATGCTTTTCCAACTTCAATATACAGGGACCCATTTCCCTTAACAACAAGGCAACATGGGTTCATCCACACCTTCTCATTTCAACTCTAGAGTACAAGGACCAAATTACTTCAACCTGTTACACCCCGTTGTGTTATTACCTATTTACTTTTACCTATATATATTTATGATTATGTTTTGCATATGAATCTTGATGGGATATGAAGAATGACTATTTGATTCAATTTGATGTTTTATAATGATTCTGACAATGATATATATGATGCATATGATTTTATTGTTATCAACTAACTACTGTTATGATGTACTAAGCTAGATGCAGGAACAAGCTCGAACCTCTGGAAGAGAGGGGGAGTATCACTTAGGAGAAGAACTTGGTCTGGTAACCCCGATGAACCTAATTGAAAATACACACACTCACACACTAGTTGGTCTAAGTTTAGTCAAGTTAGTTTGTGTAAATGGTAAGTAACCTTCTGTCTTGGTTGTGAATGTTTATATTAGTTTATGATCTTGTTTTATGAATGTTGTGATTGAGGAATGTAATTAAGTCTTTATGTTAAGTGAAAGTCCTTCCTTGTGTGTTTATATATATATATATATAGAACTTATACATATGAGTAAATTCCTACATGAGTATACATAGGTAGACGTATCTATACATGCTCATGGATGAATTTCCATATGCATGTGAATGTCGATTGGACAAACAAAGGTGATATATATATATATGTCAATTGATGGAAATGAGAGTATATGTGTTTATATAAAGATATTAAAACAATGTTATGTATATACATACTATATATATAATAATATATATAATAATGTATATAATAATGTATACACATATATTATACATATATATTAATATGCTTATATATTTATGTATATATATATGATTATTTTTTATAAGATAAGCAACATTTACAGGGTGACGTACCCTTTACACAAAGAGCCCGAAGGGCCAAAAAGGAGCAAGTAGACCAGCAGAAGAACTACAGAAACACCACAGACAAACAACCCACCTGGTAACAAACACCAGGGGCAAAGAACACTTAGAACAACAAGCAGTCCTAAGTCAAAAACATAGGAACATCAAAGGCCTTTAGCCAAGAAACTAACACCCAAAACAAAGGACCTAGGGCCCAAATAACCTCCTAGATCAACCAGGCCACAAACCACCTGTAGTAGCTGAATTGCAACAGACCTCCTACTCAAATAAGGCAACCCTGAGTTCAACAGAAACCAACCCGTTCTTGTACCCCAAAACAACAAGCCCAAATGATTGCTAGAAACAACTAGTCCACAAACCACCTGCAGCGGACAAACCATAGCAGCACTTCCAGAAACACAAGTTGTTGCAAAGAAACCATCATTAAAATGCACCAACCAACCATACACCAACCCCGAAACCTCCTCTAACAGATGGGGCTCCCCTCTATAGGAGAGGAAGAAGTGGGAACCAACACTACTGAAGAAACCTCCCTCCAGAGCAAGCACACACCACCTCAATAGGGACCTACCAAGAAAGGAAGCACTTCCCACCATCTCTACAACCACCAACTCCACCTCAATAGGAGATGGCCCCACCATATTCACCTCTATAGAATACAACAAAAGTAGAGCATGGTAGCAAGAATGAACTCTAGCAGCACAAACAACCACCTCCTCCCAAGGCATCCAACCCAAAGGAGCACAAAGAAGGACAACAACAACTTCTTGGTCAACCATATAATGAGCCCAAAACACTGAAAGACCATCAAGTCTTTCCTCATAAAAAACTCCATCCACCACAAAGGGCCGCCAATAGACCAAGGGAATCCCCATAAACAACAAACCCACAACACACCACAGAGAAAAAAAGCCCACAAAGGAAACAAAGCCACTCCCAACTGCACCATGGTAGTAGGCAACGGAGGAAAACAACACCTCAGCAAGGTAGAGCCCCCTCCCCCAACCAAACACCAATACCAAACCAACCATTTCCACCAGCCAAGAAGCCTTCCAAAAGCGCAAGACCTTCCACAACAAAACATGGCAGGGACAAGAAAAAGTTCCCACCAAGCACCACCACTGAAGGAGGCCAACCACCTGCAGCCACACCAAACCATGGAACCATCTCACCCAAGGGGTAACCGTAGGGTGTGTGCAAGAAGTTGAGTCCACTTTTTGGCCAAAAAGTGGAAGTGTTTTTCCTGATTTTCAGAATTTGACACATTTGACCTTAAAATTTAAAGCACTTAGAGATGAAATCTTTAAAAAAGTCAATCATAAAATGTAGTGCTCGGAGTTTAGTTTCCAAATATGTAATTTATTTCAATACCCAAATTGTACAAATTGAGTTTTAATAGGCATTTCTAAAAACCACTGTTTAAAAGTAATTTTTTTTTACCATACCATGCACGTGTACGACATCCATATTTTGACTTAAATTATCATATTTTTCTAAATCCTTTTGGAAAAAGTTTTATTACTCACTGAAGCTTGTTCTTGATATTTTTGTAATTTTTATTGAATTTTTTTTGTTTAAATTTTTATTAGGCATTTGTCATTTTGAAAAATCGTCGTACATGCATAAGATGACCTAAACTTATCATTTTTTTATTTTTATTTTTAAATTGAAAAGAATTGTTTGAAGTTTGTTCTCGTGCAATCCGTTTGTCAAAATGTTATGTTGATCAAAAGTTATTAAAATAGTAAAAAAACCCGATATTTAAAGTTTATGGACCAATTTTATTAGAAATTAATTAAAAATAGAAAAAATAATCTAATTGCAAAACAAATTACATATTTAGAATGCATTGTTTCATCTAAAATGGGTTTTAATTTTGTTAGAAAATTCTGCAAAAAAGGTCGTCAGCCATATGTCCAAAGTCGGTATTTTTCTTTGACATTGTTAGGACCTTCAACTTGCAGGTCAAACCAGATTGAAGGCCTATGTTCGGACTTCCAATGTTTTTCCCGAACCAAAAACCTAGGCAAAAACTCTACCACAATGCAAAAGAAAATTCAAATTTTAAAAAACGGGATCCCGTTTATAAAACGGGATCTCGTATTATAATCGAAATCTTGTTCCTCATTCGGCAATATTTGGACCGTTGCAAAGGAAACGAGATCCCGATTATAATATGGGATTCCGTTCCCTAGCCAACGGCTCTGACATTCAATGCCGATGAACGGGATCCCGATTATAGAGTAGGATCTTGCTTATTAATAAACGGGATCCCGTTTTATAATCGAGATCCTGTTTTCTAGTAAGCGAGATCCTGTTTATAAAATGGGATCCCGTTTATTTTATTTAAATACACAGTAGCAAATTACTGTGAAGCTTGCAACTTCATATGTACGGCCGAGAACAGTAAAAGTGAATTATTTTTCATAAGTTATTGTATTTACAGGTGGTGAACTTGATTTTTAGTTTATTTTATCAAACAGAGCATCATCTACACCATTTTTGAAGTGAAATTGTATTATTTTTGTGCTTGTTTGGAGGAACAAAAGGTTTCAATTTGCAATATGGATTGAATTTTTCAAATGAGGCATGAAAAAAATAATTTTTAAAGTGGAATTGTGGTAGTTTTCTACTTGTTTTAAGGAACACAAGAGGAAGAATTTTGTCCTAATAGGTATTCAACTTCCAATTTTGATTGAATATTTTGAAGTATTTCACTATTAACATTCATTTGTGTTTGAGAATTTTATAATTATGGGAGATAAAACTCGTAATAAGAGAAGGAAGACATTGACTCCTCAAGAAGTTGAAGCAAATAGAGAAAAAGAGAGACAAAGACAAAGAGAAAGAAGAATGAGAATTAAATCAATGAATGATGGTGGAGCAACCAATTCAACAACTATTGAAGATGAAAACATTGAGGATACCATGGTTGTAGATGAAACTAATTTGCAAGGAGTCAATTTGGAGAAGAATATGATTATACAAACAATTCCTACTATGTCTTCAAATCCCTCTTTGAATGCTATGGAGAATGTTTCAATATGCACAAATCCAGGTACGTCTTCAAATCTACATGTTAGTGAAATGGTAAATTTGTATGTAGAAGTTTTACAAGATGCTGGACTTAATGATGTTGACATTGACTATATTCAGAGAGATGAAACTTTTATAGAATTTGTTGAAAACAAAAGAAAAATCTTTGTTGCAAATGAAAATCAAAATGATCATTTTCTTAAAATGAAAACAAAAATTTTGATGAAAATGAAAATAAACCGCTTTTGAAAATGAAGATGAAAATGAAAATGAAAACCGCTTTTGTTGATGAAAATGAAGCGTTTTGTTGATGAAAATGAAAATGAAAAAAACCGCTTTGTTGATGATGAAGATGAAGATGAAAATGAAAATGAAAACGCTTTGTTGATGAAAATGAAAAAATGAAATGATAAAAATGATAAAATAAATGAAAATGAAGATGAAGATGAAAAATCTAGAAATCTAGATGATGTTGAATTTAATAAAATACAGAAGTGGTGTTTTCGATCTTCCAGTCAAATTTCTTGGAGGCAAATAAGAACACATGAATAGAATATACACCAAATTCTTTTATCATAAAAAAATTGCATTTCAATGTCAACTAATGATGCAATTGATGAGAATGCAAAAAATGAGGAAAGTAATGAAAAGGTTAGGCTTTTATGTTAAACCAAAAAGAAAAGATCAATCATTAAAACATGCTATGTCTACTGTTGCTAGTGCCATTCAATCTATTGGGAAAAATAGTCGATCTAAAGATAAAAACGCAAAGAAGAAAACTATAACTACTGCTATAGTTAATAAAACAACTTTGAATAAAAGAATGGTAAGCAATATTAGTGAAGTTTTAAAATGCATCCCTAAAACATTACTAGAGCCGCAAAAGAAGACAAAGTATAGAAAATGATCCTATCAATCAATGTTGGAGTTTCAAAGGGACGACTACCAAGGTCTGATATAAAATTGAATGTTGAAATTAAATCTTTGATAAAAATTATTGGCATGATAATACTAGGGTTTCATCTAATGCTAGAGATGTTTTAAAATTAAGGGTGGGGTCCAAAGTTCACGATCCTCACCCAAAACACCTATTAGATACAACACAAACTGAATTTTATAGAAAATTTTGTAGCAATTCAGTGTTACCTGGTAATATTAAAATAAGTCAAAGGTCTTTTGAAAAATGTAAACCCTAGTATGTAAAAATTAATAAGCAACTAATATCTTGTTGTTGTAAAATACATGTTCAATTTCATTATTTTTATGATGTTTTTCGATATATACGTTGTACCTTGCATACTAACATGATTATACAGGATTGTGGTATTGATATGCCACTTGAAGCAATAAGAGAGTTTATTTCAGGTTTGTTTTGTGAAAAATCTAATGATAAATTATTTTATTTAAGTTCTTGTATTTCTGGACAATGCATTAACTGTAGAAATCTTTCATTTTTAAGAATTTGTTTGCATGAAAGTGTTGATTATGATTTTGGACAACAATTAGTAGATGTCAAAAGATTTACGAATGTTCACTATTCTTTAAAAGATGGAAAAATAGGAAAGCGTTGTGATTTAGTTACAAAAAAAGTTAGTGTGCATGCATTTATGAGTGAATTTAATAATAAAATTGTACCAAAATATGTTATGCACTCTAAACATGCTCGATGGCTTGATTGCCAATTTCACGCATGTAAAAACACATTTTCAATTGGTACTATACTTTCAGTGGTTGATTTTGCAGAGAATTATACTCTCGCTCCGCAAGAGGAAATTCAATCTCAATATTATAATTCAATGCAAGTAGCTATGTTTGTCCATATTGTTTAGAGACATGTAGATGATAGCACTGAGGATGATAGAAAGTTTTGAGGGAGTATCATTTTTATTTGAGTGACAATCGGTTACACTCATCAGAGTTTGTTCAATATTGTTTTAGTATATTTTATAGAAATTTAAGAGAAAGAGGAATCCATATGAAAGAGCACCTCATATGGTCAGATAACTGTATGGGGCAGTTCAAAAATGCTAGAATGTTCTATTGGTTAAGTAGGGTTCACAAGGAACTTAATGTCCAGCATATATGGAGTTTTTTTTGAAGCTGGGCATGGTAAAAGAGAACATGATGGAGCTGGTGCATGTGTTAAAATTTTTTTTGCTAGAGAACAATTAAAATTCGAGGATTCAGTAAAATTTAAAAATGCACATGAGATTGTGGATTAGTGTAATAGAAGATTATCTGCACCTGGTTCGAGTGATTACTCTATAGTTCATCAATTCTTTTGGTTGGTGGAAGAAGAACATTGTATCTAGAGTTGTTTGTGAGACAATTAGTGAATCTACTAAATGGCATTCATTTAGGAGTGCGACAGCAAGCACATGGACTATTTGGACAAGGGAGCTTGCATGTTTTTGCCATTTTTATATCTCAAGAGATTGGGAAGCTTGCAAAAATATAGAATGGGTTGAATAGTGGGAGAAAATATCGTTGACACCTGCAGAAGCACATAATCAATATGAAAGAACTATTGAAGAAAATGATCAATTATTTGCATCTGAAGATTATGACCATGTTTCAGACCTTGTACAAGAAGGTAATTTTAATTCAATTTATTTCATTTTATTTCACTTTATTAAGTTATTTTGTAATACTAAATTATTTATATGGATATGCACAAGTTATTAAATCGAATTTTGTTGGCAGGACATGTGTATGTTGTCATTGCACCTGAGGGGAATGAAGAGCAAACGAAATATTGGTTGGCTCGTTGTGTGGAAACTAAACATAAGTTGATAACACCTTGAGAAGATGATGATGGCTTTCATTATCCAACAGGTACGGTGATCCCCCTAAGAAACCTCCTTAAGCAAATTTTGATAACAAGATTTAGATCCCCTTAAGCAATTTTTTAGAACAAGTCTTTGATCCCCTTAAAAAAAATTTGAGAACTTATTTGATGATGGTTTTTGAACATGTTTTCCAATAGGATCGGTGGTGGTTGTTGGCACTTGGCTACGAAAATACTTGAGAAGAAAGAATGGTCTACCTGCATTCGAAGACTATGAAACACATAAAAGATTATGCATTATTCACATTTGGTGGTGGCAACAAATATAAAACTAGAGTGGTATCATGGAAGACCTTCAAAAAAATTGCTATGGTCAATTTCTATGGAAGAGCATGAGGCAATCATAGATGCATTGCAAAAAAGAGAGGATGAGATGGTACAATGGAATAAGTAAATACAAGTAAATATAGTTTTAGTTTTATTTTGTCCTTTTAAATACATTAAATACATGTTTCAACATTGGTCAAGTGTGTTATTAGTTGAAATTGATTTAAATTTTTCTTTTATATATCCTTAAGGCATAATCACAAAAAGGATCTAGTCCATGCAGATTCAACCTAGACAACATGAAATACTTGGTAAAAACAAGTAATTATTAGTTAAATTATATTTAAATACATGTTTTGATTACATATTGATATTGCTTGTACATTAATAGTTAAAATTGATTTATTATCATTTTTTGTATCCTTAAGCCATCATTGCATTGATCTCATACTTTGAAACAAAAAGGAGAGGGATGCCCTCGATTCAACCCTACAAACATGTGTGGAATATTTTAAATGTAGGTACTTAGTGTACATATAGATAGTTTTATATAAATTAAAATATGTATGTTTTGATGATTTCATTGATATTGCTTGTACCTTTTTGATATCGGTGGTGTGAAAACCTACTACATTTTAGCGAGTTTGAGATGTTCTTGAGATGGCATATCCAAATTTTGTAAACATTGTTTTGAGATGACATATATGTACATACATACTTACAAAATTAAACATACTCTATGTACTTCTATGTATCAAATCAATATTCTATATATTTTGTTTCTTAAATGTGCATGTTTTCCTACTTTGAAACTTTATGTTTATGTGTATAATCACTAAATATCATGCATACATTATTGTTAAATCAATTATATCCTTAAGACGTATTATGACCCCTTAATACATCCCCTTAAGACACCCCCTTAAGACCTTAAGACACCCCCTTAAGACCCCTTAAGACATCCCATTTAGGCGTATTATGACCCCTTAACGACATCCCCTTAAGACGTTCTATTATGACCCTTTTAGACATCCCCTTAAGACATCCCCTTAATTAACACATTCTATTATGACCCCTTTAGACATCCCCTTAAGACCCCTTAAGACATCCCCTTAATTAACCAGTTCTATTATGACCCCTTTAGACATCCCCTTAAGAACCCTTAAGACATCCCCTTAATTAACACGCTCTATTATGACCCCTTTAGACATCCCCTTGAGACGTATTATAACCCCTTAAGACATCCCCTTAAGACGTTCTATTATGACCCCTTTAGACACCCCCTTAAGACGTCATTATTTGTTTTGACAACTTATAAATTAGTGTTAGATGAACTATTATTTATAGTATTTATTAATGTTTTTATTCTCTAATCTTCTATGGTATTGTTTATTTCTTAAAATTTTATCCTTTATGGTATATAAATAGATTGCTTTTGTTTGTAAATTATGATTTATTGACTGATTATTGATTGACATAAATTGAATAAGTTCATTGAGTAATTATCGCTATTTATTGAATGCACATATCATGTATATCATGTATGAAATCACTAAATTTGCAAACTATAATTATTAAAATGTCCTATATTAATCCATGTATGAGATCACTAAATTTCACATTAATGTCCTATATTAATGTCTTGACTATGAACATAAAATGCATAAATGTACATGTGTAAATTAAAATTTCAAACAATAATAAAATCCATAATTTATGTAACATATTAAGTGCATGAAACCAATATATTAAGCGCATGAAATAAAGTCCAACAGAGTACATGAGAAACAAGAAATATAGTCCATGAAATAAACAAATATAACACAAAATTACATGTTTCTAGGTCATGTACTATCTCTATAATCAAGAGACCTCTTCACACCATGTGGACTACGTGGATGACCTGAAACACTCTGTATAAGAGAAAGATGAAATTAGATGTAAGACAATACAAAATGATTTAATGACAATTTAATTTATAATCCATCATAAAATTAAATTACCATCATATCTACGTTCGAATGCTCTGGTCCACCTGAAGCAACCTCCTCTAAATCAATCTTCTCTAAATCAATCTACATAAACAAGACAAAGAAATTCAAAATTAGATGTACAAATCTACAATTATTTTTTTTTTAATTCAATTTAATTTATAATTTATCATATTTTAATTGTACCGTATTCTGAGGTTGTGCACTAGGCTCTTCTCTAGGACCTGTCTATACATGCTCAATTACAAGATGTGTCTCATGCTATAAAAGAAAAAGAATATGTAAAAATCTCATATTATGTATATATTCAATTTAAAATTTATAATTGACTTTAAATATAACAATTGACTTTAAATATAATAAAAAAATTAAATTACCATTTGATTTGGAACCTGCTCTACATGTCCTCCTGGTGGTGTAACTATGTTTGGGTCAGGGCTGAAAGTTGCACTAACAAAGTCCTACAAGATCAAAATTAAAGCATGCACAATTGAATTAGGTTAATATATATATTCAAGTTTGCACATTTTGTGTAGAAATTTTTGTAAACAAACAGGAAATCAGTGGCCTCACGAGTAACTGCAACATCAAATGTTTGCCCAATGCCCATTCTTATTGTGGTATCAACCTAGACATACATGTACATAGATATTTAACGCTTATAATATTTACAAGTGTACATGCATGCGTTTCATATATCTAGTGAATTCAAAACTCATAAAATTGTAACTATACTAATGTAAACTTTAAACAAATTTACAATATGAATGTACCACCATGACTATGACGCCGATAGTGGAGGAGTGCTTGACAATCCCTCAGAGGAATCGATGTGGATGCCGCATTGACTCACCTAAACCAACATAAATATTTGAAACATATATGTGATTCAATTATAAATTTAAAACTCAAGTTAAATAATTTATGATTTCATATATAATTTTAAAAATTGAAATCAAAATACCCCATAAGGGTTGCCGAGTATGACCGGTGTCGATGTATGTACTCGTGGAACAGATGATTGCCCTTGCATCGTTAGTGTCATCTGTACACCAAACAATTTGATTGTTAAAATGTATTGCAAACTTTTCTTTGATATATACAACCATAAAAATTATTATAAAATGAACGTACATCTAGATGCATATTTATACCTATGTCGTAGTGTCCTCAGGTGATGTTCTGCCACGAGGAACTCTACAAATGAACTGATACACCGTATGAACCACCGAATCTCCCCGGCCCACCGAATCCAGGTGTGGCCGATCAGGTCCATAGCATACAATTTGATGACAACTAGTACATATATGGGGACGCCTCGACACTCCGAGCGTACTCGCCCAGCTCCATAAAAATCCTCCATCATCATCATCATCTCTATGCTCCCCACTTGCTATTGCAGAAGCATGTTGATCAAGGTCTCCTGCGAGTGTACTAAGGGAACCTAATGTTGAGACCAGAGCTTGATGATGTACAAGTGTAGGAATGGGAGGACCAGGAGCAACAACAAGGGGTTGTGCATGCACGGGGCATCGGGGATCAACCCTTGCCCCTAATCTCTGTTGTGGCATGCCGCCACCAACACCCTGAAATGATCTAAAATCAAAATAATTGGGCTTTTTCCCCAAAACAAACTCTACATACAATTTTCTCAAAAAATACAATGGGCACTCTCAATTAGCATGTGGGGGACTATCAAAAACCATATACCATCGATCCCAAAAATGTGCACTCATCTGCGGATGTATGCACCACCTCATGGATATTCTAGATTTGTTGGGTGTAATGGGTTGTCGAGTAACAGGGTCAAGAAAGTAGGGGGCTAGATGGGCTTTCGTTATTTTAAGGTCTAATATTTGTTTGTAAGAGAGACCATCAGAATAAAATTGTCTCATTTGCTCTCTGTCTCGTCGATGCCTATCAAGATCATAATCGATCATCTTGATGGAATCAACAACGTTTTGCATTGCAGATGCAAAACGTCTCACATGTGGAGGAATAATTGCTTGACTCTGCATAGCATTGATTTGATTTTGTAAGGATGCAACTTGATCATTTATTCGTGCTCTCAAGCGAGCCTCGTCAGATGCGATAGGTGCTAGATGTGGCATATTAAGTGGAGGTGGAGGGGGAGGGGGAGCGGGAGGTGGAGGTGGAGGTGGAGGTGGAGGGGGGTGGAAGGCGGATGTGGCTATGGCTGAGTTGGTGGATTGATGATATCATCAATGTTAAAATCATCCATGATATGCTCGATATAAATGTACAAGTGCATTAAATCATACAAAATAGTCCATGTGCATACATATATTAAGACCATATATTTAATTGAAATAGGATGAGCAACATATATATTAAGATCATATATTTAATTGAAATGCACATATATATACATTGATTGTTCAACTCAAGAGCATGTCCATACACAATTCAAAATTAAATGTATGTACATGTGTAGACACGCAAAATTAGCATTATGCATTTGATAAAAATCACACTCATCCATTCATCGGGGTAAATTCATCAACTTAAATCAAATACATCAAACTTGATCCTATCATCATCTCTTTGATTAAATAAATCAATCATTTATTTAATTAAATCTCAGATCATCATTCATCTCCTTTTGATTTGATTTAAATCCCTAAATCAAGTCAAATTGGTCAAATCAGCCTAATCATCATCCTAGTTAATTAATCCTGATTAAATCTAATGCTAATCTCACCCACTTGCATTCTCTAGATTTGGCCACTTGCACATGAAATTGCAATTAATTGATTTATCAAAATCTTTATTTTCAACTTGGCATAAAGGAAGAATATTCTCCAAGTTTGAATCTCCCCCCAAGTGGACATGTACACCAAACAGAGCATTTATGAGGCCTTACATGCCTCTTACATGTCCCCTTCCAAAGGTCAAACTCAACATTCATTGCAAAATTTGAATTCAAATTTTCCCTCTTATGGGCACTCTTCCCAAATCTTGCACAACCATTGGCCTATCATCACTTGACAAGTGGCCTTATCTTATTGGCAGAATCTTTAGTCCCACATTGGTCCCTCTTCAACACTTAGCATTTTGAAAATCTATAAAATAGAGGCTTCATCTCTTATCAAACCCTTCACAATCTCTCCACAAATTTTATGCAAGGTTACTCTCTTCATTTGAGATTTGATCTTGTTCATCATCACTCCACCATCTTCATAGCATTTCATCATCTTAGCTTATCAATCAAGGATTGGGAAAGGGTCACTAGCACATGTGACACCAATCCAATATGAGATAGAGTTGGATTCTTGCTTCTTTGTGCTTTCACTTAGTTTAGTTGATATTTTGTTGTTTGGATTGCATTATGAAGCATGATTCAATATTTCATATGGATTCTATATTTGATTTGTTTGATTTAACAAAACTCATGTTTGTTTGTTTTTGAGCAAAATGTAGATTTAGGGTCTACATATTGGCGCTAGAAGGAGGGCTTTATGTTTTTAACGCAATAATAGATGATTGTATTATCAAATGCATTGATATGACTTCATTTGAATAATTTTAATCTATTGATATATGTTATGCCATATAGATAATAGATAAAACAACATTAAATCATCTCTGTGTTATGTGTCGATTAATGTTATTTATCTATCATTTTTTGTCATAAGCTCAATCAAAAGTACAGAACTTATACCTAGCAAGGAAGTAGACTGAGTATTGAATGATTGCTACTTTGAAAGTTTGCAACCTTCCTAACGTACTCTGTCTACACTTCAGATTTGTGCTTTGAATGCTCGCTTCTTTTCTAGCATGCCTTGTTTACGCTTCTACATTTTGACTGCATTTTGAAACATAAAATCCTATCATCAGAAATTCGGCCCTGCACCATTAAAGAGGAAACTGGTCCCTATGCCATTCTTCTTCTGTTAGATTTAAAGCTGTGTGGTTACTAACCCCATCATCATAATGCCAGGAATCAACTGTGTGTACAAATGTTTTCCTATGAAATCCTTCCTTCCGTGCATGTCCCTCACCTGGAGCTAACATATACCTGGGTCGTTTGTCCTTACCTACAGGTGTTTCATCATTTCAATCAGCCAGAGAAGGCTTAACATTGGTCGTGTAGTAGAAGCATTTCCTTGCTGTGGATGCAAATCTGGGTTCTTGTCAGAACCAAGAGTTGGAAAATCAACAAATGTCAGAGTAAACCGAGCAGGCTGAGGATGATTTTCTCACAGCTTCTGTGAAGTTCCAGATCCTCCCCATGGACCATTTGATTCAACTGATGTATCTACAAAATAGGAGAGATGAGGGATGGCTTGATGCATAACTCCATGCATTTGGAGTAGCAGGTTCATGAGAATGGTCACTTCCCGTAGTTGACGGACGAGTACCACTTCCTCCAGATGAAGCCCGGGCTGTACTAACATCTGAACGGCTGCTCCCCAGTCCAACATTAGCAGGAGATGATGAAGAAAATGTAGCAGCTCCCCAAGCATTGCTGCTAGCAGGAGGTGACTGGCCAGTGCTGCCCCAGCTAACAGTACCCTTTGGATCAATCTCCCTGTGATTGCGTATCTTTTTCTTTATCCATCTGCTTTTAAAGAGTGTTTTAACTTTCTTTAGTCTTGGCGCAGAGAATAAACATCTAATGTCATTTTAAAATACTTTATTGTGTCTGTCATGATTGCTTGAGTTGATGTATAGTCACGGCGCGGGGTTAGGAGTGTGCTGCTGCAGTCATCGGGCGCAGGCTTTGCACCTACCAATTACATCGCCTTGAGAGTTTTTTTAAAAAAGAAATGGTGGAGATGCGGGGTAGTACCAGCTATTGCCTACGCACTGTTTTAACTTTATGTTGACCTTCGGGGTCTTGCGTGAGAAGTTGAAGTAGATTGTGTCTGTGTGTGTATTCCGTATTTGCCTATTTCAATTGATTTTTTTATTTATCAAGTGGCCTTTTATAGGATGAAATGGCAACGGTGCTGATGGCAGGAGGAGAGCAAGGAAACATCAGAAATGTAAAGTGAGGTAAATGCCACTCTTCAACTCCATCAGGCCCGCATCATTACTACTGATCCATTTGTATGCAGATGGAAGGGATGCTGGTAAAGGTCGTGGAATTCGTCTTTACACCTGCCAACTGCAACAGCTTGAAATCTACCACGCCATGAGTTTGTTCTTATTTTTCTCCAGTCATCGATGTTTGAGCTGCTAAGCATCGGTGTTGTTTTCAAAAATGTCCAGTTATCTTTAACTATAATGGAGTATGCGCGCCTATTTCTGCTAGAGATCTTTGAGGAAATCTATCAAAATAATTTGCACATCTTGCCTGTGCTCACACATTAATGCCTTTTTTTTTTATTATCTATTGAGTACGTTGAGTGTGAGGCATCGCATTTCACCTACTAGTTCATTGATTGGCGTGTAGTCTCCCTGAAGAGATTTTACTTACTCTCCTATATCGTTGCCTTTGCAGTTCTTTGATTGAATTTGATGAGGATGTTTTATGCATTCTAATTTGATTGTCATCGGCTGTGTAGGTTCAAGGAATTCGCTGGATTATGAGGCAGCATTTCGACTTTAATGTGCTTTAACATAGTGAAGGCGTTTTCACTATAGAGGGGGCCATTCTAACTTCACTTTACACGTAAAGATCTGTTCCTATCGTATCATTGTCTGGAAAATTCAATCAACCTGACATTAAACAGTGATTAGCTCGTGCGAATCTGGTGAGAATTGAATACCCAATACTGCAGCTGTGCGCCAACTTGGAGAAGGGATATCATTTGAAAACATTAAATATAGTATTGTTCCATATCATTTCAAATTCCCGCTCTTTGCTTGTTTTAGTGTTGTTCCATATCATTTTAAATTCCTGCTAAGCTCATAGCTGTGTGCACTGTAGCATGTACTTTGTTGTTTATGACTATTGTGCTTTGATAGGGACGGGATCTTTATTGTTGTTTTTATGGAAACTTAAACTTTAGGTTCTAAACATTCAGATTCCCTATGCTTTGAGCTGCATACATCGACTTTTGGGGTTCAATCAGATTTGTGGATTCAAAATGATGATGTGAACTGACATTGAATATTAAATGCACTGTGTAAAAAATCAAACCTTTTGACATTTTTGACAGGAAAGCAGCGTATGTATGGAAAGAAGGAGCATCACTAAATTTGATTTGATTTTTCTGATGGCTTTATGATCATTTATTGTTTAAATATTGAACGCAGCGGTCGGAGGATTATTAAATCAGAAAATACATAGTTAATGCATTGGAGTCCACGCTTTACTTATTTTGTGCCTTATACATTGAATATTGATTGGTGCAAAGTCAGTGTTTTGCTTTTTTGACTTGAAGAATTCAAGATTGCAGATATTCTTTGTGGGCATGATATCATTATTGAGGGGAATTTTACTAATCAATGCATTCTTATCTTGCTTTATTTGATCATAGGGGGTTCCTTCAAAATCTGATTTTTAATGTTATAACCATTTTTATTTTTCAGGTACTTCGCATCAAGTTGGATAGATCACAAGTCAAATCAAGTTGAAGAAAAATCAGACATTGGAGCTTGAAATTCAAAAGCATTTTTTAATGCTTGAGGCTTACATTATATGCTTTAAGTTTCTGTTTTAAGTCAACTCACATACTTTTGGGCTCTAAAAAGAATGTTTCGATTTTTGCTATCAAGGCTTAAAATGAACATTAGAAAATGACTAAACTTTACTTTTGGGCTAAAATTGAACAAAGCAAAACCCAGACTTCATTTTGGTGCTTAAAACGAACTCACAATTACTTTGAAGGGTATAAAACGAACAAGTGCTTGATTTGTGTGATTTTGTCTTTTGAGTGCGTATCCTCTCCCCTTGCACTTCGTGCGATCTAGGGTGCAAGAGAAACACTCAAAATACATTTTATTGCTTTGAAACACTTCAATTTGGGATTAAAAATTGAACATCTTGTGCGAGTGTGAGTAGGGGCATTTTCGCGTACATTCTCTTTCTTTGTGCCATCAAAGATCGATCGAGTTACGGATTGTGTTTTTGCTTGCTTTTGTTTATCTTAGAGGGCCTGCCTTGGGGAAAAAGTACTCACCCAAGCGACTCAACCGGTAACACTCTAAAGCCAAGAGTATTTCCAGGGATATAAATGAGGGTTTTGGTTAAACGCCATAATCACGGTTGGCTCGGCAAGATGGATCCGAAGGGGACTCTTGTCGTATGGGTCAATCTCCACGAACGGAAAGTCCTTACTAGAACCTATGTGCTAGAATTTGCCAAAATCCTTAATCTATTTGTTGGTGCAAGAACGGTCGTTCTGAAGCCACCCCATACTCTTACGGTCTTCTAGTAGAGATGGAAAGCATGCCATGGGAGTTTCATGGGTGTTGATGCTTGGCCCCGATTGACGATAATGAGCCGTGGAGGGGAGCCAGTGGGGTCAAGCATCTAACCATCGCTAGAGATAAGCGTAGCTGGACTTGTCCAAGTGGGAATCCAACAAATATAGTCTTACACATCCATAGGGCTTGTAATTATTCTTTGTTTGAAAACACAGTGTGTATTCGAAAACATTTTGCAAACAAACATTCAACATGATTCTCAAAATTTCAAACCCTCTTGAAGACAAATATCATTGACTCAATCCATATGTTACTGCTTTCCCTGCGGATTCACGTCTAGAGGTTCCTAAGCATTGGATTATACCTCAATTTGTCTTCTTGAGTAAACAATAGGAAAACCCTTGCCTTAAGTTCATTGAATTTCCACATAAAATATCTTGTGGGGTTTAAGGAAATTAAGACATTGGACATCTCAGTTTGAAACTTTAATCAAAGAGTGTGTTTGTGGTAAAAAGAAATCATTAAGCAAAGATAACAAATTGGACCCCACATATGTGCTTGATATCTTTTTGGTCATATTGGTCTTTTGATTGCTCTTAAGAGAAAAGTGTGTTCTTCAATACCTTGGCCTAGTAAACAAAGTCTCTCTAAGTCTCTTAGGGTCAAATCAAACACTTCATCCATCTCACACATTTATCAAAATTCATCCATCCAAAACAAACTTTAGAGCTTTTGAAAACATCATTCTAGACTTGGGTACATCCTTAAACCAAATCAAAATCATTTGTTTAGTTAGATGTATGGGAATGCATCATTTTTCATACATTTAATTAAATTAGCAATCCTTTGAACAAATTCATCCTAGGATAACATCCAACATCTTAGGGTTTACAAGTTCATCATCCAAATCAACCAATCAAAATCAAACCCTAAGTCTAGCACTGATACAAAGTTCCTAAACGTTTGTCATTCATATCATTTACACATTTCATCCTCCATCTCATCATTGATCCTAGAGCACCTTAGAGGTCAACAAAGTCAAAACACAAGGAGAACATGGAATATAAACTAGATTCATACATCATGAGCGGTCCAAACCAACCAAACTATCCAAGCCTCACGAAATCATGGGATTATGGAAACTCACATCCATACATAGGATCACTATCTCCTACGAATATCAATAGCACAACGAATGTGAGTATGCCCAATTTGAATTTTGGAACACATCTCCCCATGATAGATTTAAATCAAAGTCCAAACTTACAAGTCTATCCTCCAAACAATCAATACATGAGTCTTCAAACGAGCAACATCATTCCACCAAATCCCTACAAACCAAATGTGGATGTGCCAAGTGCAAGTTTTCGAAACATGAATCCTAACTCAGAAAACTTTGGAAAAATGATTCCCAATACCAACAATGTTCATCCTATCATGCCAAATCTGAACATCACCCCAAATCAGAACATTTTCCAAAGTCAATTTTCCCATAATCCCATTCAAAAACCGCAAGCATGCATGCCAAAACTACTTGAACATAAGCCAAATCAACTATCTCAAGTGAGTCAAGATCAAAATCAAGAACAAATTTGGCGAGATCAAATTGCAAAACTTTCCAAAATAGTTGAGGCATTGCGCCAAGGGAAATCTCCACCACCATTACCTACATCATTCCTTGGTTTAGGGCTTCCCCCTTTACCTAACACCAATCACGCCACCCAATTCAATCCAACTAACATCAATCAAACCATCACGTCAAATCCTTCGAATATACCATCGACATCGCACCAACAGATGGTATCCAATCAAGCAACAATGATGATCCCAACCAATCAAAATACAGTCTCCCAAGGACCTATCACCTCGGTTATTCCAAACACCACTATCACACCCATCACATCTCAACCCCTCACTACCATGATCACTCCGAGCGTATCTCAAACACTTGTCACTACATCCAACATGATTTCGAATCCACCACCACCCCCACCACCACCAACTTCCACCACATCAAACCAATACGACGCGACATTACAAGCTGCTTTTCAAAAGGGATTCCAACAATATCTAGCCATGCAACAAGCAACACAAGTGAAACAAGTGAAACAATCCTCTCAAGTTGCCCAAGCCTCTCAAGCTACCCAACCAACATGAGCACAAACACAAAAGATGACAACTATTGAAAACAAGGACCAAGATCAATCCATCACTAAGCACACGTTTACTTCATCCAATGATCAAATCGACATATGTCGAGAGTCACTTTTGAATCTCGATCAAAATCCACCAACAAAACTCGACAATGAGCCAATTCAAGAAATATCAACATCACTTGATGCTATGGTCAAAGACATTCACAATCTCTCCATCGCAATTGTCGAAAACAATGATCAAAACCTCTCCATCGAGGAGCACATTGAAGATATATCTACACAATCCGATGATCAACTCACCATACATCAAGAGCCACTTTTTAGTGATCTCTTTCAAGGAGTGTTGGGATTATTTGATCCTATTGACATAATGCACAATCAGTTCACCTATGATCATGTTGAAAATGTCTCTACATCGCCTTACGAGTTAGAGGACATATCTCAAGAATTTATTCCAAAGCATAATCAAAATCTTTCACCAAAGTCTAGCAATGGTCCCTTTCAAAACATGTTGATCCCCTTTGACCGCATGGTTACAGATACTGAAAGAACCCTGAACTCGACACTTGCAGATATTGAACCACTTACCATGTACAATGATGACATCCAAGAACCATTTATAAGCAATCCATCTTTTGGAACTGACCCATGTCGAGAACTTGATCCAAAGCATGTCAAAAGCAACTCTGAAATTAATCAAGATCAAGAATTTGTATCTTCAAGATACTACAATAATCTAATGAACACTCTCTTATCCATGCAAGATGATCATATCCATGTAGCACATATTCCTCCATCTACCCATGAGATGCTTTCTACAGATGGGCACGTAGATGATCTTCATCAAGAACAAGATTTTGTCACACAAGAAGAGCAGATTCTTAACTCCTATAATCAAACAGAGTTGTCAACATCAGGATCAGATATATCCCAAATTCAAACTGAGGACATCATGAATAAAGATATCCATCATTATCCGCTCAACGAAACAAGTCAGATAGAACATCCAGAGTTAGCGGAGCAGCAGATTGAAAGAACGTCAACTACGGTGGTCATCTATCAGAGAACACTTATTGAACAAGAGCTCTTGGAACAGGAGAAATCAAAGCATATAGGTACCACTTCCACCATACTGGGGGCAACTTTGTCTCAAGCAAATGTCAACATAGGGAGCATGAAGAGTCCTTATGATGAAGCTAGTTTCAATACTACAACCAACCACATCATGAATCTTCATCCACCCATCACCCCATCCATGAATTGGGACCAACTTCGAAGGAAAGATTTGAATCAAAGTATGAAGAATGTTATCAAATCAAAAGAAATTGAGAAGCATAATGGACAAATCAAATACAAATGGATACCAAAGAATACAAAGAAAGATTATCCCTATCAAACTCCATCAGTCAAAGAAACTATGGCGCAAAATAAAAAAGGGAAAAGTATCCATCAAAGATGTCTGCAAAAGCAAAAATAGGCTTCTCAAGCGACGTACAAAGTGTATCAAGCAGTTGGTCCTAATTCCATGCACACTTCCGTATCCACCCATCATTGCTCATCTTCCCAAGTTTGGAGAGTCAAAGGTTCCAAACTGTCAACCAATCCATTCTTATCCCTAAATGCACTCCATCCACACCTCCACGCATGATATCCAATTCTCATATTGACCATGTATTGGCAATGACCCTTCATCATAAGGATTTAGAAGGCACTTTATCGCGATGTACGCACATAGACAGAGTTAACCCCGGTATCGACGAAGCAGATCAAGAATCCCAAAAGTTGCATTCAAGTGCACGTATCTTAGCAAAGCAGCTCCTTCAAGCAGGATATCGATGGCACATTATGATAGAAGCATCTACGTCAACACCACCAGGTGGTTCAGCATGAATCTTTCAGAAAAATACAAAAAACAAAAAGCAAAAAATCCAAAAAAATCAAAAAAATGATTGAAAATAGTAAAGATAAAAATCGTCCTCTAGTGAAAACCGCATGGGCGGTGCTTTGGGCAAGACCATGATGAAAACCTGGCAAAAAGGCGTCATGTGTAGAATCGAGCATCTACGTGCGCCACTTCAGTTGAAAGCATCTCATCCCATCCATAATAAATCGAGCATTCCATCCATCTTATCCATAATAAATCCATCCATCCATGAACCATTTATCCAATACATTCGCATATATCCGCATCCATCATCTCGGTTATCTTGATCTTGATGACATTTTGGGGCACACTTTATGCTTGCTTACGGTAAAACATCTTGACATGGGTCATTTTCATTGATCCTATCCTATGCAGCATTATCTGAGCTATGAAGCATTATCCAAAGGAGCTTTCTTGATGCAAACACCTTATCTTATTGCAAGATAATCCTTGGCATCCTTTGCATATCCATCCATCCATACACCTATCCAAGCATCCATCCGTAACATTCCATACATTGCTAGACATTGGGGGCAGATATATACATCTTGCTTCTAGAATAAATCTTGATCTATATCCTCCAACTTATGTGGTGATCCGAACATTAGCAAACGTGAAACCAAATTGGTCAAGCATCTGCAATCCAAAATCCGAAGCACTAGCCCATGGCATATTTTGACGAGAACATGTTCCTTATCAAGCTTCATCTTTCATCAAACAACAATCACTATCAGTCGCATCTAAGCTGCACGTCAAACATCACATCAAATCATCCAAACATCTTTTGTTCGAAACCAAGCTTCATCAAACATGATCAATCAAATCCAATCAAAAAAATCATCATCTCGGGATATCCTTGTGTTGCTTAACACTATCCTTGCATTGTCGTGTATCCTCGACAATGTTATCATTATCCATCCTGATCAATCCAGTCCTTGCATTGTTGTGTATCCTCAACAATGTTATCATCAATCCCAATCAATCAAATCATTGCATTGTTGTGTATCCTCAATAATGTTATCATTATCATCAATCCATCGACCTCGATCGTTCAACCTTAGCTTGGTTTTCAACAAAATCCCAAAACAAAGCACTGATATCATTACACATCCATATCCAAATCATCAAAATCATGCGAAAAATCCAAAAACATCCAAAACATATCAAAAATCCAAAAAACACTCAAAAATCAAAAAACATCAAAAACATTAGAATCCGAACTACGTCGTCTCTGAGCTTAAACGTAGGCAAGGCTAATCTTTGATCAGCCCCGAGACATCAAAATCCAAAAACATTCGAAAAACATCAAAATCCAAAAACATTCGAAAAACATCAAAATCCAAAAAACATTCGAAAAACATCTAAATCCCAAAACATCGCAAAAATAAAAAAATCAAAACATTTGAAAAATCCAAAATCCAAAAACAGCCTCAAAACATTTCAAAATGTCAAAAACATCCAAATATTTGAAAAAATCCATCCATCTCATCTCACTTTCACTCGAAATAATCAATCATCCATAATAAATTGATCGTAACCTTCATCCTTTGGCAACACAAACAGAAACAATCATAGCAGGCAGCAAAATCAAGCTTCAATCGCAAAATCAAAATCGAAACAACCGACCCCTAAAACAAAATCAAACTCTTGATCAGTCGCAAACATGTCAGTCGACCTTATATCAACGGCCTATCAATCAACTTATCAACCATCATCATCCTGTACAATGCATGTCCTAGGATATATCGTTCCAACAATGGGCATCATTTTGGATATCACTTGGATTCCTATCCTATCAAAACACATTCCCTTTTGGTTAGCGGTATTGAAGAACATTGGCTTGTTTGTGTACTTGATCTTTTCTTTTGATTTATCTTATTGCGCTCATTCCAAGGACCTCTCGATGATATCCGAACGAAGGATTTAGAGAAATAGGAATGGGGCAACGATAATTATCTTTTGTCTGTTGTGCTTGTTGGACGTTCTTGTAAAATAACTTGGCGAATACTTGCTTTGTTAGATATGTATGGAGGATGTTTCAGATAGCTTGTTGACTATTGCATTGATTGGTTATACCTTTCCGTGTTTTGATCCGAGATGTTTGAGACTTCTAAAGTGCATCCTAGCAAGGTTTCCGTATGTCAGGTGTGAACAAGAATACTCCTACCTATTTGTCGAGTCAAAGTCCATCACACTAAGTACAACGCCATCCTGGTCCTTTATACCTTGATGCATCGTACTTAGGTGTGTTATCAAAAATAAAGTAAGTGACCCTTTGAAAATCCCAATCCTTGATAAGCAAATCATCATCATCATCTCTAATAAAGTCTCGACCAATCATGGACTTGTTGGATCCTCTTGTCATATCTGATTTCCACGCTAACATCATGCATCCGTCATGCATCCATCATGCATCCATCCTGCATCTACAAACCATCAACATACCACATATCATTCATATCATACATCATAGGAAACATCAATCATTTCACATGCATTGCATAATCATCATCATAATATAGATCTGTTAGTCTAAGCATTTCATAAAACATCCATCACATAATCATAACATATCACATCATATCATCATTTAAGTTGTTTAGGATAATACAGATTTGTTATTCTAAGCATCTTAAAATCATCTCTTTTGCATCATCGTCCATAACCACCCATTTTGAACCTCTTTATCGCGAGATCGACCCTCAAATCGAATCTTCTCACTCGATCTCTCGAGGGGGCAATGTACCAGTGTACTTCTTTCCGCTGGGGCATCTGAAAAATCAGAAAATTTTTAAATTTTGATCGCGGCAAGTTTATTCTTTGAACCAACGCAACAAGTACATTGCTTCAAAGAGGGGCAAAATGTAGACACGCAAAATTAGCATTATGCATTTGATAAAAATCACACTCATCCATTCATCGGGGTAAATTCATCAACTTAAATCAAATAAATCAAACTTGATCCTATCATCATCTCTTTGATTAAATAAATCAATCATTTATTTAATTAAATCTCAGATCATCATTCATCTCCTTTTGATTTGATTTAAATCCCTAAATCAAGTCAAATTGGTCAAATCAGCCTAATCATCATCCTAGTTAATTAATCCTGATTAAATCTAATGCTAATCTCACCCACTTGCATTCTCTAGATTTGGCCACTTGCACATGAAATTGCAATTAATTGATTTATCAAAATCTTTATTTTCAACTTGGCATAAAGGAAGAATATTCTCCAAGTTTGAATCTCCCCCCAAGTGGACATGTACACCAAACAGAGCATTTATGAGGCCTTACATGCCTCTTACATGTCCCCTTCCAAAGGTCAAACTCAACATTCATTGCAAAATTTGAATTCAAATTTTCCCTCTTATGGGCACTCTTCCCAAATCTTGCACAACCATTGGCCTATCATCACTTGACAAGTGGCCTTATCTTATTGGGAATCTTTAGTCCCACATTGGTCCCTCTTCAACACTTAGCATTTTGAAAATCTATAAAATAGAGGCTTCATCTCTTATCAAACCCTTCACAATCTCTCCACAATTTTATGCAAGGTTACTCTTCATTTGAGATTTGATCTTGTTCATCATCACTCCACCATCTTCATAGCATTTCATCATCTTAGCTTATCAATCAAGGATTGGGAAAGGGTCACTAGCACATGTGACACCAATCCAATATGAGATAGAGTTGGATTCTTGCTTCTTTGTGCTTTCACTTAGTTTAGTTGATATTTTGTTGTTTGGATTGCATTATGAAGCATGATTCAATATTTCATATGGATTCTATATTTGATTTGCTTGATTTAACAAAACTCATGTTTGTTTGTTTTTGAGCAAAATGCAGATTTAGGGTCTACAACATGTACATTTAAAATAAAAAATATGATGCATAATTTGCATGCGTACAAATCATTAAACTAAACTATGTACATACATACAAATTTCAAAATTTAAGAACTATATATGCAAATTTTTAATACATGCACATACATACTAAACAATAAACTTGAAACATTCACAAAAGCTCATTTTATGTCTAACACACACACACACACACATGTATTACAATTTTTCAGCAGGAGAAATCATGATCTAGTAGATAGTCATAAAATATATACTATTATATACTATTCATTATAAGTTCATAAATTCCACCAAATTCATAAATCCATGTCACTAAAAATATCCATCTAGAACCAAAATCATAGATTCATGTCACTAAAAATATTCATTTGGAACCAAATTTATAAATTCATCACACAAAATATCCATCGTTCACCAAATTTATAAATTCATAACTATTTAAGATCATTGTTTTAATTTATAAACTATTATGGCTCTCTACTGCATATATCTTCATTTCTTTGTGTTTTTGTAAGGCCCCGCTCCGCATGTGATTAATAAAACCATAAATTGCTACATACTTTACCTAAATATATAGTTGGATGTATTACAAGTGATAAATAAGGTGATTTGTGTGACAACAATATTGTATATCATTTCCTTACTTTATGTTTTATTGCCTTCACCATAAAAGTGATTATGCAGTTGTAAATTGGGGAGGATGAATTGAATTATAAATAGGGAGTGAAAGAGGGTATATATATAAATATACATATAAACATATATAAAGGATAAAGCATGGAATAATGTTTAGCGAAAAGTATGGGTCTTCATAGAATAGCAAATATCATTAAGAAAATAGTAGCCTCCTTTTCTTCCCACTAGGATATTTTTTATTTAAAACTCTCACATAAATGATATTATAATAACATGTAAGGGGAACATAAGTTATCCATTTTTATTCCTGTAAATATTTTGTGAAACGCTTATATTTAATTTTGCCAATGATTTAACTTGTTGCATACTCCTTGTTAACTGCCCAATAATAATATGAGGGGTCAGAAACCCAACGAAGATCTTTTATCTGCAAATTATTATTGAGAGGATCTTCTAGTTGCCAAGCCATCCAAATTCTACCAAACATAAAACTTGATTAAAGTATGTTGTTATATAGAGGATTTTGTTCCCGCGGCAGTTTGTAAAAAGTATTAAAGGGCTGAATAAATATAACTAGCTTAAATGCATGGGATGGGGTGCATCAAATTCTGGGGAGTTGAGTGTTCAGGAAGGTTGGCTTTTAAAACAGCCATGATACACGACATTTGGAATAAATGCTAAAGGTCAGGAGCATTGAATCGTTTTGGCAATTGGAATGTCTGATCATCTTTATTTTAGTTCCATGCCAACCCCACCCGATCGCTGAAGGTAATAGAAAAATGTATAGTAATGAAATAGTTGATAGAAAACATCATCATGAAGCAAAATACTTCCTGCCATGCCATTAAGGAAGGTGGGGGGGTGTAGATTACTCCGGGTAGGTAGATGCCAGTAAAACAATAATGAGCTACTCTTGTTCAGAATGGTAGGAGCTACATGAAATATGGGGGAGTTGGCATATGTTTGATAACGAGCAGTGGTGATGGCAGAAAATAAAAGAAAGGGGAGAGGATGTTGAAAGAAGGAAGGAAGAAGCCATGGATAACTACAAAAGGAGGCGTGAGAAGAAGAGAAAAATAAAATCGGCTTAGACTAGTGCTACTATGGGGAAAATTCTATTTACAGTTCCTCAGATCAAAGCAGTGAAGGAGAAATCTCAACATGTCTTGTTCCAATTGCTACGAACACTACCAAGTAAGAAAATTGAGCTAAACCATTTTTGTATCTCCTTGGAAAAAGGATAAAATAAAATTGAATACCCGGTTGTGTAGTGTCTTGAAAATGTTTTCCAAGCTTATCAATGAAATGACTATTCAATATATACTCTTGACCTGTGCATTCCCCTGTACGCAGCTAGATCATTTCCTTGCTGTGTCTTATTTCCTTACAAAACAATTCCGTTGTTATCTGTTAAATGAGGGTGGTTGTCCAGTGTTCTTTTTCTAATCTGTGTTTTTTTTTAAAAGATGAAATGTCCTTTCACATACTAGTTGTTTTCCCCCAAATAGTTCGTGTGCCTTGTCTATGCCTCCACAGTGTGTGTGTATTTCGACTCATGCTTTAATGGATTCCCATGCTCTGCTCCAAAGCGCCATGTTGGCATAGGTAGGCAGGATGCTGAAAAATAATAATAATAAAAAAAAAATAAAAAAAATTAAAATTTGGGGTTTCACTTTACACTTGTAAATTGCATTTGCTTGAAAGTTTCTAAAGCCCTTTCAGCAAATTCATCTCGTGCATATCCTGCAATCATCGCCGCCCCTGAGATCACATTTCTTTGAGGCATTCTGTCAAACAGTTACATGCTCCTCATTTCTTGTAGCTTACATTCTGTCCAGGAGACCACATCTCTTGTAGAAATCTGCATCCTATGCCAACTGCATTTTCTTAAATATCTCCCAAGGTTTTCCAACAAAACTATTATTCACATATCCAGTTTCATCGTGTTCCATGACACCACATTTCTTTGTAGCATAGTGTCAACAAATTCTACGCTTTTTGCATGCTTCCATTTTTTGCATACATGTCTATCAGAGGCGTTTACAACTACAACATTGAAACAAAATAAAAACACTTTCAATTATGCCTTTATGGATGCCTATGCCCTGTTCTAATGCTTCTATTCCGGCACAGGCTGGGAGGACGCTGACAAAGGGTCAACTGATCGGGTTGAACACCTGCAAATTTTATTTGCTTAAAAGTCTTGAAAGTTGTTTTAAGAAAATTTTGTGTACGTATCCTATGATCATGGTGTTCCATGAGATCATAGTTCCTTGAGGTGTTCCATTAAAAAGTTCATGCACCATGTCAGATATATTCTTGATAAAAGTCTTAGTTTTCATTTTTTTTTTAAAAAGGGACTCTATTTTTCTTGCTCGCCTCTTTCGGTCTTAGTGTTAATCCTTAACAGAAAACCTTCTCATAAATAGTTTTCAGTAGAAGAAACTTTGCTTCAGAATTAAATGAGAGCCTACATTAAATCTGTTGGATTATAGTCGAGTTAATCAGGAAAGTAGATAGTAATCAATTTCTAACAAAGGTCCTTGTCGATGAGGAATTAAAATAATCATCTCATATGAGAAAGAAATTAATGATAATATATTTTTCACAACAAAGTGTTGAATAACATTAAAACAGTGTGAAGTTCTTATGAAAGGAATTATCTAAGATTTATATTTTTTTCATCAGACCAGTTAAGGAGCTTTATGTAATTTTCTTTATGAATTTCAGTAGTTTTTCCAAAGTTCTATTATACATCAAATCATCTTTAGATAGTAGAATACATACTTGTTAAGAGACAGTTCATTAAAGAGATATACCTAGGTACCAGCTAGTATTTGATAAAGTAATATGCAATTCTTGTTTAGGGTAGATCACCATTTTCAATGGTAATTTAGGAATCATGTTTATTTATTGATTGAATGTGTTTAAAGGGAATTTTGTTAAGTTCTAAAAGAACATAGAGTATAGATTTCATATCTCATCATTTTGAATGATAATTTAGAAATCTTGTTTATTTATTGATGGTGATACTTTCTATAGAAGTATCTTGGAAACGATGTGCCTCTCAAAGAGTTAATTGTTTATAGAGGAGTTAAAGAAATATAACTAACTATTTGATTCATCAAAGAGTTAATTGTTTATAGAGGAGTTAAAGAAACATAAATAACTATTTGATTCATCAAAGAGTTAATTGTTTATAGAGGAGTTAAAGAAATATAAATAACTATTTGATTCATCAAGAGGTGATTGTATATAGAGGATTTAGGAAATATGTGTATATCATTACAAAATAGATATAATGATTATTAAAATCATTTAGGGTTGGATTGTAAGTAGAGGTTATAAGTAATATATGGATATCTTTCATAGAACATGTGGAATGTTTATCTAATTCATTAAGATTTGATTGAATGTAGAGGATTCAAGAAATATGGGAATAACATTTAAGGAGTAGATAAAATGGATAATTAATTCACTAAAAGATGATTTCAAAGGGGAGGATTTAAGAAATATATCACTTAACAAGTAGATTGAATGGTTTTAATTTATCGAGAGTTGAAATCTTATAAGTTAATTATTCCTTAATCTCATAGGAGCTAGAATCTAGAATATCTAAGGAATTAATTTCGTCTTATAAATATCTCAACAAGGTACCAATGCTAGGAATTAAATTATGGAGTTTAAATTATCCTTATTCTCATAAATGATAAATTCCTTTATAGGGGTAATTTATTCTCTTTCCTTATAACCATAGCTTGTTAATGGTGGAATCCAACTTCAGGTGTTAGTTGTGATTAACCATTAGATTAAAATTGGAATACAAGAATCTAAGGGTTTGATCATTATTCATATGCACATAGTTGGTGAGCTTGTATTAACATAACTAATTTGATTCTATTGTTATTCTTATTCGACTTTGTATTCCATTTTAATTCACCTAGAATTTCAAAAGTATATATAGTAACCTTACGTTGTAAGCTTGTGTCCTATCTAAACATGAAGATTTATTTGTTTATTTATTGATTTTTGAAAAGGGGAACAAGACTCACAAATTTACATAAGAAAAAAAAAAAAGAAGCAATGTGAAAGTGTGATAAATAACTAAAGGTTTTATTGAAAACTTTGTGAAGATATTATGGTAAAAGGCTGGAACTAAGGATTCATCATGTAGCCTTTGGCATGAACAAGCATAGTTTTGCTAAAATAAACCACCCCCCGACAATAAATGATACTGTAGAATTATAATGCTTATATAAAACCTAGTTCACAATTCATATTTGGTACAATGCATTAGGATTGTAACATGTTTAACCCTGCATGATATTGGTTAGGTAGTACCCTTTTATATTGTGCTTCTTATATAAAAGGAGTGGTGGAAAGTTTATGGAGGTAATGTTTCAAAATTATCTTGAGGCCTTGAGTAATGCGTGGCTTAATCTATGGCGTTAGAGTTAACTAAGTATGCTCAGAACTTGATTTCTGTGTTACAACTTTATATTTTAGTTTTGACCTAATTGATGCAAATAATAGTTCAAATGAACTAAGAATAATACTTAGATAATAAGAGTGATGAAATGAACATTCAGTTGGTTGAGTAATCATAATTAATGGAAGTATAATCCAATTCATTCTTCTTATTTTGTTTAAAACTCTTGGGGTAATTTTATGTTGTTTTGGTTATAATAAAGAATCAGTCACAAGTATGTTACCTTGTGGAATTGTTCGTGCCAATATGGGTATTTATGTCTTTGCTCCTTATTCCTCTAGTATATCCTCAACAGATTCATCGATCCCCGGCTTCACCTAAGTGGGTGGCAGCCGACTATGAAACTGTCTGGGGTAATAGACCCTAGAAAGGGTTGCGTACCCACTTCTTTTTTGTGTATAATTAATGGATTAGGCATAATATGAAGTTGAGTAGAGAGTTGATTTTAGAGTATGTCAGTGTTATTGGGTTATGAGTGTGATTGTGGTAGAGTCATTCTTGAACCTAAGGGTTACCCCTTTGCTATCCAACCATATGTGAGATGGTCAAAGTCCAGTTGTCGAACTACGAATCCTCTGCGAATTATATACATAGGCAAGGCCGTCCGAGACGAGCCCCCGAGGAATTAGATCTGGCCCCTAGGCTTGTTCTCCTATTATTATTACTTGAAGTTACTATTGTTATATATATTCTTTTTACATAACTTGTAACTTGAACTAAGTCTGTGACAATTGATGAGTTGGTGGTACTAATCAAGTCTATCTCATTGATGAGACCTTCATGTCCCCTTTGAACACCATCCTTCATTGTCTTAGCAATTTAGTTATCTAGCAAAATATTATAGTTATATTTGGTCAAATGTTGTATGCATCCTTGTAGTGCCTTCTTTGGTAGTAGCTTGGTGAGTTTTGCAAGCGTTCGTGAGCGAAATCTGATAGTTGTATTTTGTCCTTAACTGTATTTTGAGTGTTAAATTTAGGGCATTACAATTTTCCTTTTCAAAATAAGGAGTTCTCCTCTCCTCTAGCCATTGTCGATGCTCATCTACGATCCCATCCATAGCCCTGATAGCATCAACAAGGGTTTGCATCCTAGATGCAAACATCCTCACAGGAGGTTCGACACATTCTTCATTTTGAATAATGTTGATTTGATCTTGGATGGTTCTAGCAGAAGCATTGATTTGTGCTTGCAAACAAGCATGTTCATTGATTTCAGGTGGTGGAGGTGGGGGGTTACGAGGTGGAGTGGGTGGAGGTGGAGGTGAAGGTGTTGGAGATGGATGGCGTGGAGGTGGATTGCGAATATTATTGAATGGATCCATGTGATCTTTAAGATATGAGTGAACCTGCATTAGATTTGTAATTTCAAGATGTAAGATACATGTTTAGGAAATACCTTTAAACCATACAATATAAATGGCCTTAAAAAATTGAATAAAAATGATAAAATTATATGTAAGCCTCATTTATATGTCTAAGGCACATGTTACTTGAATGAAAATACAATTAACTATTGATATTGTATAATGTTGTAGGATCTTATTGTTGTTAAATTTGGTTGGGCCTTGGGAAACTTTGATCACCAAATTTTAAGAACTTCTTTGATCCCCTTAAGAAATGTCATATTGGAACCCCTTAAGAAATCGAATGATGATTTAGGGTGACAAGATGGCTTAAGGGGATTTACGTCTAGTGAGGTCCTAGGAGAAAATGGCATGGCTCAAGTGAATAAAATTTGGTGAAGTTGCCCAAGGCAACCAAATTTCATTAAGAGCTTTTAAAGAAAAAATGACGGCTTTAGGGTTTAGGGTTTAGAATTTAGAGTTTAGGGTTTAGGGTTTAGGGTAATAGGATAGCTTAAGGGGATCTACATGTAGTAAGATCCTAGGAAAAAATTACATGGCATAAGGGAATGAAATTTGGTGGAGTTGCCTAAGGCAACCAAATTTCATTAAGAGCCTAAGAAAAAATGATGGCTTTAGGGTTTAGGGTTTAGACTTTAGAGTTTAGGGTTTAGGGTAATAGGATAACTTAAGGGGATATATGTAGTAAGATCCTAGGAAAAATTACATGGAATAAGGGAATGAAATTTGGTGGAGTTGCCTAAGGCAACCAAATTTCATTAAGAGCCTAAGAAAAAATGATGGCTTTAGGGTTTAGGGTTTAGACTTTAGAGTTTAGGGTTTAGGGTAATAGGATAACTTAAGGGGATATATGTAGTAAGATCCTAGGACAAAATTACATGGCATAAGGGAATGAAATTTGGTGGATTTTCCTAAGACAACCAAATTTCACTTTAAGATCTGGGTAGGACAAAATGAATGGTTTAGTGTTTAGGGTTTAGAATTTAGAGTTCAGGGTTTAGGGTTTAGAATTTGGAATATTTAATGAACTTGCAAGTTAGTGAAGAACATTTTCTTGTGGAATAGTTGATTGAGATCTACTATTGTTTCAATTGACCAACCTAGATCATGATGGCAACTTTGATCACCAAATTTTAAGTTCTTTGATCCCCTTAAGAAATTGAATTACGATTTAGGGTGATAGGATGGCTTAAGGGGATTTACGTCTAGTGAGGTCCTAGGAGACAATGAAATGGCTCAAGTGAATAAAATTTGGTGAAGTTGCCCAAGGCAACCAAATTTCATTAAGAGCCTTTAAAGAAAAAATGATGTCTTTAGGGTTTAGGGTTTAGACTTTAGAGTTCAGGGTTTAGGGTAATAGGATAACTTAAGGGGATGTACATGTAGTAAGATCCTAGGACAAAATTACATGGCATAAGGGAATAAAATATGGTGGATTTTCCTAAGACAACCAAATTTCACTTTAAAGTGTTGGGTAGGACAAAATGAATGGTTTAGTGTTTAGGGTTTAGATTTTAGAGTTCAGGTTTAGGGTTTACAAAACTTAGGGTAAAGTTTTGGTGCCCCTTGGAATATTTAATGAACTTGCAAGTTAGTGAAGAACATTTTCTTGTGGAATAGTTGATTGAGATCTACTCTTGTTTCAACTGACCAACCTAGATCATGAAATCTCATTCATATTATAATCTTGCACGATCTTATTATTGTTAAATTTGGTTGCCTTGGGCAACTTCACCAAATTTTAAGAACTTCTTTGATCCCCTTAAGAAATTTGTCATATTGGGACCCCTTAAGAAATTGATTTACGATTTAAGGTGATAGGATGGCTTAAGGGGATCTAGATGTCTAGTGAGGTCCAAATTTAGTCATACTATAGCCTCATTGGTTCCATCTAGCTTTGGGTCAAAAGTGTTTACCCCTCTAATAAAAAAAAGTATCATGTTAAAAATGAATCAATCTATACATATCACAAAAATAACAATAATCTTAAATGTAACCCATACTCTAACCATAATAGAATGCTAAATGATCCCCACCCCTAACCATATCCTAATTGAATTGTAAACCTAATTGAAACTTAATTAAATTATAACCTTTACCTAATCTTAAATGTATTCCTATATTATATTATATTTAAATTAATTTATATTTGTATTATAATTATATTAATATTTATTATATATTCCTAATTGTAACCTAACTATTTACTACAAACCTAATTGAATCTTAAGCCTAATCCTCATTAAAACCCCAAGTAAATTGTAACATTACCTATCCTTAATTGTAAACTTATATTATATTTTATGATATTAAATATTTATATTATTTAATATATTATATTAAATATAATATATTAAATAATATAAATATTTAGTTATATTTCTTTTATATGAATCATCCTCCTATCTCTAAATTGTAATAATAGCATGTAGTTCCTCCAACCTATCATCATGTACCTCCTCCCTTTCCCATGTAATAGGTACATACCTTGTAGGTGTTAAATGGTTCCATCTTGGTCTCCTTATTGATGCATTTCTATCCTTCCACATAAATCTATATAGTATCAAAATATAGGTAATTTTATGGTTATTGAATCTCTCTTAATTGCTAAAGAATCCATTATGATTGAGGACATGGGTGGATTATTATCTAGGATCACATCTTAAAAATCCTATAGAGGTCATGTGGTATGTTTTTCTTAATACATATATTCCCATACAAACCTCTTTCCATGTATTATCAACTCTCCTATATAATAGACACCTTCCTAGATTTAAATTTCATATGATATATATGTACCCAAGTGTTTCCAATTGGAATTGCTATAATTATACTTTTATGGCATTCTAGATATTCAAAATAGTTTTCATAAATCTACCAAATAGACCCATTCTTGACATTGAACCTACATAATTTTAGGTATGTCCAATGAAAGAAACTTTACCCATAGCACTCTCACTCACGCTCTCAGTTTTCTTCCAATGATTTAGAACCCTAATGATCATGTCTAATTGTCATAGAGAGTGATCATCCACTCTTCATAAACTTGTAGAAACCAAAAGTTTTTATATATTATGTGTTCAAATAAGTGAAAACATTACAAAAAGCTCTACTAAATGGTGACAATAGAGGGTTTTTTAAGGCAACCAAATTTCATTTTAAGGTCCTAAGACAAAATTCAAATGCTTTAGTGTTGAGGGTTTAGATTTTACAGTTTAGGGTCTAGGGTTTAGCAAACTTAGGGTGAAGTTTGGGTGGCACTTGGCATAATTTAGACTTGCAAGTTAGTGTCAATTGGAATCGATTGTATGCTTAGATTTACGAATTTGCTAACTAAATTTGCAAACAAACATCAAGATAAACTTTATGAATTTTAACTATTCTTTAACATATTGTTTTCTAATCTAATTATAATTTAACATTGAAACTAAAGTTTAATATATATATTTTTTCCATACAAAGCAAATAAAATTTAAAACATTTAAGCAATGCAAATGAATTTTTTTGAGCTCAAAATTACCTAGTTTTCAAAATCAAAATGATTTGTTCGATTTCAATTTAGGGTTTTAACAATTTTTTTGTTCCAATTCAATTTAGGGTTTCAATTTTAAACAATTAGGGTTTTTAATGCAATTTTTTGTTTCAATTCAAACTAGGGTTTTCAAATTCAATTTTTTTCGTTTGATTTGAATTCAGGGTTTCAAAAAGCTTGATTTGGATTTGTAAATGCAATGTTTTTATTTCATTTCAATTTCTAGGGTTTTGAAATGCAATTTTTTTGTTTTGTTTCAATTAGGGTTTTCAAATTCAATTTTTTTTGGTTTAATCAAACAATTTAGGTTTCAAAAGTTAAATTTTGTTTGTAAAACACAATTAAGGTTCATTTTTTCATTTTTATTAAAAAACCTTCAGGTTTCATTGTATTTTTTTGTCTATTTTTACAATTATTCATTTCTACTATAACAGTTAAAAAAATGCTTAAAACGTGAAATAAATTAAAAAAAAACATGCTAAATTCACCTATTTTCTTCAAAATTTCAATTCAAAATAGAAAAATGCAAAAAAATGGCATGTAGGCGGGTACCTGTAGCTGATTGTGGGGGTCGATGTTGCCAGTACTCGGGGTCCTGTCCGCTGTGCAGTGAAATCTATTTTTTTTAAAAATAAATAGCAGTATAAAACGGGATCCCGATTTCTACCAAACGGGATCTCGATTTATAGAAATCGGGATCCCGTTTCGTAGTAATCAGGATCCCGTTTCGTGACAATCGGGATCCCGTGCATTTTCCATTGGTTCAGGATCCTATGGGAAATGAGATCCTGATTTTTAAAAAGTGGGATCTCGTTCCGTGTCAGGCTCGGGATCCCGAACCTTAATGAGATCACGATTTTTAAAAATCGGGATCCCGTTTATTAAAATCGGGATCCCGTTTCCTCAAAGCCGATTTCAATTTTTTGGTTAAGGCAAAAACTTCCACGTTTCGTGGACTCAACTTTGTGCACTTACCCTGTAACAGATCCAACAGGATCCTCCACAACCCAAACTTCCAGTAAAGCCCAATAGAACCACAAACCCCAAACAACCAAGGCCAAGGTAGAAACCCATTTAGAAACTCCACCACAAGCAGAAAGCTCTGAGGAAATCTCAAAGCAAGATCTCAAAACCACCAATGAGAATGTGGAACCTAAAGAGACCGTGGAACCCAAGGGAGCAAGAAGTAACAACTCCAGGACCCCTAAGAAGCAGAGCAACTCACAAAGCGTAATAAGAAGCCAGGGCATAAATGTTGCACACCACACTACCAAACCGAAGTCCATAACATATGGAAAGAGGAAGCATGAAGCAATAACAAGGATCCTGTAAAGGAAATCAACATAGACATCCCAAGCAGAGCAGACATGATAAGGCAAGCACCTATCAACAATACAAACCCACGAGGCCATGAGGAGGCACATAAACACTCCCATCCACGTAGCAGGGTAGAAAACAAGGGAAACAAAATCACCACTCAGTGCAGTGTCTCCCAAATGCACTAGAACAGGAAACCAAGACCCACAAAAGTACTTAGCTTCTTGAAGCAGACAACACTCTAGGCTACCCCGACCAACATCCCAACAAGGCTCTCGAGAACCAGGCATCTCGAGCAACCACGAAACCAAAGTAGACGACCAAGCAAACACATCCAGCCATCGCCGATAGACCCAACACAAATCATCGTCGTCATCTTCGTTGCTAGATTCATCGCCATCCTCCTCTGCAACACTGGAGGAATTCAAAATCCCCAGCCTGTGCCCTTTCCCACTCAGAGTCGTTGCGAATGCCATTTTTTATTTCATATATATATATGATTGTTATTTTGATAAATTTTTATATATTTATTAATTGGCAATTAATGCATTTGATAAACTTGAGAAAATAAATATATATTAATATGTGTGTGTATAAGATATATATATATATATATATATAATATACATGATAAGTGTTTGAAATATATTTAAAGTGCATTGTAATAGCGTTGAAGTTAATATGTATAAAGCATTCTAAATCATGTTGAGTGCATTAATAGCATTGCCTCATATCTAAATGCATTGCTAAGTTTATATTCTACCCATGAAACAAACTTGGACCTAGTCAAATGCCCATGCAAAGAAAATGGAATAAAGTTTATACGTTGACAAAAATAATGAATGTAGATTTGAATGCAGGGAAGAAGTCTTTGACTGCGCTATTCTTGACGGCGCTAAAACATGAAAATGTGGCACTAAACTTGTAGCATGTGGAAGCAAATAAGAAGTCTTAAACCTTTGGATATGCATGAACCCAATCAATGTAAAGTTGGTAGCAATATGAGAGGATTGTTGACTTGCAAACTTAATAGGAAACTTATAGTTTTTCATTGTTGTCCCTTGACTCAATAAAACAGTCATGTTGTCTCTCATAAACAAGTCGACTCAGCCATTGGAAGAATGTGCAATGTTATGTGTTGCAAATCTGCGAGTTAATCAGCTGAGTCATTGCATGTGAGTAGGAAGTTGACATAATTACTAGCTTGTTTGTAGCCTTTGGAAGCTCAAATTTTAGTATATATAGAGGTGCTCTTCCTACCATTTGTTACACTTCTCATTCTGATTTCTTCGCCATTATTCTGTTGTATTTTTTGTGCAAGTGAATTAGAGAGTTTGAAGAGTTAGTGAGTTGCTTTATTATTTTGCATTAGTATTGTTGAGAGAATTTGTAAGAGGCTAGTGTTTGGAGGTTAGTTGATCTTTGGAGAAGTATCATTCGTGAAGGTGGAGGCTAAGGTTGGAAGGAAACATTTTCAAGTTGGAACTTATATCCAGGCATGCTGATTTTTATTCTTCATTTGCTTATGTTTGAAAGGTTATTTGATTATAATGCCTTCATTTGGAAAGATTGTATGAATGCATGATATGCTTGTTTTATGAACTTAGATATTTCCTTGTGTTGGAATAGTCTTGAATGCATGATATGCTTGCTCTTATGAACCTAGTTATTTCCTAGCTTTGGAATAATCTATGCATGCATGGTATGCATGTTATTATATATTTAGTTAATTCCTAGAATGGAATATGCTTGTGTGCTTCTTGATTGAGTCTCGAATTAGTGAACCTTATTATTTTGGGAACACATTTATATTATGTGAAGTATGTGTGGCTTAAATGTTATTAGAACTATACTAGTTCATCAATCTATATAGATAATGCATGATATGGAATATGTTGCTATCTTAGAGTACTTTTATGATAATGTCAATTTAAACATAAGAGGTTGTTGGGGTTAGTGAAATCCATGGGAAAGGGGTTAACGTAGCTAGTCACTAGTTTGTGTATATTTATTGTTAGAGTGGTTATACCTGGGGTTAGTGAAATCCACGAGTAAGGGTGTAACCTAGATAATCAGTTTATTATAAACTTGGGTTATTCCTGGAGTTAGGGTAATCCATGGTCAAGGGAATTACCTTGTTGAATATTTTATTATGTTATCACCTTAGAGCGAATGTGTGTTATGTTTATGGTCAATACCAAATCGAGCTTAAGGGTGGGTGGATAGATGACTCTCGCTCGAAGTACTGGGTGTTGAATTCTTTGACTAAAGTAGTGTAAGTAGCCACTATTTACACTGTTAGTTCACTATAATCCATGATTACATTCTAGGCACGAAAACCAATGTATGGTAGCTCTAGATATGTAGAACACAACACTATGCTCAGGAAGGTAAGGATTATGGGGTTACCAAACCAATCTCTTTATCAAAGGGTAGGGCCATCTTACCAGTATGGTAGATGTGTGGGGGACTGTAGTAAGTCCATGGTTGGCAGAAAAGCGCTTGAGCAGTACTCTCCTGCATACAATTGGTGACCAAGATTTGAGGATGTAGCGCCAATTTGGGGACACCTAGAATGTATGCACCAGTGATGTGAACATCAAGGAGGTATGCACCAACATTGGGGACATCTAGTTCATTGTATTATGTTTATGTATCTATATCATTGAGCTCTTGAAGCTATGTATGTAAACATGTAACTCTATTCTTATTGAGATATTGTAAGTGGGAAATATTATCATGCAATTATGTGATGTGAAATCATTGCTTGAATTATTGAAAATATTGTATGTTATGCAATGGGAAAGTTTGGAATGGTTATGTTTCAAATGTGCAACTTATTATTCATGTGAAAAGGGAAAAAAATTATGGCTCATAATGTTAGTAGCATAAACTTTTAACCTTTGAGTAAATCATAGTAAAAACAATGGGTAGAACAATGGGCATGTTACACAACCTTTGCAAGCATGCAATGTCATGACTGTGTTTCAAACAATAATTGTGCCAACACACTCTTAACCTTCACTAGTTCCTAAGAGTATGACTACTTTGGATCTTCACTAATTGTTGAGCTTCATAAAAAAAATTTGGCATCACATCTACATGTCATTAACAAAAGACACATCAACAAATTATGCACCATGCACACCTCTTGTTTATTTATATGTATACCTCTTGTCCATTTCTATGTTAACACTTCCAAGTATTTTCTTCCAACACAATAAGGATTCCACTTGACAAGAAAGGGAAAAGTGATTTGGACACAATTACACAATAATTCAGTGCAACTAGTGGTTCTTCAAGTCATCATCAACAAAGTCTCTTTAGTGTACACTAAATGAAATGGAGACCATTGCTCTAGATAAGAAATGGTAAATTATCCTAGAACAATTCCATGCAACTTGGATTCATATGCATTAGATCAACATCAACACATCTTATGTTATAATATTCCCTTGCACACACACTTTATGACAAGATGCATTACACATGAAGACATTTTGCAATATGGCTTCATGTACATTTGCATAAACATCGATAAAAGAAACTCCACACAACTTAACACAAGGTAATGTGCATACACTTTTAGGCCATAGTACACAACTTCATGCCCACATGCCATTTTAGTAGTACACACATCATCTTTGACTTCACCATATCTTCACACACACCTCTCCACCTTGTATGTGACTTGCATGTGGGTGCACATGAATCTACACCAATACAATCAATTCCACTTCATATGCATCCAACACCAAACTGCTCTTGCTCCACATGATCATGCTAGCCAACTAGCACCATTCAAATCTAACATCTAGCACAACCCTAGGCACAAGGGAAGTGCACCATATGCACAACACTTGTCAACATATTGTGGAAGGCTTAGCTAACAACCATTTGCTTAAATATAACTCATCACACATTATGTAAACTAGTCTTCCTACTAGTTAGCCTAGTTAGGCTAGTTAACCTAGTATACTTCTCCTTGTATGATTATAGGAGTGTGCTTTCCTGCCAAATTCTCTACAATTGTGTAGCATACAACTTAGATGAATACATGATAATATTATTCATGCCTTTTCTTCATCTTTGTTACAACATTATAATAATTCTTCCACATCTCAAGCTTTCCACTAGAAGTATATCTACCTCTATTGGCTTAGCTTCATAGCTTTGTCTACATGTAAAGTTGTCCTTTAATTCTCAAACTGAAATTGGATCAATTCAAAATATTGAAATTTTAACTATAGCTTTTAACCTAAGCTTAGAACCTTCCTAATACATTTTTGATGGTGAATTAAGTCTAAAATGAGAATAAATTCTATTAGGTCATTTGAAAGCATAAACATTCATGTCATTACACACTCTCAAGCATACATATATTGTTTTTCTTGCACAACACTTGCTCCAACATTTTGTAGCCCTCATACTAAAGAACTTTCAAAAAGAGCCTTGTAACGCCTCTCTCAAGTCTTCTATGGTTGAATCCTTCACCTCCTAGGTACATTCTTCCTTATTCATTTGTCCTTCTCTCCATATTCATCCCTAATCTTTTGTAGTGGCCTCTTAAGACTATCATTCCCTTCCAAATCTAATTTCAAGCTTCTTACATCCTTTCCAAATAAGTCATTTGTCCACCACAACCCATCAATCTCTCAATTCACCCTCACACCATAGTAGATAGCTTGATCCTATGGTTTATCATGATTTAGGATCATTATCTACACACAACACATCACACTTTCACTCTAGGGCATCACACACCTCAAATTTTCAAAAGGATTGGTTGAGGTTGAAATATATGACCTTAGTGGATCTAAGCTAGTCTCCCATATAGCCACACCCTTTCCTTTTCCCCTTTCAAACTTAGATGTGAGTAACTAAAGGTTGGGAACACTTACAAGATATTTTCTAGTGAATACAAGATCAAGACATAGAAGTCATTCAACTGAAAAAAATTGAATATTTCCATCATTCATTGACACTAGTGTTTAGGAAGTAGAAGTATCCTACAAGAGGATTTTTTTTTAATTATTTGTGCCCCTAAATTGTAGGAGTGCCCTTTCCTAGTATTGGTGTGCTATAAAGACATCTAAATAAGGATGGGATCACCCTTACCATTGTTGGTGTTCTACATAGGTGTTTAAGAAGGGAAAGAGTACCCCTTGCTAGTGTTGGTGACTTGTAGAAGTGTCCATGATCTATTAGAGCACCCTCTACCAATGTTGGAGACTTTCAAGAGTGTTTGGTCCCAACACTAGTGTCTTGGTTGATCTTTGAGTTTCAATTTTCACAAGTTTTAGCTCCAACATACTTCTACATGTTTCTCAACTCTACATCAACATTTTGTTTATCTAGCGATGCATAATATTTCTCCTCTTGTTTACTAGTTTGCAAGTTTACATTTCCTAAATCTTTACGCTAGTTGATTTAAATTGCAAATTTGAAGTTTTCTAGTTATTTTTGTTTAATATCAACAATATATTATATTAGCTTATATTTACTAGTGCATGAAATATTGAACATAGGTTAGGATTTTAACACTTGCAAGCTTAAACAAGCAACCTAAGCTTCCCAAACTTATTTTTCATTAATAAGGGAATCATGAGATTTAATTGATTGGTGAGAAAATTCATGTAAAAGTGAAGGTTGAACAATAATAATATGATAAACAATTCATCTTAGAATATTTGATACTTTGATCATCTTGTGGTATAATTGTATTATCTTGTGACACATTACATCTTCACGATAAGCATTAGGACCATCTCAAGCACATGTGGTCATAATTTTTGAGGTCTGAAGTCATGATTTTTATGGTGCGTAATTTTGATAGTGTCAACCCTATTTAACATAGCTATTATACACATGCAAAAAGTTTAAAAAATATGGATACAAACTAGAAGCATACAAAATACTACATTTCTTGTAGCTACTCGATCATCCTTTCATTATTTGAACAATTACATATTGACATAATATAGTTAGTCTTCAAATAGAGAAATATAGTACCATAAGGCATAAAGACCTTTGGTATTCATACGATTTCTTGAATTATTGCACAAAACTTTACATAACACAATTTTGTATTACAGTTCTAGCATGTTCTCTTGTCTTTGAGTTTTCTCTATCTCGATGCACTAATTATTGTTTTTGTGCACACATAATTGAAATTGCTACATACTGAAGTAGTGCCAAAGGCTCAAACACATTATTTAATCAATCATCTTCAATGTACTATGCAATAATATGAGTGACATATATAGGACTTCTATAACCACTTCTATAACTACTTACTAACTTACAACCCATTAATCTATGAAACCTATTCTAATGTGATCATTACTCACATAATAATAATTTACATTATTTATATTATTCTCTTCACATTATTTTCATACACACACTAATTAAAAAAAATTAATGTGGATTACAACCTAGACACACCAACACCCACTTGTGAGGACTAATTCGTAAACCCCCCTAGTGTTGACATAGGGTGAAGAACTTTATTCTAGAGCTACTTTGACACTTGGCCTTGTCATTAATCACCATCTTTTGGGTTGTTGTTGGCATTCACCTATTTCGTATTTTCCTTCCCTTAATGTAAAAACTCCTTGGACATCGGTTTCCACCAATAATGTGTTCATTGACAAAGTGGCCAAATATTACGAATACAAATGTAGTGTCAAAAAATAAACTCCTTTACATTTTTACAATATGTTTGGGTCCCTTAATAAATTGGACTTAATTAAGCCTATAATTGGCCTAATTATGCATTTAAAAGCCTAATTAGTCTTGTTTTCCAAAAGGGAAACTTGTATTAAAAAATTGCAAGCATTAATTAAATTGCCTTGAAATTGGTGTTTCTTACGTTTAGGGCCTAGGACCCATTCGCCCAAGGGTGAATGGGTCCCCCTTAAGTTTAGGATCCCTATTTTTAATATGTTTTTGGTGCCATTTTTATGATTCAAATTCAATTTGCAATTGTTGGATTTTGATGTTCAATTTTCAAGAAATTAGAAAATTACCTATAAATACAAGGTCTTTTTATCAAAATCCTAAGAGATCTAGAATTTCATGAGAGAAAAAATTATAGCAAAGATTATTGTCAAAGGTTGTCAAGAGTAGATTCTCAATCATTTGTTGCAACATTCAAGATCTCAAGCATCATGTCAAAGTTATCTTCATTCATGCATGTTTTTGGAGCTAACATTGTGATGTAGGTTTCAAGCATCAAGATCAACATCCAATCAATCCATTTCATGCAAGATCAAGACCTTAGAGAGATGTGTTAGATTTCAATCCTTCAAGGGTTTGGTGAGTTGCAACATAGCATTGTTCATTCATCATTCCTTCCATTCATGTTTCATTTCATTTCAAGGTTTAATTACCAAAACGGGGTTTGACCAAGGAAAACCCCTATTCACCAAAAACAAACTATTTTTCCCTCTTTGTGTGTTGTAGATCTTAGGTTGAAAAAGGATTGAAGATTGATCAAAAGTGCAACTTTGCAAAGTTGTCAAAGTTGTCAACATTGTTGTTAAGCCACAAAAACTCACTTACAAAATTTAATTTTGACTTTTCGACTGTGAAATATGAAGGAATCGGGAGTGCAGATCCAAGAGCAGAGGGTTGTGAAAGAAACTTTTGGATCCTTGTAGCAAGACCCATTCACCCTAGGGAAAATTTGTCCTAGGAGGACACTCCACATGAGCTTGTGTGACAGGTGCATAAGTTCATAACCTTCTCAGATCTACTAGAAATTTGGGATTTTGTTAGGTTAATATTTTAAATTGATGTTTCAAGTATTACATTGCATAATTGCATTCATTTGGTATTTTTCATTCATCTCCCAAAAGTGCATTTGAGACTGATTTACCCCATCCTCAGTCATAAGGAAAACAACAATATCTCCATTAAGATTGACTCACTTGAGGGTTGAAAGTCAATCTTTCGCTACGGGATCTCTTTTTCATAATGAAGTAAGGAAGATAGGTGCATCATACCCCCTTCCTATTAGTGAACCTATTTCCCTTTGTTTTATTTTGGTGAACCCGATATTGTTCATCTTAAATTTATGAATTTAGAGTCCATTCAAACCCTAGATCTAGGATTTGCATTAGTTTACATTTTATTTAGGGTTGTTAAAATTTCTTTAGTTTGCATCTCATTTAGGGTTTTTGGTTTCCATTTTTCATCCTTTAAAATCTGAAAAATTCAAAAAAATTGCATGCATATTACATTGATTTTGCATAGTACTTACATTTTAGTGTATTTTCAGTCATTCACATTCATAAATTGAGTCAAAATTGCATTTCAAAAAGTATCACATTTTTCATCATTTGTCATTCATTTCACTTGCATTAGGACACATAAATCTAGAAAATTCAGTCACTAAAACCACACTTTGCAACCTAGAACTGGAAATTCAAACATTAGGCAAGAAATTCAAACTTTGATTTTTCAGAACCTTGAACTGGGACCCATTCACCCTAGGGCGAATCAATCACTGTATAGGTGTTTTTTCAAATTTTTGGGTAGTGATTTGTTTCTATTTACTTCATTTTGATCTACTATTAATTTTGGGTTTCAATTTCAGAAATCAAAAAAATATATTATTTGCATTAGGTTCAATTGGTCAAATTGAGTTCCTTGTTTGAAATCAAATTGGCATTAAAAACATTTCATTTTTGGTATCTTGCATTTGAAAATCATAAAATCTTCATATATCAAATCTGAAACTTTGCATAAAATATTCATCATGGACATGTGTATGGTAATATATGGGGGACTTTAAGATCTTTGGTAGATGTTTCAAGTTGTGTGTTTGGTGATGACCCTAATGCAATTGAGACTATTAATGAACCTTCACCTCCTAATGAATGTCCTCGTGAGGTGGATATCTTATGTCAAGATGAAGATAACATGCAAAAATTCATACAAGACTACCTATGCAACCTTGAGAACAATGCATCCTTCTATCCATCCATGCAAACACCACCTATAATTCCATCACTTGATATGTTCAAACTCTTACATCTTGAAATTGAAGCACAAAGCAAGCCTCAACCATCAATCATTAATGAACTTGTTAACAAGGACAATAATGGTACTCTTATATCTTATGATCAACGAGTTACTAATACACCCATTAACTTAGAAGAGATTTATGGTCAAGACTTTAAGATTTTAAACAAATAAGGATGTGACATAACCAATGAGCATGAAATTCAAAAAATATTAGAAAATACCATCCAAGGATACCAAGGGGTTAGGATATCAAGAGCTTCCCCCCCTTGCACATCTCCCAAGGGAAAAGGTATTCTCTTTCACAAGATCATATCAAGAGACCAATTAATACCTCACAAGGATGATAAGGTCACCATAGATCCTCTTGCCCCACCTCCACCTCAAGAAGCTTCCAAATCAAGTAAAAGACAAAGGCTTTATAAACTAAAGAAGTTAAAATTTCCTTGTCTAATGTCTAAAAGTGAAAGAGCCTTACACAAACTCCTTAACCAAGGACTCATAACATTACAACCTATTAAAGAAGACCATAAAGGAAAAAGGCATAAACACATTTCATTGTCAATATCATAGAAATTTTTGTCATACTACTGATGAATGTTGTGCTTTATAGAGGATTTTAGATGCATATGAAATTATAGATCCATATAGCTAAAATGTATGCACATTTCTCCTTGCCATGTGATAGTTGTAGGATCATAGCATACTCACTATTACATGTTTTACTTTTATTGCAAATCATTTCTATAATGCAAGGAGCCCATTCTCATTACCCAACTTGACTCATCCTTGTCTTGCACTTAGTGGGGGAAAGGAGTTAGATAATCTTGTCCTAGTTTGACACTTGTCATTGTCTCTTTGGCTAGTTATCTGCCTTATGCATATGATGAACAAGATTGGGATGCAAATGACCTATTATAGGTTGACTCACATGTGTCATACTAGTATTATATTTTTCTTATTTTCATGTGATTGTAGGTGCATAGTGTGATCCCCCATATTGTGTTGTTTGGCGTGTCTTTATATGTTTGTGAGCCTACTTTGGATGACCCTTGTGACTCCATTGGTGCAAGGATACAAAGGAAGTGAATCTATTGTGATATTCTTCTATTTGTATCTACATTCTTCTATCTGTCGTAACCATTTATCTTTTTTCTTGTGTTTTCCTTTTGGGAATGATGCAAGGTGTCGAAACATTTAGGTCTCTTCCATATTGACCCAAAATTTTCTCTTTGTTTTCTCTCTCTATATGTCATCCTTCCTTTGTGCTCATTGTTCCATGAGTCATTTGGGGAATGATGACAATTCTAAGCTAGATTATATCATTGGAACAACAACAAATGTTGACCCCAAATCCATGGATCCCTTATGTGTTATCTTAGGATTGCATATGGGGGGAAACCCTCCTTTCCCTAACGTAGCTCTACTTGGAAACATATGTTTATGAAACAACAAAAAATAGGGGGGAGAGGGTTTCTATCCTTGAAGAGATAGGGCTCCTATTTCACTCAAGTTTCACTCAAGGAAACCCTAGAGATCTCAATCCAAGGATGTAAAGGGGAAAGAGATTTACAATAGGGATGTCCTAGGGTATGATTAAGGATCAAAGAGGGGTTCACCATCAAGCTAGGTCTTGGAGAGACTAATGAAATGCAAGACCTAATGCTAAAACTTAATGTAATGCACAAATTCACTAAATGACCTAGAAAAGAGTACAAATATGAACAACAAACTACAAAAACACAAAAATGCACCTAGAAAATTGAAGGAGCTTGGAATCAACTTTGAAATGCTAGAAATGTTGCTTTTAGGGCACATTGTGACATATACGCTACTTCTCTCATATCAATCCCAATATAGGATTTCTGGACTAGAACAATTTTTTGACAGTGTAGATTCAGGATCTTCAAAAATCTAGAAAATTTCCTATAGTAGGACTCATGCCATTTCTAGTGTATCAATCTTGTTTCGCCTTTTCGGGAATTCAAATTCCAGATCTATGCTCAAATCTCTGCTCTTCCTTCCCAAATTGATTTCTGGATTTGGACCATTAAAAAGACCTACAAAACATAATATAGAGTTGATTTGTTTATGGGGGGTTTTCCTCGGCCAAACCCCTTGTTTGGTAATTAAACTTTGATAGAAACAATGGAACTTGAATAAAAATGTGAATATAAACCCTAACCTTAAGTGTGTCTAAGATTAGGAAATCTGAAATGCAATGCAACTCTTTTCTATTGTGTTAGAATGAGATGCAAGAATGAAGCATAGACATGAATGACTCACTTTGAGAGATCCTAATCACCCTCAGAGGGTAAAATCACAATACTATGTCTCACTTTTTTCCCAAGATGGACATTTACATCAATATTTTTAACTAAATCTTCATCTTCTGAGACCTATAGTAGCTAAACTATTAAGAATTTGAAGATGGTGTGAACTAGTGATTTGTAGCAATTTATGTGTAGATTCTAAATACTTTTTTTTTTTTCAATTTTTTTGAAATAAATCATGAATCTTTCAACATCTCCTTTAATAACTAGTCTCAAATAGAAAACAACATTTTCATAAAGTAATTTTTGTGTCGTACAACATAAATTTTTTATATAAAGGATTAAATTCTAATTTTTGAAATATAGATTCTCAACATCAATATCTAGGGAACAAATATTTTTTCATAATTTTTGTTGCATATTTTTTTTAAATTAATTTTTGAAGTCACTATAACTATAATTTGGACATATGTGTGTGTCATACAACCTAACTTGTTGTGTATGTATCGAAATCCAATTTTTCTTTTTTGGTGAAATAAGGACATCAATACCTAGGGAAAGGGTATTTTTTGAAACATTTTTACAATGGTTTACTATTTTTCAACTTCTGCACAACAAAGAGCTTGATGTTTAGAGAAAAACCTATGTTTAGTAAAAACGGAAAATTAAATACGTGATAAAATGAAAATAAATCAAAACTATACTTTTTGGAAAGCTCATTTTGAGGGCCACAATCTTGAAAAATATAGTTTTTAAATGATGTTATTTAATCCCTCAAATTGCAAAGAAAAAGTGGTTTTTTTCCAGAATTTTGATAGGTGTGAAGGAGACTCCATTGTGGGCATAATTTAATACTAGAGGGGTTATATCCAAGGGGGTTTGATCTAAGGGGGTCTTATCTATCCCTCTTCAATTAAAACCCTTTAGATGGAGCCTCTCAAGACTTAAATCATTAGTTTTTTCTAAAAACAATGATTTCAGGAAAAATTTAGCCCATCCCAAAAGTGAGACACACTATTGTGATAACACCCCCAAATGAGCCCTAATAATGTATGTACCTTCCTTAGGTTGAATGTAGAATTATAATGGAGGATGGAATCACTTAGGAAAAAAGTCATTAGGCTTGGCTTAATGGCTAGTTGCATCTCCCCAACCTATAATCCATCACGATTCACCATAGGCAACCATAATCAACCCTTGAAAATGCTAGATCTTGAATGAAAGTGAGCTTGAAGACCTCCAAAAACACAATAATGCTACTCCAAGGCTTCAACTTTGCTGATTATTTGTTCTTGAATGCTCTTGTGAAGAATTCTTGGATCTTAAAATTGCTCTTCTAGATTATTGCTTAAATGAAATAATAACTTAGAAGATTGTTTATATAGGAAATACTCCTAATTTACCGTTATTTAGATCTCAAAAGCCAACATCAACCAAAAATTTGAATTAAAAACTTGAATTTCACACTTAAACCCTAAAAAGGGCCCAAATGGGACTCATGCCACTTGTGGCATATGGGTCCCACCTAGGGGGACTCATATGCCACTTGTGGCGTATGGGTCCCACCTAGGGGGACTCATATGCCCAAGGTGGCGTATGAGTCCCACCCTAGATTTTTGGGATGGATTGTTAGAAATTTTAATGTTTTTGATGATTTTGACGGGTTTTGAGCTAAAATAAGCCTCAAGATCCGAAATAAAGGGTCTTAGGGGCCTATTAATGATGATTTAACAAGGTATTTAATGCAAGGGTACCAAAATAGGTCCAAATTAGGCAAGAAATTGTGATTCTCCAAGAAGGGAGTACAATTTTCATTGCCACATTTTACATAGGGTTTTCTAAATAAAGCTCTCATGCATTGGCATTTATTGTGTTCTACTTTAAAGTAATTGCTCACAACATGGTGTTTAGCAATTTTTTTAAAGTGGGGGTATACACATCCCTACTCATTGTTTGCTTCAAAGTGTGGTCTTCTTACTTTACGTGATGTGTCTTCTTAGTGGTTTCATTGGGTTTGATGTCCTTCAAGATTGCAACCTTACTTGGCATATGACATTCCTCTTCCTAGTGATGCTATGACTTGCATTCCCTAAGTTGTGAATCTTTTATCCTTGACTAGATCTCTCTTGGAGACATTGAGCACAATGTTCCCAAAAGTGAGACCTTTCATGAACTAAGAAAACTCCTTTAAATATCCTATTGCATGTATCAAGGCCACCAAGCATAACACAACTTGCTTTCCAGTGGAGCCTTTATGTTTTTCATGAGTGCTTAGCATAATACAGGTTGCTAGCCTTGTGGAATCTTTCTATGTGGCACTTTATCAAAGTTATTAGGAGGTATAACTTTAGTATGGTTAGTACAATGGGAGCCTATAAACCTAGCATGACTTCCTATTAGTCACTTTTTGGAGCTCACCTAGTGGACAATAGATTTTGACTAGCCCATGTGAGTATATTTTGTTTGCATAGTGGACAATGGGTTTCCACTTGTAAACATTTTTTGACAAATAGCTAAGGCTTGATCCATACCAGTTGGAAAAACAGTCAAGGCTTGATCTACCCTTCTTTCTCTTCTCATTAATTTTGACATTGTATGCTTGTGTATCTTGTCTTGTTGTTGTATATTTAACATAGGCATTGTCTCTTTGTGCCTTTGTTGGTTTGTCATGAAATCTTAGATCTTGGGGGATTGATCATCCTCCTTGAACTTAGTCATCTTATCTTTCCAATAGTTGCACAATTAGACATCTCTTGACACTTGTTTGTCTACTTTAGTGTGAGTTTGAGTGTAGGGCTCATCCTCTCACTAAAGTGGGGGATAAATGTAGTGTTAAAAAATGTACTCCTTTACATTTTCACACTATGTTTGGGTCCCTTAATAAATTGGACTGAATTAAGCCTCTAATTGGCCCAAGTATGCATTTAAAATCCTAATTAATTCTATTTTCCAAAAGGGAAACTTGTATTAAATAATTGCATGCATTAATTAAATCACCTCGAAATTGGCGTGTCCTAGGTTTGGGGCCTAGGACCCATTCGCCCAAGGGTGAATGGGTCCTCCATAAGTTTAGGACCCCAATTTTAATATGTTTTTGGCGGTATTTTATGATTCAAATTCAATTTGCAATAGTCGGTTTTTGATGTTTAATTTTCAAGAAATTAGAAAATTACGTATAAATACAAGGTCTTTTTATCAAATTCAAATCCTAAGAGATCTAGAATTTCATGAGTAAAATTATAGCAAAGATTATTGTCAAAGGCATGTTCAAGAGAAGATTTCTTAGTCATTTGTTGCAACATTCAAGATCTCAAACATCATGTCAAAGTTAACTTCATTCATGCATGTTTTTGGAGCTAACATTGTGATGTAGGTTTCAAGCATTCAAGTAAAATTTCAAGCATCAAGATCAACATCCAATCAATCCATTTCATGAAAGATCAAGACCTTGGAGAGATGTGTTAGATTTTAGTCCTTCAAGGGTTTCGTTCAAGGGTTGGGTGAGTTGCAACATAACATTGTTCATTCATCATTCATTCCATTAATGTTTCATTTCATTTCAAGGTTTAATTACCAAAACAGGGTTTGACCAAGGAAAACCCACATTCACCAAAAACAAATGATTTTTCCCTCTTGTGTGTGTTGCAGATCTTAGGTTGAAGAAGTATTGAAGATTGATCAAAAGTGCAATTTTGCAAAGTTGTCAAAGTTGTCAACATTGTCGTCAAGCCACAAAAACTCACTTACAAAATTTAATTTCAACTTTTCAACTGTGAAATCCAAAGGAATTAGGAGTGCAGATCTAGGAGCAGACGACTGTTAAAGCATATTTTGGATCCCTATAGCAAGAACCATTCGCCCTAGGGAAAATTTGTCCCAGGAAGACACTTAGCAGGAGCTTTTTGTGACAGGTGCATAAATTCATAACCTTCTCAGATCTATTCGAACTTTGTGGATTCTATTAGATTAAGGTTTTAAATTGATGTTTCAAGTGTTATATTGCATAATTGCATTCATTTGGATATTTTCATTCATTTCCCAAAAGTGCATTTCAAGTTGATTTACCCTATCCTTAGTCATAAGGAAAACAACAAGATCTCCATTAAGATTGACTCACTTAAGGGTTTAAAGCCAATCTTTCCCTAGGGGATCTCTTTTTCCTAATGAACTAAGGAAGATAGGTGCATCATACCCCCTTCATATTGGTGAACCTCTTTCCCTTTGTTTCAATAAATAATCCTTGTAACTCCTAAAAATCTTTTATTTCAATATTTATAACTCCTAAAAGCTCATATGTTTGACGAGAAGGATGTTGACAAATGTAGTGGGATTCGATCTTACACCTACCTATTACATTTGCTTGAAATTTTCTAAAGTTTTACCAATAATCAAATTGGTTCAAAGCCTTCAATTGTGGCATTCTATGCAGTCGATTTCTTTGAGATATTACATCAAATAGTTTAGTAACTTGTCTATGCTTCCATATTTTGCAACTATAAACTTGGTTACATAACCATGCGAGCTTAGTTGAATTGGAGGGCTTTCGACCAATCTTTTATCCATACAATAGTATTTGTACATGTAGAGGATGAAATTCCTCTAATCCTATCAACTAATTTTCTAACATTATAGAGAATTCACACAATGTACATGATGAAATCTAAATTAATTCACTTTCTTTAAGATCTTCCCAACCTTATATGTGAGAAAATAAACAATATAAATGTGAAATAAAAAATTCTTATTCATTTATTTATATATCGTCATGCTTGGAGATACCTCTTTGTTTCATTTCAGAATATGATTTATGCTCGATGACCATCATTACTTCACTGGATCATTGAGACAACATGCATATTTTATCTTTAGTAAGTAGACCAAAGAGGAACTCCATTGCTTTTTCTTGAATAGATCTCTCATCATAAAACAATCACCTTTAGCCTTAATTTCCTTCATCTTATTTTTTGATCTATGTGAATCATTTTCATATGGAAAAACTTGGTGTTTTGATCCCCATATTTTATCCATTTTAACATAGATTTATGCCTCTAGAATAATTATTCTTTTATGATAATCAAATGGAGTTCAAACAATAAAAATCTCTCCTCCACAACTTCCTCCTAGTTCATGCCATTTTTTCTAGAATTATTTCTACAGTTTCAATAGTTTTTGCTCCAACACCCCTTTCTAAACAAAAATGTCATTGGAAAACTCCTTATTCCAATTTTATAAATATTGTTTAATATTATTCAACTTATAAAAATAGTGTATGTAGGTTTAGCCTTGATAGGGATGTTCCATCATTCCCTAATCTTATTTTTTAAATCTAGGTTATTGTGCCACATATTCTCAAATATAAATGGAATACCCACCCTTATAATGATAACCAAATGAGAAATAATTATAAAGTGGTCCATTCCCACTTGATGAAAATCCAAAGCAAAAAATCATACATTTGAAACCATTTACCCAAACAAAGGGCACAATCCAATTTCACTTGAATGAGGGCCAAACCAACTCTCATTTTTTACCAAGTATACTTAGTGCCTTGAAGTGGTATGTCCATAAGTTGGGTAGAGGATATAAATTCAAAAATATCCTCCATTCTATCTATAGAAAAGGAGGATCCAACCAAATTTTACTTGGTAGATAAAGGAGTGTTAAATTCTCCAATGACTAAAAAAAATTAGTCAAAAGAGTTTGCTTAAAAGAAACAATCCCATGCCACAAAATTCTTCTATCTCTATTAATATTAGGATCATAAACATTAGATATAATCAATGGTTCTTCCTCCACTAAATGAACACACCTAATAGCCACATGGTAGGTTTCTATTGATACTTTAACTCTTTCAATTTTTCTTTGATTCCAAAGGATAACAATCCCTCCTAATGCTCCTGGATTGTCAAAAAAATCAATACCCCAATCTTTCCAAAATCTACTTTTTAAACCAACAACCCTATCAACAAGCCTTTCAGTCTCTTAAATAAGAATAATATATTTTCTTTTTGTCTTACCAATGTTTCCAATAGATCATGCTTGTGAGGGTTATTTAACCCTCTAATTTTTCATGAGATCATTTTCATTTTTTGAGTTTTGAGTACCTTTCTCACTCAAGCTAGTATGAGTTCTTTGAAATATCTCTATATTTCACAATCTCTAAGTTCCTATTTGTAGAGGATAGTACAAAGGTACAACATCATTTATGACTTACCATAGTTGACCACAAAAGAAAATGTAGAGTATAAGGGCTACTAGTCCTAGCAGGAATAGTCATACTTTTAAGGGACACATCCCCAATTGTATGTATATGTATAAAATATTATGAAAATTTAAAAATAAGTAATAAGAATAGATTAGGAAGAAATATATTAAGAGAAAAATACTTTGTATTTGATATTATAAGCAATCAAATATATGTGCTCAAATTTGATGGCTATAATGCATGTGAATGTTTAAATTATGTGTGATGCATTCCTTATTATTATTAAAATACCACAATCAGTATTTTGTACCACATTCCCTTTGATCATTCTCCTAATGTATTAATTGTTGTATAAACACAACACTCAAGATTCTTAGGGCCCAAAATTCCAATTTGTGATCCCACTTTTCTTGCTAACATTTGGTTCCTTTTTTGGAACCTTGGTAAAGTAGTAGAGAATAAAATTATAAATGAGAGCACTAAGTACAACTTATGGAGCAAATAAATGCATTAAGGATTATAATGCATTAAAGACGACACTAGAAGAAAGAATACAAAAATTTAAGATCTATAGTAAATTCCTTAGGTCATATCCTAGTGAGAGGGCATTAGGCACCTAGGTCATGGTGAATGAAAAGTGGGTGATCTTGAAAGAGATCCTTGAAAAGATATAACCACTCAAAGTAGGCCTACTATAGAAACCATGGGATGCATAAAGGAATAATGAAACACTAAATCATTAAACACCCATGACAAAAGGAGATAACAAAAGATTAAGAGAGGCTAGAGAAAAAATTCAATTGACAACTAAGTTGAACATGAAAAATAGGCGATAAAATGTTCAAACCTGAGAACACCAAGAAAGGTGCCATAAAAGAATGGAGAAAAAAAGAAAGATAGAGTTAGATCATTCCAAAAAGGTTGTTGGTGAGCACACCAAGGAGGGTGCTTTTGAAAATAAATTAGAGAACACCAAAAAGGGTGTTATTGAGCATGCCAAGTAGGATGCTACCAAAAATGAATTAGAGTGTGCCAATGAGGGTGCTACCAGAAGGAGGAAAAGTGTGTCACAAGGGTTGTAGCTGATAATAATGAAATAATATTATATCAAACTCCAAAGAAAATCAATTCACATCTTGACAAGGCAATACAAATGTTAATAGATCTAGTAGGAAGCATTAATAAATACAAAGTATTTAGAAGAAATTGAGAAGAAAGTTGTGGTAGCATTCAGAATCCAACATTTCCATCCTTAATTCAAACATTGCATATGGAACTAAACCTATCCAATGTTTAGATTAAAATCTAAGGTTTGATGCTGACCATTTAGACCAATTAATTAACAAAAGTGTAAGAAAATTAAGAAAGGAAGGGTTATGTGAAATACAAGAAGAAAACAAGAACATGTTCAAATTAGATAATAATTCAAGTAGAATAAGCATAGAAAATGGAACATCCTCATTAACTAATCACATGTCTCTAACTAATGAAAAATCATCTCCTAAAGTAAAGCACCACTCTGAGGAGTTACAACCCCCCAACAAGGATTCATCCCCTATGCCATATAAGTTGATAAGGATCTTATTATCAAATACAAGTAAAAATTTAAAACAAACAGTAGAATCCAATCAAAGAAACATGATAAGGGATATGGATACAAAATCACCAAGCTAGAAAAACCAAAGAAACATCAACACACCCTAGAACATACCACTGTAAAATCAAAATGAAGATACAAGATACCATACTAACTATAGAGGAAGAATATGAAGAGGTAGAAGCAATTGATGAATAGAATATGCCAACTACTACAAATGAAATAAGCAAGGGAATTATGCAAATAAGTGTTGGTTAGAATGGAAGAAATAATGTGCATTCTATGGAAAACCTAAAAATGAATTATTTACATGTGATACAACATAATATTACCTTAAGAATGCTCCACCATATTAAAAAAGTGTTAAGAATATTAGGTCCTAATGTGACTAAATGGGCCAAGATAATGCTAAAAGTCCCTAAGAACTTACCACAAGGGGCACAAAGATATCATAAAGAAGATAAAGACAATTATGACATTTTGTATGAAGAAGCACTAGAAAATGAATATTGAGAATGAAAATAGAGAAAAACAAAAAGGCCTACTAGAATACAAAGGGAAAAACAAGGCTATAGTAATCATAACAAAAGGAAAAAATATCACAAAGATAAGATAGTCAATATATGAATTATATGACAATGAGGAGGAGGAAGAAGAAGAAAACTTCTACCCAACCAAACATAAACATGATAAAATGGTGGAAGAAGCTAAGAAAACTATAAGTAAGGAACACAAAAATTAATAATATTACAACACATTCTTGTAGAAAGAGAAGCTTGAATATTAAAGAAACTACCCTTGGTTTCCTAACAAAATAATCTCATTAATAAATTGAAATAATTCTCTAAATACTAAAATAAGCAAACAACTACAAAACCACAAATCCAAAAACTAACATCTAGATCTTGGAAAACCAAACCATTAATGATAGATGCACACATAAACCACAAAAAACTTAAACATACATATTTTTTGATTTGGCAACAGATATCAATATGATCCCTAAAAGTGTATGGGAACAATTAGGAGAACCTAAGTTATGAAACCCTTACAATATTATCTTAGAAATTTGTTCATTAATAGGAACTATAGGAACCTAGAAAAATGTAGAAGTTAACATATTAGGGACTAAAAAAATGGTAGACTTAAAAATCATTGAGATAAATAACCCTTTGATACTTTTAATGTACTCCTTGGATTACAATAGTTTGTAAAATCCAATGACATCATAGACTCAAGGAAGGAAGAATTAACTTTCATAAATAAGGTAGCACACATACCTTTAAGTATAAACATCAATAACACATATATAGAAGTAGCATAGGAAGAAAATTGTAATGATATAACTTGCACAAGAGAAGAATATAATATGCAATATGCTGAAATAATTGATAATAGTTGAAAATAATAAGCCACTTCGAGGGGGAAAACCTCCAAATATCTCTAATGAGGACACAATTCACAATCTGATGATCAAATAAAAATCACTACCTCCTAAATATAGCCTACTTATGCCTAGGATATTATCCATGCCGACTTAGATAACTATATATAGGTTATAGGCCAACCTAAATAACTAAATAACAATATAATAATGATAGTATTATTTAATTATAGTTAAGGTAGCTACAAGCTAACTACTCATAACCCTATGTATACTCTAAGATTAAGGGCATATCATGTCACCCTCTTTAGAGAAGAATTTTCCTCAATGCTAATCATGTGGATGCTTCTAAATGAACTCTTCATCCTCTCATGTGGCATCTTCAAATGGTAAATTCTTCCATTGGATGATATACTCAGTGAATACATGTTCTAGTCCTTAGCTTCTTTGTGTGTGTTTGATGAATGAAATTTGGTTCCAAAATGATTCTTCCTTTTTCATCAAGCTCTAGTAATATTTTATAATTAGGGCTATTTAGCATAATTACCTTCTTCAAACAACAAACATGAAAAATTAGATGTATCTTTTTTGTTGGCGGAAAATCAATCTTGTAGGCGACACTACCTATCTTTTGCATGATTATGTATGGGCCATATTATCTTGGAGACAACTTATTTTTTGTCTATTGTTTCAATGAAATTTTCTTGTAAGGTTTCAATCTCAAGAAAACCTAATCCCCAACTTCAAAACTTCTTTCACTATGGTGTGTTGGTCTGTCTACTACTTCATTCAATTTTGTGCCATGGCTAGATTCCCCTTGAGTCTTGAAAGTACTTGTTTTTATGAAGCATGTGGTCCTCCATGGCCTGAACACTTGGTGACACCCATAATGATAATGCTATGGAAGGAGGATAATATCCATATAGTGCCATAAATGGAGAGAATTTTTATGAACTATGAAAGTAAGTGTTATACCACCATTTTGCTAATGGTAACTAATCTACCCATTAATATTTTTTATCTAGAATGAAACAATGTAGATATCCTTTTAAACACTTATTAACAACCTCAAATTTTCCATCAAATTGAGGATGGTATAAAGAACTATGAGCTAATTGAGTACCCAAACATGAGAATCAATCTATCCAAAAGTTACTAGTAAAGATAGGATCATAGTCACTAACAATAACCTTAGGTATACCATGTATCTTTTTTATATTCTCCAAAAAATATTTTTCCATTGTACTTGTTGTAAAGGATGTGATAATGCGATGAAAAATGCATATTTAGCGAGGTGATCCACCACTTCCATGATAACATTCTTACCTCTAGATCTTGGAATCCCTATGATGAATTGCATGGAGACCTCTTCCCATTATTGGCTAGGAATAACTAAGGGTTGTAAGAGACCGAGCATCTTAATTGTCTCCCCTTTATTTCTTTGACAAACCAAGCATTTAGACACAAATTTTTGAACATCCCCTTTAGCCCTTCCCAAAAGAAGCATTTCTTGACTTGATGGCATGCCTTCAAAATATTGAATGACCATCAATTGGAGACTCATGAAACTCTGTGAGAATATTTTGTTTGAGAGTAGAATTCTTGTAGAGATAAAATTTCTCTTTATATCTCAAAGCATCTCCCTTCCAGCAAAACTTATTTGAATTACTAGAATCACGCTATAATTGTTGATGAGATTACTAATAGAAACATCATTATGCCACTCTACTTTGGTTTCTTCTACCCAATATGCTTGTAATATAAAAATGACACATAATAAAGCTTCATCATTCTCATTCTTCCTAAGTAGTGCATCTCCAACAAAATTTTCCTTCCCTTTCTTATATGCAATCTCAAAGTCATATCTAAACATCTTAGTGATCCATTTTTGGTTCTCTTCAAAAGATAATATTTGTTCCAAAAAATATTTTATGCTACCTTGATTTGTCTTAACCTTGAAGTGTCTGCCCATTAGATAAGGAATCCATTGTTCTATTGCATGAAGAATAGCTAACAATTTCCTTCTCATAAACAATTTTGAGTTGATTTTTTTTCCCTTTAATTGATGACTCTAAAAAGCAATGGGCCAATCCTCTTACATGAGAAATGATCCTACACCATTTCTTGAAGCATCACATTCCACAGTAAAATCCTTGGTGAAGTCTGGAGTAGAAATAATCAGAGTAGTATACATAGCTTCCTTCAATCTCTCAAATTTTGTATTAGCTAAATCATTCCATTGAAAATAATCCTTCTTCAATAAATTTGTGAGGAGTGATACTATATGGCCATAATTCTTCACAAATATTATATAGTATCCAATCAATCCCAAGAAACCCTTGAATTTATCAACAATTTTGGGAACACAACATTCCATGATAGCCTTAATTTTGTTAGGATCCACCTTTACTCCATGCGAGACTATGTGTCCCAATTACTCCACCTCTTTGAGACCAAAAGCACACTTGGAAGGATTAGAATAAAGCTATTGATATTTAAGAACTTGTAATGATTGATCTACATGCTACAAATGTTCCTTCCATGTCTTGCTATAAATTAATATATTGTCAAAGAACACTAATACAACCTTCCTCCAAAATTTACTAAAGATGGAGTTCATCAAAATTTTAAATGTAGATGGTGCATTAGTAAGACCAAATGACATCACAAAAAACTTAGAATGACCCTCATGAGTCCGAAATGTTGTCTTAGTAATATCTTCTTCTTTAATTTGAATTTGGTGATAACCTGATCACATATCTAACTTTATAAACAACATATCCCCATGCAATTCATCTAGCAAATCATCACTGACTAGAATATGAAACTTGTCTTTAATGATGTACATATTGAGCACTCTGTAGTCTAGGAACATGTGCCAAGTTTGATCCTTCTTACACGCCATCACCATAGACAAAGAATAAGTACTTTGGCTATGCCTAATAATTCTTGCATTTGAGCATCTCTTGAACAATATTTTCAATCTCACTTAAATATATATGTGTGTGTGTGTGTACTTGTAAGGTTTGATGTTGTGTGGCTAGCTCCCTAGCACTATTTTTATGGCATGACCATGATTCCTCTTAAGATGAAGTCCTTTAGGTATATCTCCAAAGACCACTGAGTGACGATCTATAATTTCTTGTAAATCTAGATGGGTAGGAGAATTTAATTGATAAAATTCTAATGAACATAATTAGGCCACAAATCCATCAATATCCTTTCTTAAGAAAATTTTGCATTTTATGAGAGCTTATCATCTATGGGGACTTTGCATGCAACCCTCTTAGCTCCACTATCTTTTCTTTTGATTGAAATATCATGAAAATAGTTTTTGGAATTTCATCTCAATTGTCCCAAATGTAGTAAGCCATTGTGCTCCCAAAATAGTATTTGTTGCACCCATGGAGATAGAAAACATTAGAAATCAAGATGATAATATCCCATGCATAATTTAATGTTGTGGCATTTGATAATAGTACCACCATCTGCAATCAAGACTTGAAACTCTAGAGCTAGATATATAAAATAGTTTAGATGAGTAGCCAAATTTTTATTGATGCAATTAGACTACTACCCAAGTCAATCAACATTGTTACAACCCACTTCTTTAAGAAACCCACTACCTTGAGATTTGTGGAGTGCTAAAATCTAAGAGTGCATGACAAAAAATGATTGGTTGGGGATCTATTTCCTCATTTCACTCCCTATCACCTTCTAATAGTGGTTCCTCATCTTCTTCTTCACTCAAACCTTCAATATAGAACAATATGTTTTCATTGAATTTATTTCCTCAACTATGTTTTCTATCACAATTGAACCAAAACCTTTTTTTTCCTCTCAATTTTTTTTGTGGAGTCAACCTACTAGGCCAAGAAATGACTATGTAGGAGGGATACTTTCTCTTATATTTACGATCCCTTGTCACCTGTTGGCCAAAAAAATCTCCTCAACTTGTCTTGCCATAAGTATCTTGTGTGACAAGGATTGTGATTGGAACAAATGTGCCTCATATTTTATGTGATCATTTAAACCTCCTAGAAATAATTCCTTAAAATTTTCTTCTGCAACATTCTCCACTCTTATAAAAATGGATTGAAATTGATGAGTATAGTCCTTGACCATACCTATTTCCTTTAATTTAATGAGCTGGAAAAAGTAGCTATCCATAAAATTATCTCCATAATGGGTAGCAAGTTCCTCTTGAAAATTTGACCATGCGACCACACAACCCTTCTTTCTCTTCTCATCACATAACCAACTATACCAAATAAATTTGTCTAGTTCTAAGTATAATAATTTAATTTCCACCTTATGTTGAGTTGGAACATGGTGAAGATCAAATAAATTCTCCCTTTGGAAAAGTCAATTGATTGGATCCTTGTCATCAAAATTTCTCATATCCAACTTGGGTATGAATTTCCTAAGAATAGGATTATTAAAGAGGTAATCCTTCTTGAGATTTGAGTCAAGACCAAAAAATCCATGTCCAATAAAAGAATTATCTTCCACCTTATTAGGCCAGTCTTATCCCTTTTACTTCATCCTTGAATAAATGTTTCCAATTTCCATGAAAATTCATTCATCTCCTTCTACATCTTCATCCTCACTAATAAAATTCACTTGGTCATATCCTTCTTCATTGATGAAATTCCTTTAGTCATCTCTTTCTTCATTGATGTAATTTCACCCTTGACCTTATTGATTTTCTCATTAGGGTTGATATCCTCAATTTCTACATCATCCTTATTTGGAGATTTCCCAGGTGTGGTGGTATTCCTTTTGCGTCTTATTGTAAGCCCCATCATGATGGGGAAAATAAATTTGTAATAAATCATACAAATAAATTAAAAATACTTTGAAATTTTTATTGTGACTTACTAGGGCTTATGTCACACTTTCCTAGAAAAGTATCCCAAAAATTAGTATGCATCCTTGAGAGATAATTTTTTGGAAACCCTAATTCTTCGATAAATCACTTAATCCGGCTTCGATTACTTTGCAATTTGGATTGTAGGAACCTCACTAGATTCTTAAAAACTCACTAAAAATAAGGGAAAATTTCATAAAAGATGAAAAATTAATTTTAGCTTTGTCATGTAGCATGTCATGAAATATTACTATTGTCATTTCATGCCACCCTTAAATGACCCATCACTAATAACCGATCTGAGAGATCCTTTTGTTTTAAGACTACATGAATAGGTCGGGTATCCATCCCTTATAAACTGCAGTGCACCTGGTAAACTTTTTTCACGTGACCAGTGGTGTTGGCGCGACACGCTCTCCAATACCACGGGTTTGGGGGGAGACTAGACCCCGTGACGTCTTGCCTACAACAGGATGCTATAGCCAATTGAGCTAGGTCCCCTGCTCGCCGATTTGAGAGATCTTATAGGGGCCATCTTGCATGAATTTTCCTTGAAGGGTCTAAAATTGGCTAAGTCCTGGTGCTTTCAAGCTTTCAAGTTTTTGCTTCCCTTCATACTGGCATGCCTTCTCCATCACTCCCACTCCTTCTCTCTTTCGCCCTTCTTTCTTTTCCTTTCTAAGTGTTTTAGGCGTTGGCCTTTGGCCGTCCCCTTTAACTCTTACTATTTTCCTTTGGTAAACATTAAGCCTTACCTCCAACCACCAAAGTCTCGAAGAGGCTTTTCAAGTTTTTTTTCTAAGTCTTGTTTTGTTGGACTTTGGGGGTCAATTTTTCCTCTTACCTCTTTCACCTTCTTTCCCTTTCTTTCTATCAAGTTTTTGGTGTCGGCCTTTGGCCTTACCTTTTATGCTTTACCTCTTACTTCTTTTGGTAAGCAATAAGACTTCCTCCTAATCCCCGACCCCCAAAATATCTCTTTTGGCTTTCGAGCATCGGGCTTTCATCTTTCACCTTTCTTTCCTTCCCTTTGCTCATTTCTTCAAAAAATTGACTAATTGTTGAGTTTTCGTACTTCAAGCTTTGACCTTTTCCTTTACCTCTTACCTTTCTTCGGTAAAAGGTAGACCTCCTTCCCAACCTCTGAAGCTCAAAAAGGGTGACCTTTTCGCAATTCGCAGTTTGCTCTTCTCTTCTTTCTTCATTCCTCTAAGCATGCGGTATGGAGAAACCTCAAAGCTTGATCTTTGACTGTTCAATGCCAATGAGGTGCATAAGGTATGAGGTAGGATCGAGGCCTAACCTTCGACAAGTTCTTGTTCTCATGGTTCGTTACTTCAGCCTTCTTTCTTTGCTTCTTCAACAAGTGGTACGAGGTATCTCCGACCCTGGACCCCCGATTTTCAGTGAACTTAACATTTTTTTTGGGTCAACGCCATTAATTCTTGAGTGACCTTCTCACCTATTCATTCAACTTTTGAGGCTTGAGGACATCATTTATTGCACATATTAACTTTTGCAGAGGATCTCATGGGCACCCGTGCTCATTTATTGCAAATGTATTGTCCTTTCTGATGGATCCATACCCAAATCATGATTTTCACAGGACCCCTCCATCCTTTCACACACAAGCATGATAGGCAATCATTGCTAGGGTTTGGGTGTTGAGTGGGTTGGCTATCTTCTTGGGCACATTTTTTGAGATGCCTAAACTATAAAGGCAACACTTGTATATTTTTTCAGGGGTTCTAGCTTCTCTTTGCACAACACAAAAGCTTCTTTCAGATTAATAGAATATTACAGTTTCCTTATTTAGCTTTTTTTCCTCTTTTTAATGAATGATTTGATGTCGAATTGTGATTTCATGATTTGAATCCTTTTTTATGCCTCATTTATGCAATTTGGAAAAATGGTTTTGCGTTAACACATGTTATATGTTGTGTTGAATGGTTTCAATAGGTTGTAGTTGTGAGAAACCCCGATTTTTCCTTCAAGCAAGATTTGAATCCAAGCCTTCATATAAATTACTTATGTATTGCATGTGTGAGCTGAGGTTGTGATAAAAAAAGGTCTCTTATTGATGCTGATTGTGAGTTGGACAAGCAAGTAAACCTACATTTCTAGTGTATCACCTCTTTAGTTTTAGGGTTTTCATTTCAAGCATCATTCTTCCCTTTTCCTTGAGATTTTTAGTAGTTTTAGGTGGTCCATCAAGGGAACCATCCCACTCTGGAGATTCATCCTCGTTATAAGCAACCCACAACTTGAGGATGTTTCCATGTTTCATAGGATAGTTGAGCACATACTTAGCTAGGGTGCAATCCTAAGTGACAACAATTACTTTCATTTTCTAATAATATTTAGCTCTTATTTTTTTCAACCCAATTGGCATAACATAATAGTAGAATGTGCCCCCAAGGAGTAGTAAAATCTATTTTATGTTGATATTCAAGGGTGATTCAAATTTCATTCTCTAGAGAAGTCATCCATGAGTGAAAGTATCTATTGACTTGTTGTAAGTTTGATAATTATATCAATGTTGGGTATACAAAAATCACCCTTTTAACATTCTTTGTTGGTATCTTTCATTTTTTTTCAAATTCAAATGCCTCTCAGTTTCTTTCTAATAAGGACTATGTTGGATATCTATTCAAGATAGTTGATGGGGCATATGGAGTTGACCTCTAGATTTTTTTGAAGCTCTTCTTTGACCAAGAGGGAAATCTATAGATGCATCTTGTAGATATTTTATATGATCAATTTAGCATCAGGATGTACCACAATATGGTGGATGAAAAGGGATAGTTCTAAGCCTGCAATTTTTACATGTGACCAAGAAATATGTTAGTGGAACTTTGAGAAGAGTGACAACGGTCTCCTATTTAGTTGGTTGCAACCTATGTACAACATGTATGTGAGTGGATTGGTTTTTTATCCAAATTTACTTCCTATGTGTCCTCAACTAGAATTTTTGACCTATCTTACCACTATAAGGATGTTGGGGGAAGGTTGAGTTCCTTGTCTATCAACACCTTAGAGAGGTTTTTATTAATAGGCATGTCATTTTTTCTTTTTGTTTATATGTCCAATAATGTTTCAAAGAGGTTTTCACTAGGGGACTTTGATTTTTCTTACTAAATAACTTTGTCTCTTCTCCAAAATATGTTATAGCATCTAGGTCGATGTTTGAAACCTTCCTTGTGATCATTAATAGGTATATCATAACAAAACACCATGAATTCAATAATGGTTTCATCATTTTAAAAATGTGTTGAGAGACACGTGATCTTAATGGTCCCAACTAATTAGTTTAGGATGGATGAGTGGTAGTTCAATGGTGCAAATAATATTTTTAGGGAAGAAATTGGTGAGATCATCGAATGAGTTAGTGATGGTTATTGAATTAATGAATTCAATGTTGGGATAGAGGTATTCCACAAGTGAAAAAGTATCATTAGGCTCATTGGGTTCTTCATGGGGTGGGATGTATCCTAGTTTGTGAGTTTTATGATTGTTTTTATAATTATTGGATCAAGGACACCTTGTTCATGGAACCCCAATACTTTACCTTTATAGTTCATGTTTTCATATATTCAAAGTGTTGTCAAATATTCTTATTTTATAAAACATGGTGCATAATATTTATCTCTATGTATCTAATAACTAACACCTCCTTCAATGTCCCCATCAACTAGGACCCCATGTCAAATTGTGGTGGTACCAACTTGTAAAATTTATGATGTTTTATTTGCTCTCAAATGAGGTCACCCATGATATTGCAAGGAGAGTGGGAGATTGTTGACATAAATGGAATTGTGTGGCTCATATTATCCATAAAATAATATTGACTTGGGTTTCAGGAGTAGTAGTGGATGAGGATGTTAAATTTGTGCAATCAACATGTGAGGAAGATGGGAGGGGTGTGGAAGAAACTTGGAAATTTTTTTGTGGGATAATGAGGTGATTTGTGATAAGGTCCTTCTAACATTTTTTGTATTAGAAGGGATGGGGATCAATAGGAATAGTGATTTGAAAATCTTCATAGGGAATTTTATGCATTGATGATATGACACCATATTTTTTAATACAGGCCTAACCTATATGGGGAGTCATATTATCCCTTCTTATTCTTATTCCACATTAATGCATGCCTTGTTGGTTATCTTATGTGGTTCTAAATCATCCATAGATTATCCTAGTTATTTAGTGAGCCTAAAAGTTCATATATTTAACCCAAATCAATTATCAAATAAGACTCTTTTGACCTTACATTTTGTGATGATGAACTTAATGTGGAGGTATTTATTAGTGGATGAGTTGATGGGTACAATATCATTTGGGCTAAAATAAAGTTGATAGGAATGTGAAAGTTGGCCCACCATGGCTTAGACTTGGTCAAGGTTGATGTTTTTGGGGACACATGAATCTTATAAGGCATGTTCCAATATTTATTTATGAACATTGGATGTTTTGAGAAGCTCCATGATAGATATTTGTATTGGAATTTTCCCAATATGTTCTAAGAGGATATATTAGGTGGCCCATGTGGACAATAAAGAGGCCCATTAAACAATAACCATGTCACACCTAGTGATGATGGTAGAGTCAGATGACTTAATTTAAATGGTGGAAACTCATTTGGAAGATTCTTTGATATGACCTACAACTAAGTCAAAAGAGGTGGGTGACTTATTGGAATATATTTTTTTGCTACAATTGTGATGGTAATGACCTTGATTAGATGCATAAGGCTAATTTTGGCTATTCTTTAGAAGGAGAATTTGATATATTCCCCCTCTTTGAATTTCATCCCTATATGATCATGACCTTGGATGTATTTCTTGAGCTTCATACACTTTGAAGTGAAATGGCCTTTTATGTGGTAGTATTCATAATATTCATTCTCTTTATACCATGTCTAGTCAAATGGTTTGGTGATGAGAAATTTTTCCATGTTTGCGTAGATGATTTTTTATAAGAAAAATTCTATGGGTTCCCCAAAGGAAGTTTACTTGCATTTTGGATTAGTAGGTTTCTTTGGTTTTCCTTGAAGAATGGAGACATTATTAGGCTTGTGGATGCCTTGCACCTTTTTAGTTTGTTATGGTTGGTATGTTTTTGTGTTTTAGATGGTCTTTGAGTTAATGATCCTATCACTAATTATATTCTTGTTCTTTTCCCATAATTTAGGTTTTTTTGTTTGGTTCTTGTGTCTTTTTTATAAATTTTGATAAAAAAATTTGGGTAATTAATTCCTTCTCAATGGTAACCCTCTTTTCAATAATTTATTGAAAGTTGATACATGATGAACTTGCAAATGGAAGGTAATTTCTTAATTAAGGTTTTTGATAAAAAAAATATGAACAATTCTTTTAGGGATTATCCAAGGCTAATTACTTTTGAGGTTCCTCCATAATTTTAGGAATGTGGTGAAGCTCTCCCCATTACATTTTCTAAACTTAGATAAATCTAGCATTACTAGCTTGTGCTCAAGATTGTAGGAGAAGTGGCTTACAAAATTCTCTAACAAATCAGAAAAAGTAGTAATGGATCCTAGAGCTAAGTGCATGAACTACTTTAGGGCTTGACCTCCCAAACTATGGGGGAAGAGTCTCAAAAATTACATCTCATTGTATGTAACTTCTTGGCAAGGAATGAAAATTGTTTGATGTGCTTTCAAGGGTCTCCCTTTCCCTTATATTTTGAAAATTTAGGCATTTAAATTGTAATTGATTTGTCAAAGGGGTACAAAAAAGGTTTCCAAGATTGTATTATTATTTTTTATTAGTTTTCCCACTTTGTAAATCCTTGAGGATGTTTTACATCTACCACCACTCTTAGTGGAAAGGGGTCCCAAGAGGTGGGTTAGGAGGGTGGTATGGAATAGATACAAATAGTAGAGGTTGTTGATAAATAGAATAAAGGGTATTTGAATGTGAAATATTTTGTTCATAGGTTAGTTGATGGGAGGTGATAAGTGATGATGTGAGTTGTTAAGATGTAGTTGGATATTTTGAAGTGGATTGATAGAGAGTTGTGTGATATGGAATATATGGTAGGATTGCAAATTGTGTTGGAATTTTTTGATGACAGATAGATAGAGGTGGAAAATATTGGATGGTTTTTTCATAGGTGGAAATGATTATTAGGATGGATTTGAAGGAGGAACATATTAGTCAAATGTTGTAGATGGAATTTTGAGTTGTCGAGGGTTTGAAAGAATTTATTTTTATGTGGGTCTTGATGTGAAGATGATGGTGGATTGCCTTGACTAGTATGATCGGTGCACCACTTGAACCTTAGGTTGGATGGGAGAAATATTATTGAAGAGAGTTGGAAGATGACACACGAGGAAGAGGTGGTGGCACACTATCTCCTAGTTTTTGGTCAATGGGATAGACATGAGATCCTTGAGGGGGAGATTACCCCAAGGATTCTTTAATATGGATGGTGAGTTTGGTTCTTGATGAATGATGTTGCTAAGTTTTGAAATGCCATAATATTGAGAAGGAGGTTGGATCCAATGTTGATGAGTGGTTTGAGGAAATGATCTTTGTGAATTCCAATAAGGCAATCCATTATGACTTAGGTCTTTTCATCATTAAGGAAGTCTTAAAACTAGAGTGAATATTTGGGTTAACTTATAATACTTTTGGGTTTATTTGTGTTATCATGATGTGTATGAGAGGATGATATCTCATCTTGTGTATTTTATCCAAAGATAGATCTAAAAGAGTTTTTGTTGTGAGGGTCTTTTTTCATTTTCTTGTGACCTAGTTATTGGTGGATAGGATGATGATTTAGTTTAAATGTGGGTTTGGATTTGGATAGAGTTTGGAATGGTTTTGGTTTGATTTTATAAAGTGGTTGAAATTTATATTTTGAAGAGATTTAGATTGAGTGTTTGACATGGAATCTATATTTGTGTGGAATAAAATGACTTTGAATGACCTTTGTTTACTTGATATGGTCAGTTTGGATTTGAATATGGGTTGATTTGGTTTTGGATTAAATTTGGGATTTTTATTTGATTCAAATATAGATTGAGAACCAATGCCTTAGGCTAATGGCTTGGTTTGATGTTGATGGTTGATTTATCTACTTAAGATAGGTAAGTTATTAAGTAAGATTTGATTATGGGTGGATGTTTAGATGACTATACACTCAAGATAGGTAAGTTATTAAGTAAGATTGATTATGGTTGGATTGGATTTGTGTTGATTTATACATAAGATAGGAAAATTTGTTAAGAGAGCTATGATTAACATTAGGTTTGATTGAGGTCTTGATTTCAATGTAAGTTCAATTTATGTTGATGAGGGCTATGATTTGGATTATGGTTTGGGTTTGGACTTGGAATTTGTTTACATTTTGGATTTGATTTAAGTTTTGGAGATATGATTAGGATTTGGATTTATATTTTTGACTTTGGAATTTCGATATGGAGTTATGATTAGGATGATGGGTTTTGATCTTTGATTTGAATGTGGATTTTGATGTTGGGTTTCAACCTTTACAAGAGGATTTTGTTATGGTATATTTTATTTTTGATTTTTGATTTTGGGTGGTAAAAAATATTTTGGGTTTATAGGGCTGATTATATTTTTACACAATAATTCATGCCAAACACAAGATAAACCTATTTTATTCAAGTATGTGTGTATACAATATGATCCCACCAATATGCCTTGTCTAGGTGTAGAATGTAAGGTCCATGAGGAGGCACTAAATTATTTTGATCGCTCAATATCAATCAAATGTGTAAGATGAGAGAATACATAGCCCAATATCCCATTTCTAGGTGCACAAAGTGTGTAACTTACCATTGCTAACCACTAATTGGTGCAGATCATAACTACACACAACTAAACAGTCCTCTTTAGGATGTATGATATTGCTAGGGTTTGTCCTCTATATACCCAAGGGTGTGAGGCCAAAATTTGAGAATGGAAAGTCTATATACAAGCATGTGGTTGGGGTAAAACCATTTCTACTTCAAATTTACCCCACAAAATGGACAACATGGCTATGCCAAACACAATATCCCTCCCTTGATGCAAGTCTTTTGATTCTCAAATATTCTTTATACCCTATCAAAACACATGGGTTCAGGTAATCACTCTTAGTGATGAAATTAATGGTAAGAACAATAGAGGAAAGAAGATCAAGTGCTTTTGATTCCAAATATCATCTTGCAACATGAGTGAAGAGCACACATAACTTGATCTCCTTAGGATTTAAACTAAACAAAAGAGATCAAGATGTGTTTTTGATCTCCAAGAACACCTTTTAGTGTGAGAAGAGAGGATACACACCAAAATTTTCTCACAACTGAAGAAAATAAATGTTCATTAACCTTATTATATAAATGTGCAACTAGGGTAGTAATAAAAGATGGGTCCTTTAACAAGAAAACCTACAACAAATAAGTTGGTATTTTTCTCAAATGTCTTCGATAAATGATATGCTACAAAAAAGGTTAGTACCAACAAGTTGCACACAAGGATTAACACAAAACCTTAGAAAAGTAATAACATTTTGGAATAGATGCATATGTTGATATAGATATAGAAATGACAATCCTATAATAGAAACATTAAATCATCTACAAAACCATTGAAAGTGAGTATATATGAAATTGAAAAATAATAAAAATAAGAAATATACAAACTTAAAAACACAAAATATAAATCAAATCAAATTCTTAATCAAACAATCCCACTACAAACTTCAAATGGAAATGTCGCTTTGCATGTTGAAATGTGGATGTGACTTAGTAGCATAACACTAAGTTTGATTGATAATTGATTTCAACATAATGGATTTTTATTAAGTGTGAGATCATGAAAATTATTATGTAATTATTGCATTTATAGACTTTTCTAAGAAAAATTAAATGGAAGATGAGGATGATATCAAAAAATTGAGCTAACTGAATAGATTGTGGAGTCAACTCAGTTGATAAATGAAAATTTATCATTTCAAACTAATGAGAGGATATAAATGAATTATTTTATTTAATAGATAGATACATGAGAGAAATAAGTTTTCATTTAAAGATGGAGTTAACTTGTGAGAGAAGAATAAGTTTCTAATTTGAAGATAGAGTTAACTTGTGAGAAGATAATTATAAATTATTTAATTTATTTTTAAAATATTTTTTGATGAGGAATTTGTTAATTTGAAGAATGAGTTAATTTGAGATGAAAATAGAAATTTTATTCAAAAATAGATAATGAAAAATAGAAATAATAATGTGATAAATGATAAATGGTTAAAAATGATAAATAAATGGTAAATGACATTCAATGGATAATAAATGTTGATTAATGAATAAGTAGTCATTAATGTGATGAATATTTAATTAACTCTAAGAAGAATATTTTTAGTGTCTACATTTTTTCCCCTTTTTGAGATAATGTTTGAAATGATATTTCTTGAAAGAAAAATAGAAGAGATGAATAAAGTGAAGATATGTTGTATTTGGGTAATAAATAAAAATTAGAAAAATTAGATAGTTGATGCCTCCTCAAGAGGTTATTTGTGCATAAATTGCATAGGTGAGCTCGTGAAAGAAGATATGTGAAGAAAATGTTAAATGGAAGATGGATAATGAAGAAAAATACATGCTAGAAACATGATGATAGACTTATTGTGATGATGTGTTTTGTTGACTATGAGTTTTGCAACCTTTATTTGATATAACAATGGATGTTATGCACCAAGGTATATAAGACCAAGGTGACAATGTATCCAATGCATGGACTGACTCAAAAAGAAAAGATTACATACAAGAATATACCATTGGAAACCATGATATGGAAGAACATGATGTTGTTGTGGAAATATACTACAAGGATCATGACAAATGAAAATACATGCAAGCAAGTATGCACAACAGTGCAAAGAAAACATGATCTTACTCCTAGTCAAGCTGGAAATTGATTGGTAGATTGATGATGATGTGTTTTTAATGTGGGGAGGGAACATCTCATAAACAATGTAAGTATTGAGAAAGACATATCTCGATGATGATAATGTGAATAAAATGGATCAAGGTTTATAGCAAGCTTAGGAACAAAACCAATGAATATTTTGGATTATGTGCTATATTGCATAAAAAGATTGAATGGATTAGGATTGTTGTATTTTGATGGATTTATTTTAGCATTGGATAGATTGTGTAGGGATGTTTGGATAGGTGGATTGGACTAGAAGCTTGGAACCACTGAAAAGGTATAACTAAGTCTTATGATTAGGATGAAAGGATAAGGGATTTCATAGGTATATAAGGGAGGATGATTAGAATGTGATCTCTAAGGACTATTTCAAATATGAATCACTTTTTTTCTCCAATATATGGGTTTGGATATTATTATGTAGGAAATGGTATGATAGTATATGGTGTGTAACTAAAGGATTGATGCATGTCAATATTTTTCCAAAGCATGTTTTAAGTCTGTGCCGCAATCTTATCAAGATCAAGGTGGGTGGGGAAGATGGATGAAAATGATGTGGGATGAATGGATGGAAATTTAATGAAAAAATGTATGATGGATGAAACAACTTTCCCCCAAGTGTAATAAAACATGTATAAATAATTGATCTTACACATGATGTTTGTTTTCCAAGTTTCATCATAGTACTTGTCCAAAGCATCATAAGAATGGTTTTCCCTATTGGATGGATTATTTCCCTTACCTTTTTATTGAACTTTTGGTTGTTGGGCATGATTCTTGTTTGCTATATTTTCATCATGGTGACTACCCCAAGGTGCGATAGAAATGGTTTTCACCAAAGATAATTTTTTCTCTTTACTATTTTTTTTGTATTTCTATGGAATGACATTAATCTTTATATGGTAATTAACTATTCTAGTCCATTTGATGGTGATGATGTAGATGCTAGTGTCATGGTATGCCAATAGTGACCTACATGGAGGAGTTGTCTTGTTAGGATAATAGTGCTTGTATACAATGCATGGATGTTATTGTGATCCCTATTAATACTAGGTTTGGCCTTATCCAAATGTGCACATCATGATAGAGTGCCATTATATCCCTTATGATAAAGTGTTGCTACCAAGGTGTGATGAATTTGTGAGTTAGGATTTTGGGACTTTAAGCAATATGTTGGATTGTGATGGATGATGGAGAATGTGGATGGATTATTTGACGTTTTAAATGTATATTTTTTATTTTCCAAACTTGGGATGGTGAATGGTGGAGTTTGAATTTTATATTTAGATTTTGTTTGAAACCAACACTTTTATATGCCTTATACAATGATATTAATCACCATTTTGAAGGAGGCAAATATTTTTAAATGCAAGATACCTCTTTTCTTGTGACTCCATATTTTGATTGACTATTGGATTTCAATACTTGCCTTTGCTTGATCCAATTTTCTTTAGGATCCATTTTGAATTCATGGGTCCACTTGGATTTATAGATTCAATAGTTTTTTATATTTGGTTTTTGATATTTTTCTTTGTAAGACTTTTATTTTTGTTGGTTCTAGTAGCTGGGTTTAAGGAATTGGGAATGATTTTTTTTTTTGTGGACGGGAGGAGTGTTGGTAGCAACCTATGGTAAGGACTATGCATGACCCCTATCTTAATTCTTGCATTAGATGAAGTTTCTCCCAATATTGTGGAGGTATCACTAACATCATTAGATTTTTTGATCAATGAATAATCAAGACCCTGATATCTAGGATTTGCACAAAATTGTACTAGGTCTAAAATTCCTTGTTCATGTAAGCCTAATATTTTCCTTGATATTGTATGCTTTGACAAAAAAAATTTGTGATGGGATTTTTTTTGTTTTGGAATAAAGATGCTAACCCATATTTGTATAGTTGAAAACCATTAATGTGGTATTTTCTCTTCTACAAGAAAGCCTACTTTGAAAAAAGTAGATGATCATAGTTGATAGGATATTGAGGCTTTCTCCTTGTCCATGCTTGTTGTCTCTTGATCATTTGGGATACCGATGTGATCTATAGTAGCTTTTTTATCAACATTTTTGATGTGATCCATGCAATTTATTTGTTTGTCTATGTCTAAGAGAGGCAAGGTGTCTCATATTAGTAAATGGAGATGATTGGAGTATGGATAGAATTAGGTTCAATTTTCTTATTATGGATGGTATTAAGGTGGATGAGGTGATAATTTTAGATTTATTGATCAATGGTATTATGGATATCATGGTCAAAGATTGGATTAACTTGGACATGTGATAGTTAGAGATAAGATCTTGATCAAAGATTGGATTATCATGGGTGTCATTATAATCTATAGGCAATCCTTGATTGAACTCAAATATAGGATCATGACCAAAGAATGGATTATTATGAATTTCATGAGTATATATGGGTACTTTTTGCACAACTTGATCTTGATTCATGTTGGAGTTTATTTAATCATGCTTTGTACTTTACTCTTGACATAAATCCATGGTTTAGATAATGGAATGTGTTTTTGGATAACGATAGGGGATTCTTGGATGGAATTAATATTTTTGCATGTCAATAATGGATTTTAGATATGAAGCTCTTGAGTGAGCTTGATAGGCGATGGAGTGCATGATGGTGAGAGATGTTTGGATGGTGTAGGATTAGTAGTATGATGGGATGACATAAATTTATTTGTGTATTGGAGATTAATATCCTGTTATATTAGTCCTTGGATAAAATCCCCAAAGATGTCTTTATTGGATGGGTTGTTAGATTGGGATGGAGTAGATTACAATAGTTTAGGGGTTAAAGGATTACAATAGGAGATGTAGGCCACAATAATTTCTTCGATTGGTGATGGGGATGAGGATTTGGGACATGAATGAAAGATAGGAATTTTCTATATGGTTTGATACTGAGGAGGGCTTTGGAAGGAAGATTATTTTCCTTTGTCAAGGTTGGGATGACCAATCTATACACATTGAGGATTAGAAGTATAACTTTTGCTAGCAGGCTCTTGATATTTAGGACTAATGAATGGGTGATTGAATCTTATGGTTTGTTGGAAAGGTGGTTGTTGAGGAATGAATTAGGATTTTTTTAGGGGTGATGGATATTTTTTCTATTGAAATGATGATTGTTGAGGGATGAATTAGAATTTGTTTATGGATGATTGATATTGTTGTTGAAATGATGGTTGTTGAGGGATGACTTGGGTTGCTAAGTAGGTTGAAATGTATGAGGTGGAAGGTAAGATGTTATAGGTTATTGTTATGAAGTGTAAGGCCGACTAATGGTTAGTTGAGAAAGCAATGGTTGGGGTAAAGAAAAAGGTTGTAAATATTGGCTTAGTTTCATCATAGATGTGAATGATGTTTGGGATTAAGAAATGTTTTGATTAGTTAAGGTGAGTTGGATTCTAAAGTGAGTGGGTTTTGGGTTTAGATTCAAAGGGTGGTTAAGATAGTGGATAATGGTTGAATTCTAAACCCTAGAGAGAAGTAAAGATAAAAAATCAAAGACTTTTGGATGAATTTTGTATAGTGGACAAATGTACCTAGTAATTTTATGAGGCTAAAGAATGAAGTACTAAAACCATATCTTAGTAAAAATTTTATTGTATGTACATTTATATAACATTTTTATTTATAATAAAAGTAAAGAAGAGCAATTGGAATATATCAAATTACTATTGTAAAGATTAAGAGGGGAGAAATTATTTTTGATTGATTAAGTAGGGAAAAAGGGCCCTGACCCAAATAGATTACATCCAGAACAAAACAACCAGTGGTGAGAAACATCAAAAAAATAGGAAGCTCACCAAAATTCCCAATCCCCCAACAAAAAGCTTAACCAATCCCTTTTCTATCAAACATTTCAGTTCTATCATACGGATCAAAAAACCTAAAACTATCAACAGTAGCATCCTTCACTAACTGACTACAATGCATATAGACATCCATCCTACAGTTCCTACTAAGAATAAACATAGCATTATAAAGATTAAAGTTCAGCCACCCATGGTCATAACCAGTAGCAACAATCCAATTAAACATAGAAGAAGTAATCATCAAAAGACAAAAGAAACCAGCACAACCAAGCAACCAGGCTATGCATCCTCAATCAGCTTCCAAGCTTTGAACAGGTCTTCAACAGTACCATTCACCATGGCCTTCTGCTCCATCTTACTAGCCAGGTCCTCACCATCACCTACTGCATTCTTCTTCTACTGTTTCTTGATTTTTCCCATCCTCGAGACAGTGGCCATAACAACTTTCTTCATCACCGCGTCCACCACCATACACACATTTTTGACAGCTTCTTCCAAGTTCTGAATTTTATGGACGTTTCCTTTTGCTTGTACACCTTTCTCTAGCACTTTCAATCTATCTTCAATTATGCCATTAATCATATTTTCCAGGGCTTGGACTTTACTTTCCTCCGCCTTCTCAAGGATCTTCTGCTCCAGAATTTTCATCCTCTCCTCCAAATTGTTAAATCTCCCATTCACATCCTCAACATCTTTAATTTCCTCTTTGTTAGTATCCTCTACTCCATCTTGAATTGCTTCCTCCTCATCCCGAGCCATCTCCTGCTGCGACTCCTCCCTATCCTCATCACCCTTACCACCCTCACTGTCAACCCCTGAATTCTCTTCTTCTGTCGAGTCTCCAGCTAGACTATCCAAAATTTCTTCAGTAGAGGAATCAGTTTCCTCATCTACTTGTTTCTCAACACTTTCCAGAGGACTTTGGGATTTTCCCTCCAGATTTTGAGCATTTTTCTTCTTCTCCTTTCCTTTAGATGCCACCATAGCCAATATTTTAGACCTTCGACCACCCTAGTGAAATCCTTCCATCTCATTATCATTGGGAATAGTTATGGTGTCCACCTCTTCACCCAATTCACTCAATATCAATCTTCTCCTTTTTTTAGTTCCCAACTCCATGGAGACACCTTTTCATTTTTTTGGAGTGATCGCAAGTAAATCCATCCACATGGCCATATCAAGGCTTTGGTCTTTTTTGCCAGAATTCTCAGGGCTTTGGGATTTCTTAACAGACTTTTTAGGCATTAGGGAGGGAAGGTTTTCAAGAAGCTCAATCTTCATCGAGCTTTGGGGTTTGAGGGTTTCAAGCATTTTTAGAACCAGGTTTTTCTGCGGGGTTCTAGACAACACAAATTTACATATGGCTCTTATGAGGCCTTGATGTAAAGGTGGGTTTGCACCATGAGTTAGGCTCTGGCTTAGGGAAGAAAACAAGAAGAAAGGAAAATTAATCTTCTCCTGGTGCCTAATGTGGTTGAGAATGGGGAAGTGATAACCATGGACAAACTGGTATCAGCCTTCTAGGGTAAAATATTTCATCACGATAAAGTAGACATTGTGATACGGAGGAGGAAGCTTAACCCTAGAATAACCATTTTGAAAACGTTCAGGTTTTTATTTCCCTTCGAATAACTTTTCAAAATAATCTTGGTACCTACCATTGCTGACCGTCACTAACTTCATGCCCTCATACGCCAAGCCCGTCGCATCTGCAAACAACTTAGCATCCACTTTGAACTGAAGCCCTCCTAGAGTAACCTCTCTGTCTCTCCACGAATTAGCAAATTTGTAGCTAAGCCTCTCATTATAACCCTCCATAGAAGCAAAATAATGAGTGAAACCCGCCTATTCGAACAGACTCCAAAGCTCCTCATTGTTGCGGAGCGAGTCAAATTTGTGTGGTTCAGTCCGCTTTCTAGGACTCCCCATATTCTCAAAGCTATGACAACTTTTAGGAACGAGCAAGAAATCACTCCTTTTACCTTCTACATCCTCAACACTCGCGATAAAAATAAATGAAGATAGATGATTGTTGATTAAAATAAAGAAATATAGTTTCATTGAAAATAAATGATTGTAGTTAGGCTTTGTTATTTGTTTTATGGACTAAATATGGATCTAGAGAAAGTTAAAATTGTTGAATGGCCTACACTTGTAAGTATTTTTGAAGTTAAATATTTTTATGGTTAGATAAAAAAATTATTAAAACATTGAGTAGGATGTGTGCACCAATAACTAAAAAAGTGATGAGAGATATAAAGAAATCAAGAAAACCATCATAGGTAATTAAAAATTTGAAATTTTGAAGAGAAAAATAACTAAGCATGCTTTTCCAAAATTTGACAAGTTATTTCAAGTTGATTGTAATACAAATGAAACTACATTTGGAATTGTTTTAAGTTAAGAAGGAAAGCCTAGTGCATACTTTAGTGAAAAATTGAATGATGTTAAGAAGAAATATTATATTTATGATCAAGAATTCTATACAATTGTTCAAGCTTTGAATAAATGGAGACTTTATTTGTTTTCAAAGGAATTTGTGTTATATGTCACCAAACATTTCAATATTTGAATAGTCAAAGAAATTTGAAAATTCAAGCATGGTAGATGGGTTGAATTTTTTATAATTATTCATTTGTGTTGAGACATAAAAGTGACAAACCCAATAAAGTAGTTGATGTGTTGCAATAGACATAATTTTTTGTTAAAAACAAGAATTGAAGCTACTAGTTTTGATGAAAATAAGAATTTGTATAAGAATGATGCTAATTTTATTGGGGCATGGATCACATATAAGTTAACTAAAAGTGTTAATAGAACAAAATAGTTGGATTGTTTGATTCAAGATGATTTGTTCTTTAAAGGTAATTCGTTATGCATTCCTACAAATTACACGAGAGAAATTTTGATTGAGGAGAAACTTAATGGAGGATTTTAATGACATTTTGGTGTGGATAATACATATGATTTGATAAATGAAAATTAATTTTTAGCCTAAATTATATGTGGATGTTAAGAAAATCTGAATTATAGAATTTGCTAGATTGAAAATGCTAACAGTAAAAATATTAGCTTATATGAGTTGTTTCATATATTGGAGAGACCATGGGATGACGTTAACATGAGTTTTATTTTAAGACTAAGAATAAATAAAAGAGGTTTTGATTTCATTTTGGTAGTTGTTGATAGAATTTCTAAGATGATTCATTTTATTATTTACAAAAAGACTAATGCAATTATATATATAATTGATCTATTTTTCAAAAATATGTGACGTTATGTACATTATCTAAGAGAATTATATTAGATAGGATGTGAAATATGTTAGTCACTTTATATTTTATAGAATCTCATGCCACCAAACATTTTTAATTTTTAATTTTTACAATTCGAATATTTTTCAATTATTTTCAAATAAAGTGTGATTGGTTTCTAGCATTGGATTCCTCCACATTTATTTTCTTTTAGTTAAACTTCATATGTGTCACCATAGACACACTTAACATTCAACAAGAACTTATGTGGTAGTGAGTTTTGAATATCTTTTATTATTGTTTGGAACATAAAATCTATGATGTGTTCCACAAATTTCATCAAATTTTAATGAAGATATTATCAATAAATCCATGTATTTTATCTTGATGATGTAAACTTGACTAGGAAGTGTACAACAAAACCTTGTTTTGGACTTAAGACACTTTTGAATCTCATGGCAATGCTCAAGCTTACCATTTTGAATTCGAGTTCTAAGAGGGGTCATGCTCATTACATTTGAAGGTTCTTAGCTTGATGTAAATTATCAAAGGAAAATCTAAATGTTACCATTAAACCTACATGCTATAGAAGGTGATGCATCCAATTTTAAGGTAGACTAATGATTAAATCATGTAATATTGATATCATTCATCCTTATTAATTTACATTAAGTTAATGTAACATGTTTCCATGTGGTTCATATCATTCTATGTTCACCTATATAATGGAGAGTTTGATATCATTTGAGGACAATAGTGTATAAGGAAATATCATGCTAAAAAACACTTATTAGTTGTGGATTGATAAGGAAATCAAAGGAAAGATATAGAAAATGTTAGAAAAAAATAGAAGATTAGGTTATATTTAAGTTTTGAACTCTAAAAAACCTTATTGATACATTCTAAACAAATATCTAAAGCCTAGCATGTTGAAAGCTCATTGATGGTTTTGTGTAATATGTGCTTTTTTAATCAATAAAGTAATCTTTGTGTTCATTTGTGTTATTTGATTGTGTGTTGCATTTTAAAAGTTATATTATTGTGGAGGTATTGTCAATTTACAGATTGTTGCATGGTTAGTTAGTCCTTCATTGGACCCACTAGTCTCTAGTACTACATGTAAATACAATATGAAAATGTCCTATAAAATAGATACATTTAAAAAACAATTATATGACATACCATGTAATATGTAATTATAGAAAAGTAATGTTATGATATAATATGTGGTAATGGATTTGTTTCTCCAAAGGGAGATTATAATTACTTGGCTTGTGTGCCAGTGTTAAAATGAAAGCCCCAAAGTGGGAAAGCTAACATAAAGTGGTGTATGGTGTGCACTAATGACAAGTGCTATAAGTACAAAAGAGACATAAATACATATGCAAGTATAATATAAATCTTAGAAGATATAAATCTCAATGGAAAATACTTTGTAAAAGGAGTGATGATTAAATGTGTGAATAAGAAGAGAAATAGAATAAGCAAGGTGCAATCATAAATGAAAAACTAATGGTGTAAAAATTAAATGATATTGATGAGAATGAAAAGAGAAACACAACAATTGATGATTAATAAAAAAGAGCAATCATAAGGGAAAAGGAAAAATAAGTTATGTTTTAGGTCAACATGAATCAAGTGTGTCGAGGACACTTAAATTGCTTTGGACATCCCAAATCCAAAGGAAAAAATACAAAGATAAATAGAAACAAAAATGGTGTTTAAAAGAAGCAAAATCGATCATGAAATAAAAAAGAAAGTATTGGTGCACTACAAAACTTGGCTTTACATTAGCCATAATCTAAAGTTGCTTGTGTAATTTGTGATAATACCCAAGATTTAATTCTCTCTAGCATGAGATTGTGCATCCACTACAAAGGAAGGGTATCAAACATGATAGTAAGAGGGAAGATTGGCATATATAGTAATTTAGATTCAACCTCAATGTAGTAAATAATATGCATCAAAGGTGAAAATAAACTTGACTAGATCCATGTGAATCTTATAAGAGAAAAAATGCAAGTAAGAATATATCTACACAAATTTCAACAAAGTAACAACCAAGAGGTAATATAAAATATTCCCTAGGAAAACCATTTCAAGAAAATTAACCTCCAAATCATGCACTTAATATATTGATCTCAATAACTAGATTACAATATAACATAAAGCTCTGAATAAGAGATACAAGAGATGTTCAATTTTGTCTTCTAGAGTTAATGTAGTAGCTTAGCCTTGCTTTAAAATCATTATCTAACAAGTTGTTCTTTGCCCATAATAACCCTAAATCATGTGCATTTATTTATAGACACGTCACTATAGGAAGCCATTGAGTGGTATTACAAAATAATTAGCATAAACAATGGGCCAATCAATTTCCTTGAAGAAAGGCCCACAAAAATTCTCGGGAGTTGTCATAGCTAGCCCTCCAAGCCCCTCAACTAGAGCAATGTGTGACACCCCTCCGATTTGTTATGTTTTCTTGACAACTCAGATACTTTGTTAGACTTTATTATATGTTATTGTTATTCTATCGCTGACAATGGAGAGAAGATAGACTATATTGATGTGATGGCACATTATTTGCATGATGATTATGTTATTATGTTATATGTTTGCATAGATGCTTTGTTGTGATGACATTGTTATATATGCTTATTGTAGTTTAATTGATATATTATCTCGTCAGTTGATGTGACATTGTATTGGTGAAGAGAACGGTATTGCATAACTCGCTTGCGAGTGCCCTGTGATTTCCGCAATTCTCTGTTCATGGTGTGTATGAAATTACTATCTGTATACATGTACAATACTTGTTTGTTTGCAGGATTGCAGGTACAGGACATTAGTTTCACCTAGTTTCACAGGTCTGAGCGTGTCCACTACTCAACAGTAATATTGGGAGATAGTAACGGTTTACTTAGTCATACATTTACCATAGTACAGTGTGTCGTCAATTTGAGTTTTGGTCTTAGCCTTATCATTGTTGTTCTGGGTATTTTATTATTGTGCAAGTTTAATTTGGTAGATTAAATGTGTATTGATTTATATATTTAATTAATTGAATTATTGTTGTGAAAGCTTTAGAATAAATAAATAAATAAATTTAATTTAGTTATGTTGTTAAGTAATTTTTATTATTAAAAATAAATGGTAATTATATAAATAAGAGTATTTAAATTGGTTGCAATTAGTAAATTATTTTATTTTATTTAAATGCATGTGGTTGGAAAATATCTTTGGTGGTTGAGGGAAAAGATATTTTGTTGGGAAAACTGTGAGTTAGAAAATTGTTATCTTATTGTTGAAAATTGATTCTTGGAAGAAAATATTGGAAAAAGTGAAGAAAGTTGTTTCACAGAGTTTTTGGTGTGGGTTGTTGAAAATTGGAGAGGAAATTGTGGATCTCTTTGAGGAATTTGTTTTAGAATTTTGGCTGTAGAATTCTTGGCTGTGTACTGTTGTGTTTTCTAGAAAGAGGCAATTGTTTTAGAGGAAGCTTTGGCTACTTTGGAAAATTGAAGCTACAGAGAAGCTCGACAACATTTCTTGAGGCAACATTCTTCTGGAACATGTTCCTTTACTATTTTTGTGAATTAAAAATTGAAAAGTTGTTTATTTTATTGTAATACAATTTGGAAAATGATAGGAAAGGATTTACAATACTGTAGAAGTTCTTGTTTCTTTTTGTTTAAAAAGATTGCTTGAAAGAGGAACCTCTGTAGAAAACAATTAAAAATCCTTTGTATTGTTTGTTCATTCGAAATAAATTGATACAAAAGAAAAGTTAGATCTCTATAGAAAACTTCATTCTATTTTGTTCTCCCTATTCTTTTTGGTTATCTGAGAAAAATGAAATTTCTAAGCTTTCTGTAGAAAATTTCCTCTGTGAAAAAAAGAAAAAGTTAATTGCTCATCTTGAACCTGTGATTGGATTAAATGCATATAAATATATATATATATAAATATATGTATGTATATATTAAAATATATATATTCATACATACATATATATATATATATTTTATATAAATATTTTGTGTTAATTAAATAACACTTTAAATTTATTGGAGAGTGAATTCGTAGAGTCGTCGTACAACGGAAATTCGTCACAGTAGATTTTTTTTTTTTAAATATATGTTAGTGATTGGGGGCCAGGGGTTGAAACCCCTAGCCGCACCCATATAGGGGTGCGTTGTTGTGTGCAACGCTCCCCATACCCATGTGGGGGAAGCGTTGCCCACAGGCAACAAACCCCTACGTGGGGAGGTCGCGGCCAGGGCAGCGCCCTGTGCGTGCGTGTTTATTATGTTGTGTTTTGTTTTACTGTTGGGATTTCGATTTATCATATATATTATATATGATATATTTAAAGTTAAATGTATTTTATATTATTTATAAACAATATGTTTACTATATTTATATGTATATATGTATAGTTGTATATATATATATATATTTAAATATAGTTATTTAGATTTTTTTTTTTAAGATACTAAATGATTTATTTTAATGAAATATTAAATGGGTAAGTGCATGCAAGCACCAATTGTTATTTTATAATGAAGTGATTTTATTAGTAAGATTGAGATTTGTTTTATCTATATTTGTGGATTTGGAAACTGAACTTTTGTTTTAAATTATTATGGATTTACTAAATGGAATTATATTTAAATGGTGCATTTTAATAGGCAAAATTGATTGTAATGGATCTAGGAGATCCGAATGATAGCATTTGTTAATTGCTTGGTGTTATGTTTATTAAAGCACGTGTTTTCTATAATTGTGTACTAGGGGAAAAATAATTGTTATTACGAGAATCTAAGTCTTCTAGAGTTGTATTTTGTGAAAAGGAGTTGTAACTTTAGTTCACCCTTTGAGAATTCTTGGGTAGTGCACATATTGGGTTTCAGTATTGGACATTCGTAGAGATGTGTTACCTTTTGAGGTGTATTGGTTATTGCTATCAGTTCTTAGTGCATTGTCTACCCTTGGCATGTAGTTTGAGTTGTGTTGTCAATAGGGGAGTGGCTTTCAACGAGGGCCAGGACACAAAGTGGTCCCAGGACAACTCGTGTGGAAGTTAGTATAATCAACTGGGAATTAAATAATTTATTAGCTTAACACATTTAACAAGATAATTAGCCTCGCTCATTGGCTCAAGGGCTTGTATGAGACTTGAGATGAGTCGGGAAGGCCTGGAATGACTATTCTTGTCTTCTTGAAAGATAATCGATTCCGCACTAATGTGCATGTGGGGTCGAAATTGTGAGAGGTTACCAGGATAACCCTAGAGGGGGGTCAGGACCTAGGAAGATCTCCTTTGGACAACCAATGCAACCTTTGTGATGACACTCCTCCTATGACAATAGTCGATTTATTTGTATTGTGTTAGTACTTGATTCTGTGATTCTGGAAGCAACGCGACCATTGTTCTTGTTTATTTGTACTGTGTATTTTTGTATATGGCCTGTGTCTAGAGGTAGTAGGATTGTCTCGGTTACCTTTTACTATCTCCTAGCACGAGGGTTGGGCCTATGGGTACCATATGGTTGGGTGGCGTGCTTCTTACACTATTGAGTTTCTCTTCCTATTCGTGATGGTGGGATCTTCTTGTTCGAGGAGATCGTGTAGTTCTTTGGAGTTGTTCTTCTCTTTCTTCATTGTAACTGTGGATCATTATGTATAATTGTAGTACCTCATTTGTATTGAGGTGAATCTTTGTGATGTAATTGTAATAATATTTGTGATCTATTCATTATTGGATTTAATGGTGTATTGAATGTTATGTGGTGTTGTATCTGTGGAAATATGTTCTTTACATTCTATGAGTTAGAATTATCTTGCAATGGATTAAGACTTTGATGTATTTTGTATCTTGAGTTTAATGTTCATGTGCTATGGTTGGTTTAAATTTTTTCGTAATGGTATTTACATGTAGACGCATTGCATAGCCTAGAGGATGTATGTGGTTAGAGTAGGATACTTTACTCGTCTTGTTATACTTTTTTAGAAAAAAAAATTAGTTGTGCTTCTGCAGTGTTGCATCGTCCTCTAGATTGCGGGACGAGGTTTTACACAATGCCCCAAGCTCCAATATTGTGGACAAGTGCATGGTCCATTAAAGGTGTGAAATATATCACAATATTCAGTACTTTCATAGAAAAGACAAACTAGTTGATTTTAAATGTTGGAGAGGTAATGGAAATGCTTCCTACAGAGATGTCATGCATGTTGAACTTTATATTTCTTATTAAAAAAATCATATATTTTATAACATATGGAGATAGACACCCAATACTTTATTTATGACAACTCTCATGGCATCTAGGTTCGTTGGGAGATTGATCCTACCTCCCTTTCAAATTTGCTCAAATTTTGAATCTTTTCAAAGTGGACTTTTATTGGTTGTGTAGTTAATATTCATTTTTTGCTTTACACTAAAGCTATGATTTGCTCCAATATGCTTATGCAAATATAGGTGCAAGCAAACAAAATTGTATTTAAAGTTGCTCATCTACAAGTGCTTATAGATCACTCGTAATACCCCTTGTATGATTCTCATAATGTCATCTCCTTTTACATTCCATGAGGTTTACTCCCCTCCACATGTACATAAATGTAAACATAGCCAACTTGTTAAAAGAGATTGTAATTCCGAATCACATACCACTATTTTTATTCTTTTTTAGTATATAAAAATGATAAAAACTATTATTCATAAAAATTCTCTTTTAAATTGTATAACCTAAACCTTTGCTTTTGTATCCATACTTAGTAGAGAAGGGAAAAAAAAAAAAAAAACCAGAAAAACAAAAAGTCAAGGCCTTATTGCCAAGGAATTTCTTTTTTCTTATATTGTCTTCTCTTCTCTCCTATATATCCTACTCTACCTAAAAGCAAGGTCGATGAGCCTCTTAAACAGACCGAGGGAGGCGTCGTGAAGGCATGGGAGGCCTGTTGGTGTTCTTGTGTAGATTTCACAAATTATTGCTACCTAGTAAATGTCTGAAACTTGGGAAATCTTAACGACTTTTTCACGCGTAATTTGGTACACTTCATCAGCAAAATCTGCAATGATTAAAATTGTTTAGTTTATCATTATACTGAAACCAGCATCTTACCATTGTATATAACCAATAACAAGAAACATTCCCCACAGTTCAAACATGAAATGTCATCCATTGCTCATCTCAATCTCAGAGCACTTTGTAGACAGGGTCGCTTGAAGGAAGCCATACACTTTTTGTTTACTACAAACAACCATCCTGTAGACTCTTGTACCTATCTTCAACTATTGGACACCTGCATTTCCAGAAATGCACTTTCAGAGGGTAAGCAAATCCACTCTCACATTAAAGACAGAGGATTTCCATTTGCCACAGACATCTATTTACAAAATAAAGTTATCTACATGTATTACAAGTGCGGAAGTTTGGTGGATGCTCGGAATGTTTTCAACCAAATGACTGAACGAGATGTCTTCTCATGGAATATGATAATTGCAGCTTACAGAAGGCATGGGTTTCCTCAAGAGGCATTGACATTGTTTAAACAGATGGTGCAAACAGGTGTTCAACCTGATCAGTTCACCATTTCCAGTATCCTCCCAGCGTGTGCCAAAATGGGTTCTTTGGAGCTGGGTATGGAAATCCATCAAGGAATAATTCAAAGCGGATTTTTGTGGGATGTTGTAGTTTCAAATTCCCTGGTAGACATGTATGCAAAATGTGGAAGCATACTCAAGGCACGCGAACTGTTTGACAGAATGCGCCATCCAAATGTTGTTTCATGGACTGCATTGATTGCAGGGTATGCGCAAAATGGTGCTCTTGAGGAGGCTTTGAGGCTTTTCCAAGAAATGCCTCAGCATAATGTGGTCTCATGGAATGCTATGATTGTAGGATGTGCACAGAATGGTGTTATGGACAAGGCTTTACGGCTTTTTGAAATAATGCCTCAGCCAAATGTAGTGTCATGGACTGCAGTCATTTCTGGGTATGCTCAGAATAATCTAGTTGAAAAAGCTTTGGAGATTTTTGTGCAAATGCAATCGGCTGGCGTAAAACCAAACTCAGCAACTTTCGCTAGTGTCCTTCCTGCATGTGCCAAAGTTGGAGTACTAAAACAAGGCATGGAGATCCATCAAAAAATAATGGAAAGTAGATTTTCGTCAGATGTTGTAGTTGTGAACTCTCTAATAGATATGTATGCAAAATGTGGAAGCATAGAGAAGGCCCACAAAGTGTTTAACAATGTGTCTCAAAGGGATGTGGTCTCATGGAATGCAATCATTGGTGGATATGCACAAAATGGATTTGTTGAGAAGGCCATGGAGATTCTAAAGCAAATGCATTTGGCAGGTGTAAAGCCAAACACAGCAACCTTTACAAGCATTCTCCCAGCTTGCACCAGATTTGGATTTTTGGAACAGGGTGCGGAGATTGATCAAAGAGTAACTGATAGTGGGTTTTTGTCTGATGTTGCAGTTGCAAATGCGCTGATAGATATGTATGCAAAATGTGGGAACATACAGAAGGCATGCGAACTGTTTGAAAAAATGCACCAACCAAATGTGGTGTCATGGACTGCTGTAATTGCAGGATATGCACAAAATGGGCTTATGGAAAAGGCATTGCAGATTTTTAAGCAAATGCAATTAGCAGGTGTAAAGTCAAACTCAGCAACCTTTGCCAGTATCCTCCCAGCCTGCGCTAAACTTGGAGCTTTGGAACAAGGTATGGAGATGCATCAGAAAATAATTGAAAGTGGTTTTTGGTCGGGTGTTATTGTTACAAATGCCCTGATAGACATGTATGCAAAATGTGGCAGCATACAGAAGGCACAGAGACTTTTTGATAAGATGCATCATCCTGATATCATCTCATGGACTGCGATGGTGGCAGGATATGCAATGCATGGCTATAGCACTGATGCTCTCAAACTTTTTGAACTAATGAAGCTATCTCGAACCAATCCCAACAGTATAAGCTTCATTTCTGTTTTATTTGCATGCAGCCATGCAGGTCTGGTGACTGAAGGCTGTGCATACTTCAATTGTATGAGTGAATGTTATAGCATTAAGCCTACAATGGATCATTATGCATGTATGGTTGACCTTCTTGGCCGTGCTGACTATCTTCCAGAAGCCTTAAATTTTATCATCAAAATACCAGTCAAACCTGATGTAGCTGTGTGGATGTGTCTACTTGCTGCATGCCGATTACATAAAAATATAGAACTAGGAGAATTTGTGGCAGCATTCCTTTTTGAGATAGATCCTAAAAATGCTGCACCGTATGTCCTTTTGTCAAATGTTTATGCAGAAGCTTGTAATTGGGGTGACCTTGAAAAGGTGAGGATATTAATGAAAGATAAAGGAATTAAAAAGATACCGGGTTGTAGTTGGATTGAAGTCCATTAAACAGTACACGCTTTTTGTGCAGGAGATAGATCGCACCCACAAACATAAGAGATATATGCAAAGTTAGTGGATTTGTCTTGGGAGATGAAGGCAGTGGGGTATATTTCAGATACAAGGCCTGTATTGAATGATGTGGACAAGGAGGAGAAAGAATCACTTCTCTCCCAACATAGTGAAAGGTTGGCAATTGCATTTGGGTTGTTAAATACATCCCCTGGAACAACTAATAGAGTTGTCAAGAACCTTCGTGTATGCAGTGACTGCCACTCTGCAACTAAGTTTATTTCAAAGATTGTCGCAAGAGAAATTGTGCTGAGAGATGCAAACCGTTTCCATCATTTCAAACATGGACAATGTTCTTGTGGAGATTATTCGTGATGCAAGCAAAACAAACTATAAATAGAGGGTTGCAGAATAACAAGGTATGTGGTGTAAGTATTGCAGTGGGTAAGAAAAGATCAAGTTTTATTATCATCTTCTGGCAACATGTTATGTATGAGAGCTTAAAGACTTAGGTCATGCGTTTGAATTGATGAAATGGCACTGTATAGTGTGCATAAGCTCCTAGATATAACAATGGGGTTTTTGTTAACCTTTTTTCTTGAATTTAGCTGAAAACGCTTAAAAGAAATCCATACACAGAGCAATAAAAGAAAGATCAGTAGCCTAACACAAAAGACAGCCACTCCTTATGAAGCGGAGCACAAAAAGAAAAGAGAACAACACATTACTCCTCAATAATAGGAATGCTGGAATCTATACCAAGTTTGAAGGCTATAACTTGCATGGAGTTGTGTATATTGTTGATTTACAGAAAGCTCGCCTAATTCAGTTTGCCTTCTGCCACATATGGAGGAGAGTAGTTCAGCATCAGCATTGATGCTTGCAGCTTCTCCGTGAGATTATCCTGATTTCGTTCCAGTTTAACAATCTAGGCTTGGATGGTCTTCACACGCTTCCCAAGTTGCTTATTGGCTTTCAATGGGTTCTGCATGACCTGGGAAAGATTGGTCGCCTGAACAATTATGTTGCTGTAAAGCCTTTGCATGGCGATTGCCTGAGTAAATCTGATGTAAGAGTAAGCAGAAATAAACCTCAATTTCCCAAATGACTAATAATCAGCTGTCTAACTGATTCAGAAATGTGTTGCTGGAAATGTTAATACCTAGCAAGATAACTTCCTAAGACAATATGCAAGAAAAAATGTATGGCATGCAAAATAGACAGAAATAGAAATATGCATAAAACATAATTTAAATCAAACCAAATGCAATGCAAATCTCAAAAGATAGAATGTAGTATGTTAACTTATTGAAGATTTGAATGTGGTTGCTCATGATTCCACCAGCATAACATTAACATAAAAAATGTTGATGTCAAAATGACAATGATAGGCCTCTTTTCTATAGAAAGCCAATTTCAAATGAAGGGCTAGGATTAAAAGCCAATATGACATGAAAATCAATGGCCAGGATTGAAAGATGTAGTATAAAATAGGGTTAGGGCAAAGTTAGGGCAAGGATAAGGATGAATGGCTAAGATTCAATCAAGGGTGACAATTAAATGAGATGTGGAGAGATAAGATTGACACGGATAATGAGGTCGACACAGAAAAAGAGGTTGTAGGAGAGATTTAAATAATTATAAAATTATTTAATTGTGAGGGAAAATGAATAATTGAATAATGATAGCATTATTTAATTATAGAAGACATGTGACAGGTTGACTTTTTTGATTAAATAATAATTTAATTCAAAAGTGGAAAATAATTAAATAAAATTGGAATTTATTTAATTATAAAATAAAAGAGAATTAATTAGTGACGTAAATAAATAATTTATTTAATTAATCAATGGATGAATAAAGAGAAAATGAATTAATTAAATAATTAAGAATTATTTAATTAATAGGAGAATATGACTTTAGGAGATAATTAAATAATTTATTATTTAATTATCCAAGGAGGAGGAAGAATTAATGTGAAAAATGACATTCGTAGGCTTAGGACAATTTTTCAGTGTCTACATTTTGCCCCTTTTTGAGATGATGTTGCGACTACGAGAAGTAACATCATTTTAAAGAATAAAACATAGCGGGTAGGAAAAGGATTAGAACTAGAAGCATTATGCCCCAGTCACTAGTGAGGATGAGAAAGGATGATGAGGAGGTAGTGGTATGCCCCCTCGAGAGGGCATGTGGGTTCAAAGAACATGAGTGTGCTCTCGAAATGGATGAGAGGACTACAAGATGAAGGATAAAAGGATATAGCAAAATAGATAAGGATGATGAACGTATGGATGGAGAGGGAGGATGGATGATCATCATGTTGCAATGATATGAACAACCTAGATTTGATATTGTACTTGACATTATGCACCAAGGTATAAGGAACCAAAATGACAATGTGTCTAGTATGTGATCAAAAAGGTCAAGTGCAAACCTATGCCTTGTAACACCATGATGTGGAAGACCATGATGCCCCTGTGGCAATAGAGTGCAAAAGACCATGAGAAATGCAAACAATGATAAAACACAAAAGCAACAAGTAAGTACGCACAACAAACCAAAAGCAACCAAGTACTATGCTCCAAGTCAAGCTGAAAATTGATTAATGGATTGATTGATGATGATGACGATGTTGTTTGACATGGGAACAACACATCCCGAAACAACATGAGGATTGGGAAAGACATATCCCTATGATGATAATGGATTAAATTGGATCAATAGATTAACAACTGATTTGGATTGAAATCATGGATTGCTTATGGATGATGAAATAGATTGCAAGACTAGATTGCATGGATTACAATTGATTGCATTTGGATGGACTGGGTTAGGATGGTTGGGGGATGGATAGAGGAAAAATGGATTGGATAAGATAAGATTAGATGGAGTATTGAATGAGATCCAATGACAAGGGAGAACCAAGACATGGTAAAGGATGGAGGAATTTCATGGATAGGAGAGAGGACTGTGGATAATGGATTGTGATGGGAGATAGGATGATGGTGGATGGAGGATAGGAAGATGGATCCCCAAGGACTAGTTGCAAAGGACTAAGATGCCCCACACTAGAGGTAGTACAATCATGGATGAAAGATGATGAGTGATGTATGATATGGAAGGATAGCACATAAAGGATATGAATGCATTGATATTTGACCCCTAGTTTTATGAAGATCAAGGGTGAAAAGAGAGGGTAAATTGGATAGGATGGGAGGAAGATATGATAAGGGATATATGATGGAGGATATGGATAGGATGATCAAGATCAAGTGGATTGGATATAGATGCATGGATATCTAACCCCTAGGCTCTTCATCAAGATCAAAGATGGGAAGGGAAGATGAATTTGGATAGGATGGGGGATATGGAATGAATGATATGGATATGATAAGGAGGATGGAAGGATATAATGCATGATGTATATGAAGATCCTTAGCCTTGTCAAGATCAAAGGAGGGAAAAAGAGGGATGAATTTAGATAAGCTAATGAATGGGAAATGAAGGACAAATGGGGGGGGGGGGTAGCTAGGATAGCATGGATGAAACTTGCCCCCAAGTGTAGAGTGCAAGAGGGTAATGGATTATACATGATGTTTGTTTGTCATATTTTCATCATGGTACTTATCCATGGCACCACAATAAGTGGTTTTCACCATTGGACGGATGATTTCTCTTTACCTTTTTATTTTTAATTTTTTAAATTTTTTTCTCTTTTCTCTGTTTTTTTTTGTTTTTTTTGGGAATAGGATGGATGGAAGAGGATAAGGATATGGATAAGTGGATTTGGAAGATAGTGGATGCATGATAGGGAGATGGAGGAAGGATGCAAGAATCTAGTTCTATCGATGTGTTGTATTAGATCATGGACAATTGGAGGTATGCTCATAGACATTGGTAGAATGATAGTAAGGGGGATGAAATGGATGGAAAAATAGTGAGGGATATGGATTTATGCAAAGGATTGGATAAGAGGCATGGAAGGATGGAAGATGGATGTTGGATAATGGATGGGTTGATGGACGACTTGTAGATGAGTGGATGGAAATGTTGGCAAGATCGACATTGGCACACACCTTGAAGAGTGGTGGAGTTGTAGAAGAGAAGTGGATTATGTATTTTGAGGTTTAGATGGAGGATTGGATGTGGATTTTGGGATATAAGGACTCAAGATGGATGGAGGTGATAACAAATTATTAGATGGGGTAGAGGTCATAGAATTGGATGAAGCTTTTTGATAAACAAGTTTGGATATCAATTCTAATTTTTCTCTGGGATGCATTGGTTCTATGAGTATTTTTGGAATCCACATGGTTTTTGACTTTGATTTTTGCTTCATGGGCCTTTGTGGCCTTTTGGATTTGGCCTTTTGACTTTGGATCACATTTTTCTTTGTTTTTGCATTTTTTTTTATGGGACATGTTGATCCTTTAATTTTTGTGGATTTTTGGCTTTATGCATTTGAGATTTGGCATTAAAATTGCTTCCAAGAGCAATGAGATTGGTAGATGGATATAAATGATGTGGATGTATTATAGATGGGTTGGTGTAAGTGTGTTGGAAAAGGTTTAAGGGTGTGTGCCTTTGTAGATCTTTTTTAGGGATATGAGGTGATGGATATAGAGGATAATGGTACTTTGGAATCAAAATGCTAGGTGGTGGAATGTAAGGACCCAAGATGGATGGAGGAGATGAAGGAATTTGTTTTGGGACATAGGAACCCAAAATGGATGGAAGGAATGGAGGATTGGGATTTGGAATGTAAGGGCCCAAGATAGATTTTGAGGATGGGGAATGTGGACATTTGGATTTAAGTGGAGGGATTTTGGATTTAGGATGGGGGGAAGGAGTGCCAAAATCTAGAGACTTGTAGCCAAGGCCATGATAATTAAGATTTTCTTGGACATGGATGTGTTCTAATATGCCTTTCTCATGTAGGCCTAACCCTTTTCCTCTATAATGCATTTTTTGAAAAATATTTTTTCCAATGGGATACTTGTTATTTTGAAAACAAGACGTGAGTCCATTTTGAGGAGGGTATGGTATGGAAGGAATGATAGGTTCTTGGAGTAGACCAACTTGGATAAAATTGGAGGAACCCAATTGATGAGTAGGGTGTTCATGGGTATCTTGGGTATGGGTGATGGGATCTTGTGGAGGACTAGGACCATGACATGGAGGTGAAGGGGTGCTTTGATCTTAACTTAGGGTAGGATCATGGGATGGAAGGTGATCATGTGATGGAATAGAAATTAGACTTTGATCTTGATTTAGAGAGGGATTGTGTGATGGTAGACGATCATGTGATGGAGTGGATGGGACATCTTGATCTTGATTAGGAGGGGTATCATTAGATGGGGTAATGGATGGAAAGCTTTGTTCTTGTGATGGTCCAGGGTCATGCCATGGAGGTGGTATGATAGGATCATGACATGAGGTGGATATGCTAGGATCATCAAATGGGTTGGATATGGTAAGATTACGAGATGGTATAGAATCATGCAATAGAGTTGATGGACTAGGATTATGGCATGGAGTTGAGAGACTTGGATCATGAGGTGGTATGGAAGGGATGGCTTTATCTTGATATGAAAGGGGATCATTTTGGATTTCTTGATCAATGGTAGGATCTTGATCAAAGATAGGTTTATCTTGGATGTCATGGTTATCTAGAAGGATTTCTTGGATGGACTTAAGGATAGGATCATGAGATGGAATGGGATCAAAAGAAGGAATACTTTTATCTTGACATAAATGGGAATCTATGATGTTATGCTTTGGATCAACGAGGTCAAGTGAGTAACATGGTTGAATTTTTGTAGGTGCTATAAAGGTGAAAAAATATGAAATGGATGAAATGGATGAGGTGGATAAACATGAGATGGATGAGGTGGAAGTGGGTGGAACTAGAAGGCTAGTACTAGAATCTTGTGAAATAGGATTTTGCATGGGTTCTTGTATTCCTTTGAGGGTGACTTTTGGTGCTCCATTGAGGATAACTTTTGGTGGTCCTTTGATGGTGATTTTTGGTGCTCCTTTGATGGTGACTTTTGGCTTGACAATGGGTTGACTAGGATGTGAATTGCATGAGATATGGTTATGGATGGGTGTTGGTTGAACATGGAGGACATTTTGGTTTCCCTTGTCAATGGAGGAAAAGGATGACATGGAAGGTGGCATGACTTGGGTATACATTTCAATGGTGGCTTGGATGGTGTTTAGGATGATAATGGATTAGGAAATAAATATTTTGATGTCGATTATGGAGGGTGGTTATGATAATGATTAGGACCTCTATTAGACAAATTAATGAAGCTTAGGGTCTTAAGTGATGGATTAAGAATGGATATGGATGATTGAGATACTTGGGATGATTTGAATTAGATGATTGGGTATGATTAGGATAAGATGGATGATTAGAAAGATTAGGGAGATTAGGACGAAATGATTAGAATGAAGGGGGAGATGGTTAGGATGAAAATGGATGAAATGATTAGGATGAAGGGGGGGTGATTAGGATGAAAATGGATGATTAGAATTCATAGGAGGATAATTAGGATGAGGAATGATGATAATGATGGAAGATGATGATTAGGATGGGATGATTGAAAGGAGATAACTATGATGATTAGGGATGTAATGATTGAGATGGAAATAAAAGATTAAGATAAGATGAAGGATGAATAGGATTAGAAGGGATAAGTAGGATGATTGTGAAAGGTTATAATGATTATGGAGGTGATTAAAATGATTAAGAGGAATTAAGGCGAGAAGGGATGATTATGATAGAATGTGATGATTAGGATGAGGAGGAATGATTAGGATGGAAAGGATTGGTTAGGGTGAGGTGATTAGGATGGGATGATGGATGGTTATGATGACTAGGATGGGATAATTTATTTGACTTGGATGACCAAGATAGGATGATTAGGATGGGGAATGAGGATTAGGATGATGAGGAATGGTTATGATGACTAGGATAAGATGATTGGGTTGACTTGGATGACTAGGATAGGATGATTCGGATGGAGAATGAGGATGGGAAGTTTGACTTGGAGATGATGAGGATAGCTTGACTTGGAGGACACCCAGATTTTTTTATTTTTGAAATGTTTCTAATGTTTTTGGATTTTTGGATTTTTGGATTTTTTGGAGTTTTCTATTTTCTTGGTTTATGTTTTTTCTTGCTTAATTAATATTTAGATCTTGAATACACATTCACACACACAAGACAAGATTTGATGCAAAATGCAATGCAAATGATTATGATAAGAAGAAACTTCCAAGCACAAGAACAATCTTATCAATTATTCAAGTGGGTAGATTGGCCACCGGTCTTAAACTAAGATGCACAAGGATCTAGGGATGTCCTCTATATACCTTATGAGTACATGAGACCCAATTTCATGAATTTGAAAGGATAATAATACCAAACAGCCTGGAGGAGAGGGTAACCCACACTCCACCTTTAATTCCCAAAGGTATAAAGTTCTTTGGGGCTTAGCCAAGATTGAAAAAATTCTACTTCTGAGAGGCGTGTCTTTAGATTCACCCCCAACTATTTATACTCTGTCAGAATGCTAGAGTTGAGGTTGCCCCTAGAGTGATTGTAGGTCCTGTGTGTACTATCTTGGCATCAACAACTCCATGATTGGTCACATTTTTGTTGCGATCCCAATATTTTTTTTTATCATTGGAAGTGTTTTGGGTCGTCGTGTTCTTATTGAAATTTTTGATCTCTCCCTTGCCAATAAGTTCCTTCTTAAGGATGATGCCTTTCTCTACTAAGTCTGAAAATGAGGTGCAACATTGCATTCGTAGTTCATGTTTCAAATTTGAATTGAGGTTTTCCACAAACATGATAACTTTTTTCTTTTCGGGTATTTCTATGGGACATTTGCTAGCTAAACTCCTCCATCATTGGAAGAATGACAAAGTTTTCACTTGAACTTCTTGTGTATTGTGACATAGGGTGGCAATTGTTATCTCATTGTCAATGTTGTAGGCATAGTATTCTACAAATTTGTCAGAAAAGTCTCCCCATGTACATATTCCCGTTGATAAGTGAGAAAACCACTCAAGTGCTTGTCCTATAAGACTTCGTGGGAATAGTCTCATTAGATATGAGGGTTCATGTGCAATGTCTATGCAAGTTGTAGAAAACTCTCACATGTTCGATAGGGTTTCCCTTCCCTCTATACTTAGGAAATTTAGGCATGATGTAGCCATGTGGGAAGGGAGGCATGTATAGACTTTTGTCAAATGGATATGGACATAAGCCTTTTGTAGAGTAAGTTTTCTTGTTTGACACTTGCATGTTGTCCAATTATTGTTGCAAGGCAAGCATTTGAGTTACTAGGACATCCACTTGAGTCAATGATGTGTCTTGTGTATTGTTATAAGAGTCCATGTTTGCATGTTGTAATCCAATATTGTGGGATGGATATTGATTGGTTGTGAATGTATGTGATGGGTTTTGGTTTTGCATATGAGGGGTGAAAGATGGTATTTAGTTATGAATGTTTTGGTTCAAATTTGGAGTTTGATTGGTGTAAGTAGGATTGGATTGTGGTTTCCACGAACTTGCAAAAGTGTGACTATGTAAGTTTTGGTTGCCATGTGTGAAAGGACCTTGTGTATTGTTTGTTGTAGACCCTTGGACATTGTGTTGTGCATGTATACTAGGAGTAGGCCCTTGTTGCGATGTGATGGTATGTTGAGAAGTCCCCATGTTTGGTATAACATTTGACTTGGGAGTTTTAGGACCATTAACAAAAATCTTGGGTCTTTTGCTTGTCTTGTTTAGACCCATGACAAATGGATTAGAAGATGATGCCCCTTTAGATGTGAAAAATGGATTGAATGTGGTGTTAGGGGGTTGTGTCATAGATTGTGACATGTTTTGGAACATTCCTTGTGTCATTGTGTGGGTGCCAAATGGGGATGTATGAATTGTAGTTGAGTCTTGTGTGGATCCTCCTAATGGCATGGAAGTGTTGATTTGTGGGATGGAGTCTCTAGAGGTAGGTGTATTGTTTCCTTGGTTTTGTTTGTTTGGGGTAGGCATTTCTTGTAATGTGTTGATGTCAATGCCATGGGGTAATGTAGCTCCTTCATGCAATAGTTTAGCTAGGAAGCATTGGGGGTCTAATGCCACTATCTCATCCACAAAGGAGGCTATTTTGGGATCTTGTACGAAAGCCTCTATTCTTCCTCTACAGTGACATGTCCTTCTTTGTCTCTAATGATGAACTTTTCAAATGGATTGGGAAATGATTTTTGTGGTCTAGGTACCCCATGGGAGGAATTACCAAAGGGGTTGACAAACTCATCATCTTGGGGGAAGTCCATATCTTTTTGTTTCTTTTGCAACCTTGTTTCAACCATAAAAAGACTTGCAAAAGGGGGAGGTGAATGTGATGATATGATGGCTAAGGTATGGTAATGCAAAGGTATGACCAAGGTATGACTATGAACAAGGTTATGCAACTATGTTTTTGGATTTTTCAAAGTATAGGGGATGTCTAAGGATGATACTAAGATAAAGAATCAAAGTGACAATAGTCAAGATGTCAATAGGATAATGCCACAATGAGGTCTATATCTATAGTATGTCTATGTCTAAGGGATGCAAGATGACTATTTTTTTGTATTTTTGAGGTATAAATGATGTCTAAGGATAATACCAAGATAAGGATTCCAAGTGACAATAGTCAAGATGTCAATAGGATAATGTCACAATGAAGTCCAAAGTTATGGTACGTTTGTAGCTAAGGTATGAAAGATGATGTCTAATGATGCCAAGATAGAGAACCAAAGTGACAATAATCAAGATGTCAATAAGGTAATGTCACAATGAGATCAATATCTATGGTATATCTAAGACTAAGATATTCCAAATGTAATGCAAATATGAAAGGATGATGGAGGGTGGGAATGGTAATATGAATTAAAATGATGACTAAGATTATGACCATTAAGCACCTAATGGTAAGTTTGAGGTAAGGTTACCAATCAAACTAAGATAGACAAGGAGAAAAATCTGACTTATCAAGACCTCAATGATGGTAAAGAATGAAATGACAAGTTGACAAAGGTGGTCTCAAACTAGCCTTGTGAGTTGAGGAGCCAACCTAAATGACAAAGGACTAAAATGATGGAAAGTAAGGTCAAGATAAGTCTAATTTTACAACTATGGTTTTCTCTAAAGTTTGATGAATTTCCAAAGCCAAAGTCTACTGCAAGGTGTATGCAAGCTAAAATATGACCTAATGTTTGACCTATGGAAAATGCAACTAATGCAAAGATGAGTTAATGGATGGGCTGAAAATGATAGGCCTGGTGATTGAAATTTTGTGATCAAAGGAAAAGATGATGCTCAAGAATTGATCAGAGAATGGACTGTTTCAGATTTCACTAAAATTTTCAACAACAGGCAATTGTGTCATTTTGAGTATCAGTTGCAGTGTTTTGGGAACTAGTTGTGGTTTTCTATGAATCAGTTATGGGTTTCTGAATAGTGGTTGTGGTGAATGACAATCAATTATGGTGAATAGTTTGTTTTGATCTAAGTTGAATAGTTTTGACTCAATTTTGGATATTATTTTGGTAAGGTCTGAGTCGTAAACATTGTAAACAGTCTGAAAACACTTGGGATGGTCTAAAAATTTCCAAAAGTATGTTTGCAATGTGTATGTTTGGAGGTTATTCACCTTAAATTTCCACTAGTATAACACAATTCAAATACAATATCACACACATAAGTACTTGTCTATCCCTAAAATTCAATGGCCAATGGTGACACTCTTAGACCCACTCTAGGAATCTCCTTTGCCACGAGGGAGGGACACCCTTTCTGATTATGTATCACATTTTTCCTATAATAGTGGATGGGTAGGGGCCTCCTGCTATGGAAGGATGCCACAAATCACCCTCTCTGTGGAAAGTCACAAGCCCAAAAAAGCAAGTGACTTATTCAAGCCATGGATTTTTGTCTCACTGAAGTGAGCCAAATGTTGGGCGTAAAAGTCTTAAGGGTGTGGTGCTACACCCTGGCACTGAGAACATCACCAAAACTCAAGTAAAGGGTGGCTTCTAACTAGTTGGCTATTAGTCACAACTCGGGGACATGGCACCTCGTGAGCATCTAGCAAGCCACTCAAGGCTTTAATCACTCCTACTAGGGGCTCTTATACTTTTTACGGTAACTTACCCTGTTCTGAATGACACTATATGGCTAAGACCTACATACCATGAGGACTAAGACTTTCATTCCATCCTTTTATATACCGACCCGAGGGAAAAATCGGTTGGAGTCGCCTTTGAGTTATCCATACAAATGTGTCTCTTAGGAAAGCCCCTCTAAGGGTAAACAAAAGAAAGACAAGTATGTTGCTTTTGATCTCCAAGATTGCACAAGGCGCGAGGAGAGAGCATACACAAAACCTTTTTCTCACACTCACATGGTGTTCATTAACCTTAATAAATCAAAATGTGTGGGTGATAATGAAAGTATCAAGAGATGTTTTTGATTCTCAAGATCACCAAAAATGGTGCGAGAGAAGAGCATACACACCTCTCAAAAAAATGAAAAACCACAAGACATAGAAGAAAATGATTTATTTTAGGCCCCACAAAGCAATATGTGAAAGAAGACACTTGATGCAAAGTTGTCAATTTTAGAACTAATGAGTGAATATGCAAGGTTATTTTTAAGCCCAAATGAGTGTAGTATGCAAATTGTAAATTTTAGACCATATGAGTGAGTATGCAAGTTGTGTTCATTTTAACCCATGAATGAGAAAATGCAGATTATTAATGTCAATTTTAACCAAATGAGTGTGATAGATCAAAATAGAATTGCAAAATGAGACAAGACAATGAGTTAGAAAAATCAAATGAAAATTCCTCCTTTCCATCTGTGCCACACATTGTAAATCAAATATTAGTATCAAAAAATCCCTAAGCTACCAAATACAAAAACCAGAAATGAAAAAATCCTAAAAGCATGCAAGAATTTGAAAAATAGGCAATTGCGTCACTGTAACTGACAGTTGCAGCTCACTGGTTTTTGACAGTTGTAGTACAGAACCTGGCGACTGTGGCTTTCTGGATGGCGACTCCATCGGTAAAATACGGTGAAGTCTGAAGCAGTTGCATCGTTTCCCTCAATAGTTGCGGCAATTCCCTCGACAGTTGCAACAAATAAAATTGTAGCTACAGAAACATAAGAAAAACGACCAATTTCAACCAAACCAGAAACCAAGATGACCTAATCATGATGTTAGATAACAAAACCAAAAACTAAAAACCAAAAACAACAAGAAAATCTAAAAATGGATGTAAACTAATGATGTTGTTGGACTTCAAATAGTTGCGGCAATGCCCTAAGCAATTACATTGCAAAAACCTGTAGCTGCAAAACACAATAAAAACGACCAATTTCAACCAAACCAGAGAGTAATATGATGTAAAAATGATGTTAGATGATGAAAAGAAAACCAAAAACCAGAAATAATCGAGAAATCCATAAATAACTGAAACCCAAATGATATTTTTGACTCTTGAGTAGTTGCGGCTTTTCAAATGTCGATTGCATCACACTAGTTTTTGATAGTTGTGTCATTTCAGCTTGTAGTTGCGTCGCAGACCTACAAAACTAAAAATTTCCAAAAATTTCTACAAAATCTTGTAAGGTTCACGCTGGGTTCACCAAAATGTATGCATGCAAAATTTATAGAAATAGAGATATGCATAAAACATAATTTAAATCAAACCAAATGCAATGAAAACCTCAAAATATTGAATGTAGTATGTTGACTTGTTGAAGATTTGAATGTGGTTTCTCATGATTCCAGCAGCCACTAGTACACAAACAACAATATATGACTAAATAAATTACTAAAAATTGCATATAAATGATTAACTTTAGTCACGTGACTATTAGTGGTTTATTTGTAGTCATTTATAACACCACTAAATTTATGACTAAACAATTTGTCATTTATTTAGTCATTAATTTGGTCATTGATTTGGTCATTGATTTAGTCATTTATTTAGTCATATTTTTAGTCATTAATTTTAGTCATGTGACTATTTTAGTGGTTTATTTGTAGTCATTTATAACACCACCAATTTTATGACTAAACTATTTTAGTCATTTATTTAGTCATTGATTTGGTCATTGATTTAGTCGTTAATTTAGTCATTTATTTAATCATGGTAGTGATTTGTTTAGTCATATATTTAGTCATTAATTTAGTCATTGATTGTTGTTAACTAGTCATTTATTTAGTCATATATTTAGTCATTAATTTAGTCATATATTTAGTCATTAATTTAGCCATTACTTTAGTCATTAATTTAGTCATATATTTAGTCATTAATTTAGTCATATATTTAGTAATTAATTTATTCATTATTTTAACCATTAATTTAGTCATATATTTAGTCATTAATTTAGTCATTTTTATTTACTAGTTTCCATTAATTGGTAGTAAATATAGTCATGAAATGAATAATTTATTAAATACCATAAATTTTTTAATGCAAAACTAACATAATATTAAACTTGAACTAAAACATAAAAGCAAATAAAAATATTACATATATGAACAAGCTACAACATGCTAGAATTAAAAGATTGATTCAACATCATGATAAATAAAGGTAATCTGCAATAAATTTTTTAATGCAAATATATATATATATATGATAATTAAGATCCTTGAACAACACATTCAAAATATTGCATAAAGCAGTGAGCCAATATGTCTAACATTAACTAGTACATAATAAACATGTTCAACTATGTCATTTTCTACAAATATTTTAGTGGCCATCGTGTGAAGGTTCTTTCTCTTTTAGACGAACAACTCCATCTATTTTGTCTTCAAGTTGACTCCCTAACTTTATCCCCTTCTTTGAGTTTATCAATACATTTCTGCAAAAAAATTTTAAAAATAACACATTATATTACATAGGTAATGATTACCCTTGTTTGCATAATAAAACAACCATTACTTAAATAGTACTTGCATGTGTGTGTTAAAATAATTGCAAAAGGAAAATTTCAAAAATAATTGCAATGATTAATCTAATTTACTAAAAAATTATTACAATGTTACTATTAGCTTCATGCTAATCAGATACAAAAGCCACAAATATAAACATTACATTACCATGCATGCAATATGAGAGCACTACTAACATAACCCCATGCATTCAAAAATCGAAAAAAAATCGAATTTAAAAAAAAAGGTAAAAAATTGTAGAACAAGAGATAAAAACTATATTTTTTGAAATTGAAAGGCATTTCCATAGCTTAGAGATATAGAGAGAAAACAAAATAAAGAGTTTAACTAATGAATTGTAAAAAATAGATTTATGTAGTTTATATTCATATCTTTGATTACATTGCATTGCACACCTTTCAAACTCAAATCATTACTTCACATTGCATAACTAATAACTAGATGTTGATAGATGACAAAATTTCAATTACAATAATATATTTTTTACAAAGTCAACCTAAGTAGTTATGCAATTACTTCACATTGCATAACTAATAACTAGGAGCAGCTGCCAATTGCATTTTCTTGTCATGGCATTCTATGAGACCACATTTCTTTGAGGCATTTTTTCAAATAGTTCACTGCCTTCTCTATGCTACCACATTTTCCATACATGTCTACCAAAGCATTTTGTCAAACAATTCACTGCCTTGGAAAAAATCTATCAAAAGAATAATAGTAAGCATGAGACCATAATAGTATGAGGCTCCATAAATCTTTTCCCATCCCTAAATAAAAATTAGCACTATTGGCCTAACAATGCCTCATTGACAGAACCCCCATTATAGCCTCGCCGATGGCTCGATGAAAGTAGCTCATAACTTAGTATCGGTGTAACAATACCCTATTGGGTTGACTCCTAAGGCTCTCTCCCCGATAGACCGACATAGTCAACAAAAGTAAGCACATCGTTGTGACACATGAACATCAGTGGAACAAATGTTTGCATTCCCCCAATGGCCCGATATAAGCATGGATGATCAAGTGCATAATGTATATCAATGGAGTTGGGGTGCATCGGGGTGACATTATCTGGCGTCCTACCGATAGACCTAAGGAAAGTTGTTCATTGGTGGAGAAGGTGGCTATCAGTGGAATAAGAATCACAGTCTCACCAATACGACGATAATGATTATTCTAATTGATGTGACATCCCAAGGCATCATCGAGATATTTAAAATTAATGTTCTCCCCCGATGACAAGACTGAAAGGGGTGGTGCATTTAGGGAGCTCTAAAATGGAGTACTTTCAGGTTTTAATTCTTGAAGTGAATGAGAGAAGTGTGTGGAGTTAGGTGGCGGCGATGACTGACGTATGCCGAGCATTTATGGAAAGGAATGTGAATGAAGTTATTAAATAATTTCATTATATTCTTGAGGCATTACTTACTCGATGCTCCTCTACTGTGGCGAACAATAGGTGTGAAAACGGTGCACAGGAGGTGGTGGCTCTATCGTTGTAGAGGTGATGGAGGCTGGTTTCACACTTAAAATGAAGAAACAACTCTAACACTTTTATGGAGAACCATTAGTAAAGAGACTGATGGGGTATTTCTTGTACAATGATGAACGATTAGTGTAGTTAGTGCAACTAATTATGGGAAGAGCATTCAACCAGCTCACGCATAGGTACATAACTAATTTGGACATTCATTTGCTCATAATGGCTTGGGGCTTAGATTTGGGAGAGCCGATTGAAGTTGTGAAAAAGGTGATGAAGGAACTGGTGCATAAGGATTATCTGAACAACATGGACTCACTGTTGGAATGGACGATTTTGGGAGTTGGGATGGATATAGGTGAGGGAATTGAAAGCGAAGAGGATGAAGAAACATTCAAATGCGTACCCTTTGAGAAATGGCCAGAAGGAAAACATAAAGCCAGATGGAGAGAGGGAGTAGCACGCGTGCTAGACCCTCAAAAATCCTTGGTATTTTGAGGTCTTTTATCTTCAATATCAACATGGTATGTTGATTGCAAATAGGGTTTAGGGTTTTATAAACTTGTCATCCAAATTTCCCAGATTTTCTTTTTCTGCGTTGACCTCCTGGTCCGGTCATTAATGATATAAGTTGTCTCTCGAGTCATGTTTTCACGTTTCTTACCGGCCCCTTCATGTTAAATTTTTCGGTCATCCCCAGTAGTATAATCTCTTAAATACCCTGAGGTCGATCTTTAATCTTCGCATACAAATGACTTACGTTTAAGTCATGAACTCCTGAGGGGTAACGTCTCGTTGGCCTAGTCAAGGCCCCTTTTTAATGATTAACTATTGAGTGTTCGTGCAGGTTTGTTGGTCACGAGATCGTGGGACTCAATCTGAACCGTTCCCCGCTGGCTCGCTCGTTTGAAGCAGATGCAGTTTAATTCTGGTGAGATTAGCGAAATGACACCATGTGTATGTGGGCCCGACCGATATGTCTTGTCTCAGTACCCACAACTTTGAAGATCAACAATGTTTGGTGGGTGAGGTAATTTGATCGCAATCGTTCCTTGTTGGCTCGCGGGAAAAGATGCAAGTTCTTTAAAAATCTACGAGATCAGCGAGGGGCTAACACGTGTGTTCTATGAATACCAGTTGGTGGGGCCCTCTCATCCACAGGGAGAGTCTTGTCAGAAAATTTTTATTGGCCAATAGTCTGAGTTGGAGCTATGTTGTGAATTCAAATGATTTTGACTCAATCAGAGTTGTTTGAAATACCCAGCTCAGCCACGGATCAACGACGTGCATTCAAAAAATGCAAGTACGCCCATTGCAACTATTTTTCTTTGTGCAAGTGGACATTAATGGCGGAAGTGACTCATAAACTCATTCTACTTCCCCAAAATATTGTGTTTGCGCTTGATGCTTGCTTAATTGAGATTTGGAAATGTGTCTAAGGAAATATGAGGAGCTAAGAAGCAAATTGCAGAAATTGTCTGGGTCAGCATTAGGGTTTGTCACCTTTCAAAGTAGTAAGTACCATAAACGTAGTTTTATGCTTTTTCTAGTTTTTTGAACTAGGGTTGTTTTAATCTGCTTTAAAACAAGTGCTTTTCATCATTTTTCTTTCATTACTTTTCAAGCTGGGGTTAATCTGTACTTTTAAAACCCGTATCCCTGCAAATTTCCCAATTTTAGCATTTGTCCTAAGTCGTATTGCAGTTAGGAGTCAAGTAGGTTAAAATCCTTCCAAAGGAATTCTTTCCTATCCAGACACATGGCTCCCAAAATTCAAGGTGCTTCCTCCTCTACCTAGTCTAGAGCCCTTTCTCAGGATGTAATTGATCTGCTACCCCAGTCTACAAATAAGAAAACAGAGGGAAGGGTCTTGTTTCGTGGCCCAACTGTGAAGGAGGGTTTGATAGATAAATCTTGCTTTATCAAAGACGCTGAGGTACCCTACATTGGTTGGAAAATGTTCCAACATTGGTTTGGAAATAGAAATCTTGGGTCTCCTTTCAGTAACCCATGGGATTTGAATATGGGAAGAAAGGTTGTCCCCAATGTGTGCATGGATGTGGACCTTTTAAAAGATATTGCATCAAAGTATGATCTAGTTTCCAGGGTGGTCAGGGCATATGATGGGGTGGTTATGGTAAAGATAACCTGTGAAGAAATTGAAAAGGTTTTTGACCTGCATGAAAGGAATTCGAGTATGCTTCCTTTAGACATGGATGCCATCATAATAGAGTATAATAAGACCAAGGTGTTCATTAGGTTAAATTTTTTACCTCTGCATATTGCAATGGTTGGGACCGGGAAACAACAGAGAAGGATTAGGATTGATGATAGAGAGCTTGAACCTCTCCCAATGAATTATTTTTCCAGTTATTTCAGAAAAATTATATACTTTTTTTACCAGATTGTAGGTGCCAATCCACCTAACACATTACAAAAGGAGTATAGCTACCTAGCCTCACATATGCAACATTCACCATATAGTATTGTTTATGACTATGGAACTTATCTAGCTGACCACATCCATGAAGGCTTAGTTGGATTGCAAGAAGGAACAAAATGGGCGAAGTTCTGGTGGTACTCATTGTTGATGCATATGTTCTTGTTTAATGGACAAAAGGCCTTTGAGAAAGAGATTACACTAGAAAGGAAAAGGGATGGTGTTGACTTTCCTATTCAGTGTTGGACCCGTATTTTGGATAGAGATGATAAGAGATATAATTTTGTAATGTTTAGAAATGATTTTGCATCCAAGATAAGGGAAGCCTTAGTATATCGACCACCTAGGATCCCTAAGGAAATCCATGAATTCTTGAGACCTAGGGAGCTAAGGCCAGATTTGAATTTGAGCCATAATTGGGGAGATGTGATTTTATATCGTGATAAGACAATTTTCAGGATATATGGTAGTAGCTTGGGTCCATACGTTTTGCCAGTAGATGTTCCTTTGAGAATTGGTTTCCTTGAAATCATGAGATAGTTGGGAGCTTCCTAGGAAACACATTTACTAGAACTAGCAAGGAAGGGGTCATTCTTCCTAGAATGGAAAGTATTTGCAGATTACATTGTGACAAAAGGGGTAGTGAAGGAACTAGAGCATCTGTTGAATCCTTATGAACTAATGACTGCTAACCCAAGGAATCATGATCCTAAGGGCTTCATCAGTAAACTCAAAGCAAATAAGAAAATGAGTGCTTTTGTACATGCCTTTGATTATCCTGAGGATACCATCAGGAATATATCCAGCTTCAAGGAACAAGATGAAAGAAAAGCCAAATACCTGGCTTATAGAAAAATGGTAAAAGCTAAGAGGAAGAATACTCCTAAATATGATCCCTTTCCAAGTATACAGGGTGATTTCAACAAAGCTATGTATGTCATGGATAAATTTGAGAATGTAGTTGGTGTTTTGAGAGAGAAACAAGAGGTTCATGATAAAGGGAAAGCAGTAGTGGTTGAGGAAAATGCTAAAGGGGCATTAGAAGAAAGACCTGCACATCAATCCTCCATACAATTGAGAATTTATTCTAGAAGGAAGAAAATAACAAGTCAGGAAAGAAACCCAATAGCCCCTGCTGTCTCTGAAGGACCAAAGGTAGATTCCCCAAAAGTTGCAATGCCACCTCCTCCTGCACATGTCTATTTACCTGTAATTGATTTGGATTCACCTCCTGAAAGTTTTGCTCCCCCTGAGCAACCAACTCAAAAGAAGCAAAATATTGAAACAAAAGGGGTGGTTGATTATTTTAACACCGATGAAGATGGTATTTTTGTCACCCCTGAGGAAATGCAGATAGGGATGCCTCCTAATGAAGGAGCGATTGCCTCAAGTTTAGGACAGAGCATTCTCAGACTTGGGAAGCTTGATATTTGTGGATTGAATACTGTAGATGACTTGAGGGTAGAGGCCAATATAGAATTTATGGAGGATGACTCATTCATTGAAACCTCCGCATTTCAAGACTTCTGGTGGAAATTCAAGATTGTAGAATATGCTGAGAAGGTAGCCATTAAAAGGAGGTTGCACCATGAATCACCTAAAGTGTCATTGACGTGAATGTAAGAAGTGATATGAAGGATGATTTTAAGAAGATCAATTCCCAACAGGGCAGAGAGCTTGTAAAGAAGAGTGGTATATTGTTATTACCATATTGGAATATTGCTGATGCAATTGTCTTAGATGCAATTAGAAGGGTTGAAAGAGCTCTTGTACAAACAAAGGAAGAACAAGAAATGGCATTGAAAGTTTCAAATTTAATTGAATATTGGGATGCATTAGTGATATGGTCGTTATCCCCGACATCTAAGAAACCAGCCCTGACAGAGCCATCAGAGCTTAGTGGACAACTGCTTATAAAAAGAGTTGCTGATACCCCAGCTTTGACAGCTGCAGATATGGCTGCCAATGTTGCCAGATTTACTTGGTCAACTATGGAGGGTCTTACCTTGGAGAGAGATAGTCTTAGAGCTAAATATAGTGAACTCTTGAATGATTATGACAACAGCCAATAAAAAGTTGCTAAACTAGAAACTGGGCTGGCATTCTATAAAAAATGAGAGGAAATATAGAGAGAAAAGGGTCAACCTAGCTCAAGCCACCCATCTTCAGTTTCTCCAATGAAATCTATGCAACACTCATTTCATAGCCGGTCTCTAACAATAATACCATATGATCGGAGACAAGAACCAATTGCAGAGGAAGAAACAAATAGACCAAGCTCTAGCTCGTCTAATAGAGATCAACTGCTCCTGCAAGTTGAGGTGTATAAGAATTTACTAGAGAAATCTCAAGACTCAATGTATGAGAACATATCAAAGGTTGTATGTACTACGTTAAGACATTTGAATGAGAGGATTCATGATAGACTCAATAGTGTGCATGAAAACTATGGTTTGATGATGTGAGCAATGAGGTTATCTCAAAAGGACAAGATGTTGGCCATACAAAATTTGAATAAATGGGTCCCAAGATTTGAAAGATTAAAGTTGATCTTAGTGGGAGCCATCCAACATGCAGATAAACATCCTCTGGTGCAGCCAGTTTATGATTTTGTGTGTGAGTTGAGTGAGTAGAATTTTCAAGGATATGCAACTCCATTAGTGCAGAAGATAATAGAGTTGATAGCTCAGTATACCCATACTAATTTGGCCCCACTACCAAATATTGAGGTTGCTAACTATGAAGTGAAACCATTACAAAAATGGAAGAGGGAATTGGACCAGGTTATTGATTCCCAGGTTGGTGAAATTTGCAAAGAAGTTGATGTTGGTATCTTCAACAATACCTTGGGGAGATTAATATTTATTATTAGTTTCCTGGAGGATTTTGACAAGGAATCCAATGCAGTTGTAACTAAGTATTCCCCTTATAGAAAAGCCATGGATGACATAATGGATTTTATCTAGCCATCCGAGGAAGAGTTTGAGGAATGGGAAAGGTTGTATTGTGGCAAGTTTGGTTTGTGGAACATATACTGGGTCATGTATTGTTTAGGTCTGGCCTTAGAAATTACAAAGATAAAACATATGTTTCACATAAAAGTATCGGCTATTGATGATGTAGGATGCTGATCGAGATGCTAACTCACCCTATGGTCTACATCATTTTGTTATTTTGCTCAATGAATTGGACACGTTCTTGTGACATGTTCTTTTTTGAGAAGGAAAAGCTGATCTCTGTTGCAGATGCAAATATTCTTGGTCTTATGTGTATTCCCTCCATTTTGATGATTGCAAATATAACTAAATTTGGAATATGCCTTATAGCGGTCCAATACAATATTGACAAGTGTACACTTGGCCTGAGGCTTGTTTTTCTCCCTTCTTCTATTAAAGGGAATTGAGGGCCATTTGTTCAGATCCTTTTTTGAATTTTTGGAGCTCCAATTGACAAAAATTAAGAAACACAGAGCAAATAGGTTAAGTCTTTATCAAATGTTTTGAGTCTAGATAGTAAATTTAGTTAAACGTATGGTTTCTGAATATATTTGAACTCTAATGAATATTCTCTTAGTCTATAGTCTCTCCCTTTGGTTTCATATCAGAATTATTAATGAAAATATTGATCAATGATTATTTCATTAATTGTTATCATGTTATGCTTTGATGTATGATTTGGTTTTGGCTCTTGTTCATGGAATGAGTTAAAATGCTTGAATTAGATCATGGGTTCTCATATGAAGTCATTCGGATTTGATAAGTAGTCTATAGTACTTAGTTATTGATTTGTGAATTGCAAAGTGATATGATTGGATCATAATTGTTCAGAATTAAATGTGCTTTATATTTCAATTTATGTAGAATCTTAACCCATAGATAATGGCACTAATCTTGAGCCCATTAAACCTTTCCTAGGGTTTCAGTCGTTCAACTTAAGAACAATATTTTAAAATAATCATTGACCCACCTGTTGTTCATTGTGGTTTTTTGTATTCTCAGATTTAGGTGCATAATTAGCTCAAGGAATTTCCACCTTTGTGATTGATTTCATTTTATTTGGAATTAGTGAGAATCTATTTTCCTTGATTTGAAATGTATGTCTACATTGTTGAAATGAAGTAGTTATTTGGCATTGTGGGAACACCCTCCTGGGTCTTGTAGAACCTGAAGTGCAGGAGATAAATTAATATACACTTTATCTCATTAGCAAGGATTCAAGAATTGAGTTTGGTAGACTCATAGGTATTTGTTAAGGCCTGCTTGGTTCGTTAAAATAACCAATAGAATGGAAACTCTACTGGGGAGATTTCATAACTTTTAGCATCTCTAGTGCAGATCTAGTACAGTCAGAGTCAACTCTCTATCAACATTTGTGAACTAGGTTCCCATTCGTTCTTAGGAATCGTATACGTCCTTTTATGTTCATGCGTCAACTTTTAGTCAGTTCTGTCACTTTATGTTGGGTTATGTTTAAATTTCTCTCTGAAGTTGCAAATAACAAGTCTAGATCCAATCAAATCTTATTTCCCAGTATCCTGGGTAGTGACTCTGAGTTTTCTCACACTAGTGTGACAATTATATCTAACAAGAAGATTGATAAGGAGAAATTTGATATCTCAGAAAATGCCATGAGGAAGACCAGAAACCAGTTGAAGAAAGCTTCTGAACAGAAAGCAGAATCTGAGCCTGCAAAGGATAGACAACCTCTATGGAAGAAGAAAGTTGTAGAATCCAATAAGTCCCTTGATTCTCTTCGTCGAACGTCTCCTAATTTCAATAATGAAGTAGTTAGTGCAAATATTGCTAAGGATTCAAGTAATAGTGGGGCAATTGAGGGTGGACAGGGTAGTTTCCCTACTGAACAAGTATTTGATAATCTCAGGATTTCTAGAGAAGAGGATAAGTTGGAATTCTGGGGTAAGAGTTAAGCACCCTCAAACCCACCAACACCTTGGATGGGATCTGTATTCCATGGGGAAAACTTCAATCCTAGAGGAGAAAGTACCACTCCACCAACACTTAATTTCCTTGGGGAAGAAGCTATGGATAAAGCATTCCATACTCCATCTCAGAGTGAGTATGGGGATTTCCTTGAAGATGAGGAAGATGTCAACAATGATATTAAAGCCTTAGATGAAGAGGTTGAATGGTTGGTTGAACAAGCTAAGAAAAGAGCTCAAAAGGAAAAGGAGGATAGAATTAAAGATAAGAAACTTGAAAGGGATGAGAAGAAAGAAAGAGTGGAGAAAATGAGAGAAGAATATGCTAAGCAAAGAGCCTTTGAAAAATCTGCTCAAGAAAAGATAGCCTCAGAAAAGGTTGCTAGAGAAAAGGTTGTTAAGGAGAAAGCTGCTAAAGTAGTAGCCCACATCGTCCCTAAAGCCCCAAAAATCACAATCCCGATGGGAACTTCTGCTACTAGTACTTATACATCAACCATTTCTGCTACCAAGCCTTCTCACCCTCCTAAGAAAACATCCTTTGTAGATTGTGGGGAGAAGATGGCTGACTACTCCTATCAAAGTGTCTCCAATGCTATTGATACCAATATCAACACAAATATCTTTACTTCAACTGCCAAGACACTTACTATCAATCCCGAGGTCAAGTTCGATCCATCTACTGCACCTTTAGACCCTAACACCTTGAAGTTGCAATTGAAGAGTGAAGAGTTGGAAGAAGAATTGAGGAGGGTAGAGATAGAAGAATTGTCTAGAAGAATTGTTTTCCTCAAAATGTCAATCCCAACCTCGGAGCCTTCAAGTTCTAGGAAGAGTGATAGTCAATCTCATGAAAATAAGCTCGGGGGCACACTCCTAGTGGAGGGGGTGGTGGTGACAAAGGAGATGGAGGAGGTGGCAACAAAAGTAGTAACTCTTATTCTGATGATGAGGAAGAGGATACGAATAAAAATTATAGTAACAAAGGAAATGGGAAAGATAAGGAACGTGGTCAGATGGATAGTAAGAAAAATGATGCATAAAAGGATACTCATAGGGATAGGTGTCCCAGGTGGGCACCTCATAATGACAGGTATAGGCAATTATGTTTTGACAACATCCCTGGTTATCCAAATCCTGTCCCAAACAATGCCAGGAAGCATCTTCCTAAATTTGCTGGAAATAATGCTCTTAGCAGAGAAGATCATCTGAAAGCTTTCCAAAGTTTTGTTAAAGACTTTGAATTTTGGGAAGATGGTGTAGCAATGAAGTACTTTATGCAGTCCTTAGTTGATGATGCAAGGGATTGGTATAGATGATTACTTGATGGAAGTATTGATTCAAAGGAATCATTCTACCGTTCCTTTAGAGAACAGTATGGGGATCAGACTGATCCCAGATTCAAATTAAATTATTTCAACAACATCACCAAAGGACATAATGAATCTGTTGTCAAATTCAACACAAGGTTTCAAAAGTCTATGAACAGGGTACTTGCGTATTTGAGACCTAACCATGATGCATGTTTGGTGACATATTGCAATGCTTATGACTCGAAGATGTGTTACTTACTCAGGGACAAGAATCCACGAACTTTTCTTGAAGCATATAAAATGGTTGTAAACATTGAAAATAATGGGAGGGCTTCTGGTAAGGTAGGAAGGAGAGAGGAGCCTAAGGTTCAGAAGAATTCCAAAGCTCAAAATGAGAAATCTAGCAAAAATGCAGTTCCTGAGGAGAAATGGGACCAAGTTATCAGTCTATTATAGAAGCAAGCCAAAAATGGTAAATCTCAGTTTTAGAGAAATGATAGGGCCCCTAGACTCCAAGATTTCCCTTATCATACCAATTGGCATAATGGTAAGCTAGTTCAGAATAATCAGAATAATTACCAAGCTACACCTGATCCTTTACATAAAAATACCACAAATGTATTTGATGATTTTCCATGGTGTGAAGTATGTGAGATGCCTCACGCATCACAATAGTGTGGTGTAGCTAGATCTATGCTGGGGAGCCAACAAGATCAAGGGGAATCCCATTCACCGCACAAGATCAAGGGGAATCCCATAAGTAGGGGGAATTTCCACCACTGTGACACTCATTATGTCCACCACTGTTGCACGTGATTGAGTTAGTTGAAGAACTAGAGGAGCCCCCAATGATTAATGTTGTGGACACATGCCTTGATACTTTCCGTTTAGAGGAGTGGAGACAGGATATGGAGGAAATTAAGCCTACCCCAATAGCTAAAGAAATCACACATACATCTTAGGAGAATTTCCTATGGACGCTCTATTTTGATGGAGCATCTTCAAAAGAAGGTTCAGGTGCTGGGGTCATTCTTGTCTCCCCTCAAGGTAAGATGTTTAAATACTCCTTGCTACAGTTTGTGTGTACTAATAATGTGGTTGAATATGAAGCCTTATTACTCGATCTAAAGTTAGCTTCTAAGAATGGAATAAAGATGTTAAAAGTATTTGGGGACTCTGAATTAGTTGTGTCCCAAGTTAGGTCCAAATTTGTTGGAAAGGATAAAATATTGAGGTAGTATAGGAATGAGGTATGGGATAGTATTGAATCATTTGATTCCTTTGGGATAGATTGGGTAGAAAGGGGACATAATGTCAAAGTTGATCTATTGGCCAATATTGTTGTCAAGCTGGATGATGTAACTTTTGGTGGTGTCTCAAGGATTGAGGTCCAAACGAGACCAACAATACATGAAAACATCTGCAACTGGAAGGTGTTCAATGATGATAATGACATACTAAAATTCTTGCATTGTGTAGATAAGTATGAGAATTAGGAAATTGATTTCAGTGCCCATGTTGTAGAAGTGGATGGAAAGGAAACATTATTTGGTAATGAAGTAATTCAACTTAAAACCAATAAAATTCCTAAAGGTTTAGTTGTGCTTGAAATGGTTTTTGATGGCCCTGATATATCCAATGTTAAGCAATCAAATGCACATAAAGAGGACCTAGAGGAAATCAATTTGGGGACAGATCCTGCCCCTAAGAAGTTATATATAGGGAAAAGGATGAAACCTCACGTGAGGACTATGTTGATTGCATTGTTATGAAAGTACAGACATGTGTTTGCCTAGTCTTATGATGATTTGAAACCCTAAAAAGAGGACTTGTTTCAACATGAAATTCCACTAAAGCCCGATACAAAATCTTTTAGATAGAAAAAAAGGCCTATAAATCCTACCATAAGGCCTAAGATGCAGCAAGAGCTCACCAAATTAAGTGATGCAGGAATTATCAAACCTATAAGACACTCATCATGGGTGTCTAATCTGGTTCCTGTCAGAAAGAAGAATGACGACTTAAGATTATGTGTGGATTTTAGGAACCTAAATGTTGCATCTTTAAAAGATAATTATCCTTTACCCAACATGGAAGCGATGCTACAAAAGGTCACTGGTTGTGAATTACTTTCTATAATGGATGGATTTTCTGGCTACAACCAGGTCATGGTAAGGGAATCAGAGCAATATAAAATGACCTTTATGGGGAACTTATGTCTATGTCAGGATGCCTTTTGGTTTGATAAATGCTGGTGCCACTTTCTAGAGAGCTATGGACGTAGCTTTTGCTGATTTTATAGACTTATTCCTTGCTATTTATCAATATGATCTCACTGCCCATAGCAAGAAAGAAGAAGACCATTGCTCACATCTTGAGAAAATATTTGTTAGGGCCCTAGAGTATGGCATTTCATTAAATCCCAAGAAATGTGCTTTTGGGGTTAAGGAAGCAAAGTTGTTGGGACATATTGTTTCAAAGGAAGGAATCGAGATTGATCCTGAAAGAGTGGAGGCTATTGACAAGATCACACCACCAAGGAATTTCAAAGGTACTCAGTCTTTCTTTGGGCAGATAAAATTTCTAAGAAGGTTTGTTACTAACTTTGCAGAAATAGTTAGGCCTATATCAAAGATGCTCAAAAAAGGAGAAAAGGTGGCATGGTCAGAAGAGACCCTCAAGGATTTTCAAGCTATCAAAGATGCTATCAAGGCCGCACCTATCTTGAAAACTCTAGACTATGCCAAGTCTTTCATGTTATTTACATTTGCCTCTTTTCATACCGTAGTTGGAGTTTTGTTGCAAAAAAATGATGAAGGGTATGAACAACCAATTTCCTTCTTTAGAAAATCCTTGCAAGCATCCAAAATTAAATATGACACCACTAAGAAGCAGGCTTTCGCCTTGGTTAAGGCTGTAAAAAATTTCAAGACATATCTGATTGGTGCAACAGTGGTGTCTTATGTCCCAAGTGCAGCGGTCAAGGACATCTTCACTCAGCAAGAAACTATGGGCAGAAGGTGTAGATGGATAAATAGAATTCAATAATTCAACATAGATATCCAGATTACCAAGTTAGTAAGAGGCCAAGGCTTAGCCAGGCTTATGGTTGAGTCTAACTTGGAGGCCAACCAAATCAACGGGGTCCAATTAGAAAAAAAATATCCCATTTGCGACATGCAAACATGTGGTTGGTACCGAAGGGTTTGCTAAATACTTGCAGACCATGAAATGCCCAGATGGCATGCCAAAGAATGAAAGAAGAACCCTGAAGTTACATGCGATCAGGTATGTTATCATTGATAGTGAACTTTGGTGGAGAAGCCTACAGGGTGTGTTGCTTAGATGTGTGGATGGTGATCAAGCGGAAGACCTTTTGATTGAAATGCATAAAGGAGTGTGCGAAGGCCACTATATGGCCAAGACAACAGTGAATAAGGTCTTAAGGGCTGGGTTTTGGTGGCCTACAGTATTCAAGGATGCACACCGACTTGTACAAAAATGTGATATATGTCAAAAATTCACAGGAAAATTGAAATTCTTCGGTACTTTACCGCTCAGACTAGTTTCAGCACTAGCCCCTTTTCACCAGTGGGGTATTGAATTTGTTGGAGAAATGGTGGTAAAATATAGTGGAGGACATGCTTGGATTTTAGTTGCTACTAACTATTTCACCAAGTGGGTTGAGGCCATCCCCACCAAGAAAGCTACTAGCAAGGTAGTCATTGATTTCCTGATGAAGAATATTTTGAGAAAATTTGATGTCCTTGAAAGAATTGTGACAAACAATGCAATGTGCTTAAGGTTTGAAGAGTTTATGAACTTTTGTAATGAGCATGGTATGAATGTATCATATTCATCCCCGTATCATCCCCAAGGAAATGGACAGGCTGAATCCAATAATGAAAGCCTCATGAAGATTATTAAACGAGTTCTTGACAAGAATAAGAAGGCATGGGATTCAAAGTTGCAATTAGCATTGTGGGAAGATAGAACCATAGTTAAGAAAGATATTAGGCATTCCCCTTTCAACTTGGTGTATGGAGTAGAGGCTAGGATCCCACACAATAATTTGATAAAAATGTATAAGTTTGTTCAGGAATATGATATTGAGATTTGTGATGAGATGCAGAATAGGATGAATGAATTGGTTGAGCTTGATGAGCTAAGGAGAGAAGCTCACAAGAAAAATGAAAAGATACAACTTCAAGTTAAATATCTACATGACAAGCGAGCTGTGCCAAGGAAACTTGAGGTAGGATGTATGGTATTGATGTGGAATGCCAGACTGGAGGATAAAGGAAAACATGGGGAGTTTGATCCCCTGTGGCTTGTCCCATACCTAGTTGCAGATATTCATGGGGAGGATTCTTACTTCTTACAGTCACTTGCAGTTGAATTTCTGGAACTGCTGTACATGGACAGTTCCTGAAACCCTATTTCTCCTGAAATAGGCCTTTTTCCATGTACATTGTGTAAGTTTTGTAAATTGTGTACATAGTGTTGGGTGTGTTTGCTTCCTGGTTGTGTCTGCTTGCCCTATCTGGGTAAGCTCCTACTTTTTTGATCCCTCTATGTTTGGTCTGCTCTTCCAGGAGATCTATTTCTCACCATACCCAAGAGGGGTATGCATCCTCGAGTATAAGCCGCTGTTAGACCCTCAAAAATCCTTGGTATTTTGAGGTCTTTTATCTTCAATATCAGCATGGTATGTTGATTGCAAATAGGGTTTAGGGTTTTATAAACTTGTCATCTAAATTTCCCTTTTGGCCTTCGGATGTTCTTTTTCTGCGTTGACCTCCTAGTCCAGTCACTAGTGATATAAGTTGTCTCTCGAGTCATGTTTTCATGTTTCTTACCGGCCCCTTCATGTTAAATTGTTCAGTCATCCCCAACCGCATAATCTCTTAAATACCATGAGGTCGATCTTTAATATTTTAATAAAAATGACTTAGGTTTAAGTCATGAACTCCTGAGGGGTAAAGTCTCGTCGGCCTAGTCAAGGCCCCTTTTTAATGATTAACTAATGAGTGTTCGTGTAGGTTTGTTGGTCATGAGATCGTGGGACTCAATATGAACCATTCCCCGCTGGCTTGCTCATTTGAAGAAGATGCAGTTTAATTCCAACAAGATTAGTGACACGAAACCACGTGTATGTGGGCCCGACTGATATGTCTTGTCTTAGTGCCCACAACTTTGAAGATCGACAGTGTTTGGTGGGCAAGGTAATTTGATTGCAACCGTTCCTTGCTGTCTCGCGGGAAAAGATGCAAGTTCTTTAAAAAGTGGTGAGATCAGCGAGGTGCTGACAAGTGTGTTTTATGACTAGCAGTGGGTGGGGCCCTCTTGTCCACATGGAGAGTCTTCCCAGCAACTTTTTATTGGCCGATAGTTTGAGCTGGAGCTACGTTGTGAAATTCAAATGAGTTTGACTCAATTGGAGTTGTTCGAAATACCCAGCTCAGCCATGGATCAACGACGTGCATTCAAAAAATGCAAGTACACCTGTTGCAATTGTTTTTCTTCATGCAAGTGGACATTAATGGTGGAAGTGACTCGTAAACTCATTCTACTTCCCCAAAAAATTGTGTTTGCCCCTAATGCTTGCTTAATTGAGATTTGGAAACGTGTCTAAGGCAATACGAGGAGCTAAGAAGCAAATTGCAGAAATCGTCTGGGTTAGCATTAGGGTTTGTCACCTTTGAAAGTAGTAAGTACCATAAACACAATTTATGCTTTTTCCAGATTTCTGAACTAGGGTTGTTTTAATCCACTTTAAAACAAGTTATTTTCATTGTTTTTCTTTCATTACTTTTAAATATAGGGTTAATCTGTGCGTTTAAAACTTGTATATCTGCGAATTGCCCAATTTTAGCATTTTTCCCGAGTCGTATTGTAGTTAGGGGTCGAGTAGGTTAAAATCCTTCTGAAGGAATTCTTGCCTATCTAGACACATGGCTCCCAAAATTCAAGGTGCTTCCTCCTCTACCCAGTCTGGAGCCCTTTCTTAGGATGTAATTGATCTGCTACCCCATTCTACAAATAAGAAAACAGAGGGAAGGGTCTTATTTCATGGCCCAACTATGAAGGAGGGTTTGATAGATAAAGATTGCTTTATCAAAGACGTCGAGGTACCCTACATAGGTTGGAAAATGTTCCAACATTGGTTTGGAAATAGAAATCTTGGGTCTCCTTTCAGTAACCCATGGGATTTGAATATGGGAAGACTGCTTGTCTCCAATGTGTACATGGATGTGGACCTTTTAAAAGATATTGCATCAAAGTATGATCCAGTTTCTAGCGTGGTCAGGACATATGATGGGGTGGTTATGGTAAAGATAACCTGTGAAGAAATTGAAAAGGTTTTTGACTTGCATGAAAGGAATTCGAGTATGCTTCCTTTGGACATGGATGCCATCAGAATAGAGTATAATAAGACCAAGGTGTTCATTAGGTCAAAAATGTTACCTCTGCATACTGCAATGGTTGGGACCGGGAAACAACAGAGAAGGGTTAGGATTGATGATAGAGAGTTTGAACCTCTCCCAATGAATTATTTTGCCAGTTATTTCAGAAAAACTGTATACTCTTTTTACTAGATTGTAGGTGCCAATCCACTTGACAAATTACAAAAGGAGTATAGCTACCCGGCCTCACATATGCAACATTCACCATAAAATATTAGTTCTAACTATGGAACTTATCTAGCTGACCAGATCTATGAAGACTTAGTTGGATTGCAAGAAGGAAAACAATGGGTGAAGTTCTCGTGGTACTCATTGTTGATGCATATGTTCTTGTTTAATGGAAAAAAGTCCTTTGAGAAAGAGATTACACTAGAAAGGAAAAGGGATGGTGTTGACTTGCCTATTCAGTGTTAGACCCGCATTTTGGATAGAGATGATAAGAGATATAATTTTGTAATGTTTAGAAATGCTTTTGCATCCAAGATAAGGAAAGCCTTAGTATATCGGCCACCTAGGATCCCTAAGGAAATCCATGAATTATTGAGACCCAGGGAGCTAAGGCCATATTTGAATTTGAGCTATAATTGGGGAGATGTGATTTTATATCATGATAAGATAATTTTTAGGATATATGGTAGTGGCTTGGGTCCATACATTTTGCAAACATATGTTCCTTTGAGAATTGGTTTCCTTGAAATCATGAGATAGTTGGGAGATGCCCAAGAAACACATTTACCAGAACTAGCAAGGAAGGGGTCATTCTTCCTAGAATGGATAGTATTTGCAGATTACATTGTGACAAAAGGGGCAGTGAAGGAACTAGAGCATCTGTTGACTCCTTATGAACTAATGACTATGAACCCAAGGAATCATGATCTTCAGGGCTTCATCAGTAAACTCAAAGAAAATAAGAAAATGAGTGCTTTTGTACATGCCTTTGATTATCCTGAGGATATCATCAGGAATATATCCAACTTTGAGGAACAAGATGAAAAAAAAGCCAAATACCTAGCTTATAGAAAAATGGTAGAAGCTGAGAGGAAGAATACTCCTCAATATGAACCCTTTCTAGGTATACAGGGTGATTTCAACAAAGCTATGTATGTCATGGATAAATTTGAGAATGTAGTTGGTGTTTTGAGAGAGAAACGAGAGGTTCATGATAAAGGGAAATCAGTAGTGGTTGAGGAAAATGTTGAAGCGACATTAGAAGAAAGACCTGCATATCAACCGTCCAAACAATTGAGAATTTATTCTAGAAGGAAGAAAATAACAAGTGAGGAAAGAAACCCAATAGCCCTTGCTGTCTTTGAAGGACCAAAGGCAGATTCCCAAAAAGTTGCAATGCCACCTCCTCCTGCACAGGTCTCTTTACCTGTAATTGATTTGGATTCACCTCTTGAAATTTTTTCTCCTCCTGAGCAACCACCTCAAAAGAAGCAAAAGATTGAAACAAAAGGGGTGGTTGATTATTTTGACATCGATGAAGATGATATTTTTGTCACCCTTGAGGAAATGAAGATAGGGATGCCTCCTAATGAAGGAGCGATTGCTTCAAGTTCAAGACAGAGCATTCTTGGACTTGGGAAGCTTGATATTTGTGGACTAAATACTGTAGATGACTTGAGGGTAGAGGCCAGTAAAGAATTTATGGAGGATGAATCATTCATTGAAACCTCCACATTTCAAGACTTCTGGTGGAAATCCAAGATTGCAGAATATGCTGAGAAGGTAGCCATTGAAAGGAGCTTGCACCCTGAATTGCCTGAAAGTGTCATTGAGGCGAATGTAAGAAGTGCTATGAAGGATGAGTTTAAGAAGATCAATGCCCAACATGGCAGAGAGCTTGTAAAGAAGAGTGGTATATTTTTATTACCAGATTGGAATATTGTTGATGCAATTGTCTTAGATGCAATTAGAATGGCTAAAAGAGCTCTTGTACAAATAGAGGAAGAACTAGAAATGGCATTGCGAGGTTAAAATTTGAGTGAAGATTAGGATGCATTAGTGATATGGTCGTTATCTATGGCATCTAAGAAACCAACCCTGGTAGAGCCATCAGAGCTTAGTGGACAACTGCTTATAAAAAGAGTTGTTGATACCCCAGCTTTGGAAGCTGCAGATATGGCTGTCAATGTTGCTAGATTTACTTGGTCAAATGTGGAGGGTCTTACCTTGCAGAGAGATAATCTTAGAGCTAAATACAGTGAACTCTTGAATGATTATGACAACAGCCAACAGAAAGTTGCTACACTAGAAACTAAGCTGGCATTCTATAAACAACGCGAGGAAATGCAGAGAGAAAAGGGTCAGCCTAGCTCAAGCCACCCATCTTCAGTTTCTCCAATGACATCTATGCAACACTCATATCATAGCCAGTCTCTAGCAATAATACCATATGATCGGAGACAAGAACCAATTGCAGAGGAAGAAACAAATAGACCAAGCTCTAGCTCATCTAATAGAGATCAACTGCTCCTGCAAGTTGAGGTGTATAAGAAGTTTCTAGAGAAAGCTCAAGAATCAATGTATGAGAACATATCAAAGGTTGTATGTACTTCCTTAAGACATTTGAATGAGAGGATTCAGGATAGACTCAATAGTGTGCATGACAACTATGCTTTGATGATGCGAGCAATGAGATTATCTTAAAAGGACAAGATGTTGGCCATACCGACTTTGAATAAATGGGTCCCAAGATTTGAAAGATTAAAGTTGATCTTAGTGGGAGCCAACCAACATGTAGATAAAAATCCTCTGGTGTAGCCAGTTTATGATTTTTGTGTGTGAGTTGAGCGAGTAGAAGTTTCAAGGGTATGCAGCTCCATTAGAGCAAAAGATAATAGAGTTGATAGCTCAGTATACCCATACTAATTTGGCCCCACTACCAGATATTGAGGTTGCTAACTATGAAGTGAAACCATTACAGACATGGAAGAGGGAATTGGACTAGGTTATTGATTCCCAGGTTGGTGAAATTTGCAAAGAAGTTGATGTTGGTATCTTCAACAATACCCTGGGGAGATTAACATTTCTTATTAGTTTCCTGGAGGATTTCAACAAGGAATCCAATGCAGTTGTAGCTAAGTATTCCCCTTACAGAAAAGCCATGGATGACATAATGGATTTTAACTGGCCATCCAAGGAAGAGTATGAGGAATGGGAAAGGTTGTATTGTGGAAATTTTGGTTTGTGAAACATATACTGGGTCATGTATTGTTCAGGTCTGTCCTTAGAAATTACAAAGATAAAACATATGTTTCACATAAAAGTACCAGCAATTGATGATGTAGGATGCTGATCGAGATGCTGACTCACCCTATGGTCTACATCATTTTCTTATTTTTCTCGATGAATTGGATGAGCTCTTGTGACATGTGCTTTTTTGAGAAGGCAAAGCTTCTTTTCATTGCAGATGCAAATATTCTTTGTCTTATGTGTATTCCCTCCATTTTGATGATTGCAAATATAACTAAATTTGGAATATGCCTTATAGCGGTCCAATACAATATTGACAAGTGTACACTTGGCTTGAGGCTTGTTTTGCTCCCTTCTTCTATTAAAGGGAATTCAAGTCCATTTGTTCAGATTTTTTTTTGAATTTTTGTAGCTACAATTGAGAAAAAATAAGAAACACAAAGCAGATAGGTTAAGTCTTTATCGAATTTTTTGAGTCTAGACAGTAAATTTAGTTAAATGTATGGTTTCTAAATATATTTGAATGATAATGTAGATTATTTGAGTCTATAGTCTCTCCCTTTGGTTTCATATTAGAATTATTAATGAAAATATTGATCAATGATCATTTCATTAATTTTTATCATGTTATGCTTTGATGTATGATTTTATTTTGTCTCTTGTTCATGGAATGAGTTAAAATGCTTGAATTAGATCATGGGTTCTCATATGAATTCATTTGGATTTGATAAGTAGTATGTAGTACTTAGTTATTGATTTGTGAATTATAAAGTGATCGTTGGATCATAATTGTTCAGAATTAAATGTGCCTTATATTTCAATTTACGCAGACTCTTAACCCATAGATAATGGCACTGATCTTTAGCCCATTAAACATTTCTTGTGGTTTTTGTCATTCAACTTAAGAGCAATATTTTAAAATAATCATTGACCCACCTATTGTTCGTTGTGGTTTTTTGTATTCTCAGCTTAAGGTGCATAATTAGCTCAAGGAATTGCCACCTTTGTGATTGATTTCATCTTAGTTGCAATTAGTGAGAATCTTTGTGCCTTGATTTGCAATGTATGTCGAGATTGTTGAAATGAAGTACTTATTTGGCATTGTGGGAACACCCTCCCATGTCTGGCAGAACCTGAAGTGCAGGAGATAAAGTAATATACACTTTATCTCGTTAGTTAGCCACTCGTCTGGAAAGTATTTGAGAATTGAGTTTTCCAGACTCATGTATTTTCTAAGGCCTACTTGGTTCTTTAAAAATAACCAACAATGCGGGTGGGAGGCTCTAAAATTGATTGTGGAATTAATAGAGGTTGAGGCAGTGGTAAAGAAGGCAAAGGCTAAAGTGAAGCAACTAAAGTTGGAGCAGCTAGAGAAGTTGGAGCAGCGACCTTGGAGGAAGAGGAAGAAGAACGAGACCTCTATGGAAACTATGGCGAGTACCTCATCTACAACTCTACAGTTAACATAATCCTTTTCCATGAATTTGAGTTTTTTGGCTATCTGTAGTTAGTTTTTGGGGGTTTTACAAAACTGTGGGAAACGAAAAGGAGTTTTTGGTTTGCAGGGTAGTTAGTAGTTATCCATAAAAGACAGTGAAAGTAATTTTTAGTGAAAATTTTGATTCTGAAATAGTTGTTAAGTATTGGCAGTGAAGTCACTGCAGATAAACTGTGAATTTTGAAAATAATGAATATTTAAACTCTTCAGCCATACAACTATAATCTCAAAAAATATTGTAAATAAGGAAATGAATAGTTTGAATGCAAGTAATCTATGTCAATTATCAAACATTAATATTCTACAGTTGTCACCTAAACCTGATTTAATAAGTAATAAGCACTTACTGGTAATCATGCCTGCCCACCAAAGTGGCTCATATAGGTAAGAATAACCTCCCACTCCCGCAATAATTTTTTCATGGTCATTGTTAGTATGTAAAAATAAATTTGGAAAGAATAGAGTTGCAAAGATAGAATAAAATGAAGACTCTAAAGAAGCTATTTTCACATTGTAGCTTTCTGACAATCCAACATGACACTAAAGCTTAGTGTTTGATTTTTTTTCCACACAAAAACAAGAACTAAGCCATGGGATAGAAAACTAAAATCAATTTGTTTTTCAAAATAAGTTAGTATACTCAAATGTGAAAGGAGATGAAAGCATAATCAAAGAAATGTGTTAAAAGGGCGCCTCCATTTATGTGTAGTGTAGGTGGAAATTGTCTAAATTTTGAAGTTCAATATTGAAATTTTATTTAAAATTGAAATATAAATGTCCTTAGTTGATCAGAAGTAACTAGTAGATAAAGCTAACTGTTACCAATTTTTCGCTACAACTCAATTGGTGGAGCTGGCTGAATATTGTTATATTTTAAGTGAAGTTACAATTATTTTTGTGTTATGCTTGAGTGCTGATTGCATCTTAATTAGCATTATTTATTAAGTGACAGTTATTCTTTGAAAAGAGGAATCAAAATTTCAGAAGTTGCTATTCAATGCTTTACAATCAAATGAAGTACAGGATTGAGAGTTAAACAATAAAGCATTTCAAATGCTTTCATTCACTTCATAAAGTGATTAATATTTATAGAATTTCATTTGATTGCAAGAATTCAAATGATAATACAAGTTTGCATTGAGATGCATTTTTCTTTTCAAAATGAGAAGCAAAAAGAATGAAATCAAATATCCACACAAGCCGTGGATGGGACTATCATAGTGCATCATAAACAACACACTACACTATGAAAGATGCATAAAAGGAAAAATCACATAAGTACAAACATAATCATCATTGCCTGATTGATTGATGACTAACGCAGAGGTGGTGCACCATTTGTCTGAACTTCGAGCTCCATTGACCTGTAGGAAGGAAGAGAGGGATGTCAGAGGCTCCGACTATGAATATACCTATATGAACCATCAACGATAATGTAGTATGCTACTAATCATGCACTGAAACAATCAAGAAAAGTGCAGAGACATGAGCTGAAGGAGAAACATCAACATGATCATGATATATTGTTTTTTATGCTAACATTGTTTGCTTCTTTGTGCAGGTATAGGGAAAATCATGAAGCTGATTATTATTTGAAGACCAAGCATGTGGAGAAAAACAGGCTCCCACAAGGGTAGAGCTCGACATGCTTCCCCTATTCATTTCAAGTGGGCTGAGATAGTAATTGCAATCATCATAGTCATCAAGAAAGGAAATGCAACTGAAAGAGTAAAGTAGAGTTCTCCATCAAGCCATTAAACCAACTGTGCATTCATAACAATCATGTAAATGCTTTCTGAAAGCTACAGGTGAATAGTGGGTTTAATCCACTCAATCAATTTAACTGAGTACATTCATCTCAAACATTTTTGTATGGTTTATGTTCTTTTTCCACAGTATTATTTGTTCATCATGTTCATAATGTCATGCAAGGTTTAGTTCAGCAGTGTTCTTTCTCTCAATCAAGGATAGTGAACAGGCATACATAATGCCTTAACAAAGAGGAGTTGTTTCAGATTTTCATCTCAGAAGAGAGCAAGTGCATGAAATAGCTTTATTAAATAGAGCATAAAAATGCATGAAGAGTGCCAGATAAGAAATAGTGACAACATCTAATCAATGCATGAACAGTTCAATCACCTATTAAGAGGTGAAGCAATCAACTTGCTTGTAAGAGCAGAGTACAATAGTGATCAGGTGTGTTTGACACAATCTTTTGGCTAACAGTGGAATGAAATAGTCCAAAGGTACGCTACTTTTAAGGTTTGGTTTCCTCATTTATCATGTCTTTCAAATGGTGGTACAACAAGTAAAAGTTATTTCCAGGATAAGCAGAGGTTGCATAAAATGTTGGAGTGGGGATTTAGCGTGTATTCCTGAAGATTGTGACTGAATAAGAAATTAGAGCAAAGGAATAATGTTCAAATTTAAATCAAAGGATTTATGTATGTAAGGAAACTAGTAACATAATGGCCATTGAAAATATAAACAAAAGATACATTTTTAGAATCCCATGAACCTGTGTGAGGGTTTTCAACGGTAATACATTCAGAAATGCATCTTCTTCACAAACAACAAATACCCATATAAAGGAAATTCAGAACTTCAAAATGTCAAAGGAAATGCATAAATAAATAATGGGTCGAGCCCAGATTTTACACAGATATCAAATATACAAATTTTTGTTTATTCTTCATAATCCCACATTGGCGTTTGAGTTTAAAGACAGATTTAATGCCATTTCTAGGTTACCCATATGGAGACCTCTACAAATAAACAATTAGATGCTTCCTATTATTTTCAGAGTCGCCCATGAGAGAGTTTTATAGGAAATAATAGAAAATGGAATAAACCATGGTGAATCGTGTTCAGGAGACACAAATTTCCTCAAAATATAGCTTACTCGAATGAGGGTTTTTAACAGAAAGGAAAAATAATGTTTTTCCTCAAAATAACATATACCCATGTGGGATTTTGGAAAAATACAAAGGATTCATACAATGCCCTCATGGTGGAATTTGAAGGATTCAGGAATAAGTATGATTTCTTCAAAAAAATGAATTCCCATGTCTTGTTTTGTTTTTGGAAGTGGAAAGGAGTAGGAAAACCATGTTGGGTTGAGATAAAAGGATACTCAGGAAGCTCTTAACAAGTATACATGGCGCGGCCTAGAGAAGAGCTTTTAGCTCTTGAATGGTATGCCATTTTGCAGTGAGAGGAAAGCCCATGTGAGTTCCATCAAATTTGTGCTTACCTGAAGAAAATGACAATCAAAATGCATGGAAATCTCTACAAAAATTCATATTCAAGCTCATACATGGTGCGGCATGTAGATTGCCTTGAAGTTTTTTAAATAAAAATGATATCTTGCTGGAGTATATGAAGCTTTTTTAACTTCTATTTTGTAGAAAGACAAGGAAATATAGAAGAGCAAGGCTTACCATGTGCACTGTTGAAGCCAAGAGGCTGTGGCTAGAGCTGGTGTAGCTTTCAAAATCCAAACAAAACACCCAGTGCGAGTTCATAGATGGCGGCCAGTGGATACAAGGAAACACAAATAACAAAACAACAAGCACATAAGTAAAGAAATCATCAAATTTTTATCTGATGGCCACAGCCAGTGAGGCTTTAATTCCCATCAAAGAAGCCAAGGAATGAAATGGATATAGGAGAAAACACTTACCCTGTGTTATGAAGGCCGAATATGATCAAATCGAAGAGGAGTGAGCTCGAATCAAGCTCTAAACTGTCAAACCCTAGCTCATGGCGACGCTCACAGTAGAGCTCTTTTCTTTAAAAGTTCATTTTGCAAAATGATGCAAAAAGATAGGGCATTTTCGCATTTTGTTCATTAGGGTTTTGCTTTACCCTAAGTCAACTTAGGGATTTTCCCTTAGTTCTTTAAGAATTATCAATGTCCAAATCAAATACATCTAGTGATGGCCGATTTACATAGCCTTGAGGTTTTTTTCATGCATTATTTTCAATACTTAGGGTATTTCATTCTACGCCTATACCTTGGTAAAGGTTTTCATGCTTAGTTTTATTCTTTTTGATTGATTTTCTAGAAATCAATTGTAGATGTTTTTGCCTTAGTGTTTTTTTTTAATTGATTTTGAAGAAATCAATTAAGATTTTGATAAGAGAGATATTCATATATTTTTATGATTTTTGAGAAAAATCAAGCATTGTATTGGAGAAATAAGGTAGTTATATTTTGCAAAAGAATTCAAATAATCTTTAATTGCAAAAATAGGCCAAATTGTGAAATCTGAAACTATGTAAAGCAAAGATAAAGCAGGTTGTTTTATCTTTTTGCTATTTTTAGTAGATTGTTTTATTTTTTGCCTTGGGTCAGATTTGAGTTTCATCTTGGAGAGATAAGATGCTTTATTCGCTTTAAAAGCAAATTTAGCCTATTTTTAGGAGCTTTTCAGTTTGAGCATGGAAGCAATGTGTTTTTTCTGCTTTTATGCAGACTTTTGAGGCAGTTTGAGGCCTTTGCCTTGAGCTTTCTTTGTGAGCTCGGATTAGGGTTTCTAGAGGGTTATATTTTGAAGAAGCTTAGTTTTTCTTTCTTCTTCTTAGTTCAGTTGGCAGTTTTTGGCTCTTAGCATTTTGAGCTTGTAAACTCAGTTGTACTCAGTTTAGACAAATTTTGGCATACTCCTTCAGTTGAATAAAGACATCATTCCTACTTCTCAATTTTGTGTTTACTTGCAGTTTCATTTTGATGTTATCTTGTGATTTCTATTCACAGAGTCCTTATTATGTCCTAAGACTATAATTCTTAATGCAAAAAGTTCAAAATACAGGTTGCATGTTGTACTTCAAGTCAGGTCTTTGTGAAAATTATTTATGTATTAATTGTTCATGAGAGGTTGTGAGATATTGTGTTTTTCTAAAATCTATTTGTGAGGAAGAGATCAGAATCAAGATTAAATCAGTATCAAGTCTTGAAAATCATCTGTTAGTCATAGGTTTTAATTTCAATCATCTTCTAACTCTTTCCCTCAGAAAATCACTTAGAATAATATTTATCATTTGGAGAACCAGCTCACTTTAGAGATTCTCTTTTCACACAGATCACCCACATATGAAAAGAGTTTCCATGTTTCAACAAATAGTCTGATTTCTGCAAATTTGATAAGGATGCATATCTGATTGATAACACTAACTAGTTCAAGGTATTCACTATCATGTTTACACATTCCCTAAGTATCTACTAAACCAATAAATCTTGCGTAGAATGTATATATTTCTAATTTGAAGATCATATTTACAGTCATGGAGAGTTACATGAGGTATATGTTGGGTCTCTAGCTGATATATAGTTGGTGCAAATCTAAGGTCTTAAGTTGTCCTGCCCAATAATCTTTATTCCAATCTTTAAATGACATAAAATATTGAGGCTTATCCTTTGTTGTTCTCAAATTCTCAATCAAACCATCTTAACCATATCATACTAAAATTTTGTTGTTAGGACCAAAAAATGTAATTTTTGAGAATCTCACTCAATCTCAAGGCCAAAAGCATAACATCTGGCTTAAAAAAGGTACAGACCAAAATATTCAAATAGTACAGTGATATCTTCAACAAAACCCTAAGTACTTAAATCCTTCCATGGTTTTTTTTTATGTGATTAAATTATCACAGATGATCTAAAAGGTCAAAGGACCTTCATTTTTCTTGTAAGTTGTAAGCCCTAAAAACAAGTCAGTTAGTCATGAAGGTAAATACATGACTGGAACATGGGTGAGGTAATATTCATCAAGGTGATTACATGACTAGAACAAGTGTGAGGTAACATAAGGAATTATACCTCTACCCTCATCACCCAAATCAAGATTTGAGGCAAGCAGAGGAATGTAGCCTACTCATTGCTTCTGCACAACAAACTTTAATCTATACTTTCTTTATAAATGTTCTAAAAATCAATGTCATATGACCACCAAAATAATTTCAACTATCACAGTTATATGATTTGTCATCAACACCATCTCATCACAAAACCATCAGTTATAATTTAATCCTGATTGAGGAAATACATACCTGGTACATCCTCTTCAATACAAGGAAGGTGAGCTCAGTCACTTGTTCAAGCCAACAAGTACCCCACAACCTCTCTCCTCCTAGCAAGTAACACCCCTTGAGATCTCTCAATGGACCCTTCTTCCCATCAAGCTTCAATATGATGGAAAGTTTTTGATGCAAAGCAATTTGGATTTGAACAAATCATCACAAAACAACCTGATTCAAACAACCAATTGATTCACAAAACTCTTCCAAATCACTCCTTTGCAAAAACTCTTCAACTCATCTAGTAGGTTTGCAGACCCATATTTTTTACTTTATCTCACAATGAACCACTCAACAATCAATCAACAATTTTTAGATGGGAAAACTCTCATCTAACCTCTGTAACTAAAAACCCTCACTTTAAACTAGCTTGGGGTAGGGTTTATTGAAAAATGACATTACCAACCTCTCACAGCTCTGCCACCACCTCCAACACTCTTCATTATGCTTGCACATGCTTACAATATAAATTGGTCAATCATGAACTTATTAATGACTTCTAGACTCAAAACTCAAACTGACCTAAGACCTCCATGAATCAACATTTCACAAATACCTTGGTGCTCATGCACCAGTTTTTAAATGTTTAAATCAAGAAGAAATAGAGCTATTCAGATATACAAGTCAAAATCAAATACATTTTTACATTTATGTATTGGTATTGCAAACTCTTTTATGAAGGCTCGGACTAGGGTTTTCCTAATTGGTGCCTCTAGATTGCAGGTTAGAATCTTACAAGACTTAAATAGTGTACATACCAACCTCCACTTTACTGTCACAACAACCTCTGTTACTATTTTCCCCCTCAATCCATCATAGTACCATTGCCAGGAGTCACCCAGAGGTCTCTAGAAAATGATAAGGTGTAATCAACAAGAGGGGTGTATACCTTTGTCCCAACCACAGAGGTTTTCTGTGGTCAGGTAAAACCCCACCTTGAAACCCCAAACCATATAAACTCAGTGCTCCACGGGGACCCGTCCCATACCTTGGTACCCTCGTCCCCATCTCAGAAATGTTTCAGGGACTTGGGGGACCCAGAAACTTCCCCCTGCCTTTGCATCTGACAGTGACACAAACTTGAGCTCCAATTTTGATACAAACCTACCAGTTGCATCTGTTGATTAGGGACATCCATATATTTTCTATGTTTTTGTCATTTTATAGTTGAAACTTGAAGCCTTTGGGCATTTTGTTATAATTCTTATTTACTATGTATGCACATTGACAATAAAAGAATTTGAATTTTGTTACTTTGTTTATCAATTCTTATGTGAAATCTTAATTCAAGTCTAATGTTATGTATTAATCTTCTACAATGCCTATGATGAATGCTTTATCAATTTTTTGATATGAATATTTGAAATTTATCTATATTTTTAAAAATTTCCCTATTTTTAATAGCCATCCCCTACCATCCCCTAAAAAAGACCCAAAAGTACCCCCGTACCAAAAACACATCCCACCATCCCCTATCATCCCCGTCCCCGAAACTTGGGGGAGCATAGCATAAATTTTATTTTACGAAAAAAGACATTTAGGCATACAAGAAAATTTGACTCTACAACATTGAAAACACCAAATAACAACTATAGGAAAAACTAGCTTAAGTAGACAATATATGCAAGATGTGGAATCGTAGACAAAACACCTGAATTGTTTGAAAAAATACCTCAAAGAGATCTCATCTCATGGAATGAAATGATTGATTGCAGAATATACACAAAATGGATTTTGCAAGGAACCTCTCAAAATATTTGAATTAATGAAGCACTCTGGAACACGTCCTAACATTGTAATCTTTGCTTGGGTTCTAGGTGCATGTAGTCATGCAGGTTTAGTGGATGAGGGTTGCACATAGTTGACACGTCAGTAACCCTTATTGCATTACAATTTACATATATAGTTGATCATTAGGTGTGCATGGTTGATCAACCATTCATATTTTTAGTTGGATCCTAAAAATGCAGCAACTTATGTTTTTCTCTAAAACATCTAGACAAGGTTCAAATAGTAAAGAGATTGATGAAAGATAGAGGAATTAAAAAGATACCTGGATGTTATAGTTGGATATACTCTAGTAGAAAATATATGCAAGATGTGGAATCGTAGAAAAAACACCTGAATTGTTTGATATAATGCCTCAAAGATATGTCATCTCATGGAATGAAATGATTGATTGCAGAATGTGCACAAAATGGATTTTGTAAGGAGCCTCTCAAAATATTTGAATTAATGAAGCACTCTAGAACACATCCTAACATTGTAAGCTTTGATTGGGTTCTAGGTGCATGCAGTCATGCAGGTTTAGTGGAGAGGGTTGCACATACTTCACACATCAGTAACCCTTATTGCATTACAATTTACATATATAGTTGATCATTAGGTGTGCATGGTTGATCAACCATTCATATTTTTAGTTGGATCCTAAAAATGTTGCAAGTTATGTTCTTCTCTAAAACATCTATATGAGGTTCAAATAGTAAAGAGATTGATGAAAGATAGAGGAATTAAAATATACCTGGATGTTATAGTTGGATATGCTCTGGTAGACAATATATGCAAGATGTGGAATCGTAGACAAAACACCTGAATTGTTTGACAGAATGCCTCAAAGAGATGTCATCTCATGGAATGAAATGATTGATTGTAGAATGTGCACAAAATGGATTTTGCAAGGAACCTCTCAAAATATTTTCCCAAATTTGAAGATCTCTAATGTTTAAGGCATGTTTTTCCCAAAACAGCCTGACACATTTTCTGCCCATGCCTTGTTGTTCTTTATCACCATTTTTCTTTAATTTCCTGGCTCTAAACTAAATCATGATGATTAGAAAAGAAATCCCAATCTTCTAAGTACACTTTTCTTCATGTTGGGCTATTTTAAACAAGATTTGATTGAGTTTGAAACACCCATTCAGCTATATTTGGTTCCAAACAAAATTTTCCATATCATCTGAAATAAAACCCATGAACTCCATCTACTTCATTCTGACATAAATGGCTAGAAGATTTCACACACCAAGGGTTCTAGCAGCCGGACGTGCCTTCTGGTTCCAGCGATGCGTTGACGGTTCTATTTTTTCATCGGCGTGAGGATCTTCTATTGGCAGGACAAGGTCTCCTATTCCCACGATGGTCCGATGGGGATGTTTTCGGTGGAACGGTTCTATTTTTTCATCTTCATGAGGATCTTCTATCGGCAGGATGAGGTCTCTTGTTCTCGTGATGATCCAATGGGGATGTCGTCGGTGGAATGGTTCTATTTTTTCATCAGTGTGAGGATCTTCTATCAGTGGGACGAGGTCTCATGTTCCCCCAATGGTCTAATGGGGATGTCATCGGTGGAACGGTACGATATTCCCATCAGACCATCACGGGAACATGAGACCTCATCCCGCCGATAGAAGATCCTCACGCCGATGAAAAAATAGAACCATCGACGCATCGCTGGAACTAGAAGACACGTCTGGCCGATAGACCGATAAGGTGGGGGCAGTCAGTTCCATTTTCTGTAATGTGGTAAGAGTCATACAGGTAATGATATGTCAGGCTAGGGAACTCTTCTTGGAGGTTCTAAATGATTTGCCTCTTTTTTATAAGACTGTGTTGGCAGTGCCACCTGAATCACAGTTGTTTGGTGGGATTCCAAACCTAGACAATGAGGTGCAGTTATAGAAATATCATAGAGAGAAGGTACAAGCTACCATGATGATTTTTCTGAGAGAATTTATATCAGAGTCTTGCTTAGTGTGGCTTAAGACATGTGTAGATGATATTCTCTCTGCAGATAGGCTTGGGGGAAAGTATTTTCTTGATCTTGTGAAAAGTGGCAAGGAACTAGCAGAGAATGAGACATTGATCAGAGAAAAATTGGATAGTCTGGATGCATTTGAAGGGAGCTTGGAGTGGCTAAAAATGGTTTTTGGTTCAAATGTTGAGTTTCCATGCCAATGCGTGTGTGGGATTGTTTTGAAGCACTCAAAGAGTATGTGGGATAAACTTTTTGAAAGCCTATTTGTTAGTAGGATGAAACAAATAATAGCTGATGGATTTGTAGATCTGCGTGAGAGAGTTAAGGTTGGTAAATGCCTTGAAGCCATAGTTACAGCTCTGGAAAGTTACAAAGATGTTGAAACCCATTTGCACAAATTAACTACTAGTAAGGGCTGGCTTGTCAAGAGAGGGGATCTAAAAAGTGTCAATTTACCTGGGTTGAGTTTTAGATTTATGATGACAAATGATGAAGACTGGTTTGGTCGCCTTAACGCTTATTTTGGAACTGAGGTTAGTCAAATAAAAGATACCATAGATGAGTGGTCCAAGAATATTCTAGAAGACCTCCTAAGTTTTCTTCATGCACATAAATCTCCTTGAAGGATAAATGATTTATCACCTTATTTTTAAGAGCTATGCTTCCATTTTATCTCAACATTGATTGTTGAGATTGAAGAACATCTTGCACATCTTTCATAAGCTCTCTATCAAGAAATGAAAAATAAGGAGATGCCAAAAAAAATGAACAAGGAGACACTAGAACCAACATTTATAGTGGAAAGGGCACTTTTCTTAGGAAGGCTTTTAGTTGCTCTCAGTTTTCATTCAACTTCCCTTCCACTAGTTCTTGGCTCGTCTCAGCTCTGGTTTGTCGAGAACAAAGCTTCAGTTTGAGGGAAAGGATCTTCAACTTTCAAATATTCCAGTACTGATTTTGATTACCCTCTTTTAGACAGTTCTGGAAGACAAATACTAATGAGAGGGGTTGGTTTGAAGCCTGAATCATAGGATAAAAATAATAGCACCAAATTGAATAAACTGAGAAGAACTATGCACAGTCTTAGTATCAGAGCTCATAGCATGTGGATATTGTGGATAACTGAAGAGCTTTCAGGCATTCTCACAAGAGATCTAAGGGAGGATGATTCTTTATCAATGACAACTCCTTTGAAGGCCTGTATTCTCATTTGCATTGCATATTTTGTTTGTTGTGGCTTATGGAGTTGGTTTCATTTCCATGATTCATCTAATCAGTGATTTCTTCTTGTAGTTTTCATGAGATTTCTTCTAGTTCTGATTTAAGTCATCATGGTTTATATCTGGATATATTAATAACTGAATGAGAATAAAGCATCTAGAGTAAAGAGCTACATTTGATTCTTTTAGTCACTTCAAAATCTTTATTGCCCAATAAATGGAAAAGACTAACATGTGCCCTTTCAACCCTTCTAGTCCATATTAATCATGGAGATGCAATCTGTAAGTATGCAGAAAAGTATCAAAGGGGAGCCAAAAAGTTAGAGATTTTCATATGACATATGAATCAGCTCTTGTTGTTGGTGTCATTTGGGAACTCCTATTTTTGGGAATTTAGTAAGAGTTCTCAAACAAAGTAGGATGACATCTACTGTACAACTGAACATTTAAATGGAATTTGAAGCATGATTTTATTTAATTTTTAATTTGCTTCCTTAAGGCAACCTCATAAAATTCCGTTTTCTTATTGTATATCAAACTGCCTACTGCTTCTTTTCTTTTACTACTGCAAGTCACAATTTTAATGTTGTATGCTTGCTCTGTCTCTTGTAGTTTTTTGTTCCATGATTTCAAGGCTTACCATTTTTTATTTTGTGATTTGTAGGGTTGGGAAGAAACTGAATATAAACAAGAGCATGAGGGTGGAGGTCAACTACAATTAAGGTTGGAAAATTCTTTGATGCCATAGTTACATCTCTGGAAAGTTACAAAGACGTTGAAACCCATTTGCACAAATTAACTACTAGTGAGGGTTGGCTTGTCAAGAGAGGGGACCTAAAAAGTGTCAATTTACCTGGGTTGAGTTTTAGATTTATGATGAAAAATGATGTTCAAACTGGTTTGCTCACCTTAACACTTATTTTGGAACTGAGGTTAGTCAAATAAAAGATACCATAGATGAGGGGTCCAAGAATATTCTAGAAGACCTCCTAAGTTTTCTTCATGCACATAAATCTCTTTCAAGGATAAATGATTTAGCACCTTATTTGCAAGAGCAATGCTTCCATTTTATCTCAACATTGATTGTTGATATTGAAGAACATCTTGCACATCTTTTAGAAGCTCTCTATCAAGAAATGAAAAATGAGGAGGTGCCAGAAAAAGTGAACAAGGAGACACTAGAACCGACAATTATAGTGGAAAGGGAACTTTTCTTAGGGAGGCTTTTAGTTGCTCTCAGTTTTCATTCAACTTCCTTTCCACTAGTTCTTGGCTTGTCTCAGCTCTGGTTTGTCAAGAACAAAGCTTCAGTTTGAGGGAAAGGATCTTCAACTTTCAGATACTCTAGTACTGATTTTGATTACCCTCTTCTAGACAGTTCTGGAAGACAAATACTAATGAGAGGGGTTGGTTTGAAGCCTGAATCACAGGATAAAAATAATAGCACCAAATTGAATAAACTAAGAAGAACTATGCACAATATTTGTATTAGAGCTCATAGCATGTGGATATTGTGGATAACTGAAGAGCTTTCAGGAATTCTCACAAGAGATCTAAGGGAGGATGATTCTTTATCCATGACAACTCCTTTGAATAACCAAATGAGAATAAAGCATCTAGAGTAAAGAGCTAGATTTGATTCTTTGTCACTTCAAACTCTTTATTGCCCAATAAATGGAAAATACTAGTTCATGTGCCCTTTCAACCCTTCCAGTCCATATTAATCATGGAGATGTAATCTGTAAGTATGCAGAAAAGTATCAAAGGGGAGCCAAAAAGTTAGAGATTTTCATAGGGCCTATGAATTCGCTCTTGTTGGTGGCGTCATTTGGGAACTCCTATTTTTGGGAATTCAGTCAGAGTTCTCAAACAAAGTAGGATGACATCTATTGTACAATTGAACTACTATTCCACTGCACTGTAAACGTTAAACCCCTACCATCCCTGCACTCCTTTCATTGTACTCTACATGGTTGATATAAGAAGAGCCACTTTTCACTTTATTATTGTTCATCCTTTTTCTTTACGTGCTACTCTATTTTTTACACTCAACTTCAAAAGTGATTTGCATGCCCCCTCAGAAAGTGGAAGCTAATTTTAAGAGTTCAAATTCTGAAATTTGTATAGACAACTCAATCTACATGTCCCTTAATATAATTTTTGTACATAAAAGTAAATTCTCTTGTGAACTATGCAATTTGATAGTGGAAACTTCGAAAATAAAAGATCACTTTTAACATCTCATAATGGAAAAGAAAAGAATAAACATACCTCGATTCCAAGTTTTCTATATAAATCCTTAACTTCCGCAACACAAGATGGATATGCTTTTTCATAATTAGCCTAAAAAAGAACATAATCACTGTTAGTCAACAAGCAGCTAGTAAAATTATTAAAAAGAATGGATCATATGGATCATATGGCCTGACCGCGTACAAATTTGAAAAGTAAAATTAACTGAAACCATGGAAAGTGACTTACCACAAGATTTTGTACAAATCGTGTTCGATGCGGAAAAATGGGCAGAGGTTGCAATCCAAAATCAGGCGTGCTTTACTTCTCCATTTTGGCGAGCTACCTTGAAAATAAGGTTTCGACTCACTGCTCCATTTTTGTGGGCTACATTGAAAATAAGGTCTTCACGGAGGTTTTAGAGTATGTTTATGAAAATAAAAATTATGCTTATAAAAAAAAAATTTGGTCCTTTTTCCTCTTAGATTATTTGGTTGCTTATTCTTTTTCTTTTTTTTTTCTCTTCCTTTTGCTTATTCTTTTTCAAGGTTTTTGGATTTTAGTTTTTTAGGTTCTCTTATGGTTTTCGTTAATTTTTATAATTTGGTGGTTTTTCATCAATTTAGAAGAAACTTTGGTGTTCATATGATGACACCATAAAACAAAATATTTATACCACAAAAAATATTTATTAGTAATTTTATTTGTAATATTTTATTATTAATTATGGCAGGCTACGATTGAAAATAAGGTCTTGATGAAGGTTTTAGAGTATGTTTATTAAAATGAAAATTATGGCCAAAATTTTAATAATGAGCATATTTATTTAGTTATTTATTTAGTCATTTTTATTTGTCTAATATTAGTCATTTATTTAGTCATTTAGTTGTGATTTTACTCGATGACCAAATTAGTCACTTATAAATGACCAAATTAGTCATTTATTTTCCAAATACTACTAGTGTTAGTCATGTGACTAAAACTTTTAGTCATGTAGTCATTTATTTTCCAAATTCTACTAGTAACATTAGCATAAAAGATGTTGATGTCAAAATGACAATGATAGGCCTTTTTTTAATAGAAAGCCAATTTCAAATGAAGGGATAGGATTAAAAGCCAATATGACATGAAAATCAATGGCCAGGATTGAAAGATGTAGTATGAAATAGGGTTAGGGAAAAGTTAGGGAAAGGATAAGGATGAATGGCTAAGATTGAATTATAAAATAATTCAATCAAGGGTGACAATTGAATGAGATGTGGAGAGATAAGATTGACACGGATAATGAGGTCAACACAAAAAAAGAGGTTGTAGGAGAGATTTAAATAATTATAAAATTATTTAATTGAGAGGGAAAATGAATAATTAAATAATGATAGCATTATTTAATTATAGAAGACATGTGAGAGGTTGACTTTTTTGATTGAATAATAATTTAATTCAAAAGTGGAGGAAAAAAAAAAATATTAAATAATTAAAATAATTATTTAACAGAGGAGGGAAAGGTGGAAAATAATTAAATTAATAAATTTATTTAATTATAGAAGAAAACGCTAATAAATAATTATTTAATTATAGTAGAAAAATAGAAAAGAATTAAATAAAATTATAATTTATTTAATTATAGAATAAAAGAGAATTAATTAGTGACGTAATTAAATAAATAAAATTTATTTAATTAATCAAAGGATGAATAAGGAGAAAATGAATTAATTAAATAATTAAGAATTATTTAATTAATAATAGAATATGACCTTATGGGATAATCAAATAATTAAAATTATTTAATTATGCAAGGAGGAAGAATTAATGTGAAAAATGGCATTCGTAGACTTAGGATAATTTTCAATGTCTACAGAAAATAACAAGGAGATCATTCTAAGCACATTTTAACACTTGTACATTCCCAAAAATATGCTTTATAGACTCCTTCATGCTACAATTTAGATAGGAGCTACAATTAATAATGAAGAACTAGATACTCTCGCTCACAGTGAATTTATAGTGAATGAGTTTCCAAGTAATGAATGGTGCTTAAGCATTTGCTTTAGACTTCCAAAGTTTTGGACTTAATTTGGACCATTTGAAATTAGAAAGTCTGTCATTCCATTTGGCGTTAAGATGTGGTTTAAGTTGCAATTTGGGGAGAAGAATGTGATAGATAGCACTGAGAGGGAAGAAAAGAAGCCTAACACCATTGAGCCATATCCAATCTTTGAAGAAATTACAGGTCTGGATGGTGGACATTTTGCGAATGACCAGGGATGACAAGTGATGATAGTGAACTGCTTTTAGGAATCATGTACAAGCCTAAACTTATAAATTGGAGGAGACAAAATAATGGGAAATGTATAAGGAGAGGAATGCTTGAAGGAAATGGAAATCCCATTAGCCAACAAAAAATATGAGAGGAGGGATTACAATGAAGATAATGTTTGTATATAATGAAGAGAGCATCTTTTGATATCTCTTTGCTCCTAATTTATCATTTTAAGTAGTATTTTTCCTTATTAGTTCTATTATCTTGTGACTATGTCAGGTCTACCAATTGGTCTTAAATTATATGTACCAATTATATATGTGAAAATACCAACGAAATAGATCAACTCCTGGACAAGTTACTTGTTAAGAATCGTTCAACTGGGTGACTGAAGTTCCTTAATGGAGAGGAGTGAAAAATCATGCAAGGATTTTTTGAAAAATGATAATAAAAAATTCTCAAATAATGATTTCTAATGAGTATTATCATGGATATATAGTGAATAAATAGGGGCTTGTAATTGTGGATTGGGATGGTGATGTTGATATAGGTCTACTTGTGATGTTTGTACCCTATTTTTGAGGTATTGATAGTTGGATGAAATAGTGATATGTTGTCGCTATTTCAATTGTTAATGAGGATATGGAAAATGCTTGGTCCTATTTTGAGGGAGATGGACTTCAGTGTATGTGTTCAAGTTGAAATGTGACATTCAAAGTGTGATAGATTGGATTTGGTTTCTAATATTTCATGCTTGGGCATGATGGAGGATGATAGTGTTGTAGTCAAGATGGTTTTCAATTGATGGATGTTGGAGATGTTGGTTAAGCTTGTGAGAACATAGTAGTCAATTGGTGTAGTATGGTTATACCCTTGGTGGTTAGTTCACTATTTGTTGGTGTTTTATTTTGCTCTTGGAAGGTATATGACAACTGGGAGAATGGTGGGATTAGGTGTGCCATACACCTTGTAAGTCCTAGTGTTCAAAATATTTTATTATTTATCATTTTATGTGTTCAAATGAAATGAGATGTTCCACTTTATGCAATGCAGAGCATCTGAATTGAGGAATTCATCTGAACTATTTGCTTTTGATTTCAGTTAATCCAGGGTTTTTTTCTTCTAATAATAGCAATTGGTTCAACTGTTGAGGTGTTTGCTAGGAATAAAGGAAGCATCAACCTTATGTTGTGTTCTTGAGGTTTTGGTGGTTTGGCCAGCTATCTATGAGAAGACTATTAGGACTCTTACTTGCCTCTCATGATCTCTTGGCTATAGTGATAGGTGTTCCTATTTCTAAGAATTAGGAGAAGTTGAGGATTAGTGGGAGTGTAAGTTTCGGTGTAGAAAAGGATTGTAAGTTAAAGATTGGTGAGGAGGTAGGAGGAAGATAGGTAGATGAATAGGTAGTGAGTTAATTTTTTGATATAGGAAAGATGAGACCTGTGTAAGCTTTTATCAATAAATATAAGTTATTTATGACATTTCTTGCATATTGTGATACTATGTATATTTTTTCCTCTTTGTTTTTTGTGCTTTGTTGAAGATTACATAATCCCTCTATGTTCTACTTAGGTGTTGCATCAAATAAGACCTGATTTTCCATTTTTATGCTTTGTTGTGTTTGTATGGTTTAGTTTGGTGCGTTTAGCTACTATAGACACTGCAAAATGTCCTGAGCATGTAAGTAACATTTGATCACTAATTCACCTTCTTCCATGCATAATTAAATTTCCTAATGTCATTTTCTTTTTTTAATTATTTAATTAATTCATTTTATCCTTATTCCTCTTTTGATTAATTTAAATAATACCAATTTTATTTAAATTATGTCACTAATTATCTTTTTCTATCCTTAATTAAATCAATTTTATTTACTTAATTATTTATTTCCACTTTCCTCTATAATTAAATAATTATTAAAAATTCAAAAGCCTTTTCTTTCCATAATTAAATAAATTCTTATTTATTTAATTATTTATCATTTCCCTCCACCTTTTATTAAATAATTATTTTTAATTATTTAGTATTTTAACACTCCACCTTCTTCTATAATTAAATAATTATTTTTAATTATTTAATTATTTATTTTTCCTCCTTTAAATTAAATAATTGTTATCATTATTTAATGTGAATTTCTTCTTAGCCACACCCTAAACCTCAACCAATTTCTTGAGTTTTGGTCCATCCTTCCCATCCTTATCTCTTTTCTGTTGACGACGATTTTACTCACAGCAAATAGGGCAAGTAAATTCTTCACAGACAACACCGCAAAGAACCTATCCTTCTTGAAAGATATGGAACAAAGACAACCTAAAGGGAATTCTGCTTTAACAGGAAAATATTGACTTTAGTTCAATACCAAGTCTCCGATAACTAGGTCATGATTGCAATAGGGTCACTCTCGGGTTTGATGTGATATTGTTGTTAATCTCAAAGGGACTATGGTTGTTTATATTTTAGGCCATGAATTTCCAATTGGATCACAAAGACAAGTATCATGAAATTGAAAAATTTACAATAATATTCCATGAACATCAAAAATTCCTTGCTATCACTTAAGTAGATTTAGCATTAAGCATTCAACAATTTCATAGAAAATGAAATATTTTCAATAAAATTCCATCCATTCATTTAATTTTGGAACATTTTCAAGAATTTAAACATCTACTCTAAAATAAAGAAAAAAAATACTAAAAATTAAAAGTTTCTCTCGGTTATTCTCCATGCATGCCCCAAAGAATCAACTAAAACAGAGCAAACCGCTTTATACTTCACCAGATTACGTCATAGCTACATATAAAATGGTGTGAGATTTTAAAGAGAGGGTTTCATTTCTGGACACTGAGTAGGTTTTGTATGCACCCTTAAACAGTGCAACATATAGTCTTGTTCGGCTGAACTAACAAAAATAACTACAAAAGATTCATGAGATAGGTAGCTATCTAATTAGCTCTTATATTAATCAATGTCTACATGTATACAAAGTTTTATGCCGGAATGGTTTAGAAAACAGGAAAAAAGAACAAAACTTGAAAAAGTTTATGCTCCTCCGACATCCAAAAATTCTGAACTTAAAAAACAAAAATAGGAATCCTCTGGCCTTTTATAGAACACAAGGCTTAGAAAGGATAAGACAAATACATGAGAAGGAATCCAAGGGACCAATCACATCAAGGCATGTGGAATGTAGTGACCAATAGGAGAATTGAGATCGAATTCAACAAAAGTCAACTTCAATCACTCGCTGAAGCTCTTCGGGTGTCAATCTTTAATTATCGCTAGGATAATAACTTCAATCGGGATAGCGTGTAGGAACTTTCCATACATTCATAATGAATAAGTGGAATTTTTGCCCCCACACTTCGCTTGGCTCCGGATTTGCTACTCTTAGGAATGGGTTCTCCCAGAGATTAACATTTGTTTCCACCATAGGTGCAATATCAGGATCTATAGTATTCCGGTGGACTCAAAGTCATCTGCATTATAATCTCCCAAAATAAGCAAACCAACTCGAATGTAATTCTATCCATGCTTCAAATTTTCTTGACCGTCCATACTTGAACTTTGCATCGCAATCTGTATCTCCTGCAATCACAAATTCCACACATTAAATCCCTTTTAAAGAAAGAAAATGTTTATAACATCTCATGTAAATAAAACCATTATTCAAATATTAGTACAAAAATCTCATAAATAACACGCTTTCTAGCATATTATAAATCCTTATGTGATTATACCAGATCACCAGACTATCGGGATCATTAGATAACTTCAAAACTTTTAAAATTTTACTTCACGTTGCAACCCAGTACCTGGTACCCGGTATTCAACTTTACCCATGAACTTTCTCGGGCTTCGGTTTCACCGAACTTCCATCTTACCAGACTCCAAACATCAGACTAGAGCCTTCCATTCAAACTCACATTACCTTTTTCTTTTACAAACGTTTTCGGTTCCCGATATCCGGTACCTAAAACACTTACATTACGAAGTACTTTTTTTTAAAAGATTTCTCTTTGCTTTCCACTTCTGGCGATCTTTCAATTTGCTAGCTCCTACCATAAGAGTTATTTTCACTTGGGTCCCCAAGTCTTTCAGTCTTGGGGCATGTTGTGAGACCACACAACAACTTGCAACCAATAAAACCAAATTTGAAATTAAATCACCAGTCGTAAATTAAAATTTATACATATTTTAAAACAATAACTTTTACCTTTCGCTAGATTCTAACATAAAAAAGTAAAAATCCACTGGAAACATCCATGTGTGCTCTAATTAATTCCAGTTTTTGGAACTCAGTGAAAAGAATCAATTCATTAACATTGAACTACATAATATAGTAATCCTCCAAAGCCAACCAGGGATAGAGCCTTGCTACCAGTCAAGCGTCTATAGCCCCGACAAGGTTATCTTCGTAATTCCCCCCAAACATAGCTCTACTACCAGCTAGGCGTCTATAGCCCTGGTAGAGTTATTTGGATAGCCTAAAGAGTTGATTTTTTTTTATATATAGCAATGATAGCTCATTTTTCAACTTTTGATAATTCAATTATAGCTCTTTTATCAACTTGCAAGCAATGAAGCCCTGCTATTAGGTTGAGAATTACAGTGGTAGCGAAGGTTACTTTTTGATTTTTCATTCAATGCAAATCCCTTCATCAATTCACTACTTCCCAAAAACTCATTTAATAATTTCCTGTAATTGCGTGTTTCCAGCTAAATTTCACTACTTTATGCCAAATCCTAGCTAACTGTAACTCGCTATATGTCAGAAAATATGCATAAATTAAAATTTAGCAATAGACAATTTAATCACCAAATTTAAATCTAAATTTAGAAAAATTAGTTACCACCCTTCCAATTAAATTTTATGGCAACTACTAAAAATTTTGCTAGCAATTCCGATTTGATGGTGCTGCACTTCATTTATGGATCAAAAATGTCATGATTACCTTGAAACACGATCACATTATTCTGCATTAAATTCGCATGCCTTATTTCGTACGTATTATTCTCTCAACTTACTCGGGTGATGACATGTACTGCCCTTTCGACTTCATTTTCATTTTTGTTCCACACACATAAACACCTCCATAATTAATACGACTCTTTGAAAAAATGAAATGACCACTATTAACTTTGAAATCTTCAACTTGCTTGATTCGCAATCTTTGTACTCCTCAAATTTGAAGCAATTTATCACCAATTATGTGCAAAGAATTAATTTGATTTAACCTTCAGCTTTGAAGATAATTATCCAGTTGCCACCTTGCTTACGATTTCCAATAATTCACTCGAGGAAACTATGTACCGCAACTTCCTTATGACTATAAATTCTACATTTCTTCTTGAATTCTTCACACTTTTTTTTAGCTTTCTTGTTTTATTTCTGTAATTTTTCTCTATGCATTTGCATTTGCTTCTTAGCCATGGATACTCCAATTTGCTTAAGATTTTCTTGCCGCCAGAATGTTTTCTTGGGGAGCATCACACTGTAAAGGCTTGAAAAGGTTTTCTTCATTAGGACTTCCAGTTTCACCGTGCCAAATTTGTGCTTAGTCCTTCGGGAAAAGTATGTTGAATCCAGCCACTACTTCCGCTTCTAATGTGGCTTCTCATTTTGTAGCGCTGCTTTTGGATATTGGGCTACCTGTTGAAGATGTTCTCTCAGCTACCAATTTGATAATGAGACCTGAATACTTGGAATATCTAGATATTATTTTATCTGTTGCACACCCAACCATTGGGATTCCCTCCATGGATGATATTCCTCAGTTCCTGGAACACGGGGAAGTGGTTCCACTTCGGCCTTTCCTTACTGATCTCCACATTTGTGACTTTGAAGTTCACCGGGGACTCGCCTATATAGGGTATTTAGCCCTGATAGAAGAGGTGTCCCATATCGACTAAATAGCTACTACCATCTGCAACTTTGCTCACTCTTTTTTTGAATTTTTTGATCTTTTGAAACAAGGATTTTCGGTATCTCATGTATATACGTGATACACACACACACACACACACACACATATATAAAACTTTTTGGTACATTTTAAAGCGTGTTTTACTATGCATGGTTTTATCTTTTAATACTTCAGTTCAATTTTACAAATTTTCAAATTAACTCTCATGTGTAGGATAGGTTTAAGTAGAATTTGCTAATGCATAGGCCAAACAAAAGAAGAAAAAAAAAAATGAAGAAAGGAAACAAAACAAAACGAAACCCTACAAAAAGAAAACTAACCCTAACTACCCTAACTTTAGCATAACAAAAGATTAACCCTAATAAAGCAGCTCATTTCAATTTTTGCGACTATTTCTCTTGCAGTTTTGGTACGAATTACAACAGGTTTATCTTTGAATTATTTTAACAAAATTTCTAGTGTGCTACTATAACAATGAATTATCTTAAATTTTCTACGTTTAATAATCATAAATTCAAAAGCGTACTTACCAATGACTTGGCTTATATGTATGGAAACAACCTCTTTAAAGATCGATTGCACACACTTCATCTGATGCGACCATACTCTACCTTCCTCCAGCCCTAGTCCATTTCCATAACAACTATGTCCATTTCTTTTCTTTCTCCTCCTTTGAAAATATTCATGTCTTCAGTCCTTTCTTCACTTTGCATTTTGTTAGACCAAGATATATCACTATTTATACTGTTATCAGAGAGAGAAAAAGTAAAAGTTTGATACTCTGTATCTTGTATAAAATTAGGAAATTTTCCTTTTATAACTTGTGAATTTTCAACTTGGAGCAAAATACATGTTGTATACACCTAAAATTGGTCTAGATAATCAATTAATTAAATACAAGTTATTCAATTAATAAACCTTCTATTTCGTCTACTTATAAATAAATTCTAAATTTATTTATATAGTTCACATTTTCTAATTCTTCTTATCTTAAATCATATTCTTCTAATCTTAATTAAAGAAATAAATTTAAATAGTTTGTTTTTTTAATTATCTTTCTCTTATTAAATTCTAATTCTAGATTTAAATTTAATCACATGTCTACAACTTTTTCCACCAACCACCTCATCATGTGTCTCAACAAATTGAATATGTCAAATATTTAATTGGCATTTATCTCAAAAAATTCTGAAACAAAATTTGGGACACTTGGCTCTCTCCATCATTTGATTCTTCCTCACACTTGGCACTGTGTTCTTTTAAAGGGAACACTCTCCTTGATTCTCTCTAACTTCTTCATCCTCCACCCTCGATCTTTCTAGATTAAATATGGACCGTTGGTTGCTGCCACCTCAGAATATGCCTTGGAAAATCTATAAATACAGCCTCATTCTACAACATTTCATATCCCAATTTTGAGCAAGTATACTCTGCAGAATTTTTATTAGAGCATTTGTGAGCACTTAGCATTGTGAGCATTTAGCAATTAGCATTTTGAAGCATTTAATTTAGAATCATGGCTTTATCATTAGTTGCATCTTAGTTTGCAATAGTTAATTCCATCATTTTCATATCACTTTCATCAACAACATCACAACATCATTATCATACCAACATTATCATATAGTTTAGCAATCATCATGTAGGAATAGATTTCTTGCATTTTCCAACATCTCATTCTTTAGGTTGTCATTTGACAAGCCTTGTACATATAAACAATTTGAGAGCCACAATGATTTGAAAAATCCTTGGAAATAGAGAACAATGGGACGACTTTAGAGAGTTTGTTCTTTTAGTTTGATTATTGTCATTTGAATTCTCTCTAATATAAGGTTTCATTGATTGTGTTGTATTATTGTTTATTTCACACATATTTCAATACTTCATGATACATTTTGGCGCCCACTGTGGGGCCTAGCCCCATTTTTATTAACGTTTTCTAGAAAGTTTGTTTACAAATTTGGACGTGAACTTCTATGTAGTGCACCTGTGGTTTCTTCTGACGCATATGAAACATCTTTTAGCGCATCCAGGCCCTGTTTCAACACATCTAACTCACTTTTTAGTGAATTCAGGGGCTCTTTTAGCACATTCAGTAGTTCTTTTAGCACATTTAGTTGTTATTTTAGTGCATTTGGTAGTTCTTTTGGCGCATTCAGTAGTTCTTTTAGCGCATTGGTGTAATCTTTTACCGTATATGGTCTCTATTTTAGCGCATCTAGTTTTCTTTGTAGAAATTCAAAATTTTGAGAACTAATCTATTTTTTTTTTTTGTAGGTACTCAAATACACTGTCAAAGATAATTATCTGAGACTCCTAACGATGTTTGCAGGGGTTGGAGTTATTTTTTCTTTCTTTTGATTAAGTTAGGCACCTAGTTTAATTAGAAGGATTGATGAACACCATGTCTACTATGCTTGTAAAGTGATAGGCCTATTCTCTCCCCTTCACTATGTGACCAGAATGCCAGACTCACTATTTCATGTTTTGATAGCACCTTTAGAAGGCCTGTCGTAGTGGGAAAAAGTACTCACCCTATGAGAACAACCTAAGTGGGAACAACTAAAGCCAAGTTTTCCGACCCACTATAATCAAAAGTGAATTTGAGGAAATTCACAATTCAACGGTAGTGTGTAAGATAAGCATCCCCAAAGCCTTTGTTATAAAGGTTGAGAGGTCTCTTGAGGGAGTTTATCATTTGCCACACCGAACGGAAACCCTTACTACAAAATTTAAGTGTAGAAGCTAGCTGAGTCAGTCTTCAAACATTTTTAATATCACAATGCAAGGGGAGGGAAGAATCTACCCCCAAGATACCATATAACTACCAGGGATTACTGCCCAAAAGTGGAGGATTCAACTTTGGTTAAGACCCAGGAAAGGCAAAAAAATGGGCACTATCTAGGGGGTGACAGGGTTGTGTGAGCTGACGTAGTTCTAAGATGTGGGTTGTGATATTATAAATGACCCTTGACATTAGAAAAGTGACTGATCCGTTTTCTCCTATTTAATACCTGTGGAAATCAAAGGAATCAAACCATATTCTTGAACATACACTTAATGTTTAGATCATAGGCTCAAACAACTATTTTACAACTTCTTGTTGTGTTTGAAATCATTATTCAAGAAATCATCCATTTAAAGCACTTAATTCACATGATTCAAAAGCAAAAAGACCAGATAAAAATCATTGTTTTGAATATTATCCCCTGAAAACATCCAAATCCATTGATTCAAAACAAGAAAACCAAACAGAATTCCCAAAACAACAAACATTTCCAGTTTAGCGCATACATTCCTTGTTCTGGTGCATACACAACATTTTCCAGCACATATAGAGCATTTTTTGGCGCATCCACAACATTTTCTAGTGCATCTAGGTCCTTTTCTAGCACATTTGTTTCATCTTCCAGTGCATTTGCAAATCCATTTAGCACATTTACCTGATACTCCAACAGAGAGTTAAGTTGACAGCTGACAAACAACTTGAATCACATCTAGGGGGTAGTTTAGCGCATCCAGGCCATCTATTAGCACATCCAAGCCATCTTTTAGTGCATCTATTCCATCTTTTAACCCATGTGTTCCATCTTTTAGCGCATCCAGGCCATCTTTTAGCACATTTGTTCCATCTTTTACCACATATGTACCCTGTTTTAGCGCATCCATCTGATATCAAAACATAGAGCTATTTTCACCCTCTGTCCGACAATTTGAACTACATTCAGGGATCCTTGTCAGAGTAGAATCATTCCTCAGTCACAACACTGGTTTAAACTTGAAGAAATTGTCCTTTTCAAGTGAAATTATTTAACTAAACTAAGATCAAGCACCTTATAGTTCCAAAATCATCAAACACATATCTGATTGTTAAGCTAAGTTTCACCATCAAGATCTGTCATCCTTCATCATGAAACAACCTTGTACAATCAGATTTAACTTAGTCTCATCAATAGGATTTATCATCTTATTTGACTTAGTTATTATCATTGGAACTTCTCAAACAAAGATCAAAGTCTAGTAAAACTTTAACACTTGTATGCTTGTTTTAACAAGAGAGCAAAAAAAAACTCAAAGAAAAGGAACTTGAAATCCAAACCACCATGACAGAAGGAGAGGAAAATCCCTTTCATAGATATCATCAACGTGAAATAGATGAGGATCAATTGAATTCTTTAACTCAGCAAATTCAAAACCTCCAACAACAAATTCTAGACATGCAAAGGGGAACAACAAAGAGCTATCTGCTACAAGACATCTGTCCTTATCCATTTGACAGAAATATGAACATGATACCTTCTCCACCAAAAAATACATCATCCAAGTTCAATGTTTTTGAATTTTTGCAAAGGTTAAATGAGAATCCCAAATCTAAGTCTTCAAACATAAAAAATAAGGTTTCAATTCAATTAGATTTGTTATTTAAACTCTCTAGTATAAGGTTTCATTGATTGTGTGGTATTATTACTCATTCACATATTTTATACACCACATAAAATTGGCGCCCACCATGGGGTGACAGGGTTGTGTGAGCTGACATAGTTCTAAGATGTGGGTTGTGATATTATAAATGACCCTTGACATTAGAAAATTGACTGATCTATTTTCTCCTATTTAATACCTATGCAAATCAAAGGAATCAGACCAGATTCCTGAACATACACTCAATGTTTAGATCATAGGTTGGACACAATTGTTTTACAACTTATTGTTGTGTTTGAAGTCATTATTCAAGAAATCATTGATTTAAGCACACTTAATTCACATAATTCATAGACAAGGAAACCAAGAAATAATCATTGTTCAGAAGATTATCCCCTGAAAAACATTCAAATTTATTGATTCAAAGAAAAATAACTAGACAGACTTTCAAAACAGTGAACACTTCCAGTTTAGCGCATGCATTCCCTATTTCAGCACATACATAGCATTTTCTGGCACATTTGAGTCATTTTCTAGTGCATTTGACCAATTTTATAGCGCATCTAGGTCCTTTTCTAGCGCATCTGTTCCATCTTCCAGTGCATTTGCAAATCCATTTAGCACATTTACCTGATAATCCAATGGAGTACCTATTTGAAATCACATTTAGGGGTAGTCTAGCGCATCATTGGCTTGTTTAAACGCATTTGACCCATTTTCTAGCACATCTGAGTCATTTTCCAACACATTGAGTTCATATTTTAGTGCATTTAGTGCATTCTCTAGCGCATTGAGTCCATTTTTTGGTGCATATAGGGCACAGTTCAGTGCATCCAGGCCATCTTTTAGGGCATCTATTCCATTTTCTAGTGCATTTGTACCCTGTTTTAGCACACCCAGTTACTATTTTCACCATCTGTCCAAAAATTAAAATCACATTTAGGGGTCCCTAACAGAGAAAAATCTTTCCTCAGTCACAAAAGTGTTTTAAACTTGGAGAAACTGGCCTTTACAAGTGAAATTCTTCAAACCAAACTAATATCTAACACCTTAAAGTGCCTAATCATCAATCACATCTCTGATTGTTAAGCTAAGTTTCATCATTAGGATCTGTCATCCTTCATCACGAAACAATGATGTATAATTAGATTTAACTTAGTCTCATCAATAGGATCCATCATCCTATTTGACTTAGGTATATCATTGGCACCTCTAAACAAAGATCAAAGTATAGTAAACTTTAACACTTGTATGCCCGTTTTAACAAGATCCCAAAAGAAAAAACTCAGAGAACAAGAAGTAGAAACTCAAACTACCATGGTTGAAGGAGAGGAAAATCCCTTTCACAGATTTCATCAACCTAAAATAGAAGAGGATCAATTGAATGCTTTAACTCAGCAAATGTAAAATCTTCAACAAAAAATCCTAGACATGCAAAGGGAAACAATCGAGAACTATGTGTTGCAAGACATCTGTCCTTATCCCGTTGACAAAAATATGGACATGATAGCTTCTCCACCAAAAACATCATCTAACTTCAATGTTTTTGAATTTTTGCAAAGGTTAAATGAGAATCCCAAATTTAAGTCTTCAAACACAATTAATATTGAGCAATCCTACCATGTCATGCATTTATCTCCATCCCCCAAATTAACGATTCCATCCAACCACTTTCTTCTATCATACCCTCTACATCCAATGGTTCATGTCAATCTCTTATTCCAAAGCATGCTAGTATAGACTCCCCTACACATCAAGATCAAAGCATTCTTTCCACTCCATCCAATGATACCGAAATTCCACAAGCCCTTCCAATCTTTGACCAAGATCCCATCTTCCAATAATTTTATGATGATCCCTTCCTTTCACTCTTCATCCACGATGATTCCCTTCCATCTCAAGAGAAAAGTATCCTTCCAAGTCCTCCTTCCACCCCATCTAATGAATCCATACCATCTCATGATTCCATAGCATCCCAGGAGCATGATAGTTCTTCCATCCTATCTAATGATGTCCCACCATTTGATGATCAAGATATGCTTTCTACAAAATCTCATGATTCCCTTCCTCATCAAGATCAAGATATGCCTCCATTCAAGGATACCCTTTCATTTCATGAGGATTTTCATCCTCATCAAGATCAAGATATGCCTTTCATACAACTTCATGATGATTCCATACCTAATCAAGAGCCAACTACTCCATCTCCTACACCTCGTGATCCTTTTCGAAGTCAAGATCAAAACACCCCGTCATCCCCATGTCAAGATCCTATCACACCTATACAAGCTATCCATGAACCCCACACCTACAAATTGGGATCCTCCACCTTTATCCACTCTGGTTTACTTCCAACACCTATCCTTTCATCCATATCATATCCTCCCCAAAATGGACTCGCATCTTTTTTCATAAACAATACATATCCCATTGGTAAACGAATGTGTCAAAGTATGAACTACAAAGGAAAAGGATTAGGCCTTCATGAACAAGGTATTTTAGAACCCCTTTTTGTTCAAGAAAATCCATATTACCATGGCCTTGGTTATATGCCTAAGTGTCCTAGTCCATCAAACCTTCCATCTATCATAGGTCCTCATCCTAGTCCATCAAACCTTCCATCTATCCTAGGTCCTTATCCTAGTCCATCAAACCTTCCATCTATCCTAGGTCCATATCTTATTCCTCAAGAACAACAAAGGCACACATCCTTGATGCCCTTTCAAAATTCTTCCTACATCAACTCATCCATAATACCTCCCTACCATTCATCTCAATCCACCCCTCCCATTGCTCTTGGAAGCAATTTGGGTGCCAAATATCAAAAGCTTCCATATCAAAATCCACATGTATCAAAGGATCAACATGTCTCCACGAAGAGGCATGCAAAAATAAAAGAAAATTTGATCCAAAATCAAAGGAAAAATCAAAAAGGCCACAAAGGCCCATCAAAGAAAAAAGGAAAATTTCAAAGACCACAAAGGTCCATAAATCAAAGGAAAAATCAACAAGGCCACAAAGGCCCATCAAAGAAAAAAGGAAAATTTCAAAGACCACAAAGGTCCATAAATCAAAAGAAATTTTCAAAAGGCCACAAAGGCCCATCAAGGCAAAATGGAAAATTTCAAAGGCCTCAAAGGCCCATAAATCAAAAAGAAAAATTTCAAAGGCCACAAAGGCCCACAAAGCAAAAATCAAAGTCAAAAGCTATGTGGATTCCTAAAAGTATCATAGAAGCAATAAAATTCAATTTGGCATCCAAATTTGCTAATCCAAAAGATTCCTCCAATCTTCCATCTAAAAACCTATCACCTTCTGAATCCATTTTTCCTCCATCACTCCTCCACCCTTCAATGTGTGTGCCAATGTTGATCTTGCCATCCTTTCCATCTATCCATCAACAAGCTTTCCAACTTCCTATTCATTATCCAACATTCATCCTCCATCATTCTCCTTTAATCCAAACCTTTGCATAAGTCTGCAGCTTCTTCCATCATACCATTAATCTGCTAGCATTTATGAGTCTAATTCCCATTGCCATGGTTTATTAGAGCATGTATTTAAGAGAAATTTGGTCATGAAACTTGATGCTTAAGTCCTTCCTCCATCTCCCTATCGTCCATATCCTATCTTCCATATTCCTCTTTATGTTCATTCCCTACATTTCCACCTTTGATCTTCACAATGGTTAAGGATCTTCTTGAACATCATATATCTTATCCTATACACTTTATCCATATCTTTCATTCCATATCCTTCACTTTATCCATATTCCATCATTCTTTCTAAATACATCATTTCTTCCCTTCCTTGGTCTTGATGAGGAATAGGGGCAAAGTACTTGGGCCTTGTGTCTGTATCTTATCTAGTTGATCTTGATCATCCCATCAATTATCCTTATCCTGACATTCTTCCATTCCATATCTCCTGGCTTATCAGAATCCATGTCCCATTTTCCTTCCTTCGTTCTTGATGAGATTAGGGGAAAATTGATCATATCATTTCATCTTAAATATCCTAAAAATACAAAAAAATAAAAATACAAAAAATACAAAAACAAAGCAAAAAAGGGTAAAAATAAAAAAAGGTGAAAAAAAGCAGAAAAATACAAAAATAAAAAAATTTAAAAATAAAAAAAAAAAATCAAAAATTGAAAATTACAAAAATAAAAAAAGTGAAAAATCAAAAAAAATCATAAAATCATAAAAAGTGCTATAAAAGCAAGTAGTGAAAACTTGGCAACAGGCGCTATTTGTGATAGATTAGCTTTTCCATCTATTTGAGTATGTGCCAACCGTTCACTTTCGCCATCATTATCTCTATCGTTGAAAAACCTCATGTACATATCCTCGCATTGCGGTCGCGTCTCACCCTAGTTTGGGGGAAAAATCCTGAACTCACTGGGGGCAATAAACTTTGAGCTTAAACCAAAAAACAAACAGTAGTACGACAACATCAAACACAACGATCATAGTACAACTTAACATTGAACATCAGTCATCAAATGTTACACATCAACCATCCATATCAAACAACTAAATCAATCAATCAAAAACAAATCTAAATGGATGATGTTCTTATGAGTCATGGTTTTATTACTTTGGCATGAATGATCAACTATTGTATTTTTATTTTTGTTATCATTTCTCCAAAGCAACTCGAGGATGTCATGAACTAGAGAAGCTAAGATGGAGTATGATTTTTCTTTGTCCGCTTTATGTGGGTTAATCATTACTACTGCGCAAATTGTCGTGGGACATGCTCTACAAAGTATCATTGATGACATTCTGAATTTGCATTGGAAAACGATTAACTCTTGTCTATTTATACAAGAAATGCTTAGGTCATCTCGGTTCAATTATACCTAGATGCTTGTGTTAACTTGCAATATCAAAAATCATGGAAGTTGTACTCAGGTCATCATGGTCTAATTATACCATCAATGTTTGTACTCACTTTCAAAAATTCAAAAGGCTCAATGATGATAAAAGCATAACAAATTGGTTGATACGATGATAATATTGCATATTTAGATTTGCATGGTTAAGATAGATCACATCCATATTAGTTTTGCATTTACATTATAGATTCTCCAAGGTTGGCAGAATATCATCATGTCCCCAATTGAACAAATGTATACATCAAGTCCCAATACATCAATCAATCAATCAGCTAAAGCGATCAAAAGTCCCCTATTGATCCTATACTGGGGCATATCCATCAAAGAAGTCAAACCACATCGCCCAATCACATCTAAATCAGCTCGCACCAGATGCAGAATAAAATCCCAGGTCTTCGGGAAGCGCTCCTGAGACTGCATAACTCTAAAATCCTCCTATCATCATAACAAATCACAAATCAGCAATCTTATCAATCAACCTATCAATATAATTAGCTCTAATGAGATTTCGATTGAATCTCATGAGCGTCTATCATTGATCCTCACCTATCATGAGGTCAATCATCATCATCTATCGTTGATCCTCACCTATCATGAGGTCAATCATCATCACCCTATCATTGATCCTCACCTATCATGAGGTCAATCATCAACTATCCTATCACCATCATCAAATCAATCGACTGATGCAATCATCAAACATCAAACACATGGAGGCAAAACAGGGCATCAATTAATCAAAGTGGCAGGTTCAATATTATTTTTTGGGAGATAAATCGTCTTAGCATCACAAAATTTGAAAATCATCATCAAATCATTAGCAAAATCATAAATTTTTTAAAAAAATCCTAAAAATTCAAAAATTTCTTGATTTATCTCCCTAGGGGGCATATATCCATCATCACTCGAAAAAATTAGCATCTGGGGCATATTGAATTTTTTTGTCAACATAGTAAATTTTTCTTTGAAGAAATGTGTAAACACATCACTTCAAAGAGGGGGAAAATGTATACACATAAAATTGGTCTGAATAATCAATTAATTAAATACAAGTTATTTAATTAATAAACCTTCTAATTCTTCTACTTATAAATAAATTCTAAATTTATTTATATAGTTCATTTTCTAATTCTTCTATCTTAAATCATATTCTTCTAATCTTAATTAAATAAACAAATTTAAATAGTTTATTTTATTTAATTATCTTCTTCTTATTAAATTTAAATTCTAAATTTAAATTTAATCACATGTCTACAGTTTTTTCCACATTCCACCTCATCATGTGTCTCAACAAATTGAATATGTCAAATATTTAAATTGGTATTTATCTCAACAAATTTTGAAACAAACTTTGGGACACTTGGCTCTCTCCATCATTTGATTCTCCCTCACACGTGGCACTGTGTTCTATTAAAGGGAACACTCTCCTTGATTCTCTCTAACTTCTTCATCCTCCACCCTCAATCTTTCCAAATTAAATCTAGACCGTTGGTTGCTGCCACCTCAGAATATGCCTTGGAAAATCTATAAATACACCCTCATTCTACAACATTTCATATTCCAATCTTGAGCAATCTTACTCTGCAGAATTTTCAATAGAGCTTTTGTGAGCATTTAGCAATTAGCATTTAGAAGCATTTAATTTAGAATCATGGCTTTATCATTAGATACATCTTAGTTTGCAATAGTTAATTCCATCATTTTCATATCACTTTCATCAACAACATCACAACATCATTATCATAGAAACATTATCATATAGTTTAGCAATCATCATGTAGGAATAGATTTCTTGCATTTTCTAGCATCTCATTCTTTAGGTTGTCATTTGACAAGTCTTGTGCATACAAACAATCTGAGAGCCACAATGATTTGAAAAATCCCAGGAGATAGAGAACAATGGGATGCCTTTAGAGAGTTTTTTCTTTCCGTTTGATTATTGTTATTTGAATTCTCTCTAATATAAGGTTTCATTTATTGTGTTGTATTATTGCTTATTGCACACATATTTCAATGCTTCACGATACACACGCATTTCCCGCTTGATTTTCCCGCTCCTTCTCGTTATCTGTGGTTTCCACATATGAGGAGAATGATGATTCATCAATACCGTTTCCTCATTTTTTATGTAATGTCTCTGAATCTTGACATTCTCACCTATTTTCTTGCAAAACATTAAGATTTTCTTTATAATAATTGGAGTTTTCCAACTGTTTTGATGTATCAATTAGTTTTTTAGTATCTCCAATTCCACTAGGGTTAAACATTTTTCTTGTTAGCAATTCCTTTCTTTTAGCAATTAGAACTTCTTTTGTTAATGGAATTACTTTACTTATGGCCAAACTTACCCTAGTTTAAAAAAGTTTCACATTCGAGTTCACCGTGATCAATTGTATCATGAATTCTACACTCGGTGACCCTACCAAAAGTGAATAAACTCAAATAATGTAATTTCTGGTTTAAAATTTTCCAAAGTTTTCCAACTTCCATACTGAAAAGCCAGCTTGCACTCAATTTCACTTTACAAGCTTCTCACCAAACCTAGGGCTAACAATTCAAGGTATAGCCGTCCAATTCAAAAAGAATAAGGCCTAAAACATTTTAAAGATGCCCTCCTTCTAGCACGAGTTCTTGTTGATGACGATTTTACTCGCAGCAAACATGGTGAATAAATTCTTCACAGACAACACTGCAAAGAGCCTATCCTTCTTGAAAGATATGGAACAAAGACAACCTAAAGGGAATTTTGCTTTAACAGGAAAATATTGGCTTTAGTTCAATCCCAAGTCTCTGATAACCATGTCATGATTTCTCTAGGGTCGCTCTCAGGTTTGATGTGATATTGTTGTTAATCTCAAAGGGACTACAATTGTTTATATTTTAGGCCATGAATTTCCAATTGGATCACAAAGACAAGTATCATGAAATCGAAAAATTTGCAATAATATTCCATGAACATCACAAATTTCTTGCTATCACTTAAGTAGATTTATCATTAAGCATTCAACAATTTCATAGAAAATGAAATATTTTCAATAAAATTCCATCCATTCATTTAATTTTGGAACATTTTCAAGAATTTAAACATCTACTCTAAAATAAAGCATAAAAATACTTAAAATTAAAAGTTTCTCCCGATTATTCTCCATGCATGCCCCAAAGAATCAACTAAAACAAAGAAAATTGCTTTATACTTCACCATATTGCTTCACAACTACATATAAAATGGTGCGAGCTTTTAAAGAGAGGGTTTCATTTATGGACATCAAGTAGGTTCTATATGCACCCTTAAACGACACAACATACAGTCTTGTTCAGCTGAACAAACAAAACCAGCTACAAAAGCTTCATGAGATAGGTAGCTATCTAGTTGGATTTGATATTAATCAATGTCTACATGCATACAAAGTTTTATGCCATAATGGTTCAGAAAATAGGAAAAAAGAAAAAAACTTGAAAAAGTTTATGCTCCTCCTATATCCACAAATTCTGAACTTAAAAAATAAAAATAGGAATCCCTTGGCCTTTTATAGAACACAAGGCTCAAAAAGGATAAGACAAATACATGAGAGGGAATCCAAGGGACCAATCATATCAAGGCACGTGGAATGTAGTGACCAGTAGGAGAATTGCGATCGAAGTCAACAAAAATCAACTTCAATCACTCGTTGAAGCTCTTTGGGTGTTAATATTTAATTATTTCCAGGATAATAACTTGAATCGGGATAGTGTATAGGAACTTTCCATACATTCAGAATGAATAAGTGGAATTTTTTCCCCCACACTTCGCTTGGCTCCGAATCTGCTACTCTCGGGAATGGGTTATCCCACAGATCAACGTTTGTTTCCACCGCAGGTGCAATACCGGGATCTCTAGTATTCCAGTGAACTCAAAGCCATCTACAATATAATCTCCCAGAATAAGCAAACCAACTCGAATGTAATTCTATCCATGTTTCAAATTCACCTGACCATCCATACCTGAACTTTGCATCGCAATCTGTATCTCCTGCAATCACAAATTCCATACATTAAATCCCTTTTAAAGAAATAAAAAATTTATAACATCTCATGTAAATAAAACCATTATTTAAATGTTAGTACAAAAATCTAATAAATAACACGCTTTCTAGCATATTATAAATCCTTATGTGATTATACCAGATCATCGGACTATCAGGATCATTAGATAACTTCAAAAATTTTAAAATTTTACTTCATGTTACAACCCGATACCCGATACTCGGTATTCAGTTTTACCCATGAACTTTCCCAGACTTCCATCTTACTGGACTCCAAACATCAAACCAAAGCCTTCCATTCAAACTCGCATTACCTTTTCTTTTACAAACGTTTTTGGTTCCCGTTATCTAGTACCTGAAACACTTACATTACGAAGTACTTTTTTTTTTAATATTTCTCTTTGCTTTCCACTTTTGGTGATCTTTCAATTTGCTAGCTCCTGCCATAAGAGATATTTTCACTTGTGTCCCCAAGTCTCTCAATATTGGGACGTGTTGTGAGACCACACAACATTTTCTTCTCAATTAATCTCATCCATTGATCATAATACACCATTTTTCAATCTTAACCCTTCATTTGAATTGAGATTTCTCTAAAAGCAATCCATCATCCTCATTTCAAGGTTAACCACAATCTTCAATATTTTGCTTCTCATAGCATTAATCTTGAACAATCACAATCTTTGAAGTTCTACTATTTTGAGATCTAGCTATATTGCATCAACATCAAGCTTATGAAATATCTTGCATGCTACAAATCTGAGAACAAACAAAGAAAAATGGAGAAGATAAATGGAGATGAATCAACTATGGCATAGGAATTGAGGTTTATTTCTTTATTATTGTGAATTTCTATTGTCATTTGTGCTTCATTGTTGAATTAGGGTCTTCATAGCTTGAATTAGATAGTTTTGTGGTTGCTATTATTCATTCATGCTTATCCCCCCGAATTCTAATCTCGATCTACATTTGGTGAACCCAACATGAATCAAACATTCTTATTGTATCTTTATTTTCTGAGGTTTTCTAACCTTATTTTGCTGTTTTGTTAAAAAAAAATTCAAGACTAACCTTTTGCAAATCAAGTTGAAGACAAAACCCTAGGATTTTTCAAATATTTCATCATATCTTTCAAACAGCTCCATTTTTTTTTGGGGCTTTTTTATTGCAGGTCAAGGATCATATCATAAGCCTACATTCCAAAAATTAGATTCAGGTCGACATTTTTGAGTGAGTTATGCTATTTTTAGTAATTTTCAAAGATTTCATCATATCTCCCAAATGGCTACAATTTTTTTTTCGAGTTTTTTACTGGAGGTCAAAGATCATATCATAAACTTACACTCCAAAAATTAGCTTCAAGTTGACATTTTTGAGCAAGTTATCATGTTTTTATGATTTTTCATAAATCTTAAATTATTGTCGAAAATCATCAAATTTTTTGAGTTTTTTTGCAGATCTGGAAAGCTCTCAGAATTCTACAGGGGGTTTGTTCCTTACATTTTTTATTTTGACCTCAAATAATTAACCTACAATCATATCTTTGAAAATCAATACTTCATAAATCTGCTCCCTAAGGCTCAAATTAAGGAATTTTTCTAATTTTTTTACATTTTTGGAAAGTTCACAAAATTTTATTAGGGATATCTTGTTTGCATTTTTATTTTTGGGGTAAAAAATATAACAAAATAATCAGATCATGGAATCACATTGATAACATGCAATTTTTTTTTTGTTAATGATATTTGATTTTTAGCTTGTGGCAATCGTTGGGAGAATACCTTTTGATCTAAAATATTAATCCAATTTTTTGCAGGGTTCCATTATGTGTTTATGATTTTTAAATTAGGAACATTTGGAATTGGTGCTTAAAAAGAACAATTGTTTTTCGTGTCTTATGCACTTGCATGTTCTATTAAATCCCAAATTGGTGTGTGAGTATCCTCTCCCTTTGCGCTTCGTGCGATATTGGATGCATGAGAAAAATATATCAATCTCCTTTTGTTTTAGTAGGAGGTCTGCCTTGAGACACATCCCAATAGAGAACCCAAGGGTTTGACCTCAAGCACATTTTGTGGTGGGCTATATCAAAGGTGTGAAGGAGAAAGTTAGTAGAACTATCTTGTGAAGTATACCACATGTGTCAATTCAAATGTGGGTGTATAGACCATGTTGGGGTTGAATAGAGGCTTTAGTGTCTCACGTTTGACATTATACCATGGGTGTTCATGGAAATCCCCCACTATGAATCATTGTTTTTGAAGCCTAAGAACTATTTCGAGAGTCTAATATTATTGGTGCAAGGGATGTGGATTGCACCTTGAAGTTACTTACCACATCCGGTTCTTGGTTGAAGTGGCAAGGTTCCTTGTTTGGAGTTACTCCTTTCAAGGTGAGAGGTGTTAAGGTGGTCTATGACCTTGGCATACTCTAGCTTCACCCACTCATTTTTCTTGGATTTAACATCACTCTTTTGGGGGTGAGGTAAGCCCACTTTAGTAGATAATCCTATTACTACTAGCTAGGTTGTGCTTGTTTGTATTTTTTGTGAACCAAGGCCAAGCGAGTTTTGTGGAAGAAAACTTGCGAAATACTCACTTACCAAGAATTCAAAGATTCAAAAGCAACCAAATCTATCTTTTGAGTGTTTGTTGTGTTTTATGATCAAATTTGAACTTGCCAAAAATGGAAAACAACCTAGAAAACATCAAATTAGGGTAAAAAAAGAAAAACACCACAACTACTTATCAGAAAACAACAACCGTCAGTCATAACACTGCATCTATCAGAAACCCTAAGAAGTTTGAAACACCGCATTTGTTAGTTTCAATTTTTTTGGGGAAATATCTATACATCCAACTTCTGGTTTCCTTACAGACAATGATTGTACACTCCTAGATCTGATACTTGTTTAGGTTCAGAAAGCTCATTCATTGCATTTAATCATTTACCTTAGGTTGGCTTGCATAGTCCTAGCTTGCATACAATATACCACACCTCATTCCATTAGCATCTTTGAGTCTTAATATTAGGAGGCTTATCATACAATTGGGTAGACCATAGTTTCATATTTAGGTGTCTTGACCTTATCACATGCTTACCTATCTGATCCTTAGGTTGGGCTTACAAATCATGTGTCTAGTTTAGGCTTACCTTTTATCCAATCATCATCATCATCATATTGGTCCTTTTCCTCTTGAGGTCTTGACATTTAGAGTTGTTACTTTGGTTCATCATAGTTTGCTTAGCATCCTCTTTTAAGGTTCAAAATTGCATATCCAATTCCAACCATAGTCTTAGTCTCATCATCATCTGCCATTCCATCCAAGCATAAGCTTAGTCATAGTCGCATTACCACTTTCCATACCAAGCTTAGTCATAGTTGCATTCCCATCTTGCATCTTTATATTCCAAAAATCCCAAAAATATAACAGTCTTATTATCATTACCATCCTTAGCTTGCATTACCATATTTAGTTTTTATCTCTATCTTTAGTTGCATTCATTTCCAGAAACCTCAAGGTCACAAAGGAAACAAAAAGACATGGATTCCTCATATGACCCCTATATTATCCAAATAGCAACATGAACTTTGGGTCCTCTTCAAACCAACCTCAAACGTCACAAGATGAAATTCCAAATCCATTTGACAATTTTACATTGAAGGAGGTTAACCAAAATATAACACCTGGAGAGATTGAACAATCTTCCCAAGATCCTAAGATAGTGTGTATCATAGAAGAGATGGTCAAAGCGGATACTAATAAGTACTTCCTAGCGCTCACTCAAAATGGTGCCAAGCTTCCCTTTGGTTTTGACACTTCCACAATTATAGAGGGAACAACACAAACACAAACTCAAAGTCAAGGTCATAACACATTTACACAAGGCCATTCCTCCTCACAACAAATGCACACTAGTATGACATTTGGGGGAACTACACATAACACAACACATGTTAACATACCTCCTAGTCCAACATTTGGGACTAAAAGGACACATGTGTCATCTCAAGGACCAAGTCCCACATTTTCCAATTCATTTGGATTATCCTCTAGCTCCATGGGTATGACTTTTGCAAATCCATTTTCCACAACATCCACCCAAAATACCACACCATCAAACAACACAAACACAAATCAAAACCCAAACCCACCAATAAAAACAAGAAGGATTCACATTGCCACACCAAGAGTGCAAATCCAAATGACCAACACTACACCAAACACCAACATGTCTTTTGGGTCAAACTTAAACACCAACCAACCTCCATCACAACATGTCAAGCCAAACCTCAACCTCATACCACAATACAAACATACCAACCAAATTCCACCACAACATAATACCAAAACCAACACCATGTTTAAATCTCACTTACAACAAGGCAATCAAAATCCTTCTCAAGCAAACATCAACCTAGACTCAACATTTACATCCAACTTCCAAAACCAAAACCCATTATCACACAATTACCTCAAAAAACTTAACACCAACGCCAACCTTCTCGTGCAAAGTCAACCAAACATACCACCATTATGGAAAATTTTAGGCAACAAAAAATGGAAAACATGCAAGTGAGCACAACAAAGAAAACATACTCAATGGAGGAACTATGTCCTTATCCTTTTGATATAAACATATACATGCCACCTTTTTCTCCACATTTTAATGTTCCAAACTTCAAAAAATACAAGGGAAAGGGAGATTCAATAGAACATGTGTGAGAGTTTAACACTACTTGTATGGACATCACTTTTTATCCTACATACTTAATGAGATTATTCCCACGTAGCCTTTCGGGGCAGGCTCTAGAGTGGTTTTCACACCTTCCTCCTTGGATAAGAACATGGAATGAATTAGCTGAAAAATTCATTGTACACTTTTCCTATAGCATTGAAAGTGATATGACCCTTGCAAAAATATGAACAACCAAAAAAAAGAGTCACTTACACCATTCTTTCAAATATGGTGAAGTATGTCTAGTAAATGTCCTTGCCACATACTAGAAAAACAATTGGTCCCCATCTTTGTAGAAAACCTCAACACATAATTGATGATTCAACTTCAAATCCATTGTTGCAACACATTTCAGGATTTCATTGAAAATGGAGTCTCCATTGAGAAAGCTCTTGTTGCAAAAGGATTGGTCAAGATCTTCAAAGAAAACCAAAACAATCCCAATGACAAAGGAAAATTTTGGTCTAGAAACAAAAATGTCACCAATGATGGGGTAGTTGATGCTAAAATGGTTAACAAGGTTCACCCCACCATTCACCTCAAAGGTCCTTCCACACAAAACAATCTTACACCAAGCCAAGATCAAACTACAAATGCAATCTAAAACAAGGAACAATGTAGAGGTCCTCCATGAGCAAACATGCCTAAACGAACATATAGACCCTTAGGAGAGCCCATTGAATCAGTCTTGAAGAAATTATTGCAATCAAATGTCATTCAACTACTGGAGGTTAAACCTTATGAACCAACAATCTTCAAACCAACTTGGTGGAATGATAGTGAATTTTGTGAGTATCATCGTACCAAGGGACATAAAACATTATCATATTGGAAACTTAAGAACCTTACCCAAGACCTCATTGAACAAGGTGACATATCAGTGGACAATTCACAAGGAAAGAAAAATGTTGACCATAGTATTTTCAAGAATCCCCTACAAGACCATAGAAAATGAAAAGCCTCCAGTTCACGGAACAATGCAAACACCAATGCCCATTACACTAATGTCTCATATGAGTAATACCATTAATAAAATTGGAGCCTTTGATGACAAACTCTCTACCATTACCATCAAGAAAATTCCTAAATGTGTTGTCACCACCTAAAGAGCTAAAGTGACTTTTCAAGGGGCCGCTTCAAATACAAAACCAAAGAGTCAGTATAACCTTTTAGACCATCTAGGAAAGACTCTCGTGTAAATATCCATTCTTGAATTGCTTCGCATATCCCCTGAGCATAAAGCCATTTTGGACAAAGATTTGTAAGAAACATATGTTCCCACTGACCTAACCATTAATCAATTCTAGGCCATTGTAGGATACTTAGCTACAACCCATCATGTCACATTTTCCAAGCAAGATTTTCTTGCACAACAATCAAATCATAATTGTTATGCCTTGCATAACCACCCCATTTTGATTTTTGGTCAAAATGGGTCCCCCTTGTGTTTGTTTGTCCTTGTTTTTGTTTGGGTCTTAGGAGTTATCCTTTTTCTCCTAAGTCCTTGTTCCTTTTTTCTAGCGGAAGCGGAACCAGAATGGAAACTAGACTCAGAACTTTGTGAAGGTTCCAAGGCCGGATTTGGTTTTGGTCCTAGTCCCGTTCTTGCCTTATTGTTTTTCTTTGTCTGTTTGGTTCGCCTTGCACTCTTGGGTTCGTTTCTCCCTTGAGTTTTCTTTTGTTTGCTTGTGGTTTCTTTTCCTCCTGGTGGAAGTGGAACCAAAAATGAAACCAAACTTGGAACTTTTCAAAAAGTTTCAGATCCGGTTTTGGTTCCGATCCCACTCCCGTTGGTTTTCTTTGTGTTTTTTGTCCCCGTTTGTGTCTTGTTTGGGATGGGTTTTGTTCTGGTCCCATTTCCTTTTGTTTTCCTTTTCTCATTTTTCTTGTGTTGGTGTTCGTTCCTTTGGCGGGAGTGGAATTGGAATTGGAACCGAATCTGGAACTTTGCAAAAAGTTCTGGATCCAATTTTGGTTTTGATTCTGCCCCTATTCCTTTGTTGTCGTTTTCCTTGCCGCGAGGCCGAAACCGGAACCAGAACAAAATGTGGAGCTTACATCAAGTTCCTTATTCCATTTCAGCTCTGCTTTCACTTCCACTTTACCTCTGACGTATGTAGATAATGTGTACTTGTCCCCATTTCGATCCCGCACTCGACCAACTGAACTAATTGCATTAATTATAGCCTCCTCACACGCAAAAAAATGGCTTTTAAACCTTAATCAAGGTTAATTGGATCATTATCATTATTTCCTAAGTTGTTTTAGCAAACTAGAGCTGAGAAAGCGTGAAAAAGGAGCATGATTTGGTCGAGGGAAAGAATCCACAAGTGGATTCGGATTGAGTTTCATCCTATTTGGTAGTGTCCTGAGGTAGGTGGGTTTTCACCCCTGTTTCTTTTTGTTTGTTTTCCTGTTTCCTGTTCATGGTGTTCATCACACATTCACAAGACCTTTCTCATGATTCTTCACGTGTTTGTGTTTTTTTTTCGCTTGCTTTTTCAGGTTTTGTTTTGTTTTTCCTTCCATTTCCTGTTTTCTTTTTGTCTTTTCCCATTCGGCATGCTGTCATTTTCCCGTTTTGGTGGTATTCGTACTGTCATGCCCTAGTTTCGCTTAGGGTTTTGTTTTTGAAGGATATCATGTGCTTTAAAGGTTGGATACCTAGTTTATGACCCTTCTGATCTTATTCTCATGTCGATTCAATGGCTTTCATGTTGGGTTTTTGATTCCCTAATTTCTTGAGTCGATAGGTTGTGCAAACTAGGGTTTGTGCACCATCTCTTTACAATATCGTGCCCTAGGTGGCTCAATCCCACCCCTATTTTTTCAATGATGAAGTCGTTCCTTTATTCTAAACTTCCTCGTGCCTTCTTGTGACCTTGTCCCAAGTCATTATAAGCGTTTGGCTAAATTTTCTTCATGTTTAATGATAAAGTGGTAGAAGCGGAGCCAGGAACGAACTCAATTCATGAGTATGTGTGTAAGAGTTTAGGTCTAATTTCAACCCATCTCCCGATAAGGTTTTGTCTCCATTAGGTAACCTTTTCTTTTGGTGGAAGTGGAACCGAAATGAAACCGAACTTGGAAATATTGAATGGTTCCGGGTCCAATTTCCGTTCTGATCCCAGTTCTGATTTTGGTACTAACCCCGACCTCGATCCTGCCTTTGTTAGAATCTTTCTAATTCCTAATCTCTTCCTAGTTCCACCTCTGATAAGTTTTAAATTTCACTAAGTATGAGAGGTTACCTAGGGGAGGATAGGGCAACATCAAAGGTAATCTTCTAATGTTGATTTTCATGCTTTCTATTGGTCTAATCCAGGGTTGTTTTGCAAGAGTAAGCAATGTTAGGAGCATTTGGAGAAGTTTCACAAGTGGAGGGCCAGGTTGTCGAGGGTTCAAGGCAAGTGAAGCCTAAGAAGACAAAGGTGGAGTAGTTTCCCTATACCTTAAGATACAAGCACAAGAGTGTTACTCTCACTGCAAGCAAGTTAGACTCAGATTGGGTTGATATTACCGATACTAATCTAGTCCCATTCAACTATGAGGATTTGTTGGTAGACACTCTCTCTGAAGATATAATTGGGCGAACTGAGAGGATAGCCCAATCTAGGCTGGCACATGTGACTATTTTCCCACTATCAGTCTAGTGTCTAGAGCTTATAATCACAACAACAAGGGCTTACAACCCTGCAACAAGGCAATGTGTGGACCTTCAAGGCAATGTGATCATTGATGTCTCCCCACAAATGATGAAGTTTATGTTCAATGCACCTACCCCTCAGAACCCTAAGCAACTGAATGAGGCAGAGGCATTGCAATTTTTCAGTAAGCATAAAGAAACCAATAGGGCTTACATGAACAAGAAGTGGTTAAAGGTTGAAAAGAAGTCTCTGACTAAAGTGCCAGATCAACCTAAGAGGGCAGACTTCCAAAAGGATATTGGTGACTTGATCATGATGTTGTCCAAGGTATTTGCGAAAAGAGATTCTGCATTCTTCAAGGAGTGGTTGTTTCCTTTTATTGAGGCAATTCTGAGTGGAAAGCAACAATTTGACTGGACAATGATCTTTTCAGGCAGCCTACATAATCAAATGATCAAAGTGAATCAAACAAAGACCTTCTTCATGACTTCATATGATGTATATTTTGCTGCAAGGATGGGTATATTTCCTGGATTGAATGCAGTAGGAACATTAGGGGAAGCTCCTGGACAAAAGAAGGCATGGGAGCATTATGATCAATTAACATTGCAAACATCAGAGCTACATTATAGAAGGGTTAATGATGCATTCCTTTATGTCATCATTAACTAGTTGACTGGAGATGTTGGATACAGGTTGAGTAGAGATGCCATGGCTTTCATTGTTGAATGGGGACGTTGGTATATCCAATACCCCAAGTTCTCTTACTTCCGGTTGGCAAGATTTTATGGACATCCTCACTTACTCCCAAGATGTTGCAATGATAGGATTGTCCTCATGGAATTCATATATCAGGCCTTGGCGGTCAATGGAAAGTTTGGAAGTAAACACAAAACAAGATGCCACAAGTTTCCCATGAAGTTGGGAGAATACAATTGTGCTCATATTGTGGCTGAAAAAGTAGTATGCGATGAGTTGAGTCACTTAAATTTGGGATTGTATACGTCCTGGAAGCATTTTGATCCAAAACTTAAGATGAATGGTTTGCTTCCTATCATTTTTGAGAAACATTATAACCTATTGGAGGATTTTTGGATGGATTTTCAAGATGAGTATGATGTTAGAAAGAGAAGCTATGAAAGGATTCCTAATCCATTGATGATTGAGTTTGGAGTAAAAGAGGAGATTCTTGATACACTATCTGATAATGGTGTGGTTTTGGATCCCGACTATGAGGCAGAAAACATTGGTACCAAGAACTTGGATCCCATCAATTGGGATGAGGAAAAAATTATTGATATTAGATAGATTTCTAGGACAGTAATGGATAGAAGTATACAATGGGTAGTGATGAGGATAAAGGAGCCAAAGGCTCAAACTTCAAAGAAGAGGTAAGCACAAGGCTCCCAAGGATACAAGAGAACAAAGAGGAGAACAACTCCTAAAGAGCAATTGGAATATCTCCCTCCTAGCTCTGGAGGAGAGGCTGATCTAGAAATACCTACCCTAGATACTCATGAGCCATAAGGAGAAGAAACTACAACAGCTGTAGAAGGAACTTCATCCCAACCTTCTCTCCCAGGAGAATCTACTAAGGAGACACCTGCAGGTAATCTTCACAAGCAAGCATAAACCCTTAAGGGGAAGGAAATGGAGGTTGAAATTCATGACATTGATACCAATTCAGAGGCCACACGGTCAAATGGTGAGCCTAACAAAGTTATGTTTGCTGAGAACATTGGAAATGTTGAGGAAGAACATGTGTTGACTCTGGAGGACCAGTCGAAACTCTTTGAGGATGCAAAGAGAGAAGAAGATTCTAAAGCACAAGTTGAGGAACTTGCAAAGCATAAAGAAGTTGATGCCAAAGCACAAGCTAATGTACTGGCCAAATGACAAGAATTAGAGGCTAAGGAAAAAGCTAAAGATCTTGCAAGGAAGCACAAGGAGAAGGAAGATCTCATGCAGCAACAAAAGGAAGCAAAGCTAAAACTCAAGGAGGAAAGAGATAAGTTAGCTCTGTTGCAGAAAATCCATGAATTGGAAGAAGAAAAGGCTCAACATAGAAGAGAGAGAGAATCCATTGAAGCCAAGTTCAAGGCTGCAGAGGAAGCCCAAAGAAAGAAGGATGAAAAGGAGCTCTTTCTTAAGAAGTTGGAAGCAGAAGAACAAGCCAAACATGAGTAGGAAGTAGCCAAAATATGGGGAAAAGTTAGGAAATTGGAGAAACAAAGAGATGACAAGTATGAGCAAAGGAGATTGGAAGAGGAAAGAGAGAAAGTTGAAGCTGACAGGCTTGCAAAGGAAGTAGCAAAAAAGGAGCAACAAGAGGTTTATTTTCAACCTAAGGTAACAATTCTGCAACCTCTCTCCTCTACCACTAATTCTTCACAACAAGTGGTTACTACTCCCATTGCCCCAACATGGTTGAAGCTTAACTTGGAGAAAAAGAAAATAGTCCAACCCCAACCTTTGAACTGGGATGACATGATGAAAGAGATTGAGAAGGAGAGGCCCAAGAAAAAGGCTAGAGTCCTTCACTCCACCAAACTGACTGATGCTGGAGAGATTGTGGATGAGTGTGTCATTACAATGGTAGATAAGGACAGATCAGAGATCCAATTAAGTGATTATCAGCTAGGGATTGTAAACATGGGAAGGCCTACAAGAAATCAGTAAATGGACTTAATTGATATTGTAGCATCCTCCACCAAGTCAAGAATGGTAAAGGACAAGCAAAGGAAAGATGAGCTCAAGGCTCAATTAGACCAATTGCATAGGTTCTTAAAGGACCTATCCTCTCCTATTTTTGTACAATTTGTTGCTCCTACAACACCCATTTTGTTAAGTAAGAAATAATTTGATGACCTTGTTGAAATGAGAAGCAAGCTAGGGATGTTGGATAGATGGATTGATAGGTTGAACCAAGAAATGGAGGAGTTGCTTGTTCAAAGTTATAAAGCTCATGATGATGCACTGGATTTGGTTAGTGACATGAATTCACATGCTGAGGATCTTGGGAAACAAGAGGAAGAATATAGAGAACATACAAAGAATTTGAATGATATCAATAAGTTGCCAAAACAAACTATGTTGGAGCAGTCCATCCTTGAGGAGGATAATGCAGACTTTATTAAAAAGACCATCAACATTATTAGGTTCTAGTCCTCAATCATTTTTTATCATAGGAATGAGGCAACAGGCTGGGAAAGATTTGAATGAACAAATTGAGGAGTTGGGAGTAGTCATTACTATGCTTGTAAATGAAGACATCCCTGTGAAAGATGGCCTCCCTCTTGAAAAACTTAAGGAAAAATGGAATAGTAGGTTTGAGGAGGCAATGCACAAGGGGGATGATGGTGATGACTTATTGATTGATAGACTTATGGATATCAAGGAGGAGATAAAGGTTGCTAGAAGAGAACTTATTAAACTTGGGGATATGCAAGAGTTTGCTTCTACAGAATTGAAAAGAATAAAGTTTGAAGACAGCTGGGTGGACGAGATAGATGAAAATGTGCTCCAACAAGTGTTTACTAATTATAATGAGTACATGCTTGAGGAGAAAATGTAGGAATAAAGTGGCAATGGAATGTTCTATTCCTGATGGACACCTAATGGCATGGTCAGCTGGACAACTCTCTCTCTTTCTCTCCTATTTTACAAGATCATGACATGACTTCAACTGGCGATTCCCAGTAGTTCTACCTTCCCTTTTGTGCATCATATTTTGATAGCAAAGTTACCAACAAGTGAACTGAAGATCATCAGGGCATTCATCTCATGCGGCTCTAGTGTTTCCCTAAATTTGTGGATCTTAATTTTTGACTGGAGGAACTAGTGTTAAGACTTGTCTATATGTAGTTTTTCTCTCCATGATGTAAAGGTCGGCTAATTGAAGAAAGATTAGCGGCCTAAGGAGAATTTTACGATAATTTCTACAGTTTTAGAAGCTTTTACTATTTTATGCAAAGACACTTAGACATTTTTATAGTTTTCAATACAGTTTTATGTTATTTTCAGAACTAGTTTTAATGGTGATGTCAATGAACAAATGGTCATTTGTATGCCAGTGAATGCTACGTATAAATGTTTCTTATTTGATGAAAATCAATAGAAGATTCTGAATTTGAGACTGTTTCCATTTAGTTTTCTGTGAATGAGGTTTCTTTGTGTTCATTGATCTATGAATTTTAATGATGAGTTGATGATATAATCTTGTTAATTTTGAAGTTTTTGAATGTTGAATGATCTGTATGTCTTGAATTTTCACTATGAATGAATGAAATGTTATAGATTGTGCTATAGATTGTATCATTTTATGGTTTAGTTGTTTGGAAACAATGCTCATTATGAAGTTTGTATGTCTGAATTGAAGGAAATTTACATTCATGTTTTGTTGTCCTGAGCTCTATCCTATCTTTTGATATTTATTTACACCCCTCAAACGTAGATTAATTTGTATGATGCAGTTTGTATCCCTTTTACCAACAGACCCCTTGAACATTATAGTTGCATAGGCCACTAAACAACATCAACATAGTTGAGAACCAAGTACAAAGACCTTGGAAGATATAGAGTAGAAATATTTTGTCCTGACCAGCTGCTTTAGGTTATCTATCTTTTTCAGGAGAAATAGAGTAGAAATATTTTGTTTAACGTTGTTGTGTTACATTGACCATCAACAATAATGATCCATTACACCTTGATGTATACATTAATAAACACAAAATCAAATGAGTCTTAGTAGATCTGGTGGAGCAGGTATAAATATATACACCATAAAATTGGTCATAACATTTGGATTATCTAAAGCTTGTATAGATACGTCTAAGAAAATCATCATCAAGGCTTATGATGATGTTGAGCATTCATCCAAGGGTATAATTACACTTCCCGTAAGGGTTGGGCTTACTATTCAAAACATGATATTCCAAGTCTTGGATCCAGATATATCATACAACCTTCTCCTTGGTCATCCATGGATTCATGTCATGAGGGTCGTTCCTTCCACGTACCATCAATGTCTTAAGTTTTCATATAATGGAACTAAAAATACTATATCAGGTGATCCTGAACCTTTCCAATATTATAGAAATTTGAAAGGGACCACTGAACATCAAGGTCTTATCAATCAAGAAGCCTCTTCCTCTGCCGCATCACATTACATTGATCCCTCTTCACTCATGAAATCGTCCATTCCATCCACCACACCTTCTAAACCTAAGGTCTAGATCCATGACATGGGATGTGGTAAATAAAACATTGTGAGATTATTTTGTGTTGGGAAGTTTCCCACCTCACCAAAGTCTTATGCGAAGCCTCATCCTATCAAGAAGGAACCTAAGATTGTCATTTGTAATCCTCCTACCACATTCACTAAGTAGGGTGAACTATGGAAAGAGACTATAGGTTAGGATATTTCTACATGGATCTATAAGGATGAAGAATAAACAAAGTTCGTGCAAATACCAGTAGAGCAATATTCAAAAGGATTCAAGATCATGATACAAAAAGTTTATGATGGAAATAGTGGTCTTTGTTTGAACAAAGATGGAATGATAGAACCCTTGTTATCCTCAAAATTTCCAAAGAATACAGGGTTAAGGTATGTACCACCAAAAGTGAGTCCTCCTCATACTAAGTTATCTTTGGGTGAAAACATTAACACTTCTAATGAAATTGAGACATTTGAAGAATATCATACCAAAACAGATTCCAATGAGTGGGAATGGGATTCCTACACCTAGATAGTGATTATGACCTAGCCAAAACCTTTCGAGAGCTTGACTTACCCTCATCCCAAACCAAACCTATGAGTTTTCATGCCTAGATCGAAACCTTTTGGGATCTTGATGATACCTTTTTTTTTACCATATCCATTTATTCCTTGAGCTATAATGATATCGATGATGACTTAGCCCTCGTCCACCCACAACTAATAGATTGGGATCAACAAGGACCTCTGAGCTTGGACATTTTTGAGAATGATGAAGCAATAGTTGAGTTCATCGACCTTCGAGAAGGAATACCAAGTGGGGACCATAAGGTTGGATTTATCATACAGTTTGATAGCGCAACATAATTTGGGGAGTCGACTTCACCCTTTAGTTGTAAAAATGAAAAAAAGAGAAGAATAGGTCTCTAGGTGAAAATCAAAAGGTGCCTTTAGACCAAGAAAAAGTAAAAATAAAGGACGTATTTGAGGGTGAAAATCTCCCCAAGGCACCCAAGGATGGAGGGTTGGAAATGCTCCCCATAAGCCAAGAGAGATCACTGTTGATTGTAGAAAAATCAGAAGAATTCAATCTGAGTACATATGATAATCCTAGAATTTCTCACTTTGCAACATCCTTGACAGTCACAGAAAAGCCAAAATTCACCACTTTCTTTTTAGAGAGATAAATCAATTTCACATGGTCATACACTGTATTGCCTGGATTGGATCCTAAGTTAGTCCTACATCATTTTCCATTGTTCCCAAATGCAAAATCGATCAAGCAAAAGTTGAGGAAAACTCACCCCCATATCACACTATTAGTAAAAGTAGAATTGAAGAAATTGTTTGGCGTTGGTTTCATCTGTTTGATAGACTATGTAGAATGGGTATCAAATCTTGTCCCCGTAACAAAACCAACTGGTGGAATCAGAGTTTGCACAGACTTCAGAGAATTAAGCAAAGCTTGTCCTAAAGATGACTTCATGTTACCCAGCATTGATGTCATCATAGTAGACTTGATAGCGGGATATGAAATGTTATCACTTAGGGACGATTTTTTAGGATATAATCAAATCAAAATTTCCCTTGAGGATCAACATAAAACAACATTCACTTGTGCTTTGGGTACTTATTTTTTGAACATCATGACATTTGGTCTTAAGAATGTTTGCCCCTATCAAAGAGTTATGACCACAATTTTTATGACTACATGGATACCTTCATGAAGGATTGTGTCGATGACTTGTTAGAAAAATATTTATCAAGGGATAATCACTTGGTAGTATTGGAGAATATTTTTAAACAGCTTGAAGAGTACAAGGTCAAATTGAATCCAAAAAAGTGTCTTTGGGGTGCAATCTGGAAAATTATTAGGATACATTGTCTCTCATAGAGGTATTGAGGTTGATTCTACAAAAGTGAAACCCCTCATGGATATGCCTCCACCAAAAAACATAAGTCAACTTCGTACCCTACAAGAAAGATTATAATCTATCCAAAGGTTCATAGCTCAGTTAGCAGATAAATTTCAACCTGTATGCATTGAAATAAAAAAAATAAAAAAATAAAACAATATGAAAACATAAATAAAGAAATCAAATTTAAATTCTACTTTACCGATCCCACTGCAAACCTTAAAAGGAAATGATGTGATGTTGCTTCGTCTTTGGATGTGGATGCTAAGTCTCAATAGCATAACAATATGATTGATGATTGATTTGATTGATAATAGATTTTGACAGAGTTGATTTGCATAAAAATGTGATCTCCCTAAATGATGAAGAAATGATCTTATTTATAGACTTTCCAAGGAAAAATCAAATAAGAGATGAGATGAAGACTTGAGATAACTGAAAAATCAATAGAGTCAACTCAACTACAAAATAGAAATTTCCATTTTGAAGATTGAAGAGATAATTATGAATTAATTGATTTGATTAATAGATAATTGTGCACATAAAGTTTCCATTTTGAAGATTGATTTGACTAGTGGATAAAGAAGATGTTTCCAAAATGAAGGAAAGTTAATGATTTAAGAAAGATTTAGATTCCAAAATTGAGATAGAGTTGATTGAAGAGAAAAAAATGGAAAGATTGAAGAAAGAAAGCAATTGTAATAAATAAATAAAAATCATTTATTTATTCACACTCACATGGATAATTAAATAAATAAATAAAAATATTATTTTAACTATAGAAGAATTTAGAAATTAGTTAATTAAATAAATAAACATATTTATTTAATTATGAAGAATATTAAAGATTAAATAATTAAAGATAATTATTTAAAAAATAGTCAATTAATTAAAAACAATTATTTAAAAAGTGGTCAATTAATCAAATAATTAAAATTATTTAATTAACCTTAGAGAGTAGTTAGAATAATTAAATAATTAAGATTATCTAATTATATGGATAAGAAGAAATATGAACTTAGAGGAATGAGGTTAATTAAATAATAAGATTATTTAATTAGGACAATTTTTAGTGTCTACATTTTTCCCCTCTTTGAAGCAATGTTCAAAGTAACATTGTTTCAAAGAAAATAATAGTAGCTAAGAAGAAAAAACAAAAGAGATGAAGAAGGCGATGATGTGCCCCAGTCATGTGAAATGGAAAATTAGAAAAGATGAGATGATTGATTCCCCCTCGAGAGATTACTTGTGCACTAATTGCATGGGTGATCTCTCAAAATAAGAGAAGAAGAAGAAAATGTTAGATAAAAGATGGAAAATGATGGATGAAAAAGATTAAAATATGGATGCAAGAAAATTGATTATGATGCAGTGATGAGGATGATGTGTTATCCTAACTTTGAGATTAGCAACCTTTATTTGATATAGCAATGTATGTTATGCACCAGGGTATAGAAGACCAAGGTGACAATCTATCCAATGCATGGACTAAATCTCAAGGAAACAAGCAATAAACAATAGGATGCCCTAACACTCACAAGGCGTATGAAGCTCTTGGTGGATTTGTGATGAAACAAGCATAAGACACAACACACAACAATAATAGACCTTTCCACAATATATACCATATCAAAGAACACCATGATATGAAATGATTGTGGTGACCTTGAGAAAGAATACTATGGGTCAAAATATAAATCCAAATAAAGATCAAAAGATCAAAAAGATAAACCAAAGAAAAAGACAAGCAATGATCAATAGACACACAACAATACTATCTTCTGCCAAGGTGTGGGAAGGACTAAGGATAGATTTGGATCATGTCTGGTTTCAGGAAGGAAACATCTTGTATAAGACAAGTGATGGATGATAAGGAAATGTTCACGATGGAAAAGGATTGTTTTGACTACATGCTATCTAGGTTGATGTTGATCTCTAATATTTTACGTTAAAAGCACATGTTTCTAGTGTGTTGTTTGATGGTTTGGAAGTGCATGTCTATGTTTGATGTCTACTTGTGTTTATTTATGGAGTGGTATGCTAAGTATGGTATACTATAAGGACCATGAAAAATGGATATGAAATATATACATAAGCAAGCAAGCATGTACAAGGATACAAAGAAAAACATGATCTAGTCAAGTTGAAAACCAATTGATTGATTGATGATGATGATGATGATGATAACGTTGTTGATATGGGAAGGGCGCATCCCAAAATCAACATGAGGATTGGGATAGACATATCCTGATGATGATAATGTGACTAAAGGATCAAAGTTTGTAGCAAGGCTGGTAACAAAACCAATGTATGTTTTGGATAACATGCTATATTGCATAGCAAGTTTGTATGGATTAGGATTGTTGCGTTTAGATGGAATAACCTTATGATTGGATGAGATAGTGGATGTATGTTGGCTAGGTGGATTAGAATCCTTGAAATAGTTATCAAGGAAAACCAAGTCTTGTGATAGTGTGAAAGGATGATGGATTGCTTTGGTAAAGGATAGTATACATGGGGATTATTAGATGGAGAATTTAGGATATGATCTCCAAGGACTATGTTGCATAGGAATAACTTGTTTTATCCAAGATATGGGTTTGGATAGCATTATATAGGAAATGGAATGATATTTTACTATGCATGGACAAAGGATTTTCATGTCAAGATTTTTCCAAAGAAAGATTTATGTTTGTGCCCTAGTCCTTATCAATATCAAGGTAGGTATGGAAGATGGATGGAAAGGATATGGATGTATTGATATTTGACCCCTATAATGCTCTTTATCAAAATAAAATATGGAAAGGGAAGATGGATTTGGATATGATGAGGGATATGGAATGAATGATATGGATAGGACAAGAAGGATGTAAGGATATAATGCATGATGTATATGAAGATCCTTAGCCTTGTCAAGATCAAAGGAGGGAAAAGGGGGGATGGATTTAGATAGGATAATGGATAGGAAATGAGGGATAAAGGGGGGTGTGGTAGATAGGATAGCATAGATGAAACTTTCCCTCAACTGTAGAGTGCAAGAGGGTAATGGATTACACATGATTCTTATTTGTTAGGTTTTCATCATGGTACCTATCCAAGGCACCACAAGAAGTGGTTTTCACCATTGCATGAATGATTTCTCTTTACCTTTTTATTTTTCATTTTTTTGTTTTCTCTATTTTCTCCTTTTTTTTGTTTTGAATTTTTAGGAATAGGATGGATGGAGAAGGATAAGGATATGGATAAGTACTGGATTTGGAAGATGGTGGATGCGTGATAGGGAGATGGAGGACGGACTTGAGAATCTACTTCCATGGGTGGTATCCCTTAAATATGTGTTCCATTAGACGATGTACAATTGGAGTTATGCTCATAGACATTGGTAGAATGATGGTAAGGGGGATGAAATTGATGGGAAGATGGTGAGAGATATGGATAATTTATGCAAAGGATTGGATAAGAGGGATGGAAGGATGAAAGATGGATGCTAGATAATGGATGGGTTGATGGAAGAATTGTAGATGAATGGATGGAAATGTTGGAAAATTTAACATTGGAACAAACCTTGAAGGGTGGTGGTGATGAGTCTATTTAATGGTCCATTTTTTGTGGTTTTTATGCATTCTTTCAGACATTATCAAACAATCCTTTCAAACAATACTCCTATGCTATGCTACCTTTTTATGCTTATTATACAACCTTCGACTTGAATTATAGTAATGAAAATATGGTTATGATATAGTAGAATTGCATGATTTATATGTATGTGTGAAATGTGGATGGAATTTTATGTTTAATCATGGTATTTAACTTTGTGTATATGTTTTACGGATTAACCTCTTGTAGCCCAAGAAGAAATTATAGCTTGCAACAACTAGGATTTGTAGCCCACAACAAAAGGACTTGGATAGTGAAACAGGGGAAGTTCCAAATCAAGCTAAGTGTAATAACTACTGTGTGGAGACACTAGATGGAGTTAGTCGTGCATCATTATGATAGTTAGTAAAGCACTAGAGAAGAATAATTCTTTTGTTAATAGGATTCTAGATAACTGTTTGTGTGTTCCACATGTAGATCTGTTTTGCAAAGTTTTAATTCCATTAGAACTCTTATTTATTTTTAGTTGTAGTTTGAAAAATTCAATCTTAATTGCATACCTTGATATCTAGGGAGTTGTAGTTAATGATTTCAATTAGGAGTTGTGTTTAGAATAAACTCCCCCATGATTGTATATAGCTAGTGTTTGAGTCATTAGATAGTCAGTTGATCCAGTATTATGTTATTAGTTCTTAGTTTTTAGTTATTATCTATAGACATGATGATTATTCATTTAAATGATTTCCTTGAATACAATTTATGAGGAATATTTTGTGTAATATTTTGGAATGCGTGATGAATGAAGTTCAAGTTCATATGGATGTGTAGAATCTAAGATTTATATTTGGTTTTAGTTAAATGAAGACAACCGCTTGAGTAAGGTAACTGTTCTTCACTTCATTTACAGTTGTTTATTTTTGTTTAGTAGTTATTTTTGTTAATCATTGCTTTATAAATTGCATGTAAGCTAGAATAGATTCTCATATTGTAATTTTCAATAATGATTGTTCATGTACATGAATATATTTAAATGATTTATAGTACTTTGTAGGTTAGAATAAGTTCAGTTACTAGTTTGAGTAGTTTTGAGTTAGTTTAGTAATTCTTTGTTAGCAATAGTTCAACTACATGTTATGATGTAGGAACCTGTAGCCATTAGTGATAGTTTACTTCTTTCACTATTATGTATTTCTATGATTTTACAACAAGTAGAATACCTTTAATAGGATACCCCAGGTAACCCCAAGTCTCTGAAGGCACATATAGTGTAGCACCATCATAAGTTTACAAACCTTGGTTAAAAATTTAATGTAGTCTTTACAATGTTGAGTGGACTATTCAACTAGTCATTCCTCTGAATTGTGTGGTTTCTACCAAGTTTACAAGACACTAGTTTAGACACTACATTTTTGGTGTTGTTTTCGAGGATGATGCTACCTTCATAGACTTATTTTTCCAAGCTTTCATGGTTTACACTTTGTTTTCAGCATTAGGACTGTTCGACTTAATCTTTTTCAACATACCAAGAAGTTACATTAACACTATGTAGAACCGCTACTATACAAAGCCATATTTATTGTATGTGGAGGTAGAGAGACTCTTTGGGAAAATTACTCCCCTCTACATGCTAAGAATCCATAGAATAAATTGGTGATTCTAGTACTCAAAGCAAGGGTAATACTGAAGAAGAAACTTCCCTATCACCAACATCTACTACACCTACAAAGGGGACATACCAAACCATGGGTGATATAGTGGATGATCATGAACATGCAACCTTTGAGTTCCCAATCACCAACCAAGAAAGGGATACTATGCTAAAGAATATCCCTCCTTCAGCATTACTAGTCTTTTATGGGTTGGTGACTGAAGATCCAGACACATTATGTTTGAATTTGATGTCTTATGAAAGAGTTGTGACTATAATTTTGACACTCATAGGCTCAAGCTCTTCCCTGCCACTCTAAAAGATGCAACCCTAAGATAGTTTATGGGATTAGGAAAGGATGTTGTTCCTAACTGCGATACCATGGAAACATTGTTCTTAGAGAAGTACCAAGACTATTGTAGAGGATTTGATAGGAGGAGAGATGACATTTCTAGAATGTCAGAAAATGAGGATGGGGCATTAGAAGACTATGTTGAGATATTTCAGTTTTTCTTGAAGAAAAACCCACAGGACAAGTTATCTAAAGAATTCATCAAGTTAGTATTTTTGAGAGGAGTCAATGAGGACTGTGTGGATTCCCTCAATCTTATTGGGAAATGGGATATCTCTTAAATACGATTTGAAGACATCTATAAGGTTTGCAGAAATTACTCCAAGACCTTCACTAAGAGGCCAAGAGGAGAAAAGACATCCACTATTGGAAAATCATCTACTAGGGTTTCAAAGATTGAGATAAGTAATTTGTTGTCCAACATGAAGGAAGAAATTATTAGTCATCTTTCCACTCATTTGAACACTCTCCATATAAAGAAGAAGCAAGAGGAAGTTGAAGCAATGCTCACTAAATAATGCCCTAGCTGTAGGAAAAGAAAAGAAAACTGTAAATGCAAGAGGGTGGCTAGTATTCAACAAGATAAAAAAAATAAACTTAAGTTTCAGCCACCTGAAGGAGAGGATGGAAAACTATTTTACATAGCTCAAAGAAGGCCATGGAAACAAAGACAAGGTATGCCACAAGACCCTCTTACCTTCAATTCATCCTTTCCCATTGGAAATCAGATTTTGTCTACTTAGAGTCCCTAGCCCTGACCAAACAACCAAAATCAATGGCCAAACCCTCAGTAATGGAAACAACCTCAACAAAATTGGAACCAACAACAACCAAATCCTTGGTCACAACAAAATTTCTAAGGTTCCAATTACAATCCTCAATGGACAACTCAGCAAAACCAGTGGCAACCACAATGGAAAAAGGGTCAGCAATGGCAGTAACAAAACATGAATTATCAATAGCCTATGCTTCCTCCTCAGCCACCCAAACCACTACAATTATCTTCCCAAATTGCACCTAACCCTAAAAACAAGCCAATCCAATAGGCTTATACTAACGAGGCTATGCAATACCCCCCTTATGGGTAGAGGTGAGTGATGTCTACCTCAGGTTAGGGAAACAACTAGTTGGACCTTCATCCCCTCAAATCACTGAGATGGAGGATGAGGAACCTGCAGTTGAAACTTCAAACAAATACCTTTGGAACCTAAGTCAAATCAGGTACACCAAACTACCTCAAGTCAAAAGCCTCCTTTCCCTGAATGCTTAGCCATTCAAAAGCATCACACACAAGTTGAGACAGACCTATTGGGTCAACTAAAGGATGTAACCATCAAGATCCCTCTCATCCAAGCTATTAAGGACATTCTAATCTATACCAAGGCAGTCAAGGACCTATGTCTTAAGAAACCAGGGAGGAAAAGGAAGGATCCTTAGACAGTTCATGTCCTAGGAAACCTTGATGATATCATGTTAGGGAACATAACTATCCCTAAATACACAGACCCTGGTAGTCCAATAGAGGACGTGAAGATTAATAGGACCCTTATCAAGAACACCTTGATAGAATTAGGGGCAACAATCAATGTCATGACTAAAGAGACAATGCAATTACTTCAGTTAGACAATCTTAGACCTACACCAACTGTTTTATAGTTGGCTAATAGGTCAACAGTCAAGCTTGAAGGAATTATTGAAGATTTAGTTCTTGCATTACATTCTTTGGAGTACCCTGTAGACTTCATAGTATTGCAACCAAAGGTAAACCTTGCAGGATATCCACTCATCCTAGGTAGACCATGGTTAGCTATAGTTGATACATTCATTGGTTATAGATTTGGAAATATGATAATATATAATGGGATTGTGACCAAGAAATTGGTCCTCTATCCTCCAACCCAACCTCATGTTGATCTTGAGAAAACCATTTGGCCTACCTTGGATGAGGAAAACCACTATTCCCTACAATCTTTGATGACAATAGAACACAACCCTTTATTGGAAGATCAGGATGAAGATGATCTAATTGCTCACATAATCTAGAATGACTATGGGAGGAGCCCGCAGCAACAAGACTGTCTCTCATGCCTACAAAACCCCTTGCAAAGCATTATACCTACCAATTCCTTAGAAACAATATCTCAAATATTTCATTCCTTACTTCCATAATAGTGTGTGCCAATCATTTCTAGCCTTGACCTTTCATCTGTGTGAGAATCATCCAAAGAACTAGAATTCATGTTGGGAAGAATGTTGAACATAAATAATGCATTAACTAAAGAACAACATACTTCCTAACTATTGTGCTGCAAGCACACATAGTAGCCTTTGCATGTGACTACCATGATATGAAGGGTATAAATCTTGACTTGTGTATACATAGGATCTATATAAATTATGGTTATAGACCCATTAGATAGCTTCAAAGATGAATTAACTTAGCCTTGAGGGAAATAGTTAAAGCTGAACTCTAAAAACTTCTTGATGCAGGCTTCATTTATCTTATATTAGATAGTGAATGGGTATCACCTTTACTCATTGTTCCCAAGGAAGGTGGAAAATGGAGGGTATGTGTAGATTATAGGGAACTGAACACAACCACTAGGAAGGACCACTTTCCATTTCCCTTTATAGATCAAGTGCTTGAATCTTTAGCATGGAAGAAGTACTTTTCATTCCTAGAGGGTTTCAGTGGTTACAATCAAATAAAAATTGCTCTAGAGGATTAGGACAAAACAACATTCACATGACCTTGGGGTACCTATGCTTACTCTGTTCTTCCCTTTGGTTTATGCAATGCCCCAACTACTTTCCAAAGGGCGATGCTCAACATCTTTTATGATTATGCTCATGATTGTATGGAGATATATATGGATGACTTCACCACATATGGGGAAACTTATGAGGAAGACCTTAGCAATCTGGAAAAGGTATTAAAGAGATGTAAAGAACACAACTCGTCCCCCAATAATGAAAAGTGTTTTATTATGATGACTTAGGGAATTGTTTTAGGGAATTTCATATCCAGTGCAAGGATACAAGTTGATCTACATAAGATAGAGATCATTTCTACATTACCTGTTCCATAGAGGAAAAGAGATGTTAGAAGATTCCTTAGCCATGTAAGATATTATAGGCAGTTTATTAAATACTTTAGTAAGATTGTTGCACCATTGTTTCTTCTATTGAGTAAAGATATAGAATTTGATTGGAAATCATAGTGAAAACATTCTTTTGAAGAGCTAAAGAAAGCCTTAACCCAAGCACCTATTTTGAGGGGAGAAAATTACACCTTACCCTTCCATATATACATATTGATGCTTCAAATTTTGCTATTGAAGCAATTTTGGGTCAGAAAGAAGGTACCAAAGAATATGTTATTTACTACATTAGCATGAATCTTCAGGGAGCAAAGCTAAATTATACTATTACAAAGAAGAAGATGCTATCAGCGGTGTATGCCATCAATAAAATTAGGCATTACATTATTGGTTATGTAGTTTTTGTCCACACAGACCATACAACTATTACATATTTAATGAACAAGCCTATAGTAGGGGGTAGACTAGTCAGATGGATTTTCCTTCTACAAGAGTTTGATATTACAATAGTGGAAAAACCTGGTAAGGCTAATGTAGTAGCAGATTTTATGTCAACGTTTCCAACACAATAAACAGAAGGGGTAGTGGATGACTCATTTCCAGATGAGCACTTGTTTGATCTTAATGTACATATACCCTGGTATACTAACATTGTAAACTATTTAGTGACAGTGCAAATTCCACCACACTTTTCTCCAAGGAAAAAAGATAGCTAGTACATAAGTGTTTTCCATGCTCTTGGATATCAGGTTATCTATTCTACACTGGCCTAGACAATATCATGATCTAAGGTGCATAAGGGAAGATGAGATATTTGATATCATGAAGGCTTGTCATGATGAACCATGTAGGGGTTATTTTGCAACAACAAGAACAACATTCAAAATCCTCACAACTAGTTACTATTAGCCAACTCTACACAAGGATTTTGTCAAGTATACAAGGAGCTATGATAGGTGTCAAAGGATGGGTAATCTTAAAAGGAGTGATGAAATTCCATTACAACCTCAATTAACACTAGCTCCCTTTGATAAATGGGGTTTAGAATTCATTGGACCAATATCACCTACTTCTAACAACAAGGAGTATATTCTAGTTTGCATTGATTATCTAACTAAATGGGTAGAAGTGAAAGCATTACAGCTTTCCAAAGATAGAAATGCGGCTAAATTATTCTATGAGAACATTTTTACTAGGTATGGAGTACCTATGGAAATAGTGACTAATCAAGGTCCACAATTTACTTTAGACCTCATCACCAAATTGGTTGAAGAATATCAAATCAGGAAAAATAATTCAACACCTTGTCACCCTTAGGCTAATGGCTAGGTGGAGGTCACCAATAGAGAAATTGAAAGTATTCTAACAAAAATAGTGCAATTACACATAAAATATTGGGTTGCTAGATTACCAAAAGTAGTATGGGCATACAGGACAACCTAGAAAAAAATGATTGGTTTCACACCCTATGAGTTAGTATATGGAAAAACAATAGTCCTTCCAATCAAGTTTGAGTTTAAGACATTAAGATCAACAGTAAAGTTGGAAATGGATATCACAACATCTCAAAAGGAGAGGTTACACCACTTAAATGGGTTGGATGAAATTAGGATGGAGGTAATCCATCATACAGAGATAGCACAAAAGCAGAGGACAAAGTGGCACATGACCAATATATCAAGACAAAGGAATTTAATGTAGGAGATTGGGCCTTATTATATGATTCAAGATACAAGGATTGTAAAGGGAAACTCCAATCCAGGTGGTTAGGATCTTATGATATCAGCCAAGTCTTTCCTAATGGAGCAATAAAGTTGCACACAATAGATGCATTCAAGTTATTTCTCCTCGTTAATGGCCATAGGTTGAAACTTTATAAGAAACCAACACAAAAGGAAGATTTCATTCTTTCTCTCATTCAGTAGTATGAACCTCACAGTGGTCCAAATACAGGTTTAGAAACATAGAGTGATACCTCAGCAATAGCAGATATACCAAGTTCTTCAGGTGACTCGAAGATTGAGCTACGCAGCTCAATCCTTGATATTACTCAAGTTTAATTTCTTATTCCATCTCACATGCACACACAACATGGTTACAATAATGTACATAATTTTTACATATGGACCTGTCTTATACATAAAACTGTCAACATTTAGTAAGGGCCCTATTGTTGTAGGGACCTATAGCACAGTAGCTATCACAATTCAGACGAGACGTAATGCCGAAGGTACCCGCAACACAGTCTAGTAGGAAATTTAAAATTTGGCGCCACATTAATTGAAAGACTCACCTTTTTAACCTAGCATTTCTCACACATGCAACATAAGTATAATCATATTAAGTACTTGCAACATGCGTATCCTATTTCACACTACCAATTAAAATTTTAAGCATTTCAACTGACACATCACCAACCATCATTCATCTATTCCGTTTAATTACATTACACATGCCACCTCATCATCCATTATGTAGTACCCCTCCATTTATGCTTATGTTTTCTGCTGATATGTTTTCACACTGTTAGGCTATGGTACTTTGTTTGGATATTTTGATCGCTGGTTTTGAGCGACAGTGGATTTTCTCTGTGACACGATGATACATTGTACTGCGATATTTGATTTCTGATATGCTTTGAGATAGCGTAGAAGTTTATTTTCAGTTGATTATTGCTATGAACATGTTTATGATGGACTAACAGTTATTTATTTCGTTAGTCTAATGTGACGTGTATTGGTGTGGAGAACGGAATCGCATCACTCGCTTGCGAGTGCCCTGTGATGTCTGTGATTTTCTCTGCACGGTGTGCCTGTACAATGGTTTATATATATATATATGCATATTATTTGCTTGGTTGCAGGATTGCAGGTACATGACACCGACTCCACCTGGTTACTCAAGTCTGAGCATGTCAAGACTCAACGGAAATGTTGATTGGGAGGTAGTAGTTAGGTTCATCCTAGCCTGGTCTTTAACTCGGTCACTCTACATTGTCAGTTTTAGTTCTTAGTCATAGATTGTCTTGTCTCTTCCTATTTGGATAAATTGTTTGAAAGGTAAATTTGGTTAATTTTAATGTTAGTTTATTGTGCTTTAATTTATTATTATCTAAATTAATTTTTAAATGTTGAAATTAGTTTTAAATGTTATTTAATAAATTAATTAGTTTGTTTAGTTAAGTAAGTTGATCGTAAAGATTAAATTTATTTAATTAAATAAATTAATTAATTAAATTAATATTGATTAAATGGTGTGTGAATAGATTTATTTAAATTAAATATTGTTTGGAAATGGCATGTATTATTATTAAACATATTTGCAATTTAAAAATTGGAAAATTAAATAAAATAAATGCATGCTATTTGAATATTGGTTTTAAATTTAAATAAATTAATTAAATGCATGCAATATTGGAAGGCAAGATTGCCGAGAAGTGGTTAATAGATATTTTGCACTTCTCGACAAGTGTGCCAGTGCAATTATGATTCTTGGTTGAGGATTTTGCCGAATATTATCAGGGATTTGGGAAATTACAGGGGTTATCAAAATTTCTTCACGGGAAAAATATCGAAGCTTTTGTAAAAAAATTTGTATTGTGTTAATTTGGTAATTTTGTATACTTGTGGAAGATCCCTTTGGTGGGAAATTCTTGGTGTTGGTTATAGCTTTCCTGTGGATTTGGGATTTTCTTTGGAGAAGCTTTTGGGAATTGCACGCTACAGGCAAGAGGTTTCCTTCTACAGGCAGCTTTCAAATTACAGGTATTTTTCTTGTAATTTTAGTTTGTTTGATTTTGAAAAGAAAATTTGTTTGTTTAAAACCCATCTTCTTGGCAATTGCTTCTAGAAAATCTTTCTGTGATATGTGATATTGTCTGCAAGAATTTTCAAGAATGTGGTTAAACAAAAGAAGGATTTCAAAACAAGTTTTAAAACCTCTGTGAAAATTGTAGAAAAGATTTTTATATTTTTAGTAGTGAATCTGCTGTGATTTTGATTGAAAATTTCTTTAATTTTTTTTTTGATTAAATAGATAAATTTCTCAATTATTCTATAGGAAAACCCTGTGTCAGATATTTACATAATCACAGTATTTGATTTATTGTGGAAATTATATATATATATATATATATATATATATATATATATATATATATATATATATTATGAAGAATTTTATGAAATTTCATACCAAAGATGTAAAATCCGTATGCGGATTTTCATAGAAAATCGCAGGGAAATTTTATTTCAGAAATATTTTGTAATGAACAAAATGGAATATAGAAAATTTCATTTAAAAATATACTGTGCAAATTTCATGGCCGTGGAGGTTTATTCCCCATAGTCGTCGCCCCTCTAAGGGAGGAGATAGTGGGAAGGGGCTGTGGCCGTTCCCACAGCCGCCGCCCCTAGGGTAGGCGGCGGTGGGAGTAGCCCCAGCGCCGCCCCATTATACCGGCCAGCCCCATGTATGGAGCCAGCGACTGGTAATAAGAAACATGGCCGTGACTGTTAAACCGCTGCAGCCGTAAACGCATTCGCAGGGATTAATATTTGCTTTTCGGGTTTTTCAATATTAAAATACAGATTTATCAATTATTAAAATATGGATTTTTCAATATTTATATATATATATATATATTTATTATATTAAAAAAAAAAATTGAAAGATTTTAACTTATTAAAGTTTAAGATTAAATTATCTTTAAGTGTAGTGAAGTTGGAAAAGAAAATTCAATATTTATTTATTTATATGAAATTGAGAGAGAATTGAATTAGGTAAATGTTTTTTTTTAATGTTTTCTTTTATTGTGTGAAAATAGAATTATAGTCAAGTTGATTTTATCTCCTGTGATTTAAGACTGGATTTAGTATATCCGAATAGTAGATATTTATTTTTTTCAATTTGCCTTTTAATTGTGTTTCTTATTGGGCATATTGGGGAAAGTCTTAGCTGAATAAGTCTTCCAGAATTATTTGTATAGTAAGGGTGTATTATTGTTCAAATGTATTCTTGAGTTGACTTGGGTTGTGCATGTGTTAGAATATGGTGTTTTGTTACCTGGTTTATGATAAAAGTTTTAATGACCGTTGTGTGTCATTTGTTATTATGTGATGAACTTTGTGCACTTTGTAAACCCTAGTCAAGAAAACTTAGATTCCATTGTTATGTTTAGGGGAGTGGCTTTTTGTAAGGGCCGACACACAAAGTGGTGTCAGGGTAACTTACAAAGAGTTAGTAAGTCAGTGATAACTAAATAACACAGTAGTTAGATTAAAACTCTTAACAAGATGTTTATGCCTCACTTAATGACTCTTGAGCTAGTTCAGTCTTGAGTATAAGATGAGAAGGCCTGGAATGGAAAATCGGTGTCTTGTTTCTTTAAGAGACATTCGATTCCGCAATGATTAGCAATGGGGCCGGGTTTCGTAAGAGGTTACCAGGGTAACCCAAGTTGGGGGCCGGAACCTAGGAAGAAACACCAGGGTAACCTTTGCAACGTTGTGATGACACTCCACCTAAAGTAACAGTTAACCTTGTGTATATAGTACATTCAATTGTCTAAAATCTGGAAGCAATGTAACCATCAGTTAGTTTTGTACTTGTGTCTAGGGTTAGTAGATTATGTCTAGGTAACCATATTACTATCTCCTAGCACGGGGGGTGGACCTACGGGTACCACATGGTTGGGTGGAACGTGCACCTTACTCCGTTGGGTCCCCAGTTTGTGATCATGGCATCAACAGCTTCATGGAAGGAGAGCTCGCACTTAGAAACTTATGTGTACTTCATCATTGTAAATTGTAAATCTTGTATTTGAAAACATCCCTCAATTGTATATGAGGTGAACATTGTAAATGTAATTGTAATTATTATTGAACTACCTCATTAGATGGATGAGTATTGTATTATTTTATCAAATGCAATGTATGAAACATGTTAGTACTTTATGTTATCTTGAATGGAATTCCAAATGAAATGCAATGTTTATTTTTATGATAATGTTAATTAAATATGTGCAATGCGAAATACTAAATTCGTCTATGGAAACTCAAAGTAGTGTAATGTCGCGTAACTTAACGAATGTATGCAACTAATTAACTTAATAATTATACTTTAAAAAAAAAAATATTACACTTTTATACACAATTGCAACATTCCTTAGGTTATTATGATGGGGCATTACAGATTGGTATCAGAGCCAAGGTTACAAACACTGGATGCTCTGGGTAATCATGAGACCATTAGGTTGACCTAGTACGTAGTGTCGCAAACTGTTAGCCTTGGTTGAATAGTATCTAAGACTCGTTATTGTTATGTGTAGGAACATGCCTAGGCGAGGTGGAAGAGGTCGTGGTAGAGGTCGAGGTGGAGGCCGAGGGCCAATCCCTCAGGTTACTCCCCCTCTAAGCCCTCATCACAGTGATCAAGCAGAACAGTTGGATCAGAGGAATGAGGGATAGAATCCCAAACAGTCAGGAGTAGAGGGTTCTCAAATACGTCCATTATTAGAGGAGGTCCTAGCTCATCTTGGACCTAGACAGGTAGATGAGCAGGAGGTTGTCAGAGAGAGAGAGATAGATCTCCTAGGAGAGTAGATGACTTAGCACATCAGGATACTATTATTGCAGGACACATGAGGGATTTACTGAGGGCACGCACTCCTACCTTCGATGGTGCAGGAGGTGGATTAGAGGCTGAGACCTGGCTACTGGATTTGGGTAGATGCTTCGCCATGCACCCTTATGGTAGCAATACCCATGCGAGATGCGCTATTATGCATTTGAGAGGATTCGCCTCTACTTGGTGGCACCTGGAGGAGCAGAAGCTCCATTTGGATATTGGGTCAGTGTCTTGGGAGATGTTTCTTGAGAGGTTTAGAGCACGGTTCCTATCAGAACACTGGAGGCAGCGGCGGGCTGACGAGTTCCATGATCTACGTCAGATGGCTCTAAATGTTGAGCAATATGAACGTAGATTCTATGAACTCAAGCAGTATGCTGGTATTGGCGATGATGAGCCTATGCTAGTACAACACTTCATCAGGGGTTTGAATGCCCGCATTAGTGGTGGTGTCCGAATCTTTGAGCCAAAGACTATGGAAGTTGCGATGGAGAAGGCTCAAATAGTGGAGGAGAACCTTGTTATGGCGTTAGGTGGTCACATAGGAGTGCAGATTGGTAGTGCTCCTGCAGCAGGTTTTAGTCCACGGGGTGGACAGGCACAGACAGGAGGTTCCTTTAGGAACCAACAAACACCCACAAAGGGTGGGCAGCAACAACAACAATGTACACCTCAAAAGAATAATAATCCACAACCACAGCAAGGTAATAGTCCTCAGACAACAAAGGGTCGCAATTGGTGGCGCAACAAGTGCAATAGGCAGGATCAGCCTGCGCAGAGTGCTCAGTCTACTGTGAGTAGAGGTAGTTTCCAGCAATCCAATGCACCTTCGGGTGGCAGAGGATTCGGTAGAGGCACAGGTTGTTACTTGTGTGGACAGCAGGGACACATAGCTAGGCAGTGTCCGATGAGAGGTTCTACTGGTTTTGGGCCTCGACCTATAGTTTCAGAGCCTACAGTGGGTGATGTAGGATGATCACATACAGTATATGATGCAGTTAATGACCGCCAAGCCGATCACCAGGACACAGTGGTCGAGACTTTAGGTAAGTTACATGGTGTTAGTGTTTCCATTCTTTTTAATTCCAGAGCCACTGACTCCTTTATTTCACCGACCATCGTTGACCATTGTGGTCTTGTGGAGGTAAAGCAAGGTGGTAAGTGGCAGGTTGAATTCGCCTCTGGGGTGAAAGTAGCGGTAGAGAACTTAGTACATAATTGTGAACTTAAAATTGGTACGTTAACTACCTTAGTAGATTTATATGTTACACCTTTAGGATCGTATGACATAGTACTAGGTATGGATTGGTTAGCATCTTATCATGCTGTGATTGACTGTCAACTTAAGACAGTTAGTTGCATTAATGATTTAGGTGTGAAAGTGGAGATTATAGGTGTTCAAAGACCTATCTCTTTGCGGATGATATTTGCTATGCAACTAAAGAGATGTCTTCGTCAGGGTTGTCAACTGTTTGCAACAATAGTTACGGATTTAGAAGAAGGTGAGAGTCGAGAGGTATCTCTTGATGATCATCCTATTCTTAGGGAATTCGTAGACGTGTTTCCTGATGACATACCTGGAATGCCACCGAAGAGAGATATTGACTTTAGAGTTGACCTAGTTCCTGGAGCTGAGCCTATATCTAGAGCTCCATATAGAATGACGACTTAGGGGTTAGAGGAACTTCGTATTCAGTTAGAGGAACTTTTAGAAAAGGGTTTCATTCGTCCTAGTGTTTCCCCTTGGGGAGCACCTATCATCTTCGTAAAGAAGAAGGATGGATCACTTAGGCTGTGCATTGATTATCGTCAATTGAACAAGGTAACGATTAAGAATCGTTATCCTTTGCCTAGAATCGATGATCTTTTCAATGAAATTAAGGGAGCTAATGTGTTCTCTAAAATTGATTTGAAATATGGGTATCATCAATTGCATATAGCTGAAGCAGACATACATAAAACTACTTTTCGTACTCGTTATGGGCACTACAAATTCACAGTAGTACCATTTGGGTTAACGAACGCACCATTAGTATTCATGAGTTTAATGAATGGTGTTTTTCGTACATACCTTGATCGCTTTGTCCTGGTATTTCTCGATGATATATTGATCTATTCGAGGAACATGAAGGAACATGAAGAACACTTGAGACAGGTATTGCAATGTTTAAGGGAAAATCAATTATATGCGAACCTGAAGAAGTGTGACTTCTTTCAAACTGAGATAAAATATCTTGGACATGTGATTTCTGGGAAAGGTATTGTTGTGGATCCTTCAAAGATTCAAGCTATTGTAGATTGGCCCGCGCCTACTAATGTAGGTGAAGTTCGTAGTTTTATGGGTCTAGCTGGTTATTATAGGCAGTTTGTCGAGGGATTTTCTAGAATCGGCCATCCTATTACTTCTCTTCAGAGGAAAGGGAAGAAGTTTGTTTGGACAGAGCAGTGCCAGTTGGTTTTTCAGACACTTAAAGAAAAGTTGACTAATGCGCCTATATTGATTGGTTTGTAGTATGCACAGATGCATCCTTAGAGGGTTTGGGAGTAGTTCTGATGCAAGATGGGCGTGTGATTGCTTATGAGTCTCGCAAACTTAAAGATCACGAATTAAACTATCCTACTCATGATCTAGAACTAGCTGTGGTAGTGCATGCATTAGTTCGATGGAGGAATTTCTTATTAGGTCATCATTTCGAACTTCATACTGATCACCGTAGTTTGTAATATATTTTCACACAACCTAACTTGAATGCTAGACAAAGACGGTGGATGGAGTTCTTGTGTGAGTATGATTTTGAAGTGAGACATGTTCAAGGAAAAGAGAACGTAGTGGCTGACGTTCTTAGTCATCGTAGACATGAGATCTCTGCTACTACTCTTGAAGTAGATTTGAGAGGTCAAATATTAGTTGCACTTCCTAATGATAGATTGTATCAGGAAGTAAGGTCGGAAATTGAATCTGGTAGACCTTTAGAAGGTAGATTTGTAGGATATGTCCTAGAATCGGATGGTATATTACGACATTTAGGTCGTATTTATGTACCACATTTTGAGGGTCTTCGTACATTAATCTTGAATGAAGCTCATCGAGCTCCGTATTCAGCTCATCTAGGTGTCAAGAAAATGCATGCTGATCTTCGGCAATTGTATTTCTGGCCTGGTATGAAACGTGATATTGCTGATTATGTATCGAGATGTCTTGAATGCCAGCGAGTTAAAGTTGAGCATCAACATCCCACTGGATTATTGCAGCCACATCTCATTCCTGAATGGAAATGGGACATTATATCCGTTGACTTTATTGTAGGGTTACCTACGTCATCACGTCGACATGATGCCATTATGGTAACTGTTGACCGATTGATTAAAGTAGCTCATTTTTCACCCGTACGATCATCTTACAATGCTTCATCCGTAGCTAGGATATTCATGGAGGACATCGTTAGATTGCATGGGATTCCTCATAGGATTATTTCTGATAGAGATCCCGTATTTACTTCAGCCTTATGGACTTCATTACAACATGCTTTAGGTACACAGTTGAACTTTAGTTCAGCGTATCATCCTCAAACTGATGGACAAACTGAGAGAGTTAACCAAATATTAGAGGATATGCTTAGGATGTACGTAATGGACCAACAATCACGTTGGGAGGATTATCTGTATTTAGTAGAATTCGCTTACAATAATGGATATTAGAGTTCCATAGGTATGCCACCATTTCAGGCATTATACGGTCGTCCTTGTCGAACTCCTCTTAGTTGGGATTGACTAGAGGATAGAGTGTTACTTGGTCCTGAGATGCTTCGAGATATGGAGCAACAGGTTGACAGTATTAGAGAACATTTGATAGCAGCTCAGGATAGGAAAAAGAAGTATGCCGATGCGCATAGGATAGACCGACAGTTTGCTGTTGGTGATAGAGTGTTTCTTTGAGTGCGACCGCGAAAGAGTCATATCCGTTATGGAAAAGGCTCTAAGCTTGCGCCTCGTTTCGTTGGACCATTTGAGATCTTAGAGAGAATTGGTCCTATGGCGTATCGACTCGCCTTACCACCCAGTTTTTCATGTATTCATGATTTTTTTCATGTATCAGTTCTTAGACCATATCATCCCGACATATCTCATGTACTTGATTGGAATGCGTTACAGGTAGAGGACGGGCAGCTGGCTTTGGAGCCCGTGGCCATTCTACAGTGCCGAACACTCGGTCTTAGGGGTTGAGACATTGATCAGGTGAGGGTCCAATGGGATCCTAGCCATGAGGCTTCTGCTACTTGGGAGGATGCGACACGCATGAGGGAACATTATCCCTATCTGTTCGCAGTTTCAGGAGCAAGCCTGTTCCTAGGGGGGGAGGATGTAGTACCCCTCCATTTATGCTTATGTTTTCTGATGATATGTTTTCACACTATTAGGCTATGGTACTTTGCTTGGATATTTTGAGCGCTGGTTTTGAGCGATAGTGGATTTTCTCTGTGACATGATGATACATTGTACTGCGATATTTGATTTCTGATATGCTTTGAGATAGTGTAGAAGTTTATTTTCAGTTGATTATTGCTATGAACATGTTTATGATGGACTAACAGTTATTTATTTCGTCAGTCTAATGTGACGTGTATTGGTGTGGAGAACGGAATCGCATCACTCGCTTGCGAGTGCCCTGTGATGTCCGTGATTTTCTCCGCACGGTGTGCCTATACAATGGTTTATATATATATGCATGTTATTTGCTTGGTTGCAGGATTGCAGGTACATGACACCAACTCCACTTGGTTACTCAGGTCTGAGCGTGTCAAGACTCAACAGAAATGTTGATTGGGAGGTAGTAGTTAGGTTCATCCTAGTCTAGTCTTTAACCCAGTCACTGTACATTGTCAGTTTTAGTTCTTAGTCATAGATTGTCTTGTCTCTTCCTATTTGGATAAATTGTTTGAAAGGTAAATTTGGTTAATTTTAATGTTAGTTTATTGTGCTTTAATTTATTATTATCTAAATTAATTTTTAAATGTTGAAATTAGTTTTAAATGTTATTTAATAAATTAATTAGTTTGTTTAGTTAAGTAAGTTGATCGTAAAGATTAAATTTATTTAATTAAATAAATTAATTAATTAAATTAATATTGATTAAATGGTGTGTGAATAGATTTATTTAAATTAAATATTGTTTGGAAATGGCATTTATTATTATTAAACATATTTGCAATTTAAAAATTGGAAAATTAAATAAAATAAATGCATGCTATTTGAATATTGGTTTTAAATTTAAATAAATTAATTAAATGCATGCAATATTGGAAGGCAAGATTGCCGAGAAGTGGTTAATAGATATTTTGCACTTCTCGACAAGTGTGCCAGTGCAATTATGATTCTTGGTTGAGGATTTTGCTGAATATTATCAGGGATTTGGGAAATTAAGGGATTATCAAAATTTCTTCACAGGAAAAATATCGGAGCTTTTGTAAAAAATTTTGTATTGTGTTAATTTGGTAATTTTGTATACTTGTGGAAGATCCCTTTGGTGGGAAATTCTTGGTGTTGGTTATAGCTTTCCTATGGATTTGGGATTTTTTTGGAGAAGCTTTTGGGAATTGCACGCTACAGGCAAGAGGTTTCCTTCTATAGGCAGCTTTCAAATTACAGGTATTTTTCTTGTAATTTTAGTTTGTTTGATTTTGAAAAGAAAATTTGTTTGTTTAAAACCCATCTTCTTGGTAATTGCTTCTAGAAAATCTTTCTGTGATATGTGATATTGTCTGCAAGAATTTTCAAGAATGTGGTTAAACAAAAGAAGGATTTCAAAACAAGTTTTAAAACCTCTGTGAAAATTGTAGAAAAGATTTTTATATTTTTAGTAGTGAATCTGCTGTGATTTTGATTGAAAATTTCTTTAAATTTTTTTTTGATTAAATAGATAAATTTCTCAATTATTCTATAGGAAAACCCTATGTCAGATATTTACATAATCACAGTATTTGATTAATTGTGGAAATTATATATATATATATATTATGAAGAATTTTATGAAATTTCATACCAAAGATGTAAAATCCATACGCGGATTTTCATAGAAAATCACAGGGAAATTTTATTTCGGAAATATTTTGTAATGAACGAAATAGAATATAGAAAATTTCATTTAAAAATATACTGTGCAAATTTCATGGCCGCGGGGGTTTATTCCCCACAGCCGTCGCCCCTCTAAGAGAGGCGACAGTGGGAAGGGGCTGTGGCCGTTCCCACAGCCGCCGCCCCTAGGGTAGGCAGCGGTGGGAGCAGCCCCAGGCCGCCCCATTATACCGGTCGGCCCCGTGTATGGAGCTGGCGACTAGTAATAAGAAACATGGCACGTGTTAAACCACCGCAGCCCTAAACGCATTCGCATGGATTAATATTTGCTTTTCGGGTTTTTCAATATTAAAATACAGATTTATCAATTATTAAAATATGGATTTTTCAATATTTATATATATATATATATATTTATTATATTAAAAAAAAAAATTGAAAGATTTTAACTTATTAAAGTTTAAGATTAAATTATCTTTAAGTGTAGTGAAGTTGGAAAAGAAAATTCAATATTTATTTATTTATATGAAATTGAGAGAGAATTGAATTAGGTAAATGTTTTTTTTTAATGTTTTCTTTTATTGTGTGAAAATAGAATTATAGTCAAGTTGATTTTATCTCCTGTGATTTAAGACTGGATTTAGTATATCCGAATAGTAGATATTTATTTTTTTCAATCTTCCTTTTAATTGTGTTTCTTATTGGGCATATTGGGGAAAGTCTTAGCTGAATAAGTCTTCCAGAATGATTTGTATAGTAAGGGTGTATTATTGTTCAAATGTATTCTTGAGTTGACTTGGGTTGTGCATGTGTTAGAATATGGTGTTTTGTTACCTAGTTTATGATAAAAGTTTTAATGACCGTTGTGTGTCATTTGTTATTATGTGATGAACTTTGTGCACTTTGTAAACCCTAGTCAAGAAAACTTAGATTCCATTGTTATGTTTAGGGGAGTGGCTTTTTGTAAGGGCCGACACACAAAGTGGTGTCAGGGTAACTTACAAAGAGTTAGTAAGTCAGTGATAACTAAATAACACAGTAGTTAGATTAAAACTCTTAACAAGATGTTTATGCCTCACTTAATGACTCTTGAGCTAGTTCAGTCTTGAGTATAAGATGAGAAGGCCTGGAATGGCAAATCGGTGTCTTGTTTCTTTAAGAGACATTTGATTCTGCAATGATTAGCAATGGGGCCAGGTTTCGTAAGAGGTTACCAGGGTAACCCAAGTTGGGGGCCGGAACCTAGGAAGAAACACCAGAGTAACCTTTGCAACATTGTGATGACACTCCACCTAAAGTAACAGTTAACCTTGTGTATATAGTACATTCAATTGTCTAAAATCTGGAAGCAATGTAACCATCAGTTAGTTTTGTACTTGTGTCTAGGTTTAGTAGATTATGTCTTGGTAACCATATTACTATCTCCTAGCACAGGGGGTGGACCTACAGGTACCACATGGTTGGGTGGAACGTGCACCTTACTCCGTTGGGTCCCTAGTTTGTGATCATGGCATCGAGAGCTTCATGGATGGAGAGCTCGCACTTGGAAACTTATGTGTACTTCATCATTGTAAATTGTAAATCTTGTATTTGAAAACATCCCTCAATTGTATATGAGGTGAACATTGTAAATGTAATTGTAATTATTATTGAACTACCTCATTAGCTGGATGAGTATTGTATTATTTTATCAAATGCAATGTATGAAACATGTTAGTACTTTATGTTATCTTGAATGGAATTCCAAATGAAATGCAATGTTTATTTTTATGATAATGTTAATTAAATATGTGCAATGCGAAATACTAAATTCGTCTATGGAAACTCAAAGTAGTGTAATGTCGCGTAACTTAACGAATATATGCAACTAATTAACTTAATAATTATACTTTAAAAAAAAAATTATTAGACTTTTATACACAATTGCAACATTCCTTAGGTTATTATGACGGGGCATTACACATTCACCTGCAATTACTTCCTGTCACATCAAATCATATTGCAGATACATTTTATTCAGCTCACACACGCGGCATTCAGTTAGTCACCTCCGACAAGTACGCAAGGTACACTATCATAATTATCATAGATTTCTTAACGCTTTCATTATGTATTTCATTTTAAATTAAGCATGTGATATATTCATAACATTTATTTCCATACTTTCTAATCAACCCTTCGCCTATCACGAGTTGAAGTGAGGTCACTTCAAACCTTAATTTGGGGGGAGGATACAATATCAACTAGTTTTCTAGTTTTTTTTCATTTTTCACTACCTAAAACCAAATGCAAACAAACATATATGGCATGCAAACCATTTTTGTCCTAAAAATTGCACCTACTTTTTGTTGTTTGTTTCAACTTATAATTCCCTAATCTAGTGATCTTGAGATAAGTCAAACCAAAACCCATTTTTAAGCTCAATTAATTTGATGCAAACAAGAAGGGGAGTTGCAGTTACAGTATAATGGTAGTGGGAGTGCATAAGGGAACATCAAAATAAGAAGGGTTTGAGGGTGGTGGAGTGAAAATTAAGCAGAATTTCCAAGGTGAAGACATTGAGTAGAGGTAAAGAGATTTATAATGGGAGGTGATGTTATTAGGAGAGATCCATCGACACACAAGCAAATACTAGAAGATGCAATGGTATTGCCTATCTTCACAAGAGTTGGTTGGCTCAATTATTTTCTAAAGTTGACAAAATTTGACAATGATATAGCAAGGAGATTTGTAGCCACATTGGAGCACGATGAAGCAATGGTAAAAGGGTTTTCAGTAGATGTATCTAAAGTCGCCATAGCACAAGTATCTGTGTTGCCTAGGATTGGAGCATAGTTTCCAGTTAGAGGAGATGCAGTGGCTACAAGAGAAGAATTTTGTGAGTGAGGAGAAAATTTGGATTCATCATCCCAAGGTACAAAGAGACTTTCTCTTCCATGGTTTTGGGCCAACTATGCTTCCTATGTTATTAGATACCTTACTTGTGATGGTAGATAGAATCCTCTCTATACTGTACATTTCAAATTACTTAGTCATCTTCACCATAATAGGCTAGTAAATGTGCCAAATTTTCTCTATAGTATGTTAAAAAAGATGGCATCTAAGTATTAGAGGAAACAGAGTGACATGGCCTTATCACATCACTGTTTGACTGCCCTATTAGTAAAAAGGAGCTTAAGAATTCAATACCCACAGGTAGCCTGGGAAGATTTTATGAAATGTGAAGATATTAACAATTTACTTGAGACACCTATAGTACCTAAAACTCTAGAGCCACAAGATGAACCTACAATACAAAGTTCACTTGTCTCACCTATGGCTTCACCTACCCATAGCCAAGGTGAGCCCGAAGAGCACAATGTGCCAGAGTCTAGGTCACCAACAGTGGAAGAAAGGGACCCTATCTTCCTCAAAACCACCTAAATCCAAGAAAAAAAGAGGTAGTACATCCAAAAAATCCACACCTTCTAAACCACAAAAGAAAAAGAAGGATGTTTAGAAGAAAAATAAGAATATTCAAAAGGAGGAACCTACCCCAAGTCGGTCAAGCTTCCTGAAAAAGCAAGGTGTTGTGAGGGGGAGTGTGGAAAATCCAGGAGAAGAGGAAAAGGGCTAAGAACAAAAGGGAGAAGATGTGATGTTGGTTGAAATAGGTTTAGAAGGGAAGGGAAATACCCCTAGAATTGTGCATGCACCTGTAAAAATGAAGAGGTATGTGTCTACCACTTCTGATTCAAACTTAGAAGATGTATTTGTTCCTAGGAAAACACAAAAGAAAACCACATATAGTCTTACTTATGAAGACTATGATTGTACAGGGGGTGGTAATGAGCAGTTTTTGGAAATAGAGGAAATGTTTATAGAAGATAGAAATGTCAAGAAGGATCTTTAGGAAGCTTTGGACATAATTAAACATCTGGAAGAACTAACTTGCAAAGTTATGAAAAGAGAGAAAAAAGAAAGGGAGAAAATATAAGAATTGGAAGAAAAATTGCAGACATATGGCCATAGTGTAAAGCTAGATCTATTGGCACAATTGGCCATTACCAAAATAAGGGATAGAGAACTTGCAGTAGCAAATCAAAAACTTCATCCCATAAAAACTACAATTCACCACATAACTTTGTCTGTTGGTTATTAGCTATGGAAGGTGACTGATGAGTTCTCATAAGAAAAAGAAAAGTGGAGGAAGGAAAAATAAACTTTGATTGCAGAACATGCCAAAGTGTTGGAAGGAAAAGAGAATGAGTTAAGGAAATTAGCAGTCAAAATGGAAGAAGTGGCAAATAAAGCTGCCCAAATTATAAGATGCAGACCTCCAGCAAGAACATATGCACAGTTATTTTTGTAAGAATTTTTTTTTAGTTTTCAATTTAGTAGGCTAATTAGTAACCAATCAGTTAGGATGAGTAGGGAATTTGAATTTCTTAATGTTTTTGTTGATTCTACACCAGAAGAGCAGGATCAACTTTGTGAATACTATTTGCACAACTATGTGGTGCCCAAAGAAACAAAGTGGAATCCTTTGATGTTTGTAGGGGATTTTTAGGTGAGGGCACTAGCATCTTATTATAGGAATGAACAATTCAAGGAAGAAATAATGGAAGAATATGAAGAGAGGGAGAAATTAGTTGCTCTCCCAATAAGGAAAGAGTCTAAAGACCCTGATGCACTTATAGATGAATGGTTGAAACTTGTAGCTCATAAAGGTGTAGGAAGGAAAATTATTAACCTAAGAAAAAAGGATTATAAAAGAATGAAAACATTAGCTGTGGAATTGGGTCAACAATGTTACAGTTATATGTAGGACAGATGGAATAGCTTGACTCCAGAGTTGCAGAGAAAGGAAACTCATTCAGTATACAATTTTACCACCATTCTTGAGAGGGTATGCAAATACATGAAAGTTGTTGATAACATAGGACTTCACTTGGTGCCACTCACATTTCACCCACCTATGCTACTCTATCCAGTTCCACATTGGACTGGGGAAAAAGGTGAGGAGTGTGAGAAAGTTGGGATCAACAAAATGCAAAGACTTGCAACTTACAAAGGTTCTACTTAAAGAAGATCAAGGGAGTTGATGTTGTCATAGACCTCAAGGACATTAATTTGAGTTATAATTTGTACCCCTAGTGTTTTGCTTGAGGACAAGCAAAAGTATAGTTGGGGGAGTGATGAGTCTATTTAATGGTCCATTTTCTGTTGTTTTTATACATGCTTTCAGACATTATCAGACAATCCTTTTAGACAATACTCCTATGATATGCTATATTTTTATGCTTATTATACAACCTTGGACCTAAATTATAGTAATGAGAATATGGTTATGATATAGTAGCACTGCATAATTTATATATGAGTATGAGTGAAATATGGATGGAATTATGTGTTTAATCATGGTAGTTAGCTTTGTGTATATTTTTTATGGATTAACCTTTTGTAGCCCAAGAAGGCACTGTAGCCCGCAACAATTGGTAGTTGTAGCCAATAACAAAAGGAGGAGTTGGACAACAAAACAAGCGAAGTTCCATATCAAGCTGAGTGTAATAACTACCATGTGGAGACACCTAATGGAGTTAGTCATGAATCATTATGACAGTTAATAAAGCGTTGGAGAAGAAGAATGCTTTTGTTAATAGAATTCTGGATAATTGTTTGTGTGTTCCACATGCATATCTATTTTGTAAAGTTTTAATTCTATTAGAACTCTTGTTTATTTTCAGTTGTAGTTTGAACAATTCAATCTTAATTGCATACCCTGATATCTAGGGAGAGTTAATGATTTTAGTTAGGAGTTGTGTTTAGAATAAACTCCCTCGTGCTTGTATATAGCCAGTGGTTGAGTCTTTAGATAGTTGGTTGATTCAGTATTTTGTTGTCAGTTACTTCTTAGTTTTCAGTTATCATCTACAGACATGATGATTATTCAGAAATGATTTCCTTGAATATAATCTGTGAGGAATATTTTGTGTAATCTTTTGGAATGTGTAATGAATGAAGTTCAACTTCATATGGATGAGTAGAATCTAAGATTTAGATTTGGTTTTAGTTAAGTGAAGACAACCACTTGAGTAGGCCACTCAAGGTAACTATTCTTCACTACATTTACAGTTGTTTATTTTTGTTAATCATTGCTTTATGAATTACATGTAAGCTAGATTAGATTTTCATATTGTAATTGTCAATAATGATTGTTCATGTCCATGAATAAATTTATATTATTTGTAGTACTTTGGATATTAGAATAAGTTTAGTTACCAGTTTGAGGAGTTTTGATTTAGTTTCAGTAATTCTTTGTTAGCAATGTTAGTTCAGCTACAGGTTATGTTGTAGGCACCTGCAACCATTAGCGATAGTTTACTTCTTTTATAGTTATGTATTTCTGTGATTTTCCAGCAAGTAGAATACCTTTAATAGTATACCCCAGGTAACCCCAGGTCTTTGAAGGTATATATAGTGCAGCACCATCACAAGTTTACAAACCTTGGTTGACAATTTAATGTATTCTTTACAATGTTGAGTGGATTTTTCAACTAGTCATTCTTCTAAATTGTGTGGTTTCTACCAAGTTTACAAGACACTAGTTTAGACTCTATAGTGGGGTTGTGAAAGAGAAGTGGCTTTTGAATTTGGAGATTTAGATGGAGGAGTGGATGTGGATTTTGGGATATAAGGACCCAAAATAGATGGTGGTGATAAGGGATTATTATATGGGGTGGAGGATGTACAATTTGAAGGAGCTTTTGGATAAGCAAGTTTGGATGCCAATTCTGATTTTTCTTTGGAATCCATTGATTCTATGAGTATTTTTAGAATCCACATGGTTTTTGACTTTTATTTTTGCTTCATGGGCCTTTGAGATTTAAATGGATCATATTTTTCTTTGTTTTTGCACATCTTTTTGATGGGAAATGTTGAACCTTTTAAATTTTGTGGATTTTTGGCTTTATGTATTTGAGTTTTGGCATCCATTTTTTTCCTAAGAGCAATGGGATTGATGGATGGATATGAATGATTTGGATGTATTATGGATGGGTTGGTGTAGGTATGTTGGAAAAGGTTCAAGGGTGTGTACCTTCATTGTGCTTGATTAGGGATATGAAGAGATGGAAAAGGAGGATAATGGGATTTTAGAGTAGGAATGCTAGGCGGTGGAATGTAAGGACCCAAGATGGATGGAGGGGATGAAGGACTTTGTTTTGGGACATAAAGACCCAAAATGGATATAAGAGAAGATGGATTGGGCTTTGGAATATAAGGGCCCCAGATAGATTTTAAGGATGGGGAATGTGGACATTTGGATTTAAGTGGAGGGATTTTGGATGTAGGTGGGTGGAAGGAGTGCCAACAACTTGAGCTCGGTATCCAAGGCCATGCTATTTTGTATTTTATTTGATATTAATGGGTTTTATGATGCCTTGCTCATCAAGGCCTACCCATTTTCCTTGATAATGCATAGTTTAAAAAATCCTTTTACCAATGGGATACTTATTGTTTTGGAAGCAAGATGTTATTCCATTTTGAGGGGGATATGGCATGGAGTGAATGATATAGTTTTCTCTTTGTTATGAGATGAAAGGGGATCATTACATGGAGAGGAAGGGATGCTCTAATCTTGAATTGGGTTAGGATCATGTGATGGAGTGGATGGCATGGAATCATGAAAGGGGGATGGAGAGATACTTTGATCTTTACATAGCGGAAGGGGATCATTGCATGGAATAGAAGTTATACTTTGATCTTGATTTAGAGGAAGGGGATCATTACATGGGATAAAAGGGACATTTTTCTTGATTAGAAATGGGATAATGAGATGAAAGGGGATCATGAGGGGTAGTGGATGGAAAGCTTTGTTCTTGTGATGAACTAGGGCCATGCCATGGAGGTGGTATAATAGGATCGTGATATGAGGTGGATATATGTTAGGATCATCAAATGGGTTGGATATGGTAAGATTATGAGATGGTATAGGATCATACAATAGAGTTAATGGACTAGGATTATGGCATGGAGTTAAGAGACTTGGATTATGAGATGGTATGGGGTCATGAGATGGAATTGAATCATGAGATGGAATGGGATGATGAGAAGGAATGGAATCATGAGAGGGAGTACTTTGATCTTGACATAAAGGGGGATCTATGATGTCATTCTTTAGATCAATTAGGTCAAGTGAATGGCATGGTTGACTTTGTATAGGTGCTATGAAGGTGGAAAAACATGAAATGGATGAGGTAGACGAGATGGATGAGGTGGATAAACATGGGATGGATGAGGTGGAAGTGGGTGGAACTAGAAGACAAGACTAGCATTTTGTGAAATAGGATTTTGTATGGGTTCTTGTATTTCTTTGAGGGTGACTTTTTCTGCTCTTTGGAGGGTGAATTTTGCTGCTCCTTAGAGGGTGAATTTTGGTGCTCCTTAGAGGGTGACTTCTAGTTGTCTTTTGATGGTGTTCTTTGGTGATATTTTGGTGGCCTTCTTTGACTTGACAATGGGTTGACTAGGACCTAAAGTTCATGAGATATGGTTATGGATGGGTGTTGGTTGAACATGGAAGACATTTTGGTCTCCCTTATCAATGGAGGAAAGGATGACATGGAGGGTGACCTAACTTGGGTATAAGTTTCAATGGTGGCTTGGAGGATCTCTTGGAATCTACTTATGAGACACATGATCATGGATTTTATGTGATTGTTAAAGTAGTTGGAAGGGAGAAATTCAATAAGATCTTGAGGTATGAGATGGAAGATCGAGGATATGTTAGGCTCATCTTGATCTATGGTTTTAGGTAGGTTTATGGTTTTTCTTTCTTGACTAAGATTTAGATCTTGAATACACATTCACACACACAAGAAAAGATTTGATGCAAGATGTAATGCAAATGATTATGATAAAAAGACACTTCCAAGCACAAGAACAACATAGCAATTATTCAAGCAAGTAGATTGGCCAATTGTCTTAAACTAGGATGCACAAGGATTTAGGGATGTCCTTTATATACCTTAAAGGTACGTGAGGCCCAACTCTGTGAATCTGAAAGGAAAATAATGCCAAACAACTAGGAGGAGAGGGTAACCCACACTCCACCTTCACTTCCCAAAGGTATAAAGTTCTATGGGGCTTAGCCAAGATTGACAAGATTCACTTTCAAAAGGTGTGTCTTTCAATTCACCCCGGCTAGTTATACTCTACCAAAATGCTAGAGTTGAGGTCGTCCTCTAGGGTGATGAAATCCCTAGACCAAATGGACACTAACACCTAACTAATCTTCGACAAATATTACTAATTTTGCAAATATTTTTTTTATTTTCTTAAAACATAACTAACATTCTACAGTACTTAAGTCAATAGACAATGATCTCATTAACTAAGATTAAATGTGGTTATGAGTATTAGTTTTTATTTAAAACTAAATATCTACTTATTGTGGATCATCAGAACATACCTCTTATCTACCTGACATCTCTTGTGTTCCATTGCGTCAAAATATCCTTGCTCCCAATACTTGTACCTGCAAGGTCTACATGACTTGGTGCACACGTAAGATCAATGGGTCATAATTGCGTGAACACCATACTAAGCGATATAACAACATATTTTTTACATATCAAATTATAGTTTACAACATCAAGAGAAAATGACAAGACCCAAAATAGAACTCAAAAGGACAGTCCTAAGGGCCCGACCTAATTTCTTGGGGGCTCGTCTCTGATGACCTTGTCTACGTATATAATTCGCATAGGAATTGTAGTTTGACCACTTAAGCTTGTATCCTCACAAGCCTGACAACATGAGGGTATATCCTCTAAGTTCCAAAAGAAGACTCTACCTCATTTACATGTCTTACAAATCAATTTGTGACATATAGACCACTGTATCCTAATACATACAAACATGTTAGGAACACTATATAAATTCACTTCACACATGCTAGTGTAACCCTATCGTGAATACATATGAATAAAGGGCATGGATATAGGTTAATCACATGTATGTCTAATCCTAATTCAATTCGACATACTAGATATGTCATGCAACTTGAATTACGGGTCATTCCCTTATACATATTATTAAAACTAAATTGTACATGGCTAAATGAAATGCATGTTATTCAATCATAATAAGAATTAGACCTATTTGAATATACTATTTGAATCAATCATGCAAATTGACCTTTCCACTTCAAAATTATTGCTCGATAATATTTTGTTTTAATAATCAAACGATATTTAAACAAATCATTGAGCTTAAAACTTGATAACCCAACAATATAAAATCACACATTAATAATTTGTTTATTGTAGAAAACCAAGATCATGGATTAGACTAACAAACACACGAATTGTAATGCAATCAACCTATATTATTAGATAGTCAGGGGTCTCCTTATAAAGGAGAAATATCCAAGTATGAGGTGTTGAGGTGTTTCAACACCTCTCTAGTCTATAAACTAGCTAGGCAAAATATCAGGAAAATCTTAGCCTGCACAATAAATGCCCAAGTAGGCTTAGGTCAACTTATGTGTATGCAAGCATTAATGTATACATTGAAACCCCCCCTTAAGCATAACTTAGGTGGGAAAGGATAAAATGGGTCTCAACTACTAGCTTGGTGAGGTACCCATGTATAATGCAATCTCTCTAAAAAATAGAGTAAGATAGAAAACTCAATGGGAAAAAAATATCCTCAAAAAAAAAAGAGGTGGAGAAGACTAGAAAGGCCCCCCCAAGGATGATGATGATGCTGATATAGACTGCACGCTAAGAAGAGCTCGTAGATGAATGAACTTGCTCTCAGTGAAGGGTTTGGTGAAGATGTTAGCAACCTACTCTGAAGATTGGAAAAAGACTAAGTCGATGATCTAACCATGAATCAACTCTCGAATGTAATGCATATGAATCTCTATGTGTTTAGTTCGTTGATGATGAACCGGATTCCTGCATATCTGAATAGTACTCTGGTTGTCACAATAGGTGACTATAGGATGCGTGGAAGGATTACCAAACTCAAAAAGAATTACTTGAAGCCATATAGCCTTAGTAGCAGAATTAATAGCCCCCCTGAACTCTGCCTCTATGGATGATATAGCAATAGCATTTTGCTTCTTGCTAGACCAACTTATAGGACCTGAACCAAGTGAAAAGTTGTAACCTAAAGTGGACTTACAATGCTCAATGTCACCAGCCCAATCTGAATCTGTATAACCAACCAAGTCAAGTGATGAACCAACTCTGTAGTGAATCCCAAACCCAAGAGTACCATGAAGATAGTGAAGAATCCTCTTAGCTACTTTCCAATGCAACTCATGAGTTTTCTGCATGAATCTTGAAACCATACCTATTGCATAGGCAATGTCTAGCCTGGTATGGGTCAAGTATATAAGACTACCAACAAGTTGTCGATACAATGTAGCATCAACCAATGGTGTAGTACAAGAAGTCTCAAGCTTGACTCTAGAAAGAAAGGGAGTCAGAGATAGTTTGCAAGTAGTCATATGAAACCGTGCAAGTAGATCAAGAGTATACTTGGGTTGTGCAAGAGTAATCCTTGAAGCTAACTGTGAAATCTTGATTCCAAGGAAGTAGTGCAATCAACCAAAGTTTGTCATGTCAAATCTATCCTGAAGTGATGTCTTCACAGCTATAATAGCAGATGAAGTGATCCTAGTAATCAAAAGATCATCAACATATAGAACCAGTATCAAAAGTGAATCATCCTTCCGCAGTAGATACACATTAGGATTAGAATGACATCTAGTAAAACCTAAAGCTAGGAGGTAGGAGTCCATCTTGTCATACCAAGCTCTAGGAGCTTGTTTAAGGCCATAGAGAGATTTCTTAAGTCTACAAACTAAGGATAAATCTTGAACAAAACCTGGTGGTTGTTCCATGTAGATTTCCTCCTTGAGGTCTCTATGAAGAAAAACACTCTTCACATCCATCTGATGTACATTCCATCCATGTGATGCAGCTATAGCAAGTGTGAGTCTGATGGAAGTCAAATCCCAAGTGTGATTTCTAATCAAGGAATCATATTCCTCATCCATAGCAATATCCCACTCCGGTATGCCTGATGCCTCTGTTTGAATGTCCGTGGATCGGAAACTGAAGCAAAGAAGGCATGTGGCCCCCCCTGAAAATCTACTTGAATCAGTCTATCATCTGCTAAATCTTGTACCCCTGTATCTATCATATGTATAGTGTAAGATGTGGGTGACTTTAGTGCAGATATATCAACTTCTAATGCAATCCCTGAACTAGATAAAGATGAACCCTCATCACTATGAGAACTGGAAGAAGAAGATACTACACTAGGAATCTACTAAGAATTATCTGAATCATCAGTACTGTAATCAGGATCTGAAGAGTCCACAATATGTTGAGAAGTGTCAAGTATAGTTTCAAGAGATGTTTCTTGAAACTTAACACTTCTCTCAATAAACAGCTCATGTGTGGTAGGGTGGAGTAGGCAATAGCCTTTTACACCATCTAGATATCCCACAAAGATGCAAGGTTTGGATTGTGGGTCCATAGCCTTGTGTTGTTCTTTTGGAATGTGTGCCATGGCATGAGAGCCAAAAACTCTGAAATGATCAACTGTTGGTTTCCATCCTTTACAAGCTTCAAAGGGAGTGATACCCTTTAAGGCTTTATGTGAAACTCTATTTTGTATGTAACACATGCGCAGTTGATTGCTTCTGCCCAATATGATGGTGTGAGGCCCTTAGAGTGAATCATGCAATTAGCCGTCTCTTTTAAAGATCTATTTTTCCATTCTGCAATACCATTTTGTTGTGGGGTATAAGGAACTATGTGCTGCAAATCTATCTCCTCTTATATACAAAACTACTCAAAACTATTGTTAACATATTCTCTCCCATTATCTATTCAAAGAACCTTGATGAGTTTCCTTGATTGTTTTTTGAGAAGAGCTTTGAAATCTTGAAAAGACTCAAACACTTTTGATTTTTGTCTAAGAAAGTAGACCCATGTAAAATGTGAGAAATCATCAATGAAGGTGAGAACATATCTAGCCTTTGTAAAAGATGGATGGGGAAAAGCCCCTGAAACATCACTATGAACAAGTTCTAAAACTTGTGTTGCCCTCCTTGATTTAAGTTTGTCAAATTTTGCTTCTAGATGCTTGCCAAGTGCACAACCTTCACAAAGACCTTTAGAAAATTTAACCTTAGGTAATCCCTTAACCATATTCTGTTGACATAGTTGTTCAAGATAGCGGTAGTTAAGATGGCAAAACCACTCATGCCATAAATGAGTTAGTAGTGCTTTTGGTGAAATATCTATGGAAAATTTGGAGAAGGCATATAATCTAGATTGGTGATTTGCCTCTCTTATTGCTACCAAATTGTTGCTTTGTAATTCTCTTATCTCAACTGAATCTGGAGAGAATTGTACTCTCATGCCCTTCCCTAAATGAGTTATTTGATACACTGAAAGGAGATTAGTTGAGAGTGAAGGTACACTTAGAACATTGGCAAATGTTCCTCCTTCAACTTCAACAAACCCTCTCCCTTTTACCAATGCTGGAGTATCATCACCTAAGGTGATTGTGGACATACTTGATGGTTCTAAGGATGAAAAGACAACCTGTGAAGAACCCATATGGTGTGAAGCACCAGAGTCAAGAATCCATGATGGAGATAAAGATGCTTTAGCAACTAAGGCTTTTCCCTTTGATTTCTCTTTGTGCTTAGTATTATCTTGATTTGATGAAGATGCCTTGATAGAATCAGGTAGCCCTATATTATTCTATTTGAGAATTTTTGTTAGAACTTCAATCTTTTTCTTCATACAGTGATGTTCATCATGTCCAAGATTTTTACAAAAGGTGCATGGAACTCTCTTTTTACCTTGAGAGTCCTTTTTGGAGTTGTCAATTTTGCTTTCTTTCTTAACTTCATTATCCTTTTTAGTGTTCTTCTTCTCCCCTTGTGAAGTTTGATGTGTTTCATTCCCTACAAGTAGGGCTTGAGGTTTCGTAGACTTCAAAGTACCCATTTGAATTAACTTTTATTGCTCCCTTGTGAGGTTAGCAATGAAGTTATCAAGTGTGGGCATTGACCATGAGGCTCTAAGAGCCCTTTTAGTAGAGTAGAAAGTTGATACAAACACAGAAAATTCTGGACCTAGCTTGGAAAGTACAGCAAAAACTTTTCTTTGTTTTTAGCTACATTAGGTTCTTTCTTTGTTCCCATAGTTACCCTATATAAAACTTTGTTCTTAAGTACAAGAATTACTTTCATCTTCCAATCATGATAATTGAAAGGTGTTAAGGGCACTATAATAACATTAGATTCCATATTGCTTTGACTAAGATAGTTGTTTGTAGAAATGCAAAAAAGAAAAGATAGAAATGCGTGCAGAAGTGAAATTAAAACATAATACCCACAAGCACCTCTCGAGAAAGTGTGGAAATGAGCCACACACAATACCCCCTCAAAGTGGCACTTTATAATTTAGTGCATTGATTTTTTGATAAATCCTCCTTAATTTTGTGTGTTCTCCCCCAAATTGCGCAATGAATAGACGAAGTGTTTATAGTCGCTCTAAAACAACTTGCTCAGGCACTTTATAACAATAATGCGATATCAAGCTAGTTAGAAAGAGGACAAAAAATAACCACTTTTGCAAAAAGAACGACTCGATTTCGAGTTGTTTTGCAAATGTTATGCTAAGAGCTAAAATGGCCATATGACCAAGGGCTAAGAATTTCCCTCTCTCGGCTGCGTGGGCTGGAGATTCCTCCAGTTGCTGGCTGTGTGTGGGGGCTAAATGAAGGGCGCCCTGTGGCTCGGGCTACACAAACACTGACCTTGCGGGCTTGCAGAGAATGGGCATCTTCTTTGTGCTATCCTGGAGTGGACTCTTGAATGTCGACTCTCTTCCACACAGCTCGAACCTTCTATAGACAAAAACGTGCCCTTGAACAGACAGATCGCACCTCTAGACAGGGGTCGAGGTTGCAAATTGATAGACATAGCCTATGAGATTATTCACGTAGGCCAAAATCGCGCCCTCTACAAGCTGATTAGTGTTCTCTGCAACAAACGAGCAACTCATACATATGATTCCTGAGGGTGATAAAGAGCAGCATGCCAGCCGCTGCTTATCGGACTCTAAACTATTGTGTGGGGGTTGAATGGGTTGGGCTGAGAGGGTTGGGCTGAGAAATTGTGTGGGGGTTGAATGGGTTGGGCTGAGAATGCCACTGCAAATGTATGGTTCGAAACTAATCCAATAAGCTCTGATACCATGTAGAAAACCAAGATCATGGATTAGACTAACAAACACACGAATTGTAATGCAATCAACCTATATTATTAGACAGTTAGGGGTCTCCTTATAAAGGAGAAATATCCAAGTATGAGGTGTTGAGGTGTTTCAACATCTCTCTAGTCTATAAACTAGTTGGGCAAAATATCAGAAAAATATCAACCTGCACAATAAATGCCTAAGGAGGCTTAAGTCAACTTATGTGTATGCAAGCATTAATGTATACACTGGCATTTATTAATCTATGAAAATACATTTAAGGGTCATTCAACATGACAACGAAAAGATAACAATGATATTTTCAACATTAATGGTCCTACACCCTAATGATTATATAATTACGGATAAAACTATTGCCAAGAACTATGTAATACTTAAACAACTAATTATGCTTAAAACTTAATAATCTGATGACATGAAATTATGTATTGCTAGCTTAATTTCTAATGTATGAAATGGTTCAAGGATCATTCAAGTGCTAATAACAATACAATGATGATATTTTTGAAAAATATACCAACCACGTTAATAAGTTACAATCAAGACAATAATCTATTCTATCTCTTTGAAAATAACAATTAATAATGATATGATTTTGATAACAACACAAAGTTAAGATTTTATCGTTACATCTAACAAAGTTAGTTTTATTAAATGCCTAGGGTGTGTTTTCACAGTGCCACTAGATATCACAAGTCTATCCATTATTGTGGAAATACGTCTTCCAACTTTATCAAAGGGTACCACTTACGTAATAACTCAACAATAAATACTATTATTTTATTTATTGGCACTCAAACATTAAAATTAAGAACAACTTGGTATTTGGTCACCATTAACTTTTATACAAAAATATTATGAAGAACCGACAATAATCCTAATAATAGCAATATTATCAATTTACCATAGAATCAATAATTAGAAATGAGTGTGATTTCACCCATGGTATTGTATTCACATGCAAAATCGCATGGTCACCAATGTTACAACTAATATAAAATTGATCATACTAATTTTCTCAACCCTAAGAATTAATAATTCTAACATTTACTTAAATATTACAATTCTATCTAAAGCATAATATCATTCTTGTATCTACAAAACCTTGTACTACAGGGTCAAGATTCAGCTAGGATAAATCACAAAATACAACATCCCAAATAATTAATAGCAATTTGATACTATGCACATTTCCTATACTAATCAATAATAAACATTATTAGAGCTAACGAGGACCACTAATGCATAGAACATTAATAACTATTAGCATCCAATCAATTATAGTAGTAGAAATACAATCAACTATGTAGAGTGACTTAGCTATGGAATTTTAACGAATATAACTAATATGTGGAGTATAAATACTAATTGACCCATGAACAACAATAAGAATGGAATCACGGATCTAATAGACTAGTATAGCAGGTCCACCAAAGCCAACAACGACACAAACAACACATGATAGCAGAACAATCCCTCTTGTACATGCTTATACACTAATATTTGTATACTAAAAAGAATGTTTTTCTCTGAATGTTGTTCTCTTCATTTTGTCTGGGTGTTGAACTTATGTTCTCTATGCTAGATATATCCCAAACAACTGAAAATATGCTCACAGGTACCGAAGAAGACAAATAAAGCATCCCAGTTACTGGCAAATAAAGCAAATAAAGCACCAAGAAATTATTTTACACTTTAACTTAATAAAATTTACTAAAGTTGGAGGTCTGTCAAATAAGACACGAAGTGCCAAATGAGCCAAATTAAAACATCATGTTGTTTAAGTTCAACTTGACCTTTTTGCAAAAGTTGATCAACATTCCGTGTAAGTTTTTAAATTGTAAAGGTTAGAACACTGTATACGGTTATTTCACAGGTGTCAGCTGTGGGAGGTTTAAATGGTAAGGAGATCGATGAAAGATAGAAGAATTAAATCAATACCCGGATGAAGTTGGATCGAAGGCCATAAAATGGTTCATGATTTCTGCGTAAGAGATTATAAGTCATAATAAATCTTTACAAACCTTTTAAAACTATCTGATAATTCTGTAAAATGATAGTACTCCCCGATTTCTCACATGTAGGATTTTTCTTTTGAGGAAAGAAATACTGTTAGTAAGGGATTGCCTTAAGAAGTTTCGTCATTGATAATTTGTTGTTAACAATGTACCTATGAAATTTTGTCACATAATGCATTCTTTATGTTTTTTTGCAGATACAGACAGAAACAAAAGAATTTTATCCATATGGTTAACTTGCAGTTGAATTCTCCTCGAGCATTAAGAGGGAGATGATGCATAAGTATTCCTATTGAATCCTTTTAGTTTAGACTGGATTATAGCCACCTGAAACCTAAACATATCAATACTTGTAGCTGGAGTGTTTAATGTGTGTTACTATTTAAACACATTTATTGCTTTTTTTTTCCAATTCTTGAACAAACGGTTATATACAATTACACTCCCAATGAAATGAATAGCCCTAGTTAAAATTTAATATTGAAATGATGACGACTTGTTTTGTTTCCATTATCATCTCATTAATTAACGTCACTGAGATATATTCCTATAATATCTATGCAAAGTTGGAGGAATTGGTTTGGCAGATGAAGGCGGCAGGGTATTTTCCAAATTCAAGACATTTACTTAAAGCTGTTGCAAGAGAAATTGTTCTAAGAGCTGCGAATCTTTTCCATCATTCTAAAAGCTTCTGGCACATTCAAGGGGTAATGTTCTTATGGAGATTACTGGTGATGCTAAATGAAACAATCTGAGAAACAGGCTTGCACTATAATAATTTCACCAAGTCAGAAATGAAGGGACATCCATCAAAGGAAATAAAAAGAAAAAAAGGGAAATTTTTGTCTGATGATGAACTTGCAATTGTCCTGGCACACAAGTCTGCAAAACGCAACAGCATAGACAGGGCTAGAGAACTGTTTGGAAAAATGCCTCAAAGAAATATGGCCGCTGGAAAACAATGGTTGCAGGATATGCGCCGAAAGGATTTGTTGATAGAGCCTATGAAACTCTTACGCAAATGCACTTGGCAGGTGTAAAACCAGACTCTCATACTGATATATACCTAACTACGTAGGGTAAAAGATGTCGTTATGTTAAAACCTAAATATGCGCATTATTAGGATCTTAACAGTAATTTTCATTTTAATAAACATACTCTAAAACCATCGAAGAAACCTTATTTACAGGTTGCTTAAGCCTAAATGTGCGCATTATTAGGATCTTGACTGTAATTTCATTTTAATAAACATACTCTAAATCCATCGTAGAAGCCTTATTTTCAGACTGCAGCACGCCACAATTGGAGAAGTGAAAGGTCAATACCAGGGAGGAGAGTTTGGGGGAGCGAAACCATAACAGGAGCTTTTCCAGCGTCCCATTTGCCTTTCCCAGCATCCTCCCTGCCTATGCCGAGTTGGGAGCTATGGAACATGATATGGAAATCCATCGTAGGGTAAAGAAAGATAAGTTGTGTTGGATGATGTAGCTGTAATCGCCCTGGCAGACATGTATATAAAATGTGGAAGTCCAGACCATACTTTTGAATTCTAATTCCCATAGCTTCGATAGATCTGTATGCAAAATGGGGACGCATAAACAGGACACGTGAACTGTTTTTTACATAATGCCTCCAAGAAAACGTGTTCTTCTGGAACACCTGCTTGCTGAAACATTTGGGGACTTGCCTTGAATCCACGTCAAAGCTGCCCTGCAGCATGTTTTCTATGAACCTACTTGAACTCCCTTTGTTTGGGCAACACCTAGTTTTATGCAATAATCACATACATATGACTTCATAATTCCCTAGCATATGTACCATTTTTGTTTTGTCTTCCAAATCCTTTATAAACAAAATTTTATTCCAATGTTAACCTTATACCATCTAGTAGGGGTACATGATAGTTCATTATCATGCATTCTAAATCATCACAAAAAAAAATGTCTCAAGGCATATCCTTACTAGACCATTGATATTCAAGTTCCCTAATAAACTCATCGCTTACCATGAAAAGCATGTCATCAATACACAAAATAAGAACCAAAGTATAATTTCCAATGGTTTTATAGTATACATAGAGGTCAACCTTACTTGTAGTAAGGTACACTTCTAATGCATATAAATAAAATATTTGATTCCACATTTACTATGATTTCCTTAAACCACACTAGCCCTCTTCAATTTACAACTAAATTGACGTTACCTTTTATCTTAAACTCTTCATGTTGTCTATATAGATATCTTTTTCTAAACCACCATGAAGAATATTTTATTCGCATCCATATACGCTATCTTTAGTTCATATAGGGTATATGTCATAACATTTATTGAACTCCTATCTATTATTTACTATTCACATATACTTTGATTTCTATGTAGATGTTTCTAAAGTCAAATTTATTTACGTAAGTCAATTGATATTATGACCATTATAATTTCTTACCTTCCCATTAACTATTTATGAAATAATAATAATTTTACATTAAAAGTATTATCACATGGTTTAAAATTAACATCCTCATTCAATATAATGCAAAACACCCAAACTTCAAGGATACCTAGACACAATTTTTGCGAATCAAATCGGGTGGCCTTACATCCTCTCCCCCTATGACTAAACTTCCTCCTGGAAGTTGATAAGGGGGGTATATTGTCCATCCTAGAGTTATTCTATAATATGACCAAGTCAAAATAATTCCTTAGTAAGTAGTATGTGTATGGTCAACTAGTACAACACAATTACATAACTATCCCCCAAAAGAATCTTCTATAAATAGTAGTAACATCAGATCGGGTATAGTTTTTTTTTTTATGCACACTATACTTAAGACAAGGTCATCAAGATCAAAATATACTTGTAAACACTTACATCACACGTTCAAGATAGTTTTAATTACACAATCATTGAGTTATTTGTCACAAAACACTAATTAATCAACCAACTCTGGTTGTCAAAAGTACTTTAATAGACATTACCCTTAACAAGAAAACATGTGTCACATCATGTCATCCACATATCATACACATAATTTTTAACCAATCATTTAATCCTCTCTCCAACTATTATTCCTTGACACTTAATTTCTCATTTGCATAACCAAATCGACATAAACAACACACAAATAACCACAACAAGGGCTCACTTAACTCACAACACAAGGATCGCACAAAGGGATGAGGATTCCTAGTGCCCAAAATTCTTCTCTGAGAATATGTAGATCACATAAATAGTTACCATCAGGTCCTCCCCAAGGAACCTTTGCATACAAATATCTGATAGATCAAGGGAAATGGATAGTAACCGTCCCATACCAGTCTCATTTACCCCCTTCACAATGAATCCCTAGTCCATCTACTCCCCCCATACATCTTGTCAGTGACTCCACATGAGTATGACAGTCTCACATATATCACATTACTACACATATGCCAACAGCAACACAAAATTGGTAAAGCCTCAAAACAAGAATTTTCAAATTTCAAACAAAATGTCAATTCAAAATTTTTAAAGAAAGATAAAATTATCAATGGTGGCCACCAATTAACAATTCAAAATTTGAATGGAAAAGTCTCAACAACTAGTCATTGAGGTGAAAAGGACAATTTCACAATACATTAAATCAATAGCTTAGGAAATTTCAAAACTATTGGATTTATCAATCAAATAAAATCATATTAAAAATAATAAAAAAATATGAGTCCATAATCACATAAATTTTCACAATACGATCACTTCGTGGCTTTAATCAAGTCACCTAAGGGGGATGAGGGGATAAGGTGGTCTCAAACCACATAGAGCTCCTCAATAAATCATAATATAATAGCAAGGTGTCTCACATATCCAGAGACAATCGTATAATAATCAACATGTCTCATGTCCCACACAACCCAGGACAATCATATAGCAACTGCATTATCATTGGTAAATATGTTGTAGAACAAGGGCACACTTAGGTCCATCCTCAACCCTTTTAGTTTGCAATGATAGATGGTAACTAGAGAGACAAGGGAATGTTAAACAGGTAATGGTATCACATACGAATCACTAGTGGATCCATAAAGAGGGGGAGATGGGGGAACACATTCTCCAAATGACAATGAGGGCCATATAATAGCTCTCCTCACCCTTAGATAGATAAGGGCCCAATAGCAGAAACGAAAAAGGAAAAAGTGGTGTTTTTGATTCTCAAGATCACACAAGCATGCTAGAGAAGAGCATACGAACACACTCTTTTAGGATTAAAAGAAAATTGTTCTTTAATTAATCAAATCAAAATATGAATTGTTCATTTTAATCCTTCATAGAATTTTTTTGAAAAGACACAAAAAACAAGAGAGGCACTAATAAGAAAATAAAAAATTGGTGTTTTTGATTCTCAAGATCACGCAAGCGTGCAAGAGAAGAGCATACACACTAATAAATTCCTAGTGGTGGTAAACAATTCTTTTTAATTTTACCTAGGATTGAAATGTGTGGTTCAATTTTAAAGCACCAATTGAAATATTCAAGATATTGTAAACTGTTAAGCCCAAATTGAAATGTGCAAGTTGTGTTGTTCAATTTTAATGCACTAAGGAAAAACAAAGATTGTAGGTTCAATTTTAAATACCAAAATGAAATGTGAAGAAATTGTAGGATCCATTTTAGATGCACCAAATTGAAATGTGAAGATTGTAGGTAAATTTCAATGCACCAAATCAAAGTCTTCAAGTTGTATTGTTCAATTTTAGTGCACCAAGGGAAAATAAATTCATTTTAAAGCACCAAATGTAAATGTTCAAGTTGTGTTGTTCAATTTTAGTGCACCAATTTGAAATGTGAATTCATTTTAAAGCACCAAAATAAGTGTGGATTCTTAAACTATTCAAAAATCTGTAAAACCCACTTGTTAGTACTCTTTTTGCAATAATTTTCTCCCAATGTTTCACCACAAACTGCAAAACTGATTAGTGAAAGCCAAACAAACAATTAGAATTATAGTGAAATTTATAGAAAAAAATATAAAATAATAAAATTTTTGTGTATGTGCTTGTTTGAAGTTTGAAACTAAAACCTTCACTTTGACTGAGAATACCTAATTTTTTATTTTTTATTTGAATAAATTACCCGATTCACAAAATGCATATCAAAACCATCTTTATGGTGCCTGCAAAAAATTGAAAATTTGATTATTGGTTTAAAAGTTACATTTGTTTTACTTCAGATTGGCATTTTCAAAAATTGTGGAAAGGAAGAACAAACAATTTGACCAATTGATTAAATCGTTGTTAATTAATTTTCTAATCTACAAATGAAAGAAAATTAATTTAAAACAAAAATTTAAGACATGCAGCAATAAATTAAAAGTCCAAAATTAAAATTTCATACAAATGTACAGATTAACAAAGAATGTGTCCAAAAAATACATTTTTTAAGCTTAAAATGTTATCCAGCACCAAAATATGACGTATAATATATGAAAATTTATGGAACGACCCTTTTGGACATAATGGTGACATTTTTTGTCCTCAAGGAACATTTAAAAATTCTAAGTTTTATAGCCCCATAAATTACCTATAACTTGCAAGATAAAAAAACACCAGAAATAAAAGGAAGCTAAGGTAGCGAAACAACTTCCTACACTAATCTTGGGAGGAGAATAATGCAAAACTTTTACAAATCTTTAACAATTACGTAAACTTAAAAAATAAGCACAAATCTCATGCATACCACAACACAATGATTTACGTGGGGAAAACCCTTTCGGGAGATAAAACTCCACACTCCAAAAGCCACCCAATATATTATTCAAAATCACAAAGATTACTTAATATACTTGCAAAGCAAGATTCTCGCAAGAGTATCACCACTCAGAGATCCAGAGGCAACACAACCGCTATCAGACTCTCAGAATACATTACAATACATAGTTGTAATACAATGGCCTCCTAAAATAGGGTTGCCTTCTAAGGAAAGTCAAGCTAATGAAATATCAATCGTCAGATATGAGACATAATGATGAATGGTCCAGTGCGCGCTGTCCCTGGACTCCAACCAGGGGGATGATCCCCCTGAACCCCTCATGGGGGGGGGGGGTCCCCCCATGTCCCCCCCGTCGTTATCGGTTGAACAATACCTTATGTATCAACAATAACTTCTATAATTGCAAGGTTGAGACACATTTTCTCAAGGCAATAAAGGTTAGTGTTCGCGTCAGGTTCACCAAAATGTATGCATTGAAATCAGAAAAAATAAAAATAAAAATAATATGAAAACATAAATAAAGAAATGAAATTTAAATTCTACTTTACCGATCTCACTGCAAACCTCAAAAAGAAATGATGTGATGTTGCTTCATCTTTGGATGTGGATGTTAAATCTCAACAATATAACAATATGATTAATGATTGATTTGATTGATAATATATTTTGACAGAGTTGATTTGCATAAAAATGTGACCTCCCTAAATGATGAAGAAAATATCTTATTTATAGACTTTCCAAGGAAAAATAAAATAAGAGATGAGGATGAGGATGAAGACTTGAGATAACTGAAAAAATCAATAGAGTCAACTCAACTACAAAATAAAAATTTTCATTTTGAAGATTGAAGAGATAGTTATGAACTAATTGATTTGATTAATAGATAATTGTGCACATAAAGTTTCCATTTTGAAGATTGATCTGACTAGTGGATGAAAAAAAATGTTTCCAAAATGAAGGAAAGTTAATGATTTAGGAAAGATTTAGATTCCAAAATTGAGATAGAGTTTATTGAAGAGAAAAAAGATGGAAAGATTGAAGAAAGAAAGCAAGTGTAATATTTATAAATAAAATCATTTATTTTTTCACACTCACATGGATAATTAAATAAATAAATAAAAATATTTATTTAACTATAGAAGAATTTAGAAATTAGTTAATTAAATAAACAAACATATTTATTTAATTATGAAGAATATTAAAGATTAAATAATTAAAGATAATTATTTAAAAAGTGGTCAATTAATTAAATAATTAAAATTATTTAATTATATGGATAAGAAGAAATGTGAACTTAGAGGAATGAGGTTAATTAAATAATAAGATTATTTAATTAGGACAATTTTTAGTTTCTACACAACCCTTTCAACATTTGCTTCGTAAGGGAGTCTCATTCATATGGACTAATCGCTATCAAGAAGCATTCCAAAAAAATCAAGGACTATCTTTATCACCTTTGATTCTCATGCCTCCTATCGATGGTAGATACCTAATACTATACATATCGACAACTTCATCAGCATTGAGAGCCCTGTTAGCACAAAATGATAATGATGGAAGAGAAGGAGCTATCTATTATATCACTCGCACACTTGTAGGATATGAGCTTAATTACAATCCTATTGAACAAGCATGCCTTGCAATTGTCTTTTCCACTCAAAAATCTCTATGACACTACATGTTAAGTCATCAAAAAAACTTGTTGCAAAGATAGATCCCTTGAAATACCTACTCAACAAAGCAATATTAATAGGTTAGTTAGCAAAGTGGGTCATGATCTTGAGTGAGTTTGACATAGAATATGTTGATTGTAAGGAAATGAAAGGACAAGTGATAGCTGATCAACTTGTAGATGCACCAATAGCAGCAAATCATCCTCTAGTGTTTGACTTTCCTAATGAATCCATCTTAACAATAGAGACCTCTACGACATGGAAATTGTACTTTGATGGGTCCTATAAAAGTCATGGTTTAGGAGCGGGTATCCTCTTTGTCACACCCTAAGGGGACCCAATACCTAAGTCATATAGACTAGCGTTCTTGTGCACAAATAAGATGGTTGAATATGAAGCATTGCTAACAGGACTACAAATGGCCATCAAATGGAAAATTAAGAATCTTCAAGTCTATGGTGACTCCCATTTGGTTATTCATCGGGTCAATGATGACTATGATACAAAAGATGAAAAAATCACTCCCTAGAAGCAAATGGTTAATAGTTTCAAGAAATATTTTGAGGTCATCATCTTCACTCAAATCCCCGAGACTCAGAAAAAAGAAATTGATGCAATGGCAACCATTGGATCTCTCTTGGATAAACCTAATAACGTGGTACAATATGAGTTCTTGGTGGAATAATTGTTGGTCCCCGCATTCAATGTCCTCAAGTCTAAACTCGATTGTGAACTTGTTGGTCCTGATTCCCCCTGGTACAAAGACTTTTAAAATTACCTGCATGACCAAATTATCCCTCCCGACTTGTCCACTAATCAATGTAAGACCTTTATCCGAAAAGTATCCAAATATGTCATCATCGGTGATACCCTTTACCGTTGTAGTCTAGAGAGCACCCTCCTAAGATGTCTCAATTCAGATGAAGCACAAACAGCTTTACACGAGGTAGATGATGGTATATGCGGAGCTCACTCTTTTGGTCCTACCCTAGCCAAAAGGCTTATGTGAATGAGATACTATTGGCCTACTATGGAATGTGATTCCTATCACTTTATTAAGAAATTTCGCCAAAGTCAAATACATGGAGACCTTTTGCACGCACCTACTCAAGAACTTCATCCAGTTACATCACCATGGCCATTCTCTTAATGGGGACTTGACCTCGTGGGAAATATTCATCCTACCTCTGCTAATGGTCATAAGTCTATCATCACTACAATTAAGTACTTTACCAAATGGATTGAAGCCATTCCACTGAACTACATTAGCGATAATCAAATATCCAAGTTTATCCTTAACTACATCATATGTCAGTACGGTGTTCCACAATCCATCATTACAAATAATTATCGTCCTTTCAAAATTCAGGATGTTCGTGAACTATGCGAGAGATTTCACATCCAACATCGTTTCGCCACTCCATACTACCCCCAGGGTAATGGTCAAGTTGAGGTGTCTAATAAAACTATCCTTAAACTCCTAAAGGAGACTGTCGATGATGTTGGCCATGACTGGCATATCCAACTTAACCCCGCCTTATGGGCCTATCGTACTAGCATTTGCACTCCTACAAGAGCCACTCCATATTCCCTTGTCTTCAGATCTAAAGCCATTCCTGGGTGATCCCACAATAGTGGTTTATAATTTTTGGCCAAACTGGACACTGAAATAATTTTTTTTAACTAAATCTTCACTTTCGGGCACCTATAGCGGCTAAACCATGAGGAATTTGAAGATGATGCAAACTCAAGTTTCGTGAAATTTTGTCTATAGATTCTAAATATATTTTTCTCAAAAATTTTGGAATCAATTTGCACTTCTTTTTCCATCTCCCTTGAAAACTAGTTTTTTTTCAGAAAACAACATTTTAAAAAAGTGACGTTCACCGTATAACGGATAAATTTTTTTCCATGAAAGATAAAATTCTAATTATTTTGAATTTAGATTTGTAACTCTTATATCTAGTGCTTCCACTTGGTTAGATAGTTTTTTATTGAATATTTTTTCTTTAATCAAGTTTCAAAGTCAAACCAATTACAATTCAGACATAGCGTGACCGTATAACGCGTAACTTTTTTTGTATGTATCAAAATTCAAAAAAAAATTGTTGGATCAAGGACTTCAATATCTATTGCACTCATATTTTTCAAAAAAAAAATGATAATCTGCTATTTTTCCACGTGCAGAACAAAGAGCTTGATTTTCAATGAAAAACCTATGTTTAATAAAACTAAAAAAACAAATACATAATAAAACCAAAACATATCAAAATTATATTCATTGGATAGCTCATTTTTTGGACTACCTGATTCCAGTTGGGTTTGTGAAGTCTTCGCCATTTTCATCTTCAACCCGAGCTCCGAAGTGCAAAAATTTAGATTTTTTTGGGTCTGAGGGGGAGAATGAGGGATAAGGGGGGTTCGAACGCGCATGAACTAGGGTTCGCTCGAACCGTGGTTCAAGCGAACCACTCCTCTATATGCATTTCATTTGGTTTTTTGGGTGGGAAACGAGGGGCAAGAATTAAATGGGTTCACTCGAACCAGTAGGTTCATTCGAACCCCTAAAATCATTTTTTTTGCCATGGGGTCATTTTTTGTCAGTTTTCCTTCCTCCATCAAATTGTAAACCACTATTGTGGCTTCACCCTCTTCCCATTAAGAATGAGTTACCATCCCTAAGATTATCTATGTAGTCGTTCATTGATGATAAGGAGTATTGTATATTTTGTTTGCATGAGCTAGAGTTGTTGGATGAAAAGAGACAAAATGCCTTGGTCCAAGCATATCATAATCGTCTCTGTCGTAGCTACAACAAAAGAGTCTAAGTTAGGCATTTTGATATTAGTGACTTGGTCCTAAAAGAGAATTTGAAAAATTAAATGGATCGATAAAAATCTAAAAAAATTGAGCCTAATTGGTTGGGTCCTTACATCATAACTACAACATATGGATATGGTGCTTATCAGCTTGCCACTCCTAAAGGTGAACCATTACTAAATCCTATAAATAACATGCACCTTCACAAGTACTATACCTAGCTTTTAGAGAATCCCATAAAAAAACAAAAAATAAAATAAAATAACAAAAGAAAATCGTTACCCTAATGAAAACCTAGCAAACAAGCGTCTTGGTGACACAAAAAATATTAAAAAAATAAAAAATAAATATATAATAGTAAAGAGAAATGATCCATCCAATAGTGAAAACCACTTCAGTGGCACTTTGGATAAGTACCATGGTGAAAAATTGGCAAATAGGCGCCATGTGTAGTCAGTCTTTGCTCTGTCGTCTACTATCATTCCGTCTAATTTTTCCACTTCCATCCATGACCCCTAGTGCATATTCCATTCTACAATAAGATCTCGTTTTCCCCATCCATTCATAATAAAAGCTTAGTTATCCTTCTCATGGCCTGAGAATTGTTGATGCTTAGTGCCCTTCATCCTTTCATATCCATTCACAATAAACCTCTCCCATCCCTTTTGCATTCATAATAAGTTGGTCTTATACCTGACTGGGGGAATTCTTAGACTTATGTATTACAAGGGATTCTAGACGTGGGTCGACATAAGAAAACTTCAAAATAAAAATAAAAAATAGAAAATTTCAAAATCCAAAAAAAAATCAGAAAACTTCAAAATCCAAATTTTTTTTAGAAAACTTCAAAATCCAAAAAATCATAAAATTTCAAAATCCAAAAAAATCATTAAACTTTAAAATCCAAAAAAAAATAGAAAACTTCAAAATCCAAAAAAAAATTAGAAAACATCAAAATCCAAAAAAATAAGTGTCAAAAACTCCAAAAAATAGAGTTTGTGTCAGTCCAAGTGGTTGAATTACATTGCCTTTGTGACTTCACGTAGGCAATGCCATCATCGATGAGCCCCCAAGGCTTAGGTCAATCCTGTAGGTTTTGTCATAACAAATTGTCAAGTCCATCCATATTTGCATCTTCATAATAAACTCTCCATGGTCAAGGTCGGTCAAACTAAGTTGTCTCTGCGCTTTACTTAGACAAGACCATCATCGATGAGCCCCTGAGGCATTAGGGTCATCCCTTAGGGTTTTTCATAATAAGGTCTTCATTTGTCCCAATCATCCATCTCATAATAAATTTTCCCTTGCTAAGGTTGACATTTTAAGTAAACACAAGCAGTTATCAAACAAGAGAACTTAATTTATCCAGATCACAAAACAACAAGCAAACTATCCAATCAATCTTTAGCTATCAATAGATCAATTGCCTAAACACAGGTACCTATCAAAACATCAACATCAAACATCAAACATCAAACAATCAACAATCCTTATCAGCTATCAAACAGTCTTATATAGTATGTAGTATCATCGAGCTCTTTGGACTTATACTGCATGTTGTATTTTTGAAACCAGACTTTATCCATCAATCCTATCAAATTGATTGTCTTATATAGGTTGTTGCACCCTTGAAACCAAACTCAATGTCTTATACAAGGTGTACCATTCCTGAAACCAGACGCAAACCAATCCATTTTCATACAAGGCATTGCATCGTCGGGCTCCTTAAGGGCTTATATGGCATGCTTCCTCTCCTAAAACCAAACACTATCATTATCCAGAATCTAATCATACAATTTGGAAAAAGATCTAAATGGTCATTGACTTGTTGTTCTAGTTTGTCTTATCTTTTTATCTGATTTATCTGTGGTCATGTTACTAGATGCCCCTTGAGGATGTCTTAAAAATATTTAGAGAAACGATGATGGATCGTGACGTTTTTCTCTTTTATTTTTGTTTGTGGTTTGTCTTGGAAATACGACTAGGGAAACTTGGTTCCTTGTGTGTGATTGGGGTTCCATTTGGCATAATCAAAACATCCTATGCAAATGAAAGGTCATTTAATGCTTTCTTGCATAAGGACTAACATGCTTTGTGGTTACTTCCTCACATATTTTGACAGGGTTCTTGTAGTTACTAGTTTGCGTCATGACATTCCTTGTATGTTGTGTGTCTGCTTTTGCAAGGGATAACATATTACACCTTGGTCTATGTCATATCTTGGTGTTCGTCATCCATTACCATAATAAGTTCTATAATGATAATAATGCAATAAAATAAAATCTTGATCATATATTTATTAGCAAGATCTCAAGATAGAAATCAAAATTCATCCATTCATTTTCCACCCTCTCCAGCTTCTTTTGTACTAACATCCCATCCATTCATCCCTAGATCGACTTTTCAGCCTATTTTTCATTGCCAATGCATTTTCACTTATCCAACTAACTTATTGGTAAACTTGCCAATTTTTTTGGAATTTTTCAAAAATTTATCAATTTTACCGAGGGGGCATCATTCGTTGGGGCATGTCAGGCATACTGGGACAAGTTTTGAGCTAATTTTTCTGATTATTCTTTGACACAACACTTGAAATCACATTATGTCAAAGTGGGGAAAAATGTAGACACTGAAAAATGTCTTGAACTTGCAAGTAACATTTTATCACTAATTTTCCTTCTTCCATGCATAATTAAATAATTTAAATAATTTAATTATTTCCTAATGTAATTTTCTTCTATTAATTAAATAATTCTTAATTATTTAATTAATTCATTTTATCATTTTTTGTTTGCTAGTTAAATCGCTGCTAAGGGGCAGCACCCTGTATTTCTTCAAAAAGGAATTTACACGAGTTTCTAGTATCAAAATTGGCCTTTCCTGACAAAATGGCCTTCATCAAACCCCTTTCCTACGGTATGAGTATGCATTAAAAGTTTGCAATACAAAATGGTCTGGTTTGAGACGCAGACATTACTGTCTACCCCGGGACTAACTTTTTCTTGCTTTACCCTAGCACTAATTCTATTACTGTATTAAAACTATAGTATTACTGAGACTGTACCAAACCAGGAATCTTCACTCATCATCATCTGACTCTGTGTGCTTCATGTAGGCAATGTAGTATGCTACCACTGGGAAATCTGCTCCGCAAATCTGGTGGGCCGAGCCTTTTGCCTTCTCCTTAGGGTCTCTAGGGTCATTCTGGCGCCATTCCTCTCCAGAGTTGAGGTCCTAGTCTTCATCATCCCCTGCAACAATTTCTTCTGAAAGCCCTTCGTCCTCCACGAACCTCATTTCCCAGCCTCAAGGAAGGTTGGTCACTAGCTCAAGGTTGCTCTGAGATGGAAGGAAATGTTTTGCTCTTGCTCATCCCACAGCTTCTCAAACCCCTCTAGGTCAATGGTTCAAACCAAGGGGAATTTCATTACGTCCCTTCCACACATTCGCAACATGTAGTAATTTTGCGGCATTGGGATTTGTTTGTTCTCATCCACATTATCTAGGGCCGCATCAATGTCTCCCAGCCATGCATGAATGAACACCATCTACATCAATTTATTTCCCACCTCCTTCGAAACACCCATGTGTAGGAGAATAGCTAGGAACATGGCTGGAATCTCCACATTTGATCTGAACCTGTGATACGCCCTCAGAAATTCTAGTCCTATGACCTTCTTGGTCGCTCAGAGGACCAGGGGATGAGAGGAGGCCAACAGTCCCTGCAACCTTTTGTCTGTAACTTCGCCTTTGAAAGATTGTTTTTATTTTGTCATATCCAGGAATAGCGGAGTCTCCATTGGGATACCACACACCAGCTACCTCACTTCTCTGAAACTCACTAACGCTCTCTATTTTTGGAATGGCACTATTGAATTTGATCAAATTTGCACCAACCAAGGCCTTTTAACACCGAAGGCCTTACTTCCTCACAATTAGGTTTTCTATGTTTGTGCCCTTTGGAGCGTGTTTGCTTGCCACCATCATGTTGGTGGTACTTAGTGAAATTAATGCATGGTAGTAAGGTACCTTCCCATCCTTTCCATTTCCTCTAAAATTGGATTTTTGGCTTGCTCTATATCTTCTATTGATGACCCTTGTCTTGTCAAACAAATTGTCTGGATTTTATCCTTATTGCCATGTGATATTCTTTCACCGCCAGTTGAAGTGACGTTGCAGAAACTTTCCTCTGATATCGGATTTTTTGACCTCTGCCTACATGGAATTTTCTTATGCCTTTTTTTCCAACTCATCTGCCTTGTCATTTCCTTCTCAATATATGTGGCTAATTTTGAAAGCCTCAAACCTATCCGCCAATTTCTTGATACTCTGCAACAGATGATTGAGTTTCCAATTAGGGGTGATGCCTCTCCAGATGGCATTGATCATGATCATCGAGTCTCCTTCCAAGTGAATTTATTTCACTCCCAAATCGAGCCCCAGCTGCAGACCAATAGTTGCAGCTCTGAACTTTGCTTCATTGTTCGAGCAAATTTCTAGTGGTGTGGATTTTCCTGCTAGGATCTTTCCCTATGCATCCCTTGCAATACAGCCAACTCCACTTGGTCCTAGATTTCCAAGCGCTGCTCCATCAAAATTTATCTTTATCCAACTTGGCTCTAGCGCCTGCCATGCTACTTCTGCTCTCTTTTCCTTTGTTGACTGAGTCATGCCATTTCCACTCAAAGGTGGAGGTTTTAATCCAAGAATTTTTTTGGTTAGGAAATCATCCTAGTTTGTGAACATTTTTTTGTTTTCCTACTTTGCTCCAAGCATCCTCGTTGACCAGCTATACTATAGCTCTTTCAATTTTGTCCCAAAGTTTATCTTTATTCATCTCTTTCCCTTGAAAGATCCTCCTATTTCATTCTTTTCATAGCTCCCATATCACAATGGATGGGGTTATTTTCCATATACCCCCAAAAACTGATTTATTACCCTTTTGAGGCCACATTTTGAACCAGGATGAGAGATTTACTGGCATGGGGAATTGTACGTTTAATTTGTCTCTCACTTTATTCCAGCAATCATTTGCATAGGGCATGTCAGGAGAAGATGGTTTGCTGACTCTTCATTTTCTTTGCACATTGAACATCTCCCTAGGCCTTGTACTCCAAAAGTGGCTAGCCTATCCTCTGTGAGGATTCTTCTTTGTATCGCCATCCAAGCAAACAAACCAACCTTGGGGAGGAATTTCCTCCCCCAAATCAGTTTGCATGGCCAGTCTTGTCGAGCCATAGCCATCTCCTTGATCTTGTATCTAAATTTCACCTTTTATGTGCCTGTTGAGGACCCACACCATCTGATCATGTCCTTGTCATTGGATGGGACAAAATACCCGTCTTTGAGGATTTTTTCTAATGCTTCTTTTTGTGCTTGAGGAGCGTTGAAGGTTTGGAGATCATTCCATCTCTAGCTGAAGGATCCTTGATTGACATTCCTCCTGCCATAATTAGCAACCTTGCTCACCCAAAGCCTTGGCATTTCCTCTTTGATTTCATCCAAACTCAGAGTCTTTCTGAGGAGAGGTTTTCCACACAAAGATTCATTCCAAAAGGATGCACTATTCCCATCTCTGACTTCTCAAGTTACATGCTTTGCTATTATATCCCTATAGTCCAAAATAAAGTTCCAGATTGTTGATCCTCTCGGGGGGTTTATTATACAATGAGAATTTTGGTCAGATCATGTCTGAGTCTAGATACTTTATTCTCATGATTCTGACCCACTTTTTCTCACCTTTTGTGTGAAGGTCCTAGACCAATTTGGCCCCCATGGCCTGATTCATTAAGGACAGTTATTTGATCCCTATCCCACCAGCCTCCTTGGGTGAGTACACCATGTCCCAGGACAATAGGGGAAATTTATTTTGATCTGTTGTTCCACTCCAAAATAATTTCTTGAAAATTTGAGTGAGGGCCTCTTCCACTGCTTTAGGTAGCTTTAAACATGACATTGAGTACACTGGAATGGTTGACAAGACTGATTTGACCATTAATAATCTTCTTGCAGAGGACAACCACTTGCCTTTCCAAGTTCCTAGCTTGCTCTTGTAGCTATTAATCAGATTCTCCCAATAACACTTTTTGTTTATGCCTACAAATAGGGGCATCCCTAAGAAACAACCTGGCAGTGATGCTACTTTCAAATTGAGGATCTTGGCTAAGTATTTTTGCAGGCTTGGTTGAGTGTTCAGAAAAAAAACCTCTGATTTTCCCCAGTTGATGCTCTGCCCTGATGCCCTATAGTAGTCATCCAAAAAACTTTTGATCACTCTTGCTTCTCTCCTGCTGGCCTCTCCCATCAGAATTGTGTCATCTGCAAATTGAAGGTGTGTTGAGGGTTCCATTCCATTGGCCACATGAACCCCTTTCCACTTTCCTTCCCTTCTCAGTCTTTGAATCCCTCTCCCAAGCACCTCTGCCATGATTATGAACAAGAATGGGGATAGGGGATCACCTTGTCTTAAGCCCCTTGTGGAGGGGAAGAAACAATGAGTAGACCCATGCACCAGTATTGAGAATTTGGTTGTATTGAGAATTTGGTTGTAGAGATGCAACTTTTTACCCACTTAATCCAATTCTCTTCAAATCCAAATTTCCTCAACACCTCCAAGAGAAATTGTCTATCTACCATGTCGTAGGCTTTAAGGATGTCCAGTTTTAGTATCATGTAGGCATCTTTGTTTTTTGTAGCTGAGTGTATGGTTTCATGAGCAATGATTATTCCTTCTGCTATTGACCTTCCTGGAGCAAAGCCACTCTGCTCTTCTGATATCACCTCATTCAAGACTTCCTTGAGTTTGTTTACTATTATTTTTGTGACCACCTTGTACACCGTGTTGCATAGTGTGATTGGTCTAAAATCACTCATTGTCTATGGATCTTTTTCTTGGGGATTAGGGCCAAAAATTTGTTATTTACTGCCCCCACCATTGTCATTCTTCATGATTCCTCTACTACCGCCCCTAGATCTTCCCCAACTATGTCCCAGATTTTTTGGAAGAATCCGGTTGGTAATCCATCAGGGTCTAGGGCCTTGTTTGGATTCATTTGGAAGACTACTTCCCTAACCTCTTCCAAGGAGATCTTTTGATACAAGTGCCTATTATGTTCTTTTATGATTATGTAAATTGCACTCAGAAGGTTGTCTCTTGCAACCCTATTTTTCTGGCTCTCTTTGTTTAGGATTTCTTCAAAGAAATTGACCACTTCCTTGTTAACCTCCTCAATAGTTTGTGCTACTTCTCAATTGGCCTTCTTGATCTCTACAAACCTATTCCTGCTTTGGTTGGATATTGTTTTCTTGTGGAAGAACTTGGTGTTCCTGTCACCCTCTTTCAACCATGTTTCCCTTGACTTTTGACGCCAAAAACAATCTTCCCTCTTCAAATTTTCTACTAGCTCTTCTTTCAAATATTTCTCATTCTCATATTCCTTTGCATCCATTCCTTTCTCTATTATTTATTCATTCAGGACTCTAATCTCTCTTTCTCATGGAATATGTTCTTAAAATGTGTCTAATTCCATTCTATGAGCTTGTTCTTGATGTAGGCCAAATTTTTGCTTATCTTGAAGAGCTCTGATTTATCTCCAAACCTGATCTCATGCCACAATTTCTCTATTAGCTTTGGAAAGTGTTCATCTCTCACCTACATATTTTCAAATTTGAAAGGGCATTTGTTGATGGTGTTTTTTGCATAGCAACAACTCAAATAGAATATAATATCCTATCTCTCTTGAAAGGTCAATCTCTATCAGTAAGCCGAAGAGATAACCCCAAGATCTCTAATGTCAGGTCTTCACAATGCAAAAACAACTCAGTGATAAATGTGAAAATGTTGGTAATCACAAAGGGACCTTACTACAAGCAAATACTGAATCTCAAAGCTTATCAGATTTAGCAATATGATGATACTTTTAATCTTAAATTTAACCCAAATGATAAAAGAAATAGCAAAAGAGATAAGGTTTCAAAGATATTCCTAAATTTAAAACTACTCCTAAGATCAACAATGCAAATGACAAACACTTGAAATGGACCAATCCCTCAAAAACTGATTTCTACTTGACCCAGATGAATCTGCAATCTTACATAAATAGTACAATCTTCTAATGCATTAAAGATTTTCAGATCATGAACATTCATTATAAACAACCCAATTGCAATCGAAATGAATAAACCTTCACAATTGAACTAAGCTCAATGAATATAAAAGTCCAGGATAACTTTGTAAAGCAACTAACAATCAGTTGGTTGTGAAAAGTATGGACCAGAGATTGCTACAACACTTCAAGTATCAAATCATAAACAATATCAATTCATCTAAACCTAACACATCTATCAAATAAACTTAAGCAATTCCAAAGATAGAATCACAAGAACCATGCCAGATGAAATTCAACACAAGAAAGGCACCAAATCACAATGTCTTCACTTGCATTAAATTATCCAAAGTAGCAACAATTCCAGTATTTTGTTACAACACTTGCTTGCTTGAAAATAAAACTAACTCCTAACTCTAGCTCTTGCTATAATGCTTAATTCGCTCCAAATTAAAACTATCTAGCCCTTACAAATGAGGAAAAATGCCAAATTTATAGAAACCCCCAAGATATGTCGGCCTAATTAGGGTTTACAATAATAAAATATCCACAAACAAGTCGGCCAAGAGGAATTCAAAATAAACATAGTAGGCATTAAATGCAAGCATTCCATCTAGATCAGCCTGGGGTCTCCAACAAAGCTCGCTCCAATGCATGTGAAGGAAGAGGAGAAATAATGGGAAGCACAAATTCTGATGTGGCATTGTATTAACTACTTCCCCCTTTATCCTTATTTTGCTCAACCCTATCATGCACCATCAAAAGTATCATGTCCAAGTCGGCTATAGGTGGCACAGGTAAAACCTTAATTCTCCTCTCAATAGATTTAATATCTTCTCTTGACTACTCCACCGACTTATCCCACTCTACCTTACTGGTTCGATATTTACCAATTACTGCAATATAGATAGCAGCATCATCCAACTGATGTTCAGTAATTGGGTCTTCATTGGTTGGAGAATATACATCTCGCCACCATTTTCTCAACTGTTCTAAGCTCAAATGCTTCAGTGCAAAATTCTTTCTCCCTGCCATCACCTCAAAGAAAGAAATCCATTTATTGTAGATATCGGTCAGTGTGTCTTCAATTTGCCTCCTCTGCTTATATACCTTTTTCAAAACCTTTTTCCTTATTTGCAAAGCTTCAAACCATTCCCATGGTTCTGCAGCTCTAGAGGAAGGAAGAATTCCATCACTCACCAACTTATCTTCAGTGTATTCCATGATGGTCCTGGTTTTCTGCAACAGGAGATCTACTTCTTCCCTATCCTGAAATAATACATCTTTCAACCAATTTATTGATCTCATAGCATCTCCACCAGTTGAAAGGATGTCCTTGATAGCATTATCTCCCTTAGTTTGCACCCCCTGTAACCAGTTTGTTGTGGCAAGAGTAGTGATCTTCATTCTCTCCAACTCTATTATGGTTTCTTGTGGCAGGAAACTTGCAGAAAAAGATGAGGAGCTGATAAATTGCAAGGGCTTCATCAAGTCCTGAAAATACTTCTTTAATTTCTCATTCTCCTCCTTCAATTCTTGCTTAGTCTGCACTTCTTTCCTCAATCTACCCAAGATTACAACACTAGAGACCTCATACTCTTCAATCTCTTTTTGCATGGAGGTAGGCCCTAGGTTGATGGTTTGCACATTATAATCACTTCCAGTTACATCATCCCTATTCTTATCAGGAGCAAGAGTAGCAATGTGGACCACCCGGTTATTTGTTTCATCTCTCTCAATCTTTGAGATGACCCTCGCTTTATTCTTTCCTTTACCCTTTCCTATGTTTTCCAATAGCTCATCCCAATTGGGTGGGGTGTCATCCACAACAATCTATTTTCTCTTTAACTCCTTATCCAACTAGCCTGGAACAGTAGATTTAGATTATACTTTACTCTGCCCAACCTCATCTTGTTGATTCCTGGGCATATCTTTGTTCAAATCCTGTTTCTGAGGAATCTCCTCAACTGTTTCTTCTTCGTGCACCGGTGATGGAGTTCTCACTGGAATTTCCTCTGCCTGAGCATCTTTAATATTGATCATAAAAGGAGAGCTCACCTTTCCCTTACCCTTGGGATCTTGCTCAGTTGACTCCTTAGAAGTGGAATGAGACTCCAAGTCTCCCATTAAATCATAGGTGCATTGCACACCTTCACTTTCCAGCTCCCACATCTCATGCTTGAGCCACAACTTTGTATACTTAATGACTAGAGTCATAAGTTGGTCTAATTTTGTTTTCCCTTCCTCTAACCAGTCTATCTCTCCAACTTATTTATCCTTCACAGCCTCGTAGTCATGGCCTTGAATCAAATCTCCATCATCTTCAATTTGATCTGGAATGGCCTTCACATTATATAACCGGACTAAGTTCACCGGTAGCCTGGAAAACTTCTTCTTTCTGATCTCAAATTCATCATTGCAATTGGCCCAATAGTCCTCTATATCGTCTTTGTGGCTATATTCTCTGCTGGCCTTCTTCTGTGCTTCGCCAATCCTATCAAACCTAGATATCTTGGAATGGAAGGATAACCCAAGAGTTCTCATTTCTTCTTCGGAAGTAGAGGCGGAATTAATAGAAGGACATGCCTCACTAGTTCCTATCCTCAAAGGGAAGTCACCACCAAATCCAGTTTTATGTTTATCTTTCTTCACAACTACATCAAAATCACAAATCTACCCGGTGACCTCCAGAAGTATAACATGGTCAATGGGATACTTGGGAAGTCTGTATGGAGCCCTCTGACAACCATCTATCCTTATATATGAAAAGGTGAGAAATTGTATGAACCAAGCCCCATACCTTTTGATCAGCTCTTTGGCATTTTCAGATATCCTTACATGCTCTGCACCTTGCAATAATTCTGTGATGTACATGGTGAATGCATCATTCACCCTCCTATAGCTTGAATTACCCAGATGCAGCTGTGGATAAACCTCATAAATTACATCCTGCCCAAACACACCTCTCGTACTCAGTCCCTTGTATGGATGGAATCTTGCAAGTGCATAAACCAAGTAGGAGGTCATTGTGAAGGTTTTCATCTGTAGGACATTGCACATCTGTTCATGAATCATAGCACTTATAAAGCCTGTCCAATGATAATTAATATTCGGCTCCATCCTCACAATGACATGAAACATCCAATTCTCAAATACTCTTGCACTCTTCAACCCTACCACTCTACTAAGAAGGGTGATAGCATCATAGTACTCCTTGAATTTAGCTCTAAATAGCTGCTTGGGTAGTTTTGAAAAATGGGACTTAGGATTTTCCAACGAAGAATTGATGACCTATTGGGACTTGATCGTATCTTCCTCATAAAACTTCTTTGCCATATCCATATCAAAATCCACCACATGAGATCTATTTGGCATGTCAAAGGTTTGGGCTATAGATACATGACTTAGATTTGCCACAATTCTCCTTTGAAGACCAACTATCCTTTATGTATCACTGTCATAGTGTCTAGCACACTTGAGCACCAATTCATAACACTGTACTGTAGGAGGGAATCTAGCTACTTGTGCCAATCCTAATTCCAATGTTCTTCTAGCCAGCAAAGGAAGGTTTTGTGCTATCATCCTTGTCTTAAACTCCTCATAATCCCACAATCCAACATTTGTATCTGTTACCTCTGGCCAAACGGAAGTAAGCTTGCTCTCAAGAATTCTGCTCCTGATATCCATTTTAATTATTTCTGCCTCAGAAATAGAAGACCCCTCTACACTTGGATCCATCACTCTACCCTTGGTTCCACTTGTCACTGCCTTACTCGACTCAACCTGCATCCAACAAAGAAACCATAGTAAAGATCACATGAAACCAAGTTAATTAATCAAAAGTGGCATATTGAACCTCAATATAGGTCCCATGATAAGCCAACTTCTTTAAAACCTCATAAAAATTAATCATCTAAAAGTTTGGGTTTTCATCCATCTCGTAGAATCCAGGCTAGAGAGGAATTTCAGAAAATTCCCAGCCAGGCGAATTCTAGCAAAATAAGCATAAAAGCATCAAATAATCTTGTAATTGACCATCATTAACTAAGAAACAACATGATACATCCTTAAACAAATCAAGTTGATCATACAATGCATAATCACCAGCTAATAAATCATGCTATCTCTCAGTTCTTCATTTTAAACAAAGTTTCAGACAAATCTGCCAGGGCAGATTTCCGCGAACACAGCAATAATTTATGAATTATGGGAGAATGAAGGAATGAAGGAAATTTCAGTAAAATCCCAATGAAACGGAAATCCGCGAAGTAGGAAAAACCCCAGATCATAGCACATTTTGGGAAAACGAAGAGAACATGGAAAATCAGGGAAATCCGCCAATGAAGGAAAACCCGAATTTTTGGATATCGACATTTTCACATGACCTCACTCAAATTGATCGAATGATCACAAATTTGGGGAACTTGGGCCTGAAACTAGCTCGATTTGATCAATCGAAAAACAATCCCACAAACTCACTTGAAATCGTTAATCTAACAAAACATAGCAACCCTAACTTCAAATGTTCAATGCCCAGACATGCAGAAATTCATACTCCAACCACACTCAGGAGGCCAAAGAATCACTCACATTCAGTAATTAAAAGAAAATAAATAAAGACATACCATTGATGAAGTGAGACTCGATTATAGCAATGAAAGATAACAATCTTTAGCGCCCCAGCAAACAACAGATGATGCCTAGGAAAATCACCACCAATTCATAAATCCGTGAATTCAATCACCAAATCAAGCCAAGCACTCAGGATCAAGCACCTCAAAGTAATAGAGAGAAAATGATAAAGACAGTGGCATAAAATTCCCCAAAATCGATTAAATACTTGCCTCAGAAATTGTACCACCGAGCATTAATGAATTCGACAAGACAGGCTAAACCAAAACCCGGAAACCTGACAAGACGATGGAATTTCGGATAAATCCGATCACGACAAAATTCCGCGAAGGACCTAAATCTTCGGTTCACAGTATAAAGTAGTCGTCATTGGGTTTTAAAGGAAACCAGGGAATTCCGGTAGGAGTGGATTTTCCCGAAAAGAGCCAAAAACCCAAAAATTGTCCAGAACATTAGATTTTCAAAGTGCTTCCTAGAAGGGGGGGAATTTGCACGAATAAGATAATCATTCAATCACATGCAAAGGTAACAAAACCTCAAAAACCAAGGGCCAAAACACCAAAAATGAAAGCAAAAGAGGGTCCCTACTTTCAGCGGGGCGTGTGTGCGAAAACTGCACAACAAATGGTGACTCTGCTTGAAAAATGCTCCAGAGCATTTCAGTGACAAACTAGAATCAAGAACCTAGAATCTCTAGTTTTAGTCCTTGCATTAGGTCATCAATTCGGCAGAATTTTAAAGCTCAGAGATAAGCAAACCAGTCTTGTACTAGGGTCAAAGTGTGTGCATATGTGTTCATTCCTGTTTCCCTTGGTTGCAATGAGGATCAAAGTTGGTCTGACTAGGCTACATAAAGACTCTAACTCCAAAATCAACCTGGATAGAGACTCGCTGTCAGTCAGGCGTCTATATCCTTGATGAAGTTATTGATGTGATTCCCCCCAAGCATAGCTCTACTGCCAACCAGGCGTCCATAGCCCCGGTAGAGATACTTGGATACTCCTGATAAGTTGAATTCATTCTTTTGAATTTCAACATTTTCTCTTTTTCTTCTTTTTGATAGTTCTTTTCTTTTCACTTTTTTCATTTCAACCTGTGAACAATGAAGTTCACACTCAGGGCTGAGAACCATAGTGGCGCTGAAGCAAAATATAAGATTTTTCACCTAAGCAGACTGCATAGGGACCCCTTGCAACCTTGGAATTTAAAAGATCTGTGTAAAAATATAAGACCCAAATACCTTCTAGATTTAACTTAATCCCCTGGCTTATCCACTCAAAACACTTAATACATATGACACCAAATAGAGGACTTTCACCAACTGACTCTGGAAAAAATATTGAAGTTTGTAAAATAAATATTCAGAACAGTCCTAGATAATAATATGATTGCCATGCAAGTGCAACACATCCAGAAGAAAACAAGAAAACCTCCAAAGCAAGAGCGGAGCAAAAAAAAACCAAACCGAAAGCAAACCTAAACTAACCAAAACAAAAACAAACCAAAAGCAAAACAGAAAGGGAAACCTACTCTAACCAAAGCAAAACAGAGCAAACCAAAATAGAAAAGAAACCTAATCTAACTATATACAAGGAAAGAGTTGTAAACAACTCAAGATTGGAAGTAATGCTTCAAGTACTGCCCATTGACAGGCAGTGGGATATCTTCCCCAGTGAGAGTTTTCAAGCGAAAAGCATTATCTCCCAGGATCTTTGAAATTTGATAAGGGCCAAGCCAAAGTTTGTCAAATTTACCATGCTCCCCCTTACGGTCATGGGCTTTATCCCAGTAAAGAACCAAGTCAGAAATCCTAAAGGCTTTTACCTTGGCTCTTCTATCAAACCATCTTTTGACTACCCCCTGATGTTTGGAAAAGTTTTCAAGGGCTTCATCTCTTTTCTCCTCAAGGTGTAACAACTCAGCAAGTTTGGCTTCTCATTTATCCCCTTCATCATAATATTCATTAATGAATTGTAGGGTGGGGATTTTTAACTGAATAGGAAACACAGGTTCTAACCCATAAACCAAGTGGTAAGGGGATATTCCTATGGAAGTCTTGTGCCTTGTACGATCTGCCTAAAGAGAAAATATAAGCTAGGTGTGTCAGTCCTTAGGATTTCTTTCTAACAGCTTGTGAATAACAATCAGGAGATTTTTATTAGAGGACTCAGCCAAACCATTACCCTGAGGGTAATAATTGGATGCAAACTTAATTATAATTCCATGATCAAAGGCCCAATTAGAAAATTTCAATGATGCAAATGCAGGACCATTATCACAAACCAAAGACATAGGACATCCAAAGCGATTAATAATACCTGATTCGATGAAATTGATTACCACTTCAGAAGTATATTGTTTGCATGCAAGAGCCTCAGTCCATCTCGTGAAATAATTAGTAACAGTAAGAATATACCTGTGACCTGCAGAGGAAGGAAAATTGATTGAACCTATGAAGTCCATTCCCCACTATGCAAAAGGTTTTACCTCAAAGACTGGTTGAAGTGGGAGAGTTGCATGCTTCTCTCTGGTTGTTGCAGTTTAACATACATGACAAGTTCTGACATGGTTGTGTGTGTCCTTGAATAGTGTGGGCCAATAATAACCAGCTCTTAGAATTTGATTCACTATAGAAGGTGCATATCCATGGCCAATACCATATCTATCATGAAATTCTGCCATAACCCTTTCAGCCTCATGTTGTCCCAAACACCTTAGATATACACCCTCATGGTTTTTCTTATATAGAACAGCTCCCTTCAGCATGAAACTATCACTCTTCAAATGTAATTCCCTTCTCTGTACTACATTAATATGGTCAAGACACCTTTGAGTCAGGAGATAGTGAATGATATCATCATACCATTCCCCTGGAGAAACATCTTCAAGATTGTAATGTTGGGCTACAAGATCAGGGCCCATTTCTACCATTGTCCTTGTAAGTCCTTTCCCTCTTACCAACTTCATGGGTTGAATCTCAATATCATATTCATGTAACATAGTTACCCACTTAGCTCTACGCTCTCCTAGCTCATTCTGCATCAACAATAGCTTGATTGCAGGATCAAGAACTATTGCAAAGACCTTGTTCCTGAGAATATAGTGTCTAAATTTTTGCATAGCTCTGACTAAGGCATAAGCCTTCTTCTCCAAACTTGGGTACCTTAGTTCTGCATCTTTCAATGGTGTGCTCATAAATGCTATGGGATGCTCATTCCCTTGATCAGACTTTTGGGTCAACATGGCAGCATAGGAGTGGTTAGAAGCAAATGAATATATGTAAAATGGCTTAACATAATCAGGACTCACCAAAACCGGAGCTTCAACAATAACCCTTTTAATTTCTGTAAATGCTTCCTTAGCTTCTGCACTCCATTCAACTTTAGCTTCCTGCTTCAACATTGCATTCAATGGCTTGACTATTTCTACAAATCCAATGATGAACTTCCTTACAAAGTTAATTTTTCCAAAGAATGGTTTCATTTCTTTCTTGCTAGTAGGTGGTTGGATCTTGAGTATGGCTTCCACTCGTTTAGGATCAATGGAAATCCCTTTCTCAGAGATAACGTGAACCAACAATTTTCCCTCAGTAACTCCAAAGATACATTTCTTTGGATTGAGAGATATGCCAAATTCTCTACACTTCTGAAACACTTTGCACAAGTCTGTTATGTGATAACCTCTCTTTTTGGAAAATACTGTCAAATCATCCATATAAATGATTATGTCCTTAAAAGCAATGTCCATAGCCCTCTGGAATGTGGCTCCAGCATTGATCAAATTGAAGGGCATCCTCCTGTAGGAAAAAGTACCCCACTTAGTGGTGAAAGCAGTTTTATGTCTGTCCTCATATTGTACCATAACTTGATTGTATCCAAAGTAGCCATCCAAGAAAGACATCATTTGAGATCCATTGACAATCTGAAGTACTTCATCCAGCGAGGGTACTGGATAATTATCTTTTTTTGATGCACTGTTAAGGTTCCTAAAATCCACACAGAGTCTGATTTCACCATTCTTTTTTCTTATAGGAACCAGGTTTGCAACCTAGGTTGAATGTCTAACTGGGAATATGATTCTGAAAGACAACAGCTTATGCACTCCCTTTTGAATTACTGGTTCCAGTAGAGCATTGATTGGCCTCTGCCTCTGCCTGAAGGGTCTTACTCCTAGATTCAGAGGGATAGTGTGAGTTATAATTGATGTGTCATAGGTTTTCAAGTCCTCATAACTCCAGGCTATCACATCTTGGTATGTATGTAATGCATCAATTATTCCTTTCCTCTCTTATGGAGCACAAACATTGCCAATGAAGACATTTTTGACATCATCTTGAGTCCCCATATTATACTTTTCACATTGTCCACTGATGAACTCTTTCTTGGCATCTTGTTCTTGATCTTTGACCTTATCCAGATCAAAAATATTTTCTAGTTGCACCATTCCTCTAGGAATAGTATTGGTCTTCAGATTAATTACCCCTTCCAAATCCATCTTTGCTTCTTGGAGTTCAGTCTCATCAATAATCTTAGAAGCAAATACATCTGATCTTGTGATAAAATCCAAAATATGCTTATCATCTTCAAATACCTGGAAATTGGTAATGTTGTCAGGTACTGAAGGTACTGGGGTCAGTTCCACTGTAAACTTCTTCAGTCTAGAGAGAGACAAAAGATGCAATGTACTAGATGCCTAAGAAAGGGAGTTTGTTGTTTGGTTCTTACTACGTGGGATCAACTGAATGTTGAAAGCATCAAATCCTTCAATAAGGTCCCATACTCTATGCCTATAATTGGTCATCCTTCAGTCATGACATGAGTACTGCCTCCTGACTTGTTTGACCACTAACTCATAGTCCCCAAAGACTTGCAAAATCTTAACCTTTTTCTTTAGTGCCATGAGCAACCCATGAATCAAAGCCTCATATTCTACTACATTATTCGTACAATGAAATTGAAGTCTATGAGCAGCAAAGAAACTTTTACCTCTTGGTTTGATTAGCTCAAATCCTGCCCCAGCTCCCTGCTTCGATTTGGATCCATCACATATTAAAGTCCAACAACCAGCAATTGCAGACTTCCTTATTGTATCTCTTGCACTGTTACTGCTGGAGGGTTCCTCAGAAATCATCACTTTCTTCCCTTTAGGATCCTCTTGAACATTCTGGATATTAATTTTGACTATTGGATTGGGGTTGATACATTTATGTATTTGTTCTACTGCAGCCTGGCACAAGCAACAATCCAATTCAGAATGGGAGGCATTATGAACTCTACACCAATTTGGCAAGAGCAATTCTCCAAAATTCATTCCTCTACCCAACTGAACCTGATCTTCAATACACTTTTGAATGAATTCCTAGAAACTGTCGAACAAGCCAAATTGATTATCTTTAGGAACATCATCACTTATTGGTTCCACCAAGGCTTCAGTACCACTGGATTCAGCTATGAGATCAATAGGTGTAGCATGTAACATAAGGATTTCTTCTGCATCAGATTCCTCAAAAGGGGTTGCAAGTATGTAGTTACCCATGTTCACCTCAGATATCAAAATCTCATTTGAAGTGTTCTGGTATTCTGTGATCATATACTTCATCTTGGGCTCTCTTTCAATCTTGATCTGATTTGGCACTCCCTTCCAGGGAAGCCACATATGAGAGTGATCAATTGATACATATCCATTCAAATCCCTAGTAAATTCAATTCCCAAAATTAGACCGTAAGCATCAGGTATATCTGCCACCTGTATATTAATAACTTGTTGAATTCTAGGGTCGGAGGAAACCTGCATATGAATCATGTTCAACTCCCCTACAACATTAACCTCAGTTCGATCCAGTTGAGTAACTTTCTTTTGGGAGTCAGCAGGAGTGATACCTAAGGATCTACAAACACCAAAAGGCATTACATTGGTAGAAGCACCTGAATCCAACAAAAAATTGTGCAGGTTCTTATCAAATATGCGGACAGAGATCATAAATGGAGGAGTATCTGTTTTCCCCTGGAACAGAGTCAAGGGATTATCCACCTAAGCAACTTTATTTTTGTCCTTCTCTTTCCCTTTATCTCCAGGTGGTAAATGAATCTGATTATGGACCTAATTCTGGCCTTTGACTTCTTGGGAACTGGATGCCTTATTGACACTCTCACTGACTGATTTATCTTGTGATACTGAGCTAGCATTGTAAGCTCCTAAAATTGCATTTATAATAGTTGGAACTCTCAATAATTCATATGCAGGGAGACCTACCTTTATTTTCTTGAGTTCTTCCACAACATATGTGGCAAGTTGTTCTGCACTCAGATCAGCAGGAGCCTCCTTTGGGTATTCCACCACCCTGTCCTTGTTTGCTTCAACACTCTTTCCTTTTGATGGATCAACTTGTGCTTGTACCTCCTTTGATAGGTAATGTCTAGACACCTGAGGATATAGTGGATTATTACTGGCATTGGGATCTAGAGGTGTGGTGAAGTTGTTTGGAGGAATGGAAGTGGTGAAGGGGCCTCCAGCTTGTGGACGTCTGTGTGGCATGTCCCTCAAATCATATTTTTTAACAGGCCATCAGAATGTCTGTACCTCTTCAACATAAGCTTCTTCTTCGTCCATGGGGCCATTGTCATTAACTAGATTTTCATCAAACAAATGTGTAATCTCATCTCCATTACACACCCAATCCACCTCTTCATTAAGCTGGTATGATTCTTCTTCAGGAACATTCTCCTTGCTCTATGGAAAAGGAGCATGATTCAGTACCAACACTGATGAATCATAGGGAGTAGATGGCACCATCTCCTAATTACTTGCGTTATTCTCCACCTCATACTGGAAGATTGAAGTTGCTGCCTGAAACTATGGACAGTCCAGTTCAGAATGCTGACTTGTTTTATGGAGCCTACACCATCCTGATAAAGCAGCCTCAGCCAAATATACACCACTTGGAGGCTTTTCTTGATTGACTGGTTGATCCAATGGGGTGGGGACACTTCCATTGTTAGGCCTTGTATTCCAATTCATGTTCTGTTTGGGTGGTTGTCTCCTGCCGAACCCTTGTCCACCAACTTGCCCTCTATCAAAGTTTTGGCCTGAAGATTTTCCTCTATCATAATTTTGTCCTCTATCATTATTATATCCTTTGTCATTATTATATCCTCTTTCAAGATGTTTTCCCCTATCAAAATGTTTTCCTTGTTGAATTTCCTGATTTTCTCTATTATGATTGGACTGCATACTTCTTTGAGCAGCCTGGAGCTGACTGTTCTGGTTTCTCAAATAAGTTACCTCCATATTCAGCTTCTTCACTTGTTCAGTCAATTCATCCAGTCTCTCCTTGTCAAGATTTCTATATGGAGGCCGATTCATATTATTTTGGGGATATCCTACTACAGTATTGGTATTCAATAATTGGTTCAATACTTCAGAATTCTGTAGATATGTGGGAAAACTAGCTTGAGGCTGTGGATGAAGAGGTTGATTTACATTTTGTTGAGGGTAGCTGATTGTGGGTGGAACTTGATTCACAAGAGGTCTTGGGTGAGGAACCAAAGGAAACTGAGGTATTGGGTTCATGATAGGAGTGTGATTAGCGAGAGCCTAATTGAGAGTTGGGACCTGCCCAAGGTGAGCAGTAGGTCCCAGTGACGGTAAAGGCCCAGATAAGTGTTGTCTTAAAGTAGTGCTAAGCTTCACAGCCTCTGCGCATGCATCAAGTAGGGTATTATGAGGGTTTTTTCTCCACTTCATGAAGGTATTTGTTAGACTGTCAAGTCCCTCCCTCATAATAGACTTCTAAAGCAATGGCCTCATGAACAGCATAGGGGGCCTGCAGTCAGGTATAGGCACGATGAAACCTGTTGTTAAAGGACCCTATAGGATCATGGAATTCTCTCTTAACATTGGTGAACTAAAGATAAAGCTCATTGGGACTAATGGGAATCCTAAACTTTTGCAGGAATGCAATCTCTAATTCAGTCCAATTCTGAATAGACCCAGCAGGAAAATGATTATACTAGTAGAATTCATCTTCTCCTAAGGAATAAGGAAAGAGCCTACACGCTACATCCTCATGATTGATTCCTCTATCCTTAAGGCCAGTTTGAAAGATCCTAATGTGTTCCTCAACAGTTCTATTAGGATCATTACTATGGAACTTTGAACAAAAGTGTTCAAGGTTCTTGGGCATGACATTGTAATTAGTGAAAGTCAATGGAGATGGGTTATTAGCTAGGAAAGCCATTGGTGGAGGTGGGGGTGGTAATGGCTGATTTATGGCTGGTTGAAGTTGTTGAATGGGAATGTCCTCGGAATCAGATGAAGATGAACTTGATGAAGATGAGGATGATGGAGATGATGGAGGTGGCTAGATGGATTATGATTCTCCCCTTTTTTTGGTCCTTCTTGACCTAGTAGGAGCTGCTAATTCTTGAAATTCCCTCCCCTAGAGTAGATCTAGTTCTTCTTCTAAATCTTTCAGGAGAGATGGCAGACAAAAATTGATCCAGCTTGCTTATTCAGGCCCTCCTTCTAGCGCCAATCTATTGATGGTGTTTTTTGCACAGCAACAAATCAGACAAAATATAATATCCTATCTCTCTTGAAAGGTAAATCTCTATCAACAAGCCTCAAGAGATAACCCCAAGGTCTCTAATGTCAGGTCTTCACAATGCATAAACAACTCAGTGATAAATGTGAAAATGTTGGTAATCACAAAGGGACCTTACTACAAACAAATACTGAATCTCAAAGCTTATCATATTTAGCAGTATGATGATACTTTTAATCTTAAATTTAACCCAAATGATAAAAGAAATAGCAAAAGAGATAAGGTTTCAAAGAGATTCCTAAATTTAAAACTACTCCTAAGATCAACAATGCAAATGGCAAACACTTGAAATGGACCAATCCCTCAGAAATTGATTTCTACTTGACCTAGATGAATCTGCAATCTTACATAAATAGTGCAATCTTCTAAGGCCTTAAATATTTTTAGATCATGAACATTCATTCAAAACAACCCAATTGCAATCGAAATGAATAAACCTTCACAATTGAACTAAGCTCAATGAATATAAAAGTCCAGGCTAACTTTGCAAAGCAACTAACAATCAATTGGTTGCGAAAAGTATGGACCAGAGATTGCTACAACACTTCAAGTATCAAATCATAAATGCTATCAATATATCTAAAACTAACACGTCTATCAAATAAACTTAAGCAATTCCAAAGATAGAATCACAAGAACCATGCCAGATAAAATTCAACACAAGAAAGGCACCAAATCACAATGTCTTCACTTGCATTAAATTACCCAAAGTAGCAACAATTCCAGTATTCTATTACAACACTTGCTTTCTTGAAAATAAAACTAACTCCTAACTCTAGCTCTTGCTATACTGCTTAATTCGCTCCAAAGTAAAACTATCTAGCCCTTACAAATGAGGAAAAATGCCAAATTTATAGAAACCCACCAAGATATGTCGGCCTAATTAGGGTTTACAATAATCAAATATCCACAAACAAGTCAGCCAAGAGGAATTCAAAATAAACATAATAGGCATTCAGTGTAAGCATTCCATCCAAGTCAGCCTGGGGTCTCCAACAAAGCTCGCTCCAATGCATGTGAAGGAAGAGGAGAAATAATGGGAAGCACAAATTCTGATGCAGCATTGTATTAACTACTTCCCCCTTTATCCTTATTTCGCTCAATCCTATCATGCACCATCAAAAGTATCATGTCCAAGTCGGCTATAGGTGGCATAGGTAAAACCTTAATTCTCCTCTCAATAGATTTAATATCTTCTCTTGACTACTCCACCGACTTATCCCACACTACCTTACTAGTTTGATATTTACCAATTACTGCAATATAGGTAGCAGCATCATCCAACTGATGTTCAGTAATTGGGTCTTCATTGGTTGGAGAATATACATCTCGCCGCCATTTTCTCAACTGTTCTAAGCTCAAATGCTTCGGTGCAAAATTCTTTCTCCCTGACATCACCTCAAAGAAAGAAATGCATTTATTGTAGATATCGGTTAGGGTGTCTTCAATTTGCCTCCTCTGCTTATATACCTTTTTCAAAACCTTTTTCGTTATTTGCAAAGCTTCAAACCATTCCCATGGTTCTGCAGCTCTAGAGGAAGGAAGAATTCCATCACTCACCAACTTATCTTCAGTGTATTCCATGATGGTACTGGTTTTCTGCAATAGGAGATCTACTTCTTCCTTATCCTGAAATAATACATCTTTCAACCAATTTATTGATCTCATAGCATCTCCACCAGTTGAAAGGATGTCCTTGATAGCATTATCTCCCTTAGTTTAAACCCCCTGTAACTAGTTCGTTGTGGCAAGAGTAGTGGTCTTCATTATCTCCAACTCTGTTATGGTTTCTTGTGGCAGGAAACTTGTAGCAAAAGATGAGGAGCTGATAGATTGCAAGGGCTTCATCAAGTCCTAAAAATACTTCTTTAATTTCTCATTCTCCTTCTTCAATTCTTGCTTAGTCTGCACTTCTTTCCTCAATCTACCCAAGATTACAACACTAGAGCCCTCATACTCTTCAATCTCTTTTTGCATGGAGGTAGGCCCTAGGTTGATGGTTTGCACATTATAATCACTTCCAGTTACATCATCCCTATTCTTATCAGGAGCAGGAGTAGCAATGTGGACCACCCTGTTATTTGTTTCATCTCTCTCAATCTTTAAGATGACCCTGGCTTTATTCTTTCCTTTACCCTTTCCTATGTTTTCCAATAGCTCATCCCAATTGGGAGGGGTGTCATACACAACAATCTATTTGCTCTTTAACTCCTTATCCAACCAGCCTGGAACAGTAGATTTAGATTGTACTTTACTCTGCCCAACCTCATCTTGTTGATTCCTGGGCATATCTTTGTTCAAATCCTGTTTCTGAGGAATCTCCTCAACTGTTTCTTCTTCGTGCACCGATGATGGAGTTCTCACTGGAATTTCCTCTGCCTGAGAATCTTTAATATTGATCTTAAAAGGAGAGCTCACCTTTCCCTTACCCTTGGGATCTTGCTCAGCTGACTCCTTAGAAGTGGAATGAGACTCCAAGTCTCCCATTAAACCATAGGTGCATTGCACACCTTCACTTTCCAGCTCCCACATCTCATGCTTGAGCCACAACTTTGTATACTTAATGACTGGAGTCGTAAGTTGGTCTAATTCTGTTTTCTCTTCCTCTAACCAGTCTATCTCTCCAACTTATTTATCCTTCACAGCCTCGTAGTCATGGCCTTGAATCAAATCTCCATCATCTTCAATTTGATTTGGAATGGCCTTCACATTATATAACCGGACTAAGTTCACCGATAGCCTGGAAAGCTTGTTCTTTTGGATCTCAAATTCATCATTGCAATTGGCCCAGTAGTCCTCTATATCGTCTTTGTGGCTATATTCTCTATTGGCCTTCTTTTGTGCTTCGCCAGTCCTATCAAACCTAGATCTCTTGGAATGGAAGGATAACCCAAGAGTTCTCATTTCTTCTTCAGAAGCAGAGGCAGAATTAATAGAAGGACATGCCTCACTAGTTCCTATCCTCAAAGGGAAGTCACCACCAAATCCATTTTTATGTTTATCTTTCTTCACAACTGCATCAAAATCGCAAATCTGCTTGGTGACCTCCAAAAGTATAACATGGTCAATGGGATACCTGGGAAGTCTGTATGGAGCCCTCTGACAACCATCTATCCTTATATATGAAAAGGTGAGAAATTGTATGAACCAAGCCCCATACCTTTTGATCAGCTCTTTGGCATTTTCAGATATCCTTACATGCTCTGCACCTTGCAATAATCTGGTGATGTACATGGTGAATGCATCATTCACCCTCCTATAGCTCGAATTACCCAGATGCAGCTGTGGATAAACCTCATAAATTACATCTTGCCCAAACACACCTCTCGTACTCAGTCCCTTGTATGGATCAATCTTGCAAGTGCATAAACCAAGTAGGAGGTCATTGTGAAAGTTTTCATCTATACGACATTACACATCTGTTCATGAATCATAGCACTTATAAAGCCTGTCCAATGATAATTGATATTCGGCTCCATCCTCACAATGACATGAAACATCCAATTCTCAAATACTCTTGCACTCTTCAACCCTACCACTCTACTAAGAAGGGTGATAGCATCATAGTACTCCTTGAATTTAGCTCTAAATAGCTGCTTGGGTAGTTTTGAAAAGTGGGACTTAGGATTTTCCAACGAAGAATTGATGACCTATTGGGACTTGATCGTATCTTCCTCATAAAACTTCTTTGCCATATCCATATCAAAATCCACCACATGAGATCTATTTGGCATGTCAAAGGTTTGGGCTATAGATACATGACTTAGATTTGCCACAATTCTCCTTTGAAGACCAACTATCCTTTGTGTATCGCTGTCATAGTGTCTAGCACACTTGAGCACCAATTCATAACACTGTACTGTAGGAGGGAATCTAGCTACATGTGCCAATCCTAATTCCAATGTTCTTCTAGCCAGCAAAGGAAGGTTTTGTGCTGTCATCCTTGTCTTAAACTCCTCATAATCCCATAATCCAACATTTGTATCTATTACCTCTGACCAAACGGAAGTAAGCTTGCTCTCAAGAATTCTGCTCCTGATATCCATTTTAATTATTTCTGCCTCAGAAACATAAGACCCCTCTACACTTGGATCCATCACTCTACCCTTGGTTCCACTTGTCACTGCCTTACTCGACTCAACCTGCATCCAACAAAGAAACCATAGTAAAGATCACATGAAACCAAGTTAATTAATCAAAAGTGGCATATTGAACCTCAATATAGATCCCATGATAAGCCAACTTCTTTAAAACCTCATAAAAATTAATCATCTGAAAGTTTGGGTTTTCATCCATCCCGCGGAATCCAAGCTAGAGAGGAATTTCAGAAAATTCCTAGCCAGGCGGATTCTAGCAAAATAAGCATAAAAGCATCAAATAATCATGTAATTGACCATCATTAACTAAGAAACAACATGATACATCCTTAAACAACTCAAGTTGATCATACAATGCATAATCACCAGCTAATAAATCATGCTATCTCTCAGTTCTTCATTTTAAACAAAGTTTCAGACAAATCCGCCCAGGGCAGATTTCCGCGAACATAGCAATAATTTATGAATTACGGGAAAATGAAGGAACGAAGGTAATTTCGGTAAAATCCGGATGGAACGGAAATCTGCGAAGCAGGAAAAACCCCAAATCACAGCACATTTTGGGAAAATGAAGAGAACATGGAAAATCGGGGAAATCCGCCAGTGAAGGAAAATCCCGAAGTTGAAAGAAAACTCGAATTTCTGGATATCGACGTTTTCACATGAGCTCACTCAAATTGATCGAACAATCAAAAATTTGAGGAATTTGGGCTTGAAACTAGCTCGATTTGAACCTCCTATAGATCATCCTTAAATTCAAGGTTCGTCCTAAAGTAAATCGAAAGAAATTGGTGATGCCCTAAGGTTGAAACCCTAAAATTTTGCCATGAATGCACAGGACAAACTTGGGCTTAGCGTACTTGTTTGCTAGGTTTACAGAAGGTTCCCTATGGCATACACAAGCAAGCTACCTCATAATGAAATCGAAAAACAAACCCACAAACTCACTTGAAATCGTTAATCTAACAAAACCGAGCAACCCTAACTTAAAATGTTCAATGCCTAGACATGCAAAAATTTGGACTCCAACCACACTCAGGAGGCCAAAGAATCACTCACATTCAACAATTAAAAGCAAAGTAATAAATACATACCATTGATGAAGTGAGACTCGATTACAACAATGAAAGATAACAATCTTTAGCACCCCAACAAACAACAAATGATGCCCAGGAAAATCACCACCAAATCAAGCCAAGCACTCAGGATCAAGCACCTCAAAGCAATAGAGAGCAAATGATAAAGACACAATGGCATAAAATTCCCCAAAATCGATTAAATACTTCCCTTAGAAATCGTACCACCGAGCATTAATGCATTTGACAAGACAGGCTAAACCAAAACCCGGAAACCCAACAGGACAAAGGAATTTCGGAGAAATCTGGTCACGACGGAATTTCGTGAATGACTAAAATCTTCGATTCACAGTGTAAAGCAGCCATCACCAGGTTTTAAAGGAAACCGGGGAATTCCGCCAGGAGTGGATTTCCTCGAAAAGAGCCAAAAACCCGAAAATTGTCCAGAACATTAGATTTTCAAAGTGCTTCCTAGAAGGGGGGGAATTTGCACGAATAAGATAATCATTCAAGCACGTGAAAACGTAACTAAACCTCAAAAACCAAGGGCCAAAACACCAAAAATGAAAGCAAAAGAGGGTCCTTGCTTTTAGCGGGGTGTGTGTGTGAAAACTGCATAACAACATCCTTTAGGGGGATCATCCTGCCCAAATGTCAGTAAGACAAGAAAGTGGTTTGACCCTGTGTAAGGTAGTATGTGAGCTTCCTGTGAGGCTACTATCTCTCCCCAGTCTCCCCATAGCAAGAATCTATCCAATCTCATTTTATCATTATTCCTCTTTTGATTAATTTAAATAAATATCAATTTTATTTAATTTATATCACTAATTGTCTTTTTCTATCCTTTATTTATTTAATTATTTATTTCTATTTTCCTCTATAATTAAATAATTGTTTTAATTATTTAATTATTCATTAGTTTTTTCTCTCCATAATTAAATAAATTGTTATTTATTTAATTATTTATCACTGTATTTTCTCCATAATTAAATAATTATCATTTCCCTCCACCTTTTATTAAATAATTATTTTTAATTATTTAATTATTCATTTCCCCTCCTTTAAATTAAATAATTACTATCATTATTTAATTTGAATTTCTTCTTAGCCAAGCCCTAAATCTCAACCAATTTCTTAAGTTTTGGTCCATCATTCTCATCCTTATCTCTTTTCTTCTCAATTAATCTCATCCATTGATCATGATACATTATCTTTCAATCCTAACCCTTCATTTGAATTGGTATTTCTATAAAAGCAAGTCATCATACTCATTTCAAGGTTAACCACAATCTTCAATATTTTGCTTCTCATGTCATTCATCTTGAACAACCACAAGCTTTGAAGTTTTTCCATCTTGAGATCTAGCTATCTTGCATCAGCTTCAAGCTTATCAAATATCTTGCATACTATAAATCTAAGAACAAACAAAGCAAGATGGAGAAGAGAAATAGGGATGAATCAACTATGGCATAGGAATTGAGGTTTATTGCTTTATTATTGTGAATTTCTATTGTCATTTGTGCTTCATTGTTGGATTAGGGTCTTCATAGCTTGAATTAGATAGTTTTACGAATGCTATTATTGATTCATGTTTATCCCCAAATTCTAACCTCAATCTACAGCTATAATAGAAGGTTGGAATAGAGTAGTTTGCAGTTACTTGTTGGTGTTTGAAGTTGCCTGCAACAGTTTGGTATCATAGCAATAAGAAAATCCTATTAGAGATTTTTACCGAATTTTGTTCTCAATCATTCTTTGGCAGGGGAAGTGTAGTGAATCCAACGTGAGGCTGAGCCAAAAAAGGTGTCTCTAGTCATCCTCCAATGTTCAACAATCTTGCATAGATGCTCAAGGTGCAAGCAAGTCAAAGAATTCAAATACACATGTGCAGCAAGGAATCCACGAAGAAGAGGGAATATATTTTACAAATATCTTCAAGTCTTGAGCTAATCGACTTAGCAAAGGAGAGAGCAATGGTTTTTGATGGTAGAGGGCATAAGATCTTGCGGCCATCATTGAATACTGCCAAGCCTTTAGAAGAAGACAAAAGAGGAGATTTTGATAGTGTATGGCGTAAGAACGGAAAGAGAGGCATTGCATAGTGATGAAGCTACGAAAATGGGGAAAAGGGAAAGGAAGAGAAATGGGTTGTGTATGAGGAAAGAGAAGACCAATAGACCACATAATGGGAGAGAACATGGAAGAAGGGTTCAACCCATAAAATGTGGGGAGTTTTGTTTCATAAAATAGTTGAATTATTTATTTTTTATGCCGTGAGGAGGCATTTAAAGGAGAGATTTGTGAAGTGGAGGAAGAAGGAGATGGGAGATCTCAATCTTAGATATTTAGATATTAGATAAATAGAGAAGTTAGGCTAATGAAGAAAAATATTATCCTTGAAGAACCATGTGCAAAGAGAGAGATCTTGTGTGGAGAGTACCTCAATAAGTAAGGGAATATTTAATTCCTTCCATCTTGTAATATTGCTGCTATATGTGAATGTTTGAATGTTGTAATCCATTTATATGTTAAATAAGGAATAATAATTTTATATGTAATATTACTGCTATATGTGAATGCCTTCCATCCACTACTAACTCTAGCAAATCTTCAAGGGATTTAATTTTCTCCTACTCTAACAATTCTAACTTCTAACATTTTTCTAATCCTAGATTCCATGGCTTCTCTCTAAATATAAATGTTACTCACAAGGTGAGCATTTATTCTCATCATTCTTTTTGGCCTTCTCACAACTCTTCAATACATTTGCTACAACTTTCTTCTTTTTGCTTTCCAATTTTTAGTTGCTTCATATTGCTCCAACATCCACCATAATCCTACAACTTAAACTTCAACTTTTACAACTTTCTTTGTTTTTCTTTTGTTTGCTTCTATTTATTTATTTATCTATTTTTTCCTTCCAATTTGGTTATCTTCTTTTCTACATCATAAAATTATGTTAGAATATAATGTTTTTGATATTAGGGGAAAAGCAGATTTTGAAGGGATTTGCAACCCTTTACAACCAGAAAAGCCAGACTGCCAAAAAGGATAGCCTGCAGCCACCAAAAAGCCGGCTCCCAAGCCAAGAACATCATGTTTTACATTTAGAGTTAATCTTGTGGGAACAAAGCGTCATTTCTAGAGAAGGCCCGGAAGCTTTTGATTTTTTACTCGTGACTATAGTCCAACCTTCTTCCACTTGTGCTGCCTATTCCTGCCAAGCCAGCACATCACAATCCTGGGTTTGATCATTTGTAGCCCTGGGCGAAACATCCTTGACCAGATGTGCAGACAGGATCTTATCCGAAGAGTAGGCCGAAAGAGAAATCGAAGCCCCTCCACCAGAAAAGGCAGACGAAGACTTAGATCGGGGATCAACGTGAGAGGAAGAATCAACCCCTCCCGAAGGACAAGCCGAAGGAGCGGCTCCTAATTTATGTGATTCAGAAGCAACCGCCTCTGAGAAACTCTTTTTTCCTTCAGATTTCTTCTCAACAGTATAATGATGTTGAGCAGCTCCAATCCACCAGTTTTCCTTTTTTATTTTTTTCTCAAAACCAGAATGAGCAGCAGCATGTCCAGTCTTAAAGCATCCTCTACAACGGAAAGGTAAATATTATATAATGTTATTAGGAGTCATACCTTTATAATATTTATATATTGTTCTAATATAAGGTTATAAAATATTATATATTCTATGCTTATTAAGAATGTCCCATTTGAAATAATTATAGTCTAATAATTAGATTATTAATTATTTATGGATAGTGGTTATTGAATAGGTGTGACTAATACCCCTTCAGGTATTATGTCACCCTTTCTCCTATATTTAAGGAGGTTCTCTCTCATTTGAGAGTTGGAGAATTTAGAAATTGATAGTGAACTATATCACTATGCACATGAGGTATTATTGGTCATGTGGAAGTATGGAGAAGTGTTCCCTAGGTTTGGTCTATGTTAGAATAAACCATTTTTATAAGTGTTTTTAATAAAATGATTCTTTATGGGGTTTCTTTTTATTCGAAAGGGTTTTCCCCATGTATATCTTGTGTAATGTGTAAAATTTATGCTTGTATGATTCTTATTTTATTTATGTTATTTTTTTTTATAATAATTAGTATCATAAGATCCTAATTTCTAACATGGTATCAGAGTTGGTTAGGCTACACTAATCATTTTTACAGATTATATTAGAAGAGATGTTGAACTTGATGGGAAGCTTCTTTATGCTAAATCAACAAATGTGCAAGATCATTTGTGCAATACATCTAGTGTGCCTTTTCTATTATTTTATAATCAATTTGTCAAGAAGGTTAGTAATTTTTGATAAAAAAATTTGGAGATGATTTTTGAGAAAACCTTCATACTAATCCTTTTTTTAGTATATTCATGAAATTCTCTCAAATGATTTCTTCTCTTGCTAAAAGATTTTGTTAAAGATTTTTTTAACTAATACTAACTCATAGTAATATTCAAATATATAGATAGGTGTAATACCATGGAAAATAAGGTCATTATGTGGGATATTAAGTTGTAAAATGAAGAGTAAAAGACATACCATATTTATTTCCCTATTTATTGTAGAAGATATGTCTTAAGAAGGGAATAGTTTTCTTCATTTATTTTGTTTAAAAAAAAAAAACTTCTTAACTTATGAGACTAATAAATCAATTATTTGTTTATCCAAATATTTAAATTTCAAACAAACTAGGATAAAATGACATCTAGTTAGCATCAAAACAACTTGTTTGAGATGTATAATTAAAGGGTTTCAACACAAAAAAATAAAAATAAAAATTACTTTATTGATATGGCAATAAGAATTGAATTACTTGAATAATTTAGAAACCTGAACATTAGAACATCACTACAATTTACATAAATAATAAGATTTTTTCTCTTCATTTTATTAAACACAATACATAAAGGAAAAAAAAATTCTCAATAGAAATGTCAATATAATAAAATAGATCCCTTAATAATACATCCCAAGATTGAAACTATATATCGTTTGATTCCTTCACAATTAAATATATTCATCACAAATCGTCTCTAAATAAAGCCCTTAAACTTCAAGAAAATATGTCCTTTCATATTCATTCAATTCAAATGCAATATACACTTGATCTTCAAAATCATGATCCTGATAAAGATGCAAAACAAAAATATAAGCACTGGTATGTTTAGTAAGAAAGCAAAAGGAGTTGCATGAATATTGCTTTATTTAAGAGCTTTGTAAATGGATCTTTGGGTTGAAAATATACCAGACAACTTGTGCTTGACCTTCAACTATATCAATGGCATTCAATATGTGTTTTATTTTAACAGATCAAAGCCTTTTTTATATCAACCCAATCAACATGAGTTTCATGAACCAGCTATTCCTTAATAAATTCAAATATTATCAGGGCATTTGTGCTTGCTAGCACTAAAAGATGAATTTTAAGTCCATGTCATGGTTGATCTATGATTTGGAAGCCTCACCATGATTCCCCAATACTTTCTGGGCATCCAAATTGATTAATAAACCTTCATGCAGATGATCGGGAAACCAAACAATCAGAAGAATTTAATTTTATGTTTTTGGGTGGCAATTTTTTAAGTTGAAACATTTAAAACCATGAAAATTCATGCCAGTCTATTGCATTTCCTTTTTCATAAAATCAAATCAAATCAAAATCTTTAAAGAATTGAAGTATCCTATTTGCACGTAAACATATGTGAAGAAACAAATCATTTCATATTGTTTACATTATATGTGGTAGATTGGCATACACTATTGAGAAGAAACCTTTTTGTTGGATTCATAGTATTCATAGCACAACGAGTTGTAGCCTTGAGGATAAAGTGAAAAATAATAATAAGACAATCAATGCAAGTCAATATTTTGTACTAAATGTCTATATAATTTCATTATGATATTTTCTTGTGTTTGTCATTGTGTTCAAAGTGTCTATAAACTCACGATTGAAAATAAGAAAAATGTGTCCTCATTGAAATTAGTAATATTTATTGGATCATTTTTTTTTGGCACAATTTAGATTAAAATGTGTGATTAAAATATACAATGGAAGTATTATTTAGATTATATATGTCAATGATTTGAGATCACAATTAATTTTATACAAAATATCATGCACAAGGTTTCATATATATAAAATAGCATGTCTAATATATAATATTATAATAGGGAAAACTATGAGTTATGGTTATGACACACACACAATATATGTTAACACAATATTTTGACTTGTTGCGGTATTCATCATGATGTTGCCAATGTTTTTGATAATATAAGAAACATTTACAAGGTGTCGTACCCTTTACACAGAGGGCCAAAAGGGCCAAAGGACAATAGTTCAAACCAACTAAACTAGAAACACACAGAGATAGCTGACCAACAGCTAATGGACAATAGAAAAATTAAACAACCCCATAACCAGAGGGGACCAACTTGACTCCCTAAACCCGAGGCTGTGAAGAGGCAACATATTTGGGGAGTCCTTTCTTCTTCCTCAGCACCATCAACCAGGAAGGCCCAGAATCAAAATCCACCAAGCGAGGCGAGGGGAGGGGATCCACAACATCCACCTCAGGCGAGGAACCACCACGCAACGAGGGATCTGGCAATGAAGAAGAGGAGACAGGAGCTAACAAAGGACCAGCAAAGTCAATCGATTAGGGACGGGCAGGCACTGATGGCACAACGACAACAGAAGGAACCACATAAGGGTTGGCTGGAAGAGGAGCCAGGGGAGGCTCCAACTCAAGAGGAGCAGAAAGGGGAGGGTCGCCCTCCTCAGAGGAATCATCCGAAGAAGGTGAATCAACCATGAGATGGTCTGAGAGAGCATTCTTCCACCAAGTATATGGCCCACATTTTACCAAAAACTTTTAAATATTTAAAGATTTTCAATATATTGTTATTTTTCAAATAATGAAGCTAAAATCTAAGTAGGATGGGTTATAGATGACAAAGACCCAAAAACTAGTTACAACTACTCTTCTTGATGAGGAGTGAGTTGCAACTATTCTTCTATGTCATACACACTAAAGTGAGATCAACCTAAATAATTTCTTCTATAATTGATTTAAGATAAAACAATTTGGGTCTAGATCTTACTTTGTTATCTCTTACATTATGGAAAATGTAAGAATCAAATTACTTGCTTCTACTTGATTCAACTATTTGATTTTCCTTCTACCATTTTGAAGCCCTCCTTAATAGACTGACACAGTCAAACAAATATAGGGCCTCCCAAATAGCCACTTCAAAAACATGTTTTGATCTCATTTTAAAATTGACCTGCAAATAAAGATGTGTTTAATGTCATTAGAGGTCATCATTGCTAGGCCTATTTTTCAAGTTTATACTTATCATTTGATCCTCAATAAGAAATCAAACAATTAGGAAGCTTGATTTTATAAGATTTTTGTGAATTCAAATTGGTTGCTTTATAAAGCTATATAAATTTTGTAACCCAAGTCTTGCATAACTAAAACTTTTAAAGTATCACACATTCTTATTAAACCAAGCCAATTTATAAGGATCTAAGTCTTCAATTAAACTTATTGTATGAAATTTAGGTATGCATTTTTGGGTCAAGTATGTCTATTAATTTGGATTTCCTTGATTAAAGATAATTGATGTTGGAACCCTAAGTTCTTTTGTCCCAAATAATTGATGATATTTTTTTAGATAATTGATGTTGGAACCCTAAGCTCTTTTGTCCCAAATAATTGATGATCATTTTTAACAAGAATGAAGTCAATAACATTGAGGTATTGATACTCGTATCTCTATCAAATGTTTTTTTTTCAAATATTTGAGTGTAAGTTCCAATAAAATTCTCTAGAAACTTTAGAAAGTATAGTTTTATTCCCATATATGCTATATGGTATGTAAGTAATCTTTTGTATAACTTATATTAGCATCATAGGGGAGATGAATTTTTTGAGTTGGCATTTTTTGGAGAAGTAGGAGATAAAATAAATTATTTCTTCTTGTTTGATAATTATATTACAAAGTTTAAAGATGAAATTTTTGTTTTTCAAAACTATCTGAGGAGTTTCATATCTGCTCTAAAAAATCTAAATTTCTTGGGTATAAATGCACCTACTTATAATGGGCAGTTATCACCCTAATAAACAACTATTTTTTTCTTAAAAGAGACATGACAAATTATTTATACTTATATTTATGGACCAATATTTTATGATGATTGGTGAATGAAAAATGTTTATAATTAATGATGGTCCTTATTATTCGTATACCAAGAATCAAATTTACTTGATTATTGTGTTACTAATTATTTTGTTGATTTTATTTTATATTTTCTTCAAAATAAATGGTGCATGTGCTATTCCATGGTTTTTTAACACTTTAAAAAGATATTTTCTATGGTTTTTTAACCAAAACCCAAAATACAAAAGTAACTCCTAAAGAACCAATGTAGCTTTGAAGAATTAAGGAAATGTTTCAACTGGATTCTTATAAAAGTACCACCTAACTATATGATAATTGGATGTATTTTACTCTTAGCAAAGAATCTCAACTCCAAAGAGAGAAAAGAATATTGAAGATCATGGGCGTCTCACTCAAGTTTTCCATCATAAAAGTTCTACTCAAGTGAAAGTATTTTATCATAAAATTTATCACCATTTCTATTCAAGAAAAAGTATTTTATCATAAAACTTCTCTCCAATTCCATTCAAACAAATGTATGCTATGAGCAAGAAGAAAAATATTGAAATCTTAGCCATCACTTATCAAAACCTTTGTGCAGTGATTGGATTTAGGCGATTCCATTGAGGGGGAGTGTGCATAACACCACCTCATGGATAAATCTTAGATGTAAGGCCCAATAGGCATAATATATGACCCCTAGGCATTATATGCTCCAAATTCAAATAAATGTTTGACCTTAGGTGATGCCTTTGAGGGGGAATATGCATGTCAATGCCACCACCTAGTGGCTAAATCCTAAATGTATGAGTCCTACGAGCATCTATTAAAGTTCTTCTCTTTATAAATCTTCCACTTATAAAATTATTGTATTAAGTCCTACGAGCACATTGTATTAAGTCTTAGTGTCACTATGTAATGAGACCCAGGCTCTAATAACTTTTTTTATAAGACCTCATATATATAGCATCATTTTTAAAACACTAAGATTATAAATTATGACAAGATGACTTCCATGTAGTCTTGAATACATGGCTTTCATCTTGATATATTTGTGTCTTTATTTATCATTGTCAAAAAATACCTATGTTACTAGGGTACTTCATTTTTCTTTTATGGAAATTGACAAGTGAATCCCTCTATTAACATTAAAGAGAAGTGTTTGAATATAATGTTATTAGGGGTCATATTCTTATAGCATTTATATATTGTTCTAATATAAGGTTATAAAACCTTATATATTATATGCTTATTAAGCATATACCATTTGAAATAATTATAGTCTAATAATTAGATTATTGATTATTTAAGAATGGTGGTTGTTGAATAGGTGTGACTAATACTCCTTTAAGTATTATGTCATCATTTCTCCTATATTTAAGGAGGTTCTCTCTCATTTGGGAGTTGAAGAATTTGGAGAATGTTAGTGAACTATATCACTACACACATGAGGTATTATTGGTCGTGTGGAAGTATGGAGAAGTGTTCCTTAGGTTCGATCTATGTTAGAATAGACCACTTTTGTAAGTGTTTTTAATAAAATGATGCTTTATCGTTTTTTTTATCCAAAAGGGTTTTCCCCATGTATATCTTGTGTAATTTGTAAAATCTATGCTTGTATGATTTTTATTTTATTTATGTTATGTTTTCTGTATAATAATTAGTATCCTAAGATCCTAATTTCTAACTTAAAACAACTCTATCTATATATTCATAGCTATGACGACAACTACCCTCTAAACTATTTATAACTCTTCTCATGAATTGTCTACTTCTAAGATTGTATGATGTTCTAATACCAAATAGATGTAGACACTTTTGTGAACTTGCAAATTAATCTTTATAACAATACTCTTTCCTTGTAGGAATTATTACTCAAGACTACAAACAATATCAAAAAACAACAAAAGATAAAGAGGAAGTATCACATCAAACTTATGCTAAGAGAAAATACTACAATTGTAGTAACTCATTAACTTAGATCAAATACACAAACAAAAATGAACATAACATATAGAAAGATTTATTGCAGAAAATAATATCATGCACCATTGATAATCTAACCTTTACCTCCCCTTTCCCTGAGAAGAAGGAATATTTCTAAAACTCACCCTCATTTTACAATCATGCGTTCTATTTATAGTTCCAAAGGCCTAATTAATTAAAAGAATCCTAGTTAGACTCTGTTGATTCCCTCTTGTCCTTTCCAGCTGTAGAAAGAATATCTTGTTTGGTGGGGTGACCAGAAAAAGTGAAATTGATACGTAACATGCCTACCTTCTATCCAAATGTGTTAATTGTTGGAATCATGGCCCGTAGCCCCGATAGGGGCGGAGGTGCCCCTTTGACCAAGCACCCAACTCATCGACATTCTAATCTCTCATCTCGTCTAACCGTAAAGAAAGAATATCTTGTTTGGTAAGGTGGGTATTGTTTCCAGCTGTAGAAAGAATATCTTGTTTGTTTGGGTTAAATCCATACATAACATCACCATGAGGTTCTATCTAAATGGCCCACTCGGGATGCCCCCAAGGGTACCCCTGCCCGGAGGTACCGTCTGGGCCTTCTTTCCGTAAAGAAATAATGTAGCCCACCCACTTCTATATTCGGGCATCATGACTCTTAACCAAGCCTAGGAAAATAACATGTAAATAACAATTGTTTCTCTAATTCCACAAAGACTTAGCAGTTACAAACAACTGCTAAAATTAGTAAAATACAATTTCCCCTAAATTCTCAACATACTCAATAATACAAGAAGAAACATTTTGTTAGCCCTGATTCAATGGTAAATTGGTTTAAATCAATTATGTCCAAAACAACCATTAAGAGACCCGAAATGTTCTCTTGATCGCTAAGTCCAATTAGGTTGGACATGACAACCCATTCTGATTAAGACAAACAAGCATATAGGTTTTGTTGGGAGCTCAAATTGAATTCTCATGTTGCAGGCCCTTTCAGCTGTTGAAATGAAGTTTGTGATTAATCTAACGACATTAAAATTTTCACACAATTTCCATAGGAAGATGTTATTTCCACCATTCATTGTTAAATCCTTCTGAAGATGTTGAGAAAGTGTCTCAACCTTGCTTTGCTTTTTAATTATTAATTGGCAATTTGTAATTATCTTTTAGTTGTCATGAAAGTTGATAAATACAATTATGATAACTTGCAAAGTGTTTTAATTGTCAAAGAGCATGAAGAAAAGGGGAAGATAAATTTTGAAAAAGATAAAATAGATTTTTTAGTTGAATGTGCACATTAGTAAAAAAATGGATAAGATTCTTTTCTTTGTGACTTATGATTAAATGGTTATGAAAACCATTCTTGATTTGTGTTTTCTCTCATGCCTATCTATTTAGTGCTTGAGTTGAAGAGAAAACAAGTTAAGTTGTAGATTGTTGAAGTCATGAAGTGTTGCAGTGATTCAAAGGGAGAAGTTGTATTGATGTAACTCATTTGAAGGATTAATACAAGTCTTGGATCTCTTTAGGTGTGGAGTTTTTTTTCCCGCATGGATTTCTCCACTTATAAGTTATGGTTTGCATCTTTATTGTAATCTAGTTTCAGCTGAGATTTATTACTTGTTAATTTAGATGCATGAATTTATCTGCATATTTTCACTGTAATAATTTATCCTGTTTTTCAACAGAAGAATCTTACTCCACCCCTTGGACAACACATTTCAGAGCTGAAAAATTAAAAAGTCGAGAGTAGTAGCAACAAGTAGCATGTAAAAAGGCACTAGAGGATGTCCTGAAATACTCAACCATTTGCAATTTGGGTGTACATATGATGTGCCATAATATGAAACCCTCATGCTCAAACTTACAAGAAGATGGAAATTGGGAGTGCAGAAAGCCCACCGTTCAATATAGGGGGGGCTCGGCCACCACATACAACAGAGTCTGGGGGCATTTAGGCTGTCGTGATCTCATGTTTTCAGGGATTCTGAGTTAATAGTTAACGAAGTCAAATAAAAGAAAAAATTCATGGTTAGAAGCTAATTTTACCTTCCGTACAATGGAAGTTCTTTACTGATGATGAACAGATTGCATGCTTCTTCAAGAGAACAGAAGGATTTTCTAATAATTATGCGAAACAAAGAGCAGAAGAATCTCAATCCTTTTACAGTGACAATATCGGAGTGCTGGAACTCAAACAAGATCCTGCACCAAAAAAATTACTATCCATAATTTACAAGCATTATGGTTTTTATAGGAGTATCATACATGGGCTGTGTCTAGCTGGAAAAACCCAATTACATAAATTATAAAAGGGATCTTTGACATCCCCAGAGACAATCTTGTGACTCCACATTCTTCTCCACAAAGATACTCCAGAAACCAAATTTGTAACGAGTCTTAAATGGTCAACCTGACAGGAGATGGTCTACTTCAACGCAAAAACTCCTTGAAAATACGAGTAATCCCAGCAAGAAATCATTTAAAATGCCAAAGATGAGTAGAAGATGGCCATGAGATGTTCTCCTCATCATATCCAAGGACTATCTTGATCTTAAGCCCTTCACTCATATTTCATATAGGCTAAGCAGATTTATATTTCCTTCAAGCATTCTTATCCTTTAAGATTTCCCATTCTTCTGCTTCGTCCCCCAGCATTTCAGTCTTGAGCTGCACAGGCTTCCTGAAAGACAGTTCAACATCACGACTCACTTTATAAATCAGGGTTTAAACAAACAACTCGTCAGCATATCTGGTGAGTGATACATAATATACAATATGATTCCTTGAAGTGAGAAGCACGGTAAAGCTCTCCAAGCACCAATAAACAACATTCATTGTTTATTCAGAAACTGAAAATAAAATTTGTTTTCTTCTTGCCATTGTAAGGCAGACACCATACCCCTTGTAGTGCAAACCTGTGTTTATAGCTTGCTTCACATGGTAGCATCACCAATAATCTTCACAAGAACATTGCCAATGTTTGAAATGGTGGAAACAGTTTGCATCTATTACAACAATTTCTCTTGCAGTAATTGTGGAGATAAACTTGGCTGCAGTGTGGCAGTCTCCACATACTCGAAGGTTCTTGACAACTCTAATAGTTGTTCCTGAGGGCATGTCTAACAACCCAAATGCAATTATCAGCTTCTCAATATGGTGGCAGAGGAATAATTTCTTCCCATAGTCAACATCATTCAATACAGGTCTTGAATCTAGAATACTGAATATACCCTGCTACAGTCATTTCCCAAGACAATTTCCCCAACTTTGCATAGATATCTTGTGTTTGTGGGTATGATCAGTCTCCTACACAAAAAACATTTATATTTTATGGACTTCGATCCAACTACATCCAGGTAGCTTTACAATTCCTCTATCTTTCATCAATTTCCTTATCCTTTGAGCATCATCCCACCTGCCCACTTCTGCATAAATGTTTGACAGAAGAACATAAGGAGCGGCACTTGTTTGGTCCATCTCAAAAAGGAGGCTTGCCACAAATTCTCCTAGCAGTATATCCTTGTGTGATCTACAAGCACCAAGTAAACACTTCCACACAACTACATCGGGTTTTATTGACATTTTGATGATCAAATTTAGGGCTTCCTCAAGATAGCCAGCTCGTCCAAAAAGGTCAACCATGCATGCATAATGATCCATTGTAGGAGTTATACAATAAGAGTCAGTCAAGCTATTGAAGTATTCACAGCCGTCATCCACCAGACCTGCATGGCTGCATGCAAATAAAACACAAAGGAAGCTTATATGGTTGGGGTTCGTTCCAGAATTTTTCATCAATTCAAAGAGTTTGAGAGCATCAATGCTGTAGCCATGCATTGCATATCCTGCAATCATTGCATTCCATGAGATTATACCCGGATAATGAATTTTGTCAAACAACTCCCGTGCCTTCTGTATACTCCCGCATTTTGCATACATATCTATCAGGGCATTTAAAACCACATCCGATAAAGATCCAGTTTCAATTACTTTTTGATGAATCTCTGTACCTTGTTCCAAAGCTCCCAATTTAGCACACGCTGGAAGGATGCTGGCGAAGGTTGCTGAATTTGATTTTATACATGCCGATTGCATTTGCTTAAAAAAATTCAATGCCTGTTCGACAAGCCCATTTTGGGTATATCCAGCAATGATTACTGTCCATGAGACAACATTTCGCAAAGGCATTTTATTAAACAACTCGTATGCCTTCTGTAAGCTTCCACATTTGGCATACATGTCTATCAGGGAAGTTGCAATTACAATATATGACAAGAAACCACTTTTAATTATTTTTTGATGGATCTCCATCCCCAGCTTCAAAGGTCCAAATTTGGCGCATGTTGGAAGAATGCTGGCATATGTTGACGAGTCTGGTCTTACCCCTGCCAATTGCATTTGCTTAAAGAACTCCAATGCTTTGTCAAAATACTCGTTTTGTGAATATCCCACAATCATTACATTCCATGAGACCACACTCGGGTGTGGATTTTTTTCAAACAGTTCCTGTGCCTTACGTATACTTCCACATTTTGCATACATGTCTATCAAGGCATTTACAACTATAGCATCTGACATAAATCCACTTTCAATTATTTTCTCGTGGATCCCCATCCCTAGTTCCAAAGCTCCAAGTTTGGCACAAGCTGGGAGAACACTGGAAAAGGTTGTTGAGTCGGGCTTTACATCTGCAAATTGCATTTCCTTAAAAAGATCCAAGGATTTTTCGACAGGGCCATTTTGTGCATATCCAGCAATAAGTGCAGTCCATGATACCACATTTCGTTGAACCATTTTGTCAAACAACTCGTGCGCCTTCTCTATGGCTCCACATTTGGCATACATGTCTACTAGAGAAGTTGCAACTACATCATCTGACAAAAGCCCGAGTTCAATTATATTTTGATGGATATCTATACCTTGTTCCAAATCTCCCATTTTGGCACAGACTGGGATGATTGTAACAAAGGTTGACGAGTCCAAATTTACGCCTGCCAATCTCATTTGCTTAAAAACCTCCAAGGATTTTTCCAAAAGCCCATTCTGTGCATATCCCACAATCATAGCATTCCATGTGACCACACTTCGTTGAGGTATTTTGTCAAACATTTCACGCGCCTTCTGTATGCTTCCACATCTTGCATACATGCCTACCAGAGCATTGCCAACAACAACATCCGACAAAAATCCACTTTCAATTATTGTTTTATGAATTCTCATGCCCTGTTCCAAAGATCCCACTTTGGCGCAGGCGGGTAGGATGCTGGCATAGGTAGCCGAGGTTGGCTTTACGCCAGCCAATTGCATTTGCTTAAAAATCTCCAAGGCCTTTTCTACAAGCCCACTCTGTGCATGTCCAGCAATGATTGCAGTCCATGAGACCACATTATGTCGAGGCATTTCCTTGAAAAGCTTTAAAGCCTCATCAAGAATACCATTCTGAGCATAGCCTGTAATCATAGCGGTCCAGGAGACCACATTGGCATTATTCATTTTGTCAAACAATTCGCGTGCATCGTGTATTCTTCCACATTTTGCATACATGTCCATCAGGCAAGTCACAAGTACATCATCGCACAAAAATCCGCTTTGGATTATCCTCTGATGGATCCGTAGACCCTGTTGTAAGGCACCCATTTTGGCACATGCTGGTAGAATGCCCGCAAAGGTGAACTGATCAGGTTGAACACCTGTTACTTGCATTTGGTGAAACAGTTGCAGTGCTTCTCTTGTAAACCCGTGTCTTCTGTAAGCTTCAATTATCATATTCCATGACAAGACATCCGGTTGAGTCATCTTCTCCAAAACATTGCGAGCATCAACCAAACTTCCGCACTTGTCATACATGTGAATAAGTTTGCTTTGTAAGGAGATGTCTGTGGCAAATTTATGCCCCCTTTCATTGATATGAGAGTGGGTTTGTCGACCCTCTGAAAGAGCATTCTTGGCAATACAGGTGTTTAAGAGTTGAAAATATGTATTAATGTCACCAGGAGAAGCGTTCTGAGTAGTAAGCAGAATGTGCAGTGCCTCTTTTAAGCAACCCTCTCTACAAAGTGTTTTAATATTGAGATGGGCTACGGCTGACATTGTGTGGTTGGAGTCAGGGGAAGTAGTTTTTCATTACCACTACCACCTGTTGGAATATAAGACTTCAGCACAGTTTAACAAAACTGGTATGTGGCATCAGCATGTCAATAAAGAGCAGTAGATGTGTCTAGTCTTCTTCAGTTTGCTGTCATTAGATGTCCAGTCAACAAAATTAATATAATTATAAGAGATCGTTGAAGTTATTAGAAACTATAAATATGTGATACTTGTTTATGAATAATATATTATTGTATGAGTTTATTTGCAGTTTTGATTCTCTGTATTTTTTGTTGTTATATTTTCTATTTCTATCATCATCATTGTTTGTCTGCACACTTATAATATTTCAGAGCAACAATTCTCAATTTCAAAGTGGACAACCTTAACTGTCTTATTCGAAGGAGTAAGGTTTAGTGAAACTACAAAAATTTTAATTTTATGTGAAATTTCAAATCACTTCCATTTTTTTATAGTAGCTTACTTGGCAAGTCCCTTGCTTATAACTAAGGTTTCAGGGCCACATCATCAAATATGATGCAACATTAACATGTTTTTTTTCAAGGTGTCCAAAAAGGTCCCAAAAAAAGTGAGACCGATAGTTGTGCACTAAATCATATTTTATTGGTGCGTTGATGTGGCATCACATGACTTGTTGTTTTTTAGATCTAAGGAATACATTTCATTCAATTATGGAAAGTCATCATCAACACCAACTATTGGTCCAATATTGTAAAAAATATTAGACATTAAATCAACAAATGCTATAACAACTATTGGAACATGCTGAGTTAGTGGGTTCTCTCCTCTAGTAGTAGATCTTACATCCAAAAGAGTTTAAAAATGTTTTAGGGTTGAGGTATTGATTTCTTGGACTACTTGATTTTGTGAACATAATTAAAATCTTTCATTCATTCTTTGTTTCTTCAATAAAATGAGAGAGTGATATTGCTTGGTCTCTAAAAAGTTTAAGAGTTGTTTTACCCACATCTATTGTTGTAAAGAAAATATAATACTAATCAATTAAGACAAATCTTTATAGAGATAAATTAATTTATATTAATAATTCAATAATTAAGGGTAGGGGTATATAAAATAATAAATGGTAAAGTACAAAAAATAAATGTGATAAATAAAGATATTTAGCTCTCATCTTTAAGATAAATAAAATTTTGATATGGTATTAAATTTTGATTGTTTCAAATTTGGAAAAGTTTGCTTTTAATATGTATTTTGTCCCTAGATCAAAAACTTTCATGTGTGTTGTGGTGGACCAAGTCTATAATTAGTATTAGTTCTACATCCACGTAAATGTCTTGAACTTACAAAAATGATCTAGCATTAAAAACCTCTTTGGATGATTATCAATATATCACAAGGGGACATATTATCCTAGGTCATCCCCTAAAAACCTAGGTAAAAGGTCTAAGACAACATATCCCAACAATGCAAATGTTCTTATGATGAATGTGTAGATTTACACTAATTGTAGAGAACCAAATTGAAGTGTTCCTTCCCTAAATGCAAATGATTTAACTTAAAATGATAGGACAAGGACAATAGATTCTTGGATGTGAAATGAATGCAATTGAATGTCTTTAAATACAATGACAGTAAAAAAGTATGCAAAACATGTGATTAGTCATCCTGTGGCAAGAAAGGAATGGGCAAGAATTAGCCAAATTTTGAATTTAAATTATGAAATTTTTTGGGGTTAGCCATGCATTCATGGAAATGACTAAGGACATGAAAACGATCACATCAAAGTGGAAAACATATGTATGGGGATATGTGATGGATATGTGTAACTAATATACAGCTTGGGTGAATACATCAAAATGTGTGCATATAACTTCACACAGGATTGCACCATTTTTCAATATGTGTAAATGTATTGGTCCATTCAATCTCAAAATGGATACAAAACTAAATGGAAAAAATATGGGTATACGAATTTTTCCATTACATTTAGCCCCCACTTTGAGGTGCATATGAATCCTAGAATGATCATGTATCTCAAAGTTTATCACTCACAAACATGCATGTAAAGTAACTATTTATACATAAAAGGACACCGCATGGGTCTATATAAGTAATGGACTCTAAATGTGAATGCGTAGGTTCATCCTTAGGCATGCACTCTTTATTTACATTTGAAAAATAGAGGAAAAATATGCCACAAGTAGCTTATATAATGTAAGCACAACTACAATATGAATCTTATGGTCAACAATCCTAAGAGAGATAGGGGAGAGAGAAGGAAATAAGGTTAGAAAAAATATGTCTATATGGAAAATGGTAATGCTAAATTATGTTTGGTGGTCACAAGGTGACAAAGTGTATGGGGCACTAGCATGTCATGTGATATTGATTTGCTTAGTCATAGTAGATGAATCTTTGTAAAAGTACATGTAACTATATAGAAATCTCAACATGAGCGTGTTGGTGATAGAATATGCCCCCTAAAATTGTTTCCATCCATAGGATACAAGAAATTAGAGGAGAGGGAAAAACAACAAATGAAATGTACAAATGTATGCTAAGCATGTATGTGTACAAATCATGTAAAGTAATAACTATAAGGGAATGTATCATGTATCAAGTAGATAAAGTATTTTGAATGATAGTCATGGTAAGCACATGGATTGGAGATGACATTAAGGAATATGGTTACTCCTAATGTGGGTAATATGGAATGGTGATGTGGTCCTTATTGGCTAGAAACATCCATGTAAGAACACAAGCCACTAGAAAAGGCAGAGTGTGACATAAACATAATGTAATAAATTTACGTGGAACATGTCATAAATGATCAAATCAATAAAAATTAGCACATGTATGTTCTTGAAGTATGTTAGTGTGCATATAAAGGCATCATAAATCATTGTGGGTATTTGTGTATTTCATAGGTTAAAAGATGTTAACATAAAATTAGGATAGTAGTAAATGCACAACACAAAAAAAGTGGTTGAAATGTGTATAGGTCATGTTACACCATGAATTGTGTATATCATCATCCATATGACCAATTTGGCTCAAGAACAAAGGTCTTAGGAATCATGGTTTGCAAGTTACAAAATTATAGTTAGCTATATAAGGGAGGGTGAATAGTAAATTTTTTTTTTTCATTTTCTCTCACATCGTCTAGAGATTAGTACATTAAAAGCTCAAAGTGTTATTTCATGTTTACAAGATGGTTATCATGAGGTGTGTTGCACCTATGAGGGTAGATCACGTATGAGTTAGGATTGTGTGGGAAAGCTTCTTAATGATATGGGTCATCCTTAACCCTATTTTTTGCATTTTATCAATTTTTATTTTAAGAAAAATGATCAAAATATGATTTTGCATCTTAAGTTATTTTTTCTTGTTATTGTTATTGACATGTTACTTATGAAAGTGATCTTGTAGAAAGTGTTTCCAATTGGTTTGTGCTCATATTGTCTACCATTGAGCACCTGAATTAGGGTTTTTTGGTCATTTTAATATAATAGATTGTATGAGATCAATGAATTTTTGATGGTTTTTATAATTTTTGACTCTATAATTTAGGCCATAGTTGCATATAAATTTGTAGTGCAATTTATTTTACATCCTTAGTTCAAGAGAGGACTACCTTATAGGCCAAGATGTGCCTTGAGATCAATTGATGCAAGAGTAAAGGAAACTACATTTGGACCTAGACGCCACTCATTTGGAAAGAGATAGGTTTGATTGAAAGCTTGCTCAAGTAGAGGCATAGAGGCTCATGTCCACACCCTCTATCAATGATTTGTCACTCAATTTCAACTTAGGAGTTGGATGGTGCTAATGACTATTTGAGAGTACAACACATTGATATATGTACACTACATGAGAAGGTTGAGTGACTCTAAGGGATAATAATGGTGCTTTTGGATAGGTTATGATTTAGGTCTCTACCAAGGGAAAGATCTCATGGTAGTTGGTAGAGTGATGTAAGGGAGGCATAATGGGAGCATATCCCTTGATGTATAAACATGTCGTTGTATTGGTTTATGTTATATGTTAGGATATTTTATGTATTGAACACTTGTCACTTATATCATGAAACATACACACCATTACTTTGTGTTGGTGATGCTATATGTTGAGATATGGTAACTTATATTAGTCATTATGCTCAATATTTAATTTTTCATGTGTTTTAAGGTTCATGTGTATGTATAATGTATCATTAATAATAACACACACATGTTTATATGGTAAAAAATGAAACCTACTAATGTAATGAAACCCAAAAAAGAATCAATTATATGTCCAAAAGTAATTCCATAAGCAAGATCATATGTAATGAAAGAACAAGAAGCCTTATTATGATAGGGTCAAGTTCAATATGAATTTATTTCCATTTCATTTTTTTTTCAAATCTAAAGGTCTCTTTGGGTTGGCAACCTACTCCTTGGTGTTTTCTAGGATATTATGTTCAACAAATGTTTTATAATATTTTTCATTCTTGCTTAGTCTGGTGGTCTTGTACAATTTATACATGAGTCTATATCTCAAACTATATTTTCTTAAATTATGGTTTAGGAGGATATTATAATTTTGGTGTAGATGCATTACTATCAAGATCACTTTCCACATATATTCCTCCTTGTTAGCCATAAAAAAGTATATAGACATCGGTTTGGAGATACACAATATCTAACTAGAAAGAACATTCTAGAACATATGCTTAAATATACAATGTACTCTAGGGATGCTATCTAAGGGCCATGTCCCTTATTGTAACTATAAGTAGATAGAAAGATTTTTCACCAGTAAGAGAGAATAGCATAGACTAATATAGATTATTATGATGGAATAAAGAAGAATGTAAAATACCGACTATAATAGAGATATAAGGAATGTAATGAATGATTATTGATATAATGAATACAAAGAACTTTGAATTCTGATCTATCTTGTGTGCATGTTATTTTATTCTGATTTACAACTAATCTTGGATCTGGAATACTTTCCCATAATACCTCAATAGGACCAACTCCAGGGTTAAAGACTACAACTAGTAGAGATCTTTTCAGTATAGAACTTTGGTTTGTATCCCTTATATTTCTTACTAACATTGGTTCCATTTTTGGGACCCTAGTTAGGTTTCGTTGAGGCTTACCAAAAACATTTCTTCAAATTCTAAAACTTTTACCAGACCAAGACACAAACAAAAGATGAAAAAACAAATATAATCAATCAAAAATCCATCTTCTTGACATCTACCCTGTGAGAGGGGATTAGGTGCCAAGGGGATGGGAAATGGAAAGGGGGGAAAGGTCTGAAGAGACCTATGAAAAAATGTGACTATTAACAAGAACTATCAGATAACTACCATGAGACACAATATAGGAGTAATGCAACCCCAAACCTTAAACGCCCATGGCCAAAAGGAGATAAAATAAATTCATGAGAGATTGAGGAGCAAAATGATTTACAAAGAAAAGAGAAAATGGCCAACCCTAATGGAGAAGAGAAGAGACAAAAACAAGTGTTGGAAAGAGAGGAAAGACGTAGAAGAAGAATGTGAATGACAACAAAGTCAAGGTTAGAGTGTGCCATTGAGGGTGTTGCTAAGCGCGCTAATGTGGGTGTTGTCATCAAAATAGGAAAAAATAGTAGAAAGAAAAAAGAGAAAACATCAGAGAAGATGAGTTTGTTATTAAAAGGAACCAAAAGGCTTTCAAGCAGTTTCATGAAGTTAATGCACAATCAAGAATCCAAAAGCTTGTTGACAGAGGAAAGTTGTAGAATACATGCTCCTACTTTGTCAGAACGTTCCTTAAATCCTAAAAAGAAACCATACTTAGAAGAAACTACAATTAAATTAGATGACATTTTTAACGATTTCCTACAAGTTTTGAACATGGTCCTATCAGTGAACGATGATTATTTAGAAAAAAGGTAATTAATACAAGCACAAGTAAATTAAGAAAAGAAGAAGAAGAAAATAAGGGTGAAGAGGCTAATCTAGTAACTAATCAAATGTCATTTACTAACAAAAAGGTGAAAAGAAGTTATGAAAAGTCATAACCCCCGGAACGAGATCCATCCCCATTAAGGTCTAAAAGGAGGAGAGTCATAGCACTAGAGGTACCAAATCAAAGAGAAGAAAAGAAAAGTGAATGCAATGAACACTTTTAGATTTTTTTTCAGATCTAAAATGATCTAATGAAGATTTTTTAAATGTAATTAAGATGTAGATCTAACCTATGATGACTGAAATTAACTCTATTGCAACTTATTATGCAATACGATATGCAAAATTTTGAATTTTTATATGTTTTTGATACAATAATGAAGGCCCAAATGATGAATGTAAAACAATTCAATGTTTTGGATAAAGGAAAAAATAGGTTTTATAGGGACCCAAAACCACTGAGTATAGAGAAAATAAAAAGATTAAGCGTTAATGAATCCAAAACAAAAAGGTTGTGAAAAGAAAAGAGCTAAGAAAGCATAGCAGCCCCCAGCCCAAGGCCAACAAGGGCCACCAAAAAAACCAACAGAAGAAACAACCCATAGCTATCCAAGGGAGTTTAGAGCATCAGCAGCCTCAGCTTCGAGAATGTGCATGTCCTGGGTACACTTTTTCAGGGCCGGAACCATCTGGGGCATAGGAGGCGCCTTCCTCTTTAGATTAGGTCCCGTCCTCTTTGAAATTCCAGCCTCCTCAGTCCTACTTTTGTCCTTTTCAACTTCCAAATCCATGAGTAGAGATCCCTATTGTGTTTTTTCCAATTTCTCAGTCATAGCATTGATGATAATGGTGTTATGTTTTTCCATTCTGTGGTTGTGCTCCATAATATTTTTCGTGGTGTCTTTTATTTTACCAATTTTTGCTTCCAGGCACTCAACCTTACCTTCATTATCCTCAGCCTCCATCCTCGTTTTATCCTCATTCCTCCTGCCCTCCGCAGTATTAATGGAGTTGACTTTAACTTCCAAATCCTCCAACTTGTTGTTGAGGACCCTATTTCTAAGGTTAAGGTCCTTAATTTCATGGAAGACCCACTTCATAATTCTGAAGTAATCAACGACACCATTTCTAGCAATGGCTAGGATATCCCCAGGAAACTCACGGTCCTGCTTAAAATAATGATCTTTAGGGTTAAGGTCACTAGGGAATCTAGGTTTGTTTTCTCTGTCTCTGGCAGGATAGGATGAGAAAGAATCCTTGGTGGCATCAAGGACCTCAGAAATATCCTCTGGGGTATCCTCTGAGTAAGAGACCAATTTATTAGTAGGGGAACCCTTTTGAATGGACTTCTCTTTCACAACAGAGCTACTAGAGTTTTTGACAGTGCTTGTTTTCTTAAGCAGGGGATTACACTGCCAGGGTTTTCTTACCAGAATTGTTAGGGGAAGGAGGATATTCTTCAATCTACTCAATGTCAGACTTGTTTTTATCCTCTGAAACACTATTTTCCCTATCATCATCTTCAGAGGAGGAAGCTGAGACAGGGTTGGATAAGGCCGATATATTTTGAAAATGTTCATAAATAAGCCTAATAAGGCCAGTATGCAAAATTGGGTACTTTTTAGGATCCTTCTTATGATCTTCCAGGCTATTACTCATGGAACAATATAGATAGTAAGGAAAAGAAACCCTTACCTTGTGACAGAAGTGGTTGATAAGGGCGAAGTGGTAGCTGTAGACCCTGGTGAATCTATCATCCAGGGTAATGTATTCCATGATGATTCTAAGCACTTTTCTCCATAACAACTTAATCAAATCAACTTCAAAGTAGATGTTGGAGACTTTTATCAGCTTAGCCTTCTCCTTATATTTCCTAGGGAATCAAATAACCACCTCATCAAAGAACTTTCTATCACGAAAGAATTTCATTCCCTTTGTTGACATGTTGGTGACTTCCCCTATGAGGTTCTCATCCACCTTAACCTTCCTCTCGAAAAGAGTTATTTCTTCATTCTTCCATTTTTCTCAAAGTACTCAGTGGCCTTCAGATTAGGCCCATGAAGCTTTTCAATGAATGGGAGCAGCCCACCACGTTCAACTTGTCTCCATACCTTCGGGTTCCTCTTATGCATTTCATAACTCTTTGGCTCCACCCTTTTCCTATCTCCTCCCATTGTCACAAGCACCTCCCTGAAATCTCTACCAGAGCAAGAGTTCTGAAATAAAATGCTGCAGCTGAACCAAAGAGCCCACAAAACGTGCCACTTCTTACTACCAGTTAAGGTAATAAACATGACCCCATCAAATCTAATGATGTTGATGTACTTAACCCTACTCTCCTTCATCATCAAAAAAAGTTTTTGTTTTCCCATGCATGATATCATATTCAATTAAGGCCCTTGCGTCAGTGCCTAGACCTCTGAGGTTCTTCCATGTGACCAACCCCTTTTGTTTAACCCCCTCATTAGCAAAAAAATCAGCCATGTTGTTGGCTTCCCTAAAAGCATGAGATATTTTTACTTTATCAAATTCTGCTAAAAGGGATTTAGCATCTTCGATCTAGCTCTTAATAGTCCATGAGGGAGGGGACTTTCCTAGGAGGCAATCAATAATTTTTTTTGAGTCTCCTTTAAGCCATAAATTTTAAAAATTTAGACTAAGCGCTAATTTAATCACTTGAAAGGATCCAATAGCTTTAGCCACGTGGTTAGTTTGAGATCTGAGGGAGATCACCACCGCTGCTAAAAAATTGCCATTTGAGTCCCTTATCACACCTCCACTTCCAGTCAATTTTGGGTTTCCCTTAGCCACACCATCGAAGTTGGCTTTAATCCAACCACTTGGAGGGAAACTCCAACACACCCCTTCCCGGTCTTTTTTAGCTAGTTTAGAAGCCCTTGACACATCATTTTTAATCTTCCACTCCTTAGCTATCTTTAAGTCGTATGGAGAGCACACCACAGCCTCCAGTTTATTCTCTTGCTGAGGAATGATATTAAAATTTTCCAATATTAGCCAGAAGATTTTTTCAAACACATTGTTCTCCGAAGTTTTCTTGTCCCTAAAGAGTTTGTTATTTCATTCCTTCCACACACCCCAGGCTATATAGGGGAAAGTGAAAGCCCATAATCTTCGAATAAAAGGATTCAAAGAAGGAGCTTTCCATTGAGAGAAAAAATCTTCAATAGAATAAGGAAACACCCATGAAATGTTCCAGAGAGCCAGAAACTTACCCCATTTAGCAGCAGTAAACGAACATCGGAGAAACAAGTGATTTTTAGACTCCATCTCATTCTTGCAAAGATAGCATCTATTAGGTATCTAGAAACCACGCTTGCAAAGATTGTCAACCGTAAGCACTTTATTTTGAAGAAGGATCCAGAAAAAAAATATTGACTTTAGGGGTCAAATGTTTTATCCATGCTCTGGTCCAAAAAGGAGAGGGGGCTTGAGAGAGGGACAATAGAGAGACAACCGAAGAAACAAAGTAGTTTCCTGAGGGGTTATCTGTCCAAACTAAAAGGTCGTCATGTTGATTTGAACCCATCCTAACAGGCATCAGTGATGAGTGAATCAGGGCAAGCTCTGGGCTAAGCTGGCACAAGTCCACCCAACCCCCATCATGCCAATAGTCCTTGACTTGAGTACCAAAAGTCATTTTGCAAATGTCAACCCACCTGTTAAACCTTTCATTGTTAATTAGGGGCTCCTTTAGTAACCATCTGTCCTCCCAGAACCTGGCTTTATTTCCACTTCTTATATTCCACCCAACACCTAAGTCAACAATCTTTCTCCCAGTAATCATATCATTCCAACAAGTTGATCCACGAGGTAGAGAGGGAGAATCCAGCAAGGCCTTAAGGGATCCACAATTAGCCATATATTAACTTTTTAAAATGTCTTTCCATTCCCCATTAGACAAAAAAGACCTCCAAATTTGCTTAGCAAGAAGCATCTTATTCATCATTTTGATCTTTCTTAGACCCAATCCTCCCATCTTTTTCAGCCTACAAACAAGATCCCATCCAATAAGAGGCATTCTCTTTCTTTCTTCAACCCCCGACCAAAGAAATATTTTTTGAATTTTTTCAATAACATCCGCAAATTTAGCAGGGATTTTGAAAAGACTTAAGGTGTAAATTGGAAGGTTCTGAAGAGAAGCTTTGAGGAGCTAGATTTTTCCTACTTGACTAAGAAGAGCTCCTTTCCATCCAACGAGCCTTTTGTTGAACCTATCAACCAACGAACTCCAAAAGGAGTCAGGAGGTTTAAGGCCTAAGGGAAAGTCGAGATAAATAGAAGGTAAGGAATCCACTCTAGACATCCAAGGATTCTAGCAATCTTGACCTGTCTATGATCAGGGGTGTTAAAAAGAAAAGATAACTTTTCTGTTTGTTGACCAATTGACTAGAAGCCCTCTCATACTCGTCCAAAATTATTTTCAGATTCTTAGCTTCAGTCACAGTAGATCTCCCCATCAGAATGGTATCATCAACAAACTGTTGATGTGAGCAAATAAGATTACTAGAAGAGGGCCTTAGTACCACTAGAGACCCCTGATCAATCAGTCTTTTCAGGTTTCACCCAAGACATTCAACCATAATAGTGAACAAGATGGGGGAGATTGGATCTCCCTATCTTAAACCTCTCAAATTTTGAAAAAAACATGAAGGGGATCCATTCACCATAATAGAAATAGAAACGGTTGAAACAAGCCGATCCACCATCTGAATGACTCTATTGCTGAATCCAAACGCCCTCATGATTTTGAATAAGAATTTCCAATCCACACGGTCATAGGCTTTCGAAATATCCAGCTTAAGGAGAAAACCTTCAGTTTTGAATTCCACAAGGGAATGGATATTCTCATGGACAGTGACAATAGAATCGAGGATCTGCCTTCTAGGAACAAAGCCATTTTGTTGGGGAGAGATCAATGAAGGAAGAATTATGAGAACCCTAGACATCAAAACCTTTTAAATGATTTTGTAGAAATAATTACAAAGGCTTATAGGCCTAAAGGATTCAAACTCCGTCGCTCCAGGTTTCTTGGGAATAAGGACCAAAAAAGTAGAATTTAGTTCCTTTAGGAGACTTCTTGATCCAAAGAACTCTTTGACTGCATTCACAACATCCTCTTCAACAATCTCCCAAAACCACTGAAAGAAGAACATGGTAAACCCATAGGGTCCAGGGGCCTTGTTCCCTTCAAAGAAAAAAATGACTTTTTTTAATTTCTTCCCTAGAAGGAGTAACAACAAGCTTGGTATTATCTTCCTCCTCAACTAAATTAGGGATGGACTTTAAAAGGTAATCTTTCTCTTCAAGGTTGATTCCTCCGCTCGTTGAGAAGAGATTACTAAAGAAAAGGACAACTTGACTTCTAATGTCATCCTCCTCCTCAAACTGATTTCCATTACTTTCAATGTGAGAGATTTTGTTGGAAACCTGACACTGACAAAGGAAAATATTTGGTGTTTTTATCTCCAACAAAAAGCCACAGAGCTCTAGATCTCTGTCTCCAAAAGTCCTCCTCTCTGGTTATAATTTCATGCATTTTCACAAGCAACTCGTTTTCTTTTTCCCTATTATCATCAATATATCCTTCCCTCTAGATTTTATCTTGAATATCCGCCAACTCCATTTGAAGCTCAGATTTTATTCCAAAAATGTTACCAAAGGTCTCTTTTTTCCATCTTCTTATTTTACATTTAACTTCCCTCAATTTATTAGCCACCCTAAACATGGCGGTCCCAGGGACAACAATAGTCCACTATTTCCTTATTTCCTCAAATATCTAAGGATGGGAAAGCCACATTCTTTTGAATTTGAAGGGAAAGTTCCTCTTCCCCTTTAATGGATCTGCCACAAAACTTATAGGAAAGTGGTCAAAGCCCACCCTCAAGAGAGCTTTTAAAGAACAATAATAGTTTAAAAACCATTGACCTGGAATTAACATTCTATCTAACCTTACTTGGATCAAGTCCTTACCAGTTCTTCGATTCGACCAAGTATAGGCGGCTCCCTGCAAATCCAAATCAATCAGCACCTAGTTATTCATGAAATCCAAAAGGTCCATTATGCTTTCCATATTAACCTAGGAACCTTCGAGCTTCTCATCATCCTGAAGAGGGGTATTACAGTCTCCCATAACGACCCATGAATCATTATTAAAAATCCTGCGAAAGGCAGTAAGCTCCTTCCAAAACGACTTTCTTGCTCCTTTCCCATTAGGGGCATAGATGTTAGACTAAATCCAACAAAAATTGTCTCTGATATGGGTAAATCTGGTAGCCACATGATTAGTTCTCTCCAGCAATGGTTCCCCTTTAATGAGATTCTAGTTCTAGAATGTGGCAATTCCTCCTGAGGCACCTTCTGAGTTGTTTCCATGGACACCACAAAATTTAAACATCTTAATCTTTTCCACCTTCTCCTTAGGCATTTTGGATTCTTGGACAAGTAATATATCAGGCCTATGGTCCCTAACAAAATTGTGCAGCACATCCTGCTTATGGAGGCTATTCAACCCCCTAATATTCCATGATATGATCTTCATGTCTTACCAGGGGATTGGAGAATCTCTGGGATGGTCTTTTGAACACCATCTGCAATATCCTGAAAACTACCATGCTCCCTCAGCCACTTTACAATTTTTTTTCCTTGGTTGCTCTTAGTAGCTCCACAATCTGCCTTAGCTCTAGTTCTAGTAGAGACTCCACTCGGGGTATTATGTTATTCATTTTTCTTCTTCTTTTTCTTGGACAAAGAGTTGGTGTCATCTCTATCTGTATCTTCTTGGCTTTCCAACTCTCTCCCTGATTCCCATTCCTTATTAGACATCCTCCTTTGATCCAAGCGAAGGGTGTCCATCAATCCATTATTACACTAGGTCAAATTTTCACTTGAGAGCTCTTGAGTCAGACTCGTGTTCTCAAAGGTATCCTTGACATAATTTAGAGAGATAGCGGTTCCCAAAATCTAAAAAGAGTCCATGCTAAAGGGGAGGCCTCCTCCAGAAGTAGAAGGAGGAAGAGGAAAACCAAAATCCAGTGTCAATCCTTGAATAGGAATATCATCCAAACCTAGGCCCCCATCCTCCTTACCTTATGATTCCTTTTCAAGGTTGTTGAAAGAGGAATCTAGATTCAACAGTCTGTTTCCAATGCCTTCTAGTTCACACTCTCCATCCTCCTTCGTTCCAGATAAGTTCTCTGACTCCCTGAAAACCCAAATCTTCCTTGAAACCCACCACTTCATTGAACTCAGGGGCATTCACCTGAGCTTCAGGCTTCATACACCCTGACTCGTCGATACGGGAGTTTTCTTTGCTCTCTTTACCCTCCCCCTCAGGCTTCTTTCTCCAAACAAGCTTCAGATTAGGCAGAGGTTTCTCTTTCTCCTTGCTGACATTGAGTGGGAATTTCTTAGCCCAATGCCCTATTTTTCTACACTTAAAGCAAGAAAAAGGGATCGATTCAAACTCTATAGCTTGCATCCAAGTCCCCAACTTCAATTGGATATCAATAGAAGAAGGGAGGTGGGAATTCTGGGACACTCCCACACAGATTCTAGCAAACACAAGCCTTTTTCTAGCCATTGTCATGGGATCTATTGAAAAAATCTCCCCAAAAGAGTTAGCAATTCCATTGAAGACATCCTTGTTCTAGTATTCCAAAGGAAGACCTGGAAGTCTAGCCCAGACTAGAACATTCTAAAAAATGGAGTTAGAGAGGTCCAAATTAGACGTCCATTTCTTAAGGGCTAGGGAGGATTTCCCTATAACCCAAGGACTGCCTCTCCTAACGACCACCGTATCCTCCTTGTAGGTAAACTCAAAAGCAAAGTATCCTTTGGGAAGCACTGCAACAATAACTTTTCCATTGGTTCTCCACTTTTTTTTGAAAAACTCCCTAACCATTTCAATATTTGGTCTAGGGCCCATAAACTTTCCAACTAGCACTTTGTCAATTAAGGCAATATTATGATCAATAATCAGATCAGGCACATCGATGGCAAACTTACCTTTCACCAGGTCAGATATGTTGCACATTGGAGGGAAAAATGATTTACCATTAGGCTTGACTCAAAATAGAGAAGACCATGGTTTGCGTTTAGCTCCTTCCCCTCCAGCGGCCCCAACCACATCAATAGTTTTATCCCCCTTCTGTCCTTCAATAGATCCCACAGGGATAGTAGGTTGGATAGCCTTCCCCCCTGGGTCCACCAGAATATTGTTTATGGTGTCCTTCTCATCTAAATCATCCTTACCTTTCTTACCACTTAGAACTTGCACCGATTCCGCCTGCGAATCCTCAAATCCTGCTCCACGCCCTGCTCCATTGTTCGAAGATTCAAAATCTTGCTTTTCCTGCCCATGCTCCATATGTTGCATAGAATAGTTAGCAAGGGTTGTACTTAGTGGTTTCAATGTTAGTCTTAGATCTGAGGTGATATAACTCATATTTTAGAAGGTTTATAATGTTAATGCATCAAGTTTACCAAAAATTATATGTTGGAAAAGTGAAACCCTAGGGTTTAATTAGGATTTCACTGTTATTCCAAGCATAGTCATTGAAGTTCAGATTGGCCAAAGGCATAAGATTAACTTACAACCTAGAAGGTGAGTTAATCAACCCTTGGGATCTAAACTATGTGTGGGTTTGGAATGAATTTTAAATGAATCTTTGATGAAATGGAATGATGTGACTAGATAACAATGAAAATACAATATGATTGATAACAAATAACATAGACTTGTGTGCACCCATGATTTGAATTTTGACTTGATTTGACTAGACAAGGCCACCCAAGGCACCCTTGTTTGGATGATTGAAACTAAAATATTCTTTCATAGTCCTTGGGTACTTGATCAAAGGTTTCTTCCTTCTAGATCTCTTACTATTAAATCTTCATTTGTTGTCGAGATAATTAAGTTTCCATATCTTATCAAGTTGTAGGGTTTTGATGCATTAATGATCAAATGGTTTTTAATATTCCTCCAATATTCTTCATATCTATAACCTGCACATTCAAAGAGATAGGAAGGGTTGTGTCATATAGGGGCTTGCCTTGGTCAAACCTTGTGTTGGTGTTTTCACCTCCACAATGGAAAAATTGATAAAAGGGAGCTTATCCTTTTGAGAGATAGAGGCTAAATGATAAATGAATGATGAATCAACAATTGGATGCAACTTACCACTCAAATATGAATCCTTGAAGGATTGAAGTCATGCACATCTCCTCAAGGCTTGATTACAATTTTCCTTGAAGACTTACAAGTGTTAGTCCTTACAATAAAATGTATGCATAAACTTGAAACAACTCACATAAAACTTGACATGATGCTTTGACAATGAAATGTTGAAATAGTTTTTCTCTTGACTTGATCTTGAAGCATGATAATTTCTCTTAAAAGTGTTTTATCACCAAAAAAAGCTTCTCATTCTTTTTGAAACGATGAAATGACTAGGTATTTATATTTAATTAATCTAATTTTCCACAAATTAAATTTCGATAGATGACATTTAGAATTTGAAATTCAAATAATAAATTTCCAACCCTGACATATTAAGATTTGGGGCAAAGTTAGGAGAAGAAGGTTGCTAAGGGTGCCCTCGTCCAACCCCTATTTTTCAAGATATTAAGCATCAAGCGAAAAACATTAAATTCTTACTTTTATTTTATACATTTGATTCTTTAATAAATAATTAAATAGGTCACGGAATGCATGATTTAGGAAATTAGGAACATAATTAGGTCCATGCACATAGGAGGGAGCAAAATCTAGTTTGAAATTGTCAAGGGTGACAATTTATGATGCTACAATATGATCCTTTTGTATCTTTTCAAAATTATCTTATAAATTTTTAGCTATTGCTTCACTAAATGAGGTTACACTTACCACTAGAGATGCTTCTTCAGGAGTTGTGGTGTCACCTAATATTTTAACAATTAGGTTACCTGTGAGCTCATTGATGTCCCTTGCTACTTGAGGCTTCCTAATTTTTGGGGCTACTACCCATATTGTCAAGGCCTCAAACTTTGTACTGAACGTTAACCTAGAATACAAATCTTTAGCTTGGTCTTCTAAGGCTAGTACATCTTCATCAACATCCTACCTTATAATTGTGTCAAGGGAAATTGTTGATGCTATGTCCTATCCAAGAATCAATAGGAAACCACTCTCCCTTACCATCCTCCTTTCCTCTTTAGGAATGATGTTGTTGACATCAAAAGTAAAATTCTTGCATAACTCTCTTTGTTACTTCTTTAATTTCCTCCTCACTTACCTTTTCCTTTTCTTTATTTAGTTTTTGCAACAAAATTTTTAAATTATTCTTGATCAAGATAATTTTGAATTCCTCGGTTTTAAAAAATATCATCTATCAAGAATTTAGTGCATGTTATGGCTCTCACATCATTTACAACTTCTCCATCTACAAGGCCTAATAACACTATTTCAAGGAAAGAAAAATCCATCTACACCCTTTGAGGAGAGATAATAACCTATTGTACCTCTTATATTTCAACTAAGTTTTCACCAATCTCTTATTCCATAGAGTACTCAACCAATGATTGAAATAATATTTGTTTCTTTTTCTTAGCTTGAGTGGGAGCAACCCCTGCACTTCTAGTCATTACCACATGTGGTTGTTGAATTGTCTAGTCTACATCTTGTACTTGTTGAGGAACTCCTTTTCCAATTTTGTTTCTAGCTATTGTAGGTGGTTTAAAACCAAAGGTAGCAAAATAATCTAACATCTTTTGCATTATGATAATAGGATCAACAATTTCTATGAATGTCCCCTTATAATTGACATATTTTTGCTTCTTTTTTCTCTCTCCCGAGAGAATATGAAGCTACTTCTTCTTTTCTTTTACCTTTGCACTAGAAACATAATTCTTAATCATTATAGTCATGGTAGAACATGGATTTCCCTACCCCTCTTCTAACTTGATCAATAAAATGCTAAGGATCAAAATTTATCTTCTTCTCAAATTTCAATTTTTAGTCTTGTGGCCTTGGTTCTAGTAATTCCAATACCTTCTTGGAAGTGATTGTGAAATTTGAGAAAACAATAGTGGTGGGAAAAAAGAGCCCTTCTTATGTGCTCTAAACTGTAGCTTATCAAATTTGTTTAACTACCACATTATTTCTAGAAAGGAAATATTATAAAGAATATACTTTGGAAAGATGTGAGACTCCACACTTGCACCATAAACCTTGATATATGTAGTGGTTGAGTGTAGGAACCAATCACCCCAGTTATAGTCAAAACTCTTCTTTAGCAATATGTCCTTTGGTCTCAATATTTTCATAACATTATCAAATAACTAGTTGCTATAATGACAAAAAAATATTAACACTACTGGCATAAAATTTTCCTCAAATAGAACATAATTTGATGATCTACAATGCAGATCCCAAATATGGGTTTATCTTTGAATTGGCATGAGATCTCTTGTAGTAGTCTAGAATTTTAATTGCAATGCCTTACTCCAAACCTTCCTACCACTGTATAGAAAAATGTGGAATAACATTAAATACCACTTAAAATGTAGGACCGTATTGTTAGTTTTGAAAGACACCAATTCCTTGGGGATGCCCTCAATAATGTAAGTAGCATAGCAAAAATCCTTGTTTAGGTCTTTATGTTGAATTTTAGCAGCCATCATCATCAATTGAATGTGCATCTGGGGCTTAAAACATACTACCAAATCTTGACACAAGGTATAGTATGCCATCATAAAGTACTCCTAAAAATTTCAACATTGAAAGGCTCAATATCATCTCTATAAAATGATTTTTTTCTAGGGTCTCTCTTCTTGTGGTGTGGCAACCAACTAACTCTATATCTAAACCAGTCTCTTTTGTACTCCATGTTCAACTCATCAAATTTTATCTGAATATTTACAATGATGTTGAGGTTAAAAACCTCACATATCAGTTTTGTTCAATATCATCAAATGCACACCTTCAAAATTATAGAGGGATCTTGTTTGTAGATCATATTTGTTGCAAATGACCTTGATCAGATCCAAATTGATAAAAAAAATTGGGTACTACCAATCTCCCCACATCCAAAGTCTAGATATTGGATATAGGATGGTTTGTACAACTTCTTCTATGATAGTATCTGAATAAATCCAATCCTTGGACAAGAATTATAACATCTCTAACTTAATCATCTTTGTCAGGGATTCTATCATATAGAATCCTAGTGCCTTGGGCATGCCTTACCCTTTTAGAGGAGCTAGGAAGTTGTCATAGAAAATATTTAATGATACCCCACTTGGTCTTTCCACTTTGAGGGGTTCCTTAACTCATTTTAGGGTTTAAGCAGGTCAATATACAACTACACCACCCAACATAAACCTAGCAATTAAATAACCTTTGTAATCAAATCAGTAAGAAATTGAAATTACCCATTTCATAGCACAAGGAAATCATAATTTTGAATTCACATTATAAATATCACCATGACTTCTTCTCACTTTACAATTTTCCTTCTGATATCTTGAGAGAATGAAATCAATTAGTTGCATTCAAAATCCTTGAAGAAACAATAGAAATATGTCATTTTCAACCATTAATGTTCATACAAGTGAAATTGAAGAGCTTGGAACAAGTTGTTAACCAATTTGAATATGGGTCATTGATTTTTTTTAAATCCTTGATCAAAGATTAACACAGATGAAAACCATAATGAAAAAATGTTTGAAAAAGCAACCACCAAAGTTGCACTATGAAAGAGAACTATGCTACAATAGTGCTTTGACACCTGTTAAAAAACCTTTGAGTCATGAAATGGATCCCACAATAAATACTCAAGTTCAATAGAGAAAAGGACCATGTCATCTCATTTGGAATTTAGTGAAGGACATGTGTCACTATAGTGCATCAATGTAACTTTATAAAAATTCACTTTATGAAAATCACATTGCAATGAAATGATGAAATTTATCTAGAAGGTTCATTGTGATATCACAACTATCAATAAATCCAAATCAAATTTTCCCAAATAATGCAAGAGTAATGTTTCATGATCTAGTGCAAAAGTGCAAGCTTGAAAAGAGAGTGCTTATGCAAATTCATGCTATAAAGAGATGCCATGCTGCAATCAAATGGTGACACTTGTTCAAGAGGTCGTTGGCCTTCTTTCAATTAATCACATGCCCTATATAGGTATAGAATCATCTAGGCCCATATGAGGAGATCGACACATGTCAACAGAGTGCACTAGCATGACTTCAAAATGAAGTGCACAAATAAAGATATATTACAAGAGAACAAAGTGTTGCAATGGGAGACAAAAAATGTCGATCAATCATTGATTTCTTTTGATAAAGCACCAATGCAAATAGAAATACAAAATATCTTAGGCTCTATTTTTAGGGAGAAGCTAAAGAGTAGAAAAAACACACCTATGTATGTAACATTATATCATAACCCCCATCCCCCATCCCCGCGCTATACAAAACGCCCCGACGGAAAGACTTGACAAACGTTGATGCACATGTCATGACCTGTCCCATCACCTGGAAAACATGGTAGCACCAGTGGGTTTTCAAAATCATATTTCAAAATGGACAAAAATCCCAAAAGGATGCATTTGAAATCATAATTTGCAAATAGTAGAAAGCCCATACGAGGTCCCATTTTCGTTTCCATTTTCAATATTAATGTTTTGCAGGTTGCTAGAGAGCGCAAAAAGGAGTTGCGGGAATTCGAAGGCCAAAGCAGTGCGATGAATCTCCATACAAAAAAACATTTGATAGGCGTGGGCAACTAGCTAACTAGCAGGTATGTATATCCACCAGAAGTATATGCCATTTTTCCATTCTTCCTAGGAACTATGAAGAAATGAATGACTATTCATTGCGAAGATTGGTTTTCATTGACAAAAAAACAAAGGGTTCCCCTTGGGAAAATGGGCTTTCATTTGAAATGCAAAGTTGTTTATGCGTTTTTGTGTTGAGGGTTTTTTAATTTTGGTTTCCTCCCATCTGCTGGTTTTAATATTTTGCAATTTCCGAATGAAATAATTGACAACCCATTGTGGAAATATGAGTGAAATAACTGAATAATGTTTATAGAAACCATAAACCATGCGAAATATATTACAAGGTTGGAAAACACAATGTGGGTTCTACAATGAAATGATATATTTTGAAAACCACATAAAGCCCATAACGTCGCCATTTTTAACATTCTTATTTTGAAGGTTGTAGGGTTTGGAGGGGTTCGGAGTCTAAAGTAGAGGGTCCATTCTCTTCTACCATAATGCATGTGATAGGCATGGGAAACTAGCTATTAGGTATGTATATTTTCCAGAAATATATGCCATTTTTCCATTCTGCCTAGGGATTGTGAAGAATTGAATGGTTATGCATTGCAAAGATGGGTTTTGATTGACAAGAAAACAAGAGTTTTCATTTTCCCTCTGTGTGTAGAGGTTTTTACAACATTGTGTTGGTTAGAGGTTTCATAAATTATGTACTCACCTCCCACCATGTTTTCCAACCTGCAATCTTACTGTGCATGTATATTTGGATCATATTGAGAAATTGAAATACAATTTTTACTCTACATAATACTTGTTATAAATTTTGAATCCATGTTTCATTATATTCATATTGTGTAAATAAAAAATCTTTTCAAGAAATTCAATTTGTTCTGTAAAATTCTAGGTTGGAAACCATTGGGTGGTATAAAACCTGCAACTTACTATTCTAAAACCCTTTACAAGTAACAACCCAATTGGTTACTCACCCCTCACTTGAATTTGGTATGTTTTGTGATTGTCTTGAGAACCTTTTGTGAATTAGATAGTAAGAATGTAATGAAATTGGAAAATAATAGGTATTATGAAACTTGCAACCCACACTGTTGTTATACATTGTTTGTGGCGTTGGAAAACACACTGTCTCATCTCAGTTGTTTCCTCATGAATTTTTTTTGTTTCGTGTGCTCCAAAAATGTAATGAAGTCCAATTCCAAATTTTTGAACAACTCTTTAGTACAGTCAAAAAGGGATTTCACTTTCTTCATATGATTGAAACAAAAATAATGCTCACATTATTTGTAGTGTTGGAAAACACACTATTTCATCTCAATTATTCCCTCATGAAATTTTTTTGTTTCATTATGACCAAGAATGTAATGAAGTCCACTTTCAAATTTTTGAACAACTCTTTGGTAAATTCAAAATGGCATTTCACTTTCCTCATCTGATTGGACCAAATAAAATGCTCACATTGTTTGAAGTGTTGGAAAAAAACCATCTCCTCTCAGTTATTCCTTCATGAAATTTTTTTGTTTCGTACGCTCAAAAAATGTAATGAAGTCCCCCTTCATATATTAGAACAATTTTTTGGTGACGTAAATATGGGATTTTCATTTTTTCATCAGAATGGAAAAAATAAAATGCTCACATTATTTAGAGTGTTGGAAAACACACTATCCCATGTCAATTAGTTCGTTATGAAGAGTTTTGTTTCATTATGCTCCAAGAATGTAATGAAGTTCACTTTCAAATTTTTGAAGAAATCTTTGCTACAATCCAAATGTCATTTCACTTTCTTCATCTGATTGGAACAAATAAAATGCTTGCATTATTTGTAGTGTTGGAAAACACACTATCTTTTCTTAGTTGTAGAGGGTTTTACAACTCTATATGGGTTGCTTGTTTCTTAACACCTAGGGTTTTCCAACATGAATTTTTATAAAACAGAATGAATGTCTTGAAAAGATTTTGTAATTTAGAAAGTGTGAATGTATTGAAAGGCCCCTTCAAAATTTATAAGTACTTTTAATTTGAGTAAAAATTGCATTTAAATTTTGCATGATTGAAAAAAAAAGTGCACAAAATAATTGTAATTTGGAAAACAAATGTGGGTTTTCAGTTATTTGAATCTCCTTGTTTAAATGTAAAGGGTTGTTTCACAGTGGGTTGTTTGCTTCTTAACATATACTGTTTTGCAACATGGAATTTTATAAAACAATATGAATGTCTTGAAAATTACACCTTCCATTGTTGTGTTTAAATTTCACATGATTGAAAAAAAAAAGTGCACAAAATATTTGTAATTTGGAAAACACAATGTGGGTTTTCAGTTATTTGAATCTTCGTGTTTAAATGTAAAGGGTTGTCTCATGGTGGGTTGCTTGCTTCTTAACACATACGGTTTTGCAACATGGAGTTTCACAAAATAATATGAATGTCTTGAAAATCACAACTTCCATTGTTGTGTTTAAGTTTTGCATGATTGAAAAAAAAAGTGCACAAAATAATTATATTTTGGAAAACACAATGTGGCCTTTCATTACATTCATACCGTCTAAATTACAAAAGCTTTTCAAGAAATTCATATTGTTCTGTGTAATTCCAAGTTGGAAAACACTGGGTGTTATAAAACCTGCAACTCACATATTGTTCTAAAACCCTTTACAAGTAACAACCCAAATGCGAAGTCACAACTCTCAACAACATTAATTAATCTCATTTTCTTTTGACGATAAAATATTCTTCTTATCTCTTAATTCCTCTTCTAAGTGGTTAATTGTAGTCTTGTGTTGTGTTGCTTCAATTTCAGCACTTCCAACTAGTGATTTTGTATCTGCAAGTTGAGCATCCATGCATTTTTCCTCATCCCTACTGCATTTACCTATTAACACCTCCCTGGTATTCGCATAGGAATTTCATGTATCTACCTTCTTTTCATCCATTTCCAATTCTATGTGTTCCATGAAATTCCTATGATCAAGAATCTATGAATTTACTTGTTTAACTCCACCCATAGCACCACCTCTCACTTTCTTTTCCTGCACAAATTATTGTGCAATACAAAACCTCTTCAGTTTGTGCACTTGTGCATTGTGATTTTCTCATTGCATATACTGCACATGGACCACTTTCCTCGACTTCTCATGATCATGAAGGATCTCTTTATTCAATACATTATCCATCTCAGTCACTCTGCTCTCCTTCTTTTCAAGTGTTCTCATAGAATATTCCTTTTTCATTCCATGCATTCTAGTACATGCTACCTCCGGTCCTGCATTGGCATTTTCCCATTAACAGAACAAATAAAATGCCCGTATTACTTGTAGTGTTGGAAAACACATTTTCCCTTGCCACTTATTCCCTTATGGAAAGTTTTTGATTTGTAGGATCCAAAAATGTAATGAAGTCCACCATTAAATTTTAGATCAACTCTTTGGTGACGTAAATATGGCATTTCCCTTTTTTCATTTGATTGGAACAAATAAAATGCTCATATTATTTGTAGCGTTGGAAAACACACTGTCTCATGTCAGTTAGTTTGTTATGAAATTTTTTGTTTTGTTATGCTCCAAGAATGTAATGAAGACCACTTTCAAAATTTTCAACAACTCTTTGGCATAGTTGAAATGACATTTCACTTTCTTCATTTGATTGGAACAAAAATAATGCTTGCATTATTTGCAGTGTTGGAAAACACACTATCTCCTCTCAGTTATTTTCTCATGAAAAGTTTTTGTTTCGTTACAACCAAGAATGTAATGAAGTCCACTTTGAAAATTTTGAACAACTCTTTGCTATAGTCCAAATGTCATTTCACTCTCTTCATCTGATAGTTACAAATAAAATGCTCACATTATTTGCAGTGTTGGAAAACACATTGTCTCCTCTTAGTTATTTCTTCATGAAATTTTTTTGTTTTGTATGCTCCAAAAATGTAATGAAGTCTACCTTCATATTTTAGAACAACAATTTGGTGACATAAATATGGAATTTCCCTTTTTTCATTTGATTGGAACAAATAAAATGCTCGCATTATTTGGAGTGTTGGAAAACACACTGTCCTATGCCAGTTAGTTCATTATGAAAAGATTTGTTCGAGTATTTTGGAGCTAAAAAAATTTAATTTAGAAAACTCACTGCCTCATGTCAATTAGTTTTGTTCGAGAATTTTTTGTTGGAAACATCTATATATATATATATATATATATTGTGTTGGAAAACATACTGTCCCATGTCAGTTAGTTTAGTGTGAGCATTTTATTTGTTCTAAATCATATTTTTCATTTATTTTTAAATCATATGAGAAAATTGAAATCCAACTTTTAGTGTAAGTAAGAGTTGCTTTAAATTGTGAAGGTCAATGGACTTCACTACATTCTTACTATCTACAAAACTAAAGGTTTTCATTAGACGCATGTTGTCTACATTTAATTATGTGAAACTAATAACTTGTAATTTTCCTGGGACATGGAGCACCTAAGTTGTCTTGTCCATAAAATATTTTTCAAGAACTTCCCTAACATTATTATCCTTTTAGAGAGAGTACAAAATTAATTTGAATAATATTCCTTTTCAAGCGTAACTTTTAATGCACTTCCAATCAATGTCGACCACAGTTTGGGTAACTCCTCTTTTATCTCATTGAATCGAAATTAGGAAAGTGAAGTTATCCAAGGTGTGTTCATAGTTGAGTGGAATGCATTAAAAGTCACTTGAAGAGAAGGAATATTCAAATTCCTATGTACTGTTTTTGAAAAGGATAATAAGTTCGGGAAGTTTGAGAAATTTTTTTGATGGACAAGGCAATTTCGTGCAATGTGTCATAGGAAAATTACAACTTATTATTCTAGCAAGTGACACTTATGAAGCTTCAAAACTAATAAATAAAATAGTTATTGCAGCTCATAGTGGAAAATATACTGTGTTGTAGAAGTTATTCATGATAGAATTTACTTGTTAACTCCATCCATAGCAACATCTCTAAATTTCTTTGCTTGCACAAATTGTCATGCAATACAAAACCTCTTCAGTTTGTCCACTTGTGCATTGTCATTTTCCCTTTGCTTATACTATGCATGCACCTTCCTTGACTTCTCAAGAGCATGGAGGATCTTTCCAGTCAATACATTAGGTATCTCACTCATACTACTTTTCTTCTTTTCATCTATTTTTAGAGAATAATCATTTTTCATTCCATGCATTCTAGTACCCGCTACCTCTGGTTTTGCATTTCCATTTTCCCACTTCACATAGTGCACATGCTCCTTCATCAACTTCTGAAGAGGAGGAACAATCTCTTTAGTAAATACATTATCTATCTCATTCACTTTGGTTTACTTCTTTTCAAGTGTTTTTAGAGCAGATTCCTTTTTGATTACATACTTTCTACTACATGTTGGTCGAGTTCTACATTGCCATTTTTTGATTGTGCATACTGCACATGCACCTTCCTTAACTTCTGAACAACAGGGATAATCTCTTCACTCAATACATTATCTTTTATCTATCTCATTCAATGTGGTCTGCATAAGTTTTGAAGGTGATCTTCATTACATTCTTATTGTGTACTAAACAAATATTTTTCATTACGTTCATACAGTCTATATATGACTACATGTTGGAAAACACCGGGTGTGTAATTAAATTGAGGTGAGGGGTGAAAAACCCATTGGGTTATTACCGCATTAATCAAAAAAGGTTTTGATTACATTCTTACTATTTTCTAAAATTCCAAGTTGGAAAACACTGGGTGTTATAAAACCTTCCACCCACATACCATTCTAAAACCCTTTACACGTAGCAACCCACTTGCTTAGTCACCCCTCACCTCAATTTGGTATGTTTTTTGTATTCCCCACCTACAACTCCTCCCCATGCTTGCACAATCCATGAGGCCCAATTTTATCAGCCGATAGGGGGTGGGAAAATTGACCTGACAGTGTCGTTATCTCCTTGCTACCATTTCCCTAATGTTTGCTCCTGTCTGCCAACTTTGTCACTTTTATCCCCCGTATGGAAGGCCCCAAAATGCACCGTCCTATCATGTTATGTATGTTTATATGTACATAGGTGTGTTTTGTCTAGAGATTAGCTACATTCCTACTATGTACTAAATTTTTTTTTTCATTGCGTTCTTATTGTCTATATAATTGCATGTTGGAAAACACTGGGTGTCTAATCAAATTGATCTGAGGGATGAAAAACCAATTGGGTTGTTACTACATTGATCACAAAAGGTTTTGATTACAGGGCGGGTGCACGAAGTTGGTCGCACTTTTGTGGACAAATGGGAAAAAAATGGGGAAACACATAACATGCTTGCGTTATAACGCAAGCGCGTTATGTGCTTTTAAAAGAAGAAAAAATAGTGAAATGTGTATCATTTGCTTTTCACTATTTCTCAGCTCTGCCCATGGCCAAAAACCCTCATTTTCTCGCTCGCGTTCTAGGAGGAAGGACTTCTGCAAATTTCATCAAGAACAGTTGGATTTTGTTTGCAAATATGGCGCCATGACGATGAAGAGATGCAGGAGGTAAGTATTGTTTACTATTTGTTTTGAATTTGTTAGTTTGAAATTGAGTTTGTTTGTTTTAGGTTAGATTTGATTTTTTTTTTAAATCTGTAGGAAATCCTGCAAATCCTCAACAAGAAGAGGAGGTAAATCCTCAACAGCAAAATCCTCAACAAAATCAACCTCCCCCACCATTCTCTCAATTCCCCCTTGGCACTCAAGAAAATTTGAGGAGTGAAATTGAGAACAATAGAAAACAACTTGAGGATCTTATCAGTAGGTTGAGTGATCCAAATGCTTCAACCACAAAAAGAATGCTTCTAGCAAATTCATTGAAAGACATGTTAAAAAATTTAGATGCAATCACCCAACAAATATCTGGATGGCAAGATAGGAGGCAGACAACTAGGGCATACTATGCAGACAAATTATAATATAAACAAGTAAAAGATTTAAAAATTACTAAAGGTGATTTGTGCTCTCTATTCACTGACCCTAAAACAAATCAAAATCTTACCCTCAATGCAAAGAGGTTTCCTATTCATTGGTGCCACCACCAAGAGATTAAGAACCATTTTTATGAAAGATGGTATATGGTCTTTACCCACCGTGCAATAATTGTGAAGTCCCCAATATTTTCTTAGGAAACTATACAGTGAGTTTATATTGAACCAAATCCCAAATTATTTTGATATGAGGGAGTTCCAGGAGAGGTGGG